>CM052893.1:23716132-23754380 GCA_028534135.1 Potos flavus
TGTACTTTGATTTGTATTTCCTCGATGATGAGTGATATTTTGCATCTTTTCATGTGTCTGTTGGCCATCTGGATGTCTTCTTTGGAAAAATATCGTTTCATGTCTTCTGCCCGTTTTTTAATTGGGTTATTAGTTTTTTGAGTGTTGAGTTTTATAAGTTCTTTATATATTTTGGATACTAACCCTTTATCAGATATGTCACTTAGTGCAGAACTATTTTAATATTTAAACAACCAAACCAGGGGCGCCTGGGTGGCTCAGTGGGTTAAAGCCTCTGCCTTCGGCTCAGGTCATGATCTCGGGGTCCTGGGATCGAGCCCCTTATCGGGCTCTCTGCTCAGCAGGGAGCCTGCTTCCCCCTCTCTCTCTGCCTGCCTCTCTGCCTACTTGTGGTCTCTCTCTCTGTCAAATAAATAAATAAAATCTTTAAAACAAAAAAACAAAAAAACAACCAAACCAGTGCAGACTAAGTGTCAGCTAAGAATTAGGTATGGTATTATTACAGGGTTTGCAGTGGGCTTTGGCCCACTGGTTTCAGCCTTACAGCCCTAAATGAAAAACATGGCAAAAATTTGCCTGTGTTAAGAACGCACTGGACCATCTCAGCAGAGTCTATATTTTCCTGGACAAACCTGTAAGTATAAGTCTATGCTTAACAACATAGGTTTCTCATGCTTGATGCCATTCAGTCTGTCCTGAGACCATGACTCAGCTCAGCAGAATTGCCCTGAGATTTTGAGATTCTGTGAGAGGGCACATGATGAAGCCTATTGCTGACAGAAATACATAACGTGGAATGTACCTGAAAGTTCTTTGGGGATCCAGTCATTCACAGTCACAGATAAAATATACCAATAAGGCAGCAAGTAGTGTTTGTCTACCTCACTGAAAAAGAGGAACTTGGGATTTGAGCTCATTTGTGACTCAGGATCTCATTCTTCTTCAGTGTAAAAAGTTACCTGACCATTGCAAAATGCCATAGCTTGGAAGAAAAGAAATTCCAACAAAATGAGGTCTAGTAAAACTAAAACAGAGCCCTTTACTCCACTTACTTTACTTACAACCTCCAGTATAAATATTAAAACAGATTGGTTCTGCTTTACTCCTAGGTAAAAGGTTTATCCTTATCTGGCTTGAAAGTTAAGACACCACTCTGAAGAAAGAGATTAGAGAGATTTTCAATGAATTTAGTAGCAAACAAGCCTAAGTAAGCACAAACTTATATTTAAATGGCCTGGGAATTTATTTTCTAACATTAAAAAAGATCTTAAAATTCCATGCCAGGGGTGACTGAGTGGCTCAGTTGGTTAAGCATCTGACTCTTGATTTTGGCTCAGGTTATGATCTCAGGGTTCTGAGATCAAGCCTCACTTGGGCTCTGTGCTGAGTGTGGAGCCTGCTTAAGATTCTCTCTCCCCACAAAAAAAATTAAAAAAAAAAAAAAAGAAGACAACGATTCCCTTTCTCTCTGCCTCTCCCTCCCATTACTGCGCACACCCATTCTTTCTCTGTCTCAAAAACAAAACAAAACAAACACTTGAAATAATCTATAAATACAATTAATATTGATTTGGTACAAACCAGTTGTTGAGAATGAAATCCTTGTGATAGAACACTTCAGGGTTTATAAGGGCCCGAAACTTTCATATTGAGTAGCAAGGCATTGTTGATCCAACCTAGATCTGATTCCAAACCCTCTACTCGCACTGACTTGTCCTGTGATTCTAGAACAAGGAATTTAACCTGGATGGACCTAATAATGTTAGTAGGGATTCTGATTTTAGGGTACGTATATTTCTCTTGAGGTTTAGAATATGACTTAAAGATGTAATGGGACTGTAGGACTGACAGTTAAATCATCAGCAGGATATTCACTTTCTCCCACCCTGTTTTTGAGTTATTCATTCATACTGGTTGGTAAAGGTAGCTAGGATTTAGGAAGTACATCCTGTATTGTGTCAAGTTAACGTGAAAAGGATAAACATGTCCTTCACAAAGAGCACGTCCCTTCTTCGCGATCACAAATAAAACAAACGTGTTTTAAAAACGCAGACTAGGCTCAGTTGGTTAAGCATCCCAACCTTGATTTCAGCTGGGGTCATGATCTCGGGGTCCTGGGATAGAGCCTGCGTTGGGTTCTGCACTCACTGAGGAATCTGCTTGGGATTCTCCCTCTGCCCCTCCCCCTGCACGTGCACGTGCACACACGCACGCTTCCTGTCTCTCTTTAAAATTAAAAACAAAACAAAACAAAACAAAAAACCTTACTCTTAGCTATAGAGAACAAACTGGTGGTTACCAGAGGGGAGGTGGGTGGGGGATGAGTGAAATAAGTGAAGGGAATTAAGAGCACACTTACTTTGATGTGAGCATTGAATAACTATATTGTACACCAACTATATATATAGTTGTTATATATATATATATATTGTTCAATAACTATATTGTATACCTGAATCTAATTTAACACTATGGAATTAAAAAAATAAAAAATAAAATAAATAAATAAAACCTGTGTAACAGAATGCTGTGCCTTTAGTTCTACTTCATTAGTTCTAACAGTTAGTAAAAAACTCGCGGAATGGATAGATGGATGAATTCGTTCTACCAATGAAGTAGACTAAGAGAACTAGGTAAAAATTTAAGAAAGAACAAAGTCTACTCTTTAAATATCTGGTTGTTCAGTTCAAAGTAGCTTTTGGGGGATTGATTATCTGGAAAATTGCTTCAAATACACACCTCACTTTTGATGGTTAATCCCTCCCTTACAATGAGCACTGAAATGCTGTTGGAATAGAGCCAAGCAATGGGGTCAGTGAGTTTCTTCCTTTTTCTATTTCTGATAAGGTCAAAAGCAAACTAGGATTTAGAACAAACCTGAGGCTGATTTTTTTTTTAAATATAGAGGCTTTAAATCATAGATTAATTTACTGTAGTAATTGTGAGACATTGGAAACAATGATACATCTCCAAAAACATTTTTTAATAAAAGTGTTGTTGAGTGTAAAAAAGCAACTTAAACGATGTCTGCAGTCTAACTTTTATGTAAATAAAAATAAAAATAATTCTAGACATATTCTCTCAGTATACATATATGTATATATACATATATATATACATATCTACATACAAGTATATAGTAGTACGTAAAAATAATAGACTCTGGTTTTGGGGAGTGGGTCCGGATTAAGTGAGGCTGATTTTTGATTATTTTGTTACTATGATTTGCTTTCATCTTCTTAGGATTCCTCAACAAGATTTGTGAATGAAACAACTAATATGTCTAAATCTAAGTCCCAATTCTTTCCCATTTTCCCCAAATTAAGTTTTATGCTTGTTAAGAACAAGAGGACTTCTGAAACGTGTGATTTTGAAATTTTTTAAGCTTTAAAAATTCTATTTTCCTATTTTTATCTCCATGCACCTTCAAAGATTAGTCTCATTTAATGTTGAGTGCCTAATACTAAAAAGATTTTAGTATTTTCCCTGTTGGCATTTCTTTTAAATAGCTTAGCTAACAGGCATGGTAATCCCTTTACTGTACAAAGGCAACCCCTTTTCCTCAGAACACTCTTAAAGAGAAGACTGTCTCTTTTTAGAGCATCTCTCTGTTTCGATGCTGTTTTATGGACCAGTAATACAAATGAAATATGCAGTGGAACATTGCAGAGCAAGACAGCTGCAATTAAAAAAAAAAAAGTGCTGAAGAATGTAAGTCAGAATAAGGTTACATGTAACCAACCCAGGTTATATTTTGCAAGGGGTGAACCACCCTATTTACAGGCTGTGGAAAGTTTTAAACTCTTGACAGGAGATTTTCTGTGGCCCTTCCAAAAATAGAAAAAGGCAGCTGGGTGCCCAGTGTGGAAGAAGACACACAGGTTTTAATGGGGCTTATCAGCCAGTAAAAAAACCCTCCTGGAATCCCAGGATTGGGTGCTCCCCACCTGTTGAAACAAGAAATAAGAACATGTGAGCATTTGGTTATAAATCCTACTGCCTGAACAAAATGTTACAAGGGGGCAAAAGCTTCTGGAGCCGCCAGACAGAAAAGCTGACAGGCAGGGATAAGAGCGATGGGGAAGAGAGAGCTGGTTTTGGAAATAGAAGTGATTGCATAGATTAAACATGAATGGAAAAATTTGTGCTAACATATATGCAGTTCTAACACAGGCTGATAATTATTTTACACATATAAGTGGTTATAGCTAAAACATAGGCATTTTATATAACTAATTTTGTAGAGCATATATAAATATAAATATAAATAACTCTTGTACAACATTTAGTAACCTCAGTTATTCACACACATTGTCTTGCTTAATTCTCACCAAAACCTGTGGAGTATCACCACAGTCCCTCTCTGAGAGATGAGAAAGCTGAAGCCGGGAGCCATGATGTGGCTTACTTTTGGTCACAGGCTGAGGAGCGGAAGAACTATGTGTGAAACTTCCATCTTCTGAGTCCAGAAGGTGTCTCTGTTCCACTGCACAGTGTGGCTGCTTTAAGAAGTTGGAGTCTTCAGAAAGAACACTGGAAGTGACGCCTGGGTGGTTGAGTCAGTTAAGCGTCTGCCTTTGGCTCAGGTTATGATGCCGGGGTCCTGGGATCAAGTCCCACATTGGGCTCTTGCTCAGCGGGGAGCCTGCTTCTCCTGCCTGCGGCACCCCCTGCTCGTGTTCTTGTGTTTTCTCTCTCTCTCTCTCTCTTTGACAAAAAAACAAAAACAAAAAAACACTGGGCTGTGGATTTCTGTGAGCTGGCTAAACCAAGAAGATAAGAGTGACTAAGGGAGAAATAGTTCTGTTTGCTGGGTTCACGACTCCTCTCTTTGCCCAACTCTCTGGTAACCTTTTAACCATACCACACAAGTGATAAAAGAAAGGATGTGCATATCTGTGAATGTTTATATGCAGCTCTCTGCCCTGAACGCCTGATCTCCCATCAGTAACCTTAATCCTGAGCTCAGGCCAAAATGAAGGAGAAATTTATGAATTCCCCATTTTGAAATGTAATTAGAGTTCACATGCAGTTAATATTACCCAACTTTATTTTTGTCCCGTGATTAGTTTACTTATGGCACAAGCATTTGATATCAGTATATATAAATATAACGATTTGTATTTGTTATTTTTTATTTTGTATTTTATATTTTGTATTTGTGATTTTTTAAAAAGATTTATTTGTTTATTTTAAAGAGAGTGCGAGCACAAGTGGGAGGGGCCCAGGGAGAGGGAGACTCCATGCTCAGACTGACATGGGCCTCGATCTCACAGTCCTGAGATCATGACTTGAGCCAAAACCGAGAGTCAGTCGCTTAACCAACTGAGCCACCCAGGCACCCCTGTTTTTTTTATTTTTGTCAGAAGTAGTAACGCCGACTCTGCACTGAAAAGTTTGTGTTCATGAAGCAGACTTTAAAAAAAAAGTTTCAAAGGAGCTTAGAGATTAGGACTAAAGTCAAAGTAACATTCTTGAAAGTACAACAAACAAAAACCATCCTCTCCCCTCATAACTTGTTCCCATAGAAATTACAGATTTTTCAGGGACAGTTCTGAGTTGAGTGGGAGTAGAAAGTATAGAATAACCCCTAAACTTTTCCTGTTCGTGCCCACCTCACCAAAAATAATGTAGGACACACACACACACACAGAATAACCATTAGGACATTAGACACTAACTGACATAATTTCATATGGTTCTATATTAGAAACCTAACATAGGTTCTACTAAATAACCTAAACCTAATGTGGATATTTTTTGAATCTGGGATAATTTATTTTTGAATCACCTCTTAAATTTCTCCCATGAAAAGCAACCATGACTTCCAACAAAAGCATTTTCATTTAATTGTTTACAGAAGATAGTATCGGTTTTAAAAGTACATTTAATACACATTTACACCAATAAGTGTCTTTTGGATCTGGAAAGCTGACCTAGTGATATGAACAGAAAAGCAGATTAGATTCCCGAAATAAATTTCTGGTTCCATCACTGACTCATTGTACATGCTTAAGTAAGTTATTTAATCTCTTGGTATCTTAGTTTCTCCACCTATAAAATGGGGGTAATAATATTTGCTATTAGATAATGTCAGCAAAGCACTCAGAGAACCTCAGATGAAAGGCGCCACAAGTATTTTGCTATCTTAAGCATGACCTCATACTGTCTGAAAAATGGACTTTACCAGGCTCACTGATTATCCCAGGACCTTAATCCCAAACTTTTCCTGTTCAGCTGCTTTCTGGCTTTACACATTGCTGTTTATACTCTTTACATATTTTGACTTCGTTGTGCTGTTTGTATTGTTTTGAGGAGAGTTGATGCTTTGAAGAAACCATGAGACCATGTTTTAATTTGTTTGGTTTGGGGTTTTTTTGGGTTTTGTTTATTTGTTTGTTTAAACTCATATGATTATGTTTAAGATTTGAAACAAATATAGAGCACTTGAACAACTTTCTAAGTATGGGAAACAACTATAGCTATGTGAATTATATTGACCTTATCCAGCCATCCCACTTGTTTGTTTTATTTATATTTTATTTCATATTAAAAGGTAATTTTTAGGATGCACATATATATTTATATTCCTCCCTGAACACTTCGTGAAAGATTTAAGGCAGATGTTGAGACTGCTGTAAATTTTGATGTTTGTGCCACTTTCCTAGAGGAATGAGATAACATGATATAAAGGCAAAAGGTTAGCTGCTTAGAACTCAATCTGAGCTTAACCTATAGTCCAATCATCTAATATACATTGATCTCCTTGGGGAAAAATGGCAAAGGTCAAATAGTTACTTCAAGAATAATCACATGACTCAAAAAGTAGAGCTGCTGACTCAATAACAATTAGTACTTAGAGGTGAAGTCAGAGATAGAAAGTTGGCTGCATTTCCTGAACAGAAAACACTTCTTTCCTCTGTGTCTGTCATCTTACATACCCAAGGCTAATACAAATATTTCAGAGGAGCAAATCTTTGGTCTTTGGGCCCTACCAGCTAATGATAGAAGACCTAATTCGTTGGGACTATTTCCAAAGAAAAAGATTTCATTGGAACCTGCCCACGAAGATGTTCTCTTTCAAACAGCAAGTATTACACTACACAACCACAGTTTGAATCATCTGTTGAGCAATGGACAGAGAATGGACAGAGAATGCCCAAGATAAAGACTCTTTCAGAGGAGCCATTGAGCAAAATACTTTGGGCTTTATGGTATTTTCAGTTATTAGAACTTTTTTATAGCATTGGCATTGGAAGAGATTTTGGAAGAGATTTTAAATACCTAGTTCCATGTACATTCAAGTTAGGATATCAGAACCGCAGCCTGCTTTTGTTATTCGAAAGGTATTCTTTCTAACAGAGCTTCAAACCTTTTTGCCAGTTTTTATCTCTCTAGAGAGGTGTAAATTTCACCAGATAACGAAGTGATTCTGCAAGTCAGGCACTCCGTTTCCCTAACTTATATCCATTATATGTTTATGGTTTATAAGATATGGTTTAATCTTTCAGTTAAAAAGTAGATATTATGGGGGCACCTGACTGGCTTAGTCAGTCTTAATCTCAGGGTTGCAGTTTTGAGCCCTACGATGGATGTAGAGGTTACTTAAAAATAATTTTTTTTTAAAAAGTAGATATTATGATGGGATAGAAAGTAGGATGATGGTTAAGAATGTATGTTCCAGGGGTGCCTGGGTGGCTCAGTGGGTTAAAGCCTCTGCCTTCGGCTCAGGTCATGATCTCAGGGTCCTGGGATCGAGCCCCACATCGGGCTCTCTGCTCAGCGGGGAGCCTGCTTCCCCCTCTCTCTCTGCCTGCCTCTCTGCCTACTTGTGATCTATCTCTGTAAAAAAAAAAAAAAAAAGAATGTACGTTCTGGAGTCAGATGGTCTGAATTCAAATTCTATCTCCAAAGTACAACTTTGGGTCTTTGTTTTCTCATCTATAACAAGGAGATAGTAATACCATGTACCTTAAAAGACTATGAAAATTAAATGAGACACCATATGTACAGTGCCATCATGGTGCTTGGCACAAGTGCTCAAAAAACATTAGCTATCATTCACTCCATTTATACACGAAGTTTAGAGTGTGGCACAGGTTGGGGGCTCTGAGAAGTAGACTCAGACAGAATTTAGTGTGCTGTATGTTTACTAGGGAATGCCCTTGGTATGAACACCTATGGAGAGTAGGTGAAGGAAGCAGGATGGGGTTGAGGGGGGCGTCACACTATAATCCAGGTCCCATAGCCTCAGCTAACTCCATGGGAAAACTTTGGAGTGAAGATGGTCCATCCAAATTGCACTGTGTTGGGCTGAGAAGCTTGAGACTTTATATTCCCTTTATCAGTCATTGGATGCACACCACTCTCCCCCGAATCTGGCATGACCTTGGGCAAGATGAGTCCATGCAGCTGAAATAATCCGTGGAGTGGCTGCTAGGGAAGGCTGTTCACCGACTGCATGCCCAGCCCTGGGTGCAAACGCAGGCTTCCTTGAAGGGGATCTAAGTGGTGCATCCTTTACAACAAAGGATACTCTGCGCTGTACTTGGAAAAGAATCTCAACCAATCACAATCGCTTGAATAAAAGTGAGGTCTTTAAGGATAAAGGTGGGATAGTGAAGCTGAATAAGCCATGAAAAGATGGGAGAAAGAGGTCTCTATGTGTGACAGGAAGCTTTCTCATTCTTTGTAATTCCGCAGATTTTTAGAGAGGGATTTTTAGATAGGGTGGATTCTGGTTAACTAGGAGACCTTTAATGAACTGTGATGGGTTGGGGTTTGTAACGGCGATGTAAGCTAGGAAAAAGCCCAAGTTCTCTGGGGTCGTTAATAAGGGTCGCTTAGGAAGGTGGAAATAGAAGCCACCCAATTGATGTCACACAGAAGAGAGGAGAATTAATAGTAAGAATTTAAGTGAACAAAAATGGTTAACATTGTACCCTTTAGTGTTCTGGGCACTTGCTAAGTGCTCTGCATAGATCAACTGACTTGATCCTTACAACAACACTATAATATTTACATTATTTTCCCCATTTTAGAGATGAGCAAACTGAGTCAGAGAGAAGTTAAGTAATTTGCCAATGTCATCAAGTGTGGAAGGTGTAGAGTTGGGATTTGGACTCAGGCAGTCAGACTCCAGACTCCAGATTGTAGAGGGGTGCACTCTTGGTCAAATTTTCCCCTCTGTTTCTGTGCAATTACCAATGTCTCTGATGCAAATAGACTCTTTCTCAGCAATTCAAATAGGTACCATTTGGCGTCAAGACTGTGAGGACAAACACAGAGGCTGTGTGGTATGTAGGGACTGCTAACACCTAGGGTACATATAGGTATTTCAAAAAGGATCAACTGTTGAGTCCACACTGCAGGCCTTGAGTTCCAGAAGCAGGATGCTGGTGTAAGCAAGTATGATTCACCAGGTAGGACTGCTGATGACTGTCTCACCCTACTCAAAATTCTTCAGACTCCTAGTGTGTGCAATATTGGATTCCACAAAGCTGGGCAAGGAGGAAAGACAGAGGTTTAAAGGAGAGCCACAAATAAGAACCTTCAAAATGGAAAAATACTCCAACCTGTATAGAGCCTGAATAGATAGGGGAGAAATACCATATTTGGGGGTTCTAGAGACTATGTACCTAGGGGTTGACAATAGATGTTTTAAAGCCAGACTGCCTAAATTCTCAATTGTCTAAATTCAAATTTCTGCTTCGCCACTTTTTTCTTGGGTATTCTTGAGTGTCACTTTACCTTTCTGTGCTTCAGCTTCCTGTCTAGTAAACTGGGCTAACAGTACTACCTCGTAGAGCTACCATGAGACTTGAACCTGGTAGTACATGTGAAGTGCTTGAAACAGTGTTTGGAGCTTTAATAAACACTTAGTAAGTAGCTGACAAAAAATAGGAAAGGGTGACAGACAACTTAATATATATTCAAATATGAAGACCTTTGTGTAGATCTTTTCCATCTATATGGTAGACGAAATGAGAGGAAGTCCACTTAAACTATGAGAGATTGAGAGATTTTTAAAAAATTGTCCATCAAGAATAACTACTGAGTGAATGTGCTCTGTAAAGGACCGCATAGCACGGAGAAGATTCTCAAGTTTAGCCTAAGAATGGTACTCTCTAAAGTTGGGGTGGAGGGGAGAAACTTAAAAAATCAAATTTGAATCAGGTACATAGACTCCCACCACGGTACTTGCCCAAGACATAGTCTGAAAACTAAAGAAAGCTCAGTGTTCTTTTGAGGGACTTATAACAAATTAATAATAGCCATTATATATTAAGATAGTACCTGAAGTTTTGATAACTGTTCTTTTTTCAGTATAAAAAATGCAGAAGCAATGGGGAGAAATCAGAACACATTTGTAGCAGAGCCACATAAAGGACTTGCTTAGGTCAAATTTATCTAGACAGAGCCATGATCAAGACCCAGATTTTAAAATTTTAATAGTGTTTCCATCATCTTTTATTTCATTTTTTAAAGTGAAAATGAAATAACCAGCATCATGTCATGTAAAGGTCTTTACAGATTTGAAGATGTTTTTAGTTATCTCTTAACCCTATCTGCCCACTTGTTGGCCTGACTTCAGGAGAATACCTTTCCCTATTCCCACCTCATGGTCCCTGTGTGACCTAGGCAGCTGGGTTTCATTATATATTCTTTTCAGGGATCATCCATACACTGGATTGAGCCAATCAAGTTCGCCCTCTTGATGTAGTTAAGTCACGAAGGCGAGGTTACTAAGGTGAAGCAAGCCGGAAGTAGAGAGGCAGAGAATGGCAGCCGAGCTGTCCATCAACAGTCCTCTCATTCCCCGTCTCTGGTCTTGGAAGCTGAAATGCATTCTTACAACACCCACCCCACCCCTCCTCTTTTCCTCTGGTTAGACAGGGTATTTTACAATCAAACAATTCCTGACTAAATACGTGTCTATCTCTACTTCAAACTGCTAAAAGTCAACAAAGACAGGCAGAGATAAGAGTTTAGTTTACCACTGTGTACTCAGTATTTGGAGGAGAGAAGATATAGGGGCTGAATTGAATGAAGAGGTATTTTTAGTAGTATAGCACTTTGAAAAGTCCTCTATGAGGTATTTTCTCTAATATTAACCACATCTTGTCATTTCTACCTAAATATTTTTTCTTATCCTTCTTCTCTTCATGCCTATGGCCATCTCTTATTTGGACTATACTATCCTCTTAGGCAATATGAGAAGATGTAAGGAAAATTTGCTTTTTAAAGGAAACGCAAATTTCAAATCTCAGCATAAAGACCTCATGGGCTCCCAGTTTCATCTCTTACCATTCACCTTCCACTTGGGGACCCCTCACTAATAATCCTTGCTTCCACCAGAAAAGAAACAGTATCCCATGGCGTTGGTCCTCTTCCTTAAATTACTCTTAGCACTACCGAATTAAGGCTGAAGGAGTTATAACTTTAGCTTTTTATTTTTATTTTTTTAAGATTTTGTTTATTTGACAGAGAGAGAGAGACAAAGAGGCAGAGAGCAAGCATAAGCAGGGGGAGCAGCAAGCAGGGGAGAAGCAGGTTCCCTGCTGAGCAGGAAGCCTTACGCCAGGCTCTATCTCAGGACTCTGGGATCATGACGTGAGCTGAAGGCAGACACGAAACCCACTGAGCCACCCAGGTATCCCGTAAAGTAGTTCTATATCTTTAGAAAAAGGCTCAGGAATAACAGAAAAAAGCAGGTGAAGTACTAAGATGCAACTTACCTATTTCAGCTAACTAGGTAGGGTGTGCAATTTTTATTCAACAAATATCTGAGCAGTCCGTGGTTACCACTGTGCATGTATTGATGACACTCTTGCTCTCAAGGGGCATATGGTAGTGCGGAGTGTGCTAAGCGCTGTGTCAGGGGTAGTATACAGTAAATGAGAGCATAAAAAAGAGGCACCTAAATCAGTATTGGATGAAGGAAACTAGTGAAGGTTTCAGTGAAGTTCTGCCTAAACTGAGTCCTAAAGAACAAACAAATAACAATTAACAAAGCATAAAATTGGGAAAAAGGAGACGGCAAGAGAGGAGGAAATATTCCAGACGTGTCTAAGAATGGGCAAAAGACAAAGGTACAATATGTAAATGGTGAAGGGTTTCTGCCTATTTATGCTCAGGTGATAGGCTATCTTCCCTACAATCCCCAAGAGCCTGCAAACACATGAAAACGTCTCCGAATCCAGGCCAAAGAGAGGAAGATAATCAAGGTAGGAGTTTCCTTTTAGTCAATGGCAACCTTCTCGGCTTGTTTTCCAACTCAGGACTCACATCTTCTTCCCAGGTGGCTAATGCCAGTAGAATCCTCATACTGTAAGATTTTACTCTATGACCTTGATAGAGACAATGTAGCAGAACAGTCCATTATCCATTCACTAGAAATGCTTCCTTACATTGCCAACATAAAGGCCACTTTCCAAAGACCTAAGATAAAAGGGAAACTGGATTTTGTATCTTTAGGCATTAACTAATGGCATGAACTATGCAAACAAGTCACAGTTCTCTTCATAGAATAAAAATCAAGTTTACTTCCTACCTTTGTTTTGAGAATTGGAGGTCTAGAAAAATTCCCTAAAGATAAGAAAGTCATTAAAGGAAGGGAAGCAAATTAAGTTTCTAGAAATCTCTAACACCAGTTCTGTGTTGTGGTTTTCCCTGGGCCAGTGTTGCCACCCAAAGTCACAATGTGCCTAATTTCTAGAGACCCTAGCTCCTATTTTCAAGCTGATGACTTATTAAAATTTCCCTTCCAAAAGGGTAATAACGTAAAAAGAAAATAGAACATTTTAGGCAGCATCAAACATACAGATGTTCTTGGGATGCCTGGTGGCATCTGACTCTTGATCTCAGCTCAGCTCTTGATCTCAGGGTTGTAAGTTCAAGCCTGACATTGGGCTCCATGTGGCGTGGAGTCTACTTAATGAATAGATAAATACGTACGTACATAAATTAAATTCGATACAGATGTTCTTGAGCTTGCATTCTCAGTGGGGACAAATACTGATTCTTGGAGGGCAAAAAAATCTTACTCTTCTTATGTATAAAGGACAAAAATATATATAGTCCATAAACAGATATCTAGTATATGTGTGGTATTAGAATTTCCAGGGGGTAGACAATTAGAAAAAACAATATCTAAAAAGGCTCTTTAGCAAGGTGAGAAGAAAAAATTTGAGAAACACTGCTGTAGATACTTTTGCTAAATCAGGAAAACCTAAATTAATTTCAACATAGTGATAATTCAAATACCTGCACAAAACAGAAAATCATGGTAATTATATTTTTAACCAATATACTTGTGAATGGCCCCAGTTCTTTGGCCTTTGTTTCTGTTAGCAGAAGTTACTAAAATTGTTCAAGTGTAAAGAAAACTCTAGGATTAACTGACAAAAAACCAAAAGGTTTATGAATCATTAAGTTTACAACACATAGAGTACAAACTAAGAAAGTAAATTTATTTAAATTACTAAAATAGCTTCTAAAGTCATTTACAGATCAGCTGCTACAGTTATTTTTCCTGAAAGATACAAGTAACATTAATTTCTTTAAAATTATTTTGGTCAGTGAAACATTTAATAAAAACATTTGTTTCTCCATATAATATACGTGTATAAAATAAGCCTTTTCAAAAACTCTTATTTTAGAATCCTCTATAAATCAGATGGCCTGACTTCTGACAGAAGCAAATTTCAATAAAGGTTATAAATTTATGAATACTGGTTGTCCTAGCTGGAAGAAACCAGACCACACCTCACTACCAGGCATGGGATCCTCAAAAGGTAAATGATTAAGTCAATGACTGCCTCTAGTATTCTAAAAACAGTATTTTCATTTAAAGGTTTGTAGACAATAAAAAACTAAACAAAACCATGGTGGATCCGGAATCTTAAGATTTTAAGAAAAACAAAGCAGTCGACAGATTTTGAGAAAGCTCAATTACAGAAGCAAAGTGACATCTGAAATGCAACAGTAGTACAGGAATGCACAATAGTACATTTCAATATTCTTCACATATGGTCAAGTTCACTTTCTTTTTGGCTTGAGGCACTCTTAATAAAATTTATCATGTGCATAGTAAATCTTTACGTTTGTCATAAGAGTGTCATTAAAGGACTTAGGACTGCACGCAGAAAATCAAATCCTTCTTCAACAATCCAGGAAAGCTGGCTGACCAATGGTTTACCAATTCCTGCAACTGTATTTCTGAATTCAAAACAAAGGCTTCAGGATATGTCCAAAATACACTGCTCTGAATTGACCACACCCTTCAGAGTCAAATGAACAAATACGCTAAACCTTCTAATATACATGCTTCGAAATCCTTGGGAGGACCAAAAATTTCTTAAAGGAAAAAAAGGACATGTGAAAAATAAACCCCAACAGAATTCACTGAGAATGGAGTTCATATGGCTATGTTTGAGTGACCTAAGTCTCAGCGGCTTGTTTTAAATTTCATCTTGAAGATTTTTCCCCCCTTCCCTTCCTCATTCCACAATTTCTCTTTTCCCTGTCTCCTTCTCCCGCCCTCCAAAAACAAAGAAAAAAAAAATCCAAAAACATACTCAGGTGACCTTTCGTTACTCTTGTTCCTATAAGGGGAAGCTGACTAAGGAACTCACACCTAATGATGTAAAAGAGAACAAAATGGGAAAACCCACAGTTGCATTTAGAGAGCTGCCTTACTAATAGCAAACTCTGTGAAAAATCTAACTTAAAAAATTGAGTGGATTCATAGGAAGGAGCCCAATCCCTCCCAACCTGGTCTGGTCATACCACAGCAATAATGTTTCAACCCTGAACCTAAACAGATCCTCTATGGGACCACATATAATTTATAGTCCTCAGAGATCATTAACACAGATCTCAATGGAAACAGAGAGATGATTCTCTCAACAGACAATTAGGTTGAATAAATGGTTTAGATGTTCCATGTTTACATAAGAACTTAACTTCCTTTAAAAAGAAACCAGTTCTTTCAAAAAGAGCTCTGAATCCCGTCTCTGGCTAGAAAGTCTGAAAAATTCTCAGAACTTGAGACATGATTTTGTCTTGTCACACTTTATAAGCAGATGCCACTTTTCAGGGCATTTTCAGGTTGGACAGGCAGGACCAAGTGAGAAATACGGCTCCAGAGCCCGCTCAATTTGTCTGGGTCCATATGTTTGTAGGAGTTGGGTGTGTCAGAGTTGGTGAACTTGACTTTGAGGAAATCTCTCACTTTTTCTTCAACCTCCTTGAGGCCTAGACTGGTTCCCAGTGTCTCTTCCTCCAACAAGACTGTCAGGACTAAGGCTACGTCTTTGAAGGCTGCATTTTCATGGTCACAATATTTATAGAAGATCAAAGTAGAGCCTGCAGGCAGTGACTCAAAGCGGTGTACCACGGCAGCATTCTGGCCATTCTGGAACCCATTGCTCAGTTCCCAATCTACCTCTTGTTTGACAATATCACTGTCCTGAGTAGCTTTGCCTGCCCCATCAATCCGGATGGCACGGACACTCCGGAAAGAAGAGTAGGCGTCGGCAATTTGTTCACTCAGACACCTGAGTGCTTCTTCAGCATCCCGAGCAGCAGTGAGCAGCAAGATAGCAGGCTGAGGCCGGGGTTGGGAGCTGTTGAGATGTTTCTCCAGGAGTGTAAGGCTCCTTTTCCACAGCTTCTCATCTTGACCTTGATACTTACTCATAAGTTGTTTCATCTGGTTCTGGAACTCTTGAACAGCAGTGGTTTCCACCTCAGGACTACGAGTCACCAAAAAACTCCCAACAGCCAAAAAAACTATCAGAACCGGTAGGCACCACCACAGCTTGATAAAAGATGCACTTTTGGGTTGTCCAGTCACTTCTGTTCAGGACAAAAAGAAAGAAATGACAGATTCAAATACCATTTTCTTAGATTCAAGGACAAGTGACTTTTCAAATCAGTATTAATCTTCACAAACATTAGATAAAAGAGAAAGGAATTTAAAGAATGGAGCTAGTAATTTACTTTCTTAAAGAAATGTTCATCCCATGTATTTAAGAAAATCTCACACCCATAGGTTTTAGGCATGTAAGTATGCATGTGTCTCTTCAATGTCAAAATGATAAAAAGCCTTAAGAGAAAAAGTAGAATTCAAAGATATGAAATGGCATAAGCAAGTCGGAAATAATATAATTTTTAAGGCAAAACTATTATTACTACTGCTAATATTTTAGAAGCAAACAATAATAGTCACTAGATAACATAGTTTGAAATTTTAGACACCCCAAATTCATACAGCTTATTATCCAAACATGGAATGTTTCTGAAGTATATAGGGATTAAAAAAGGATGCACTATAAGTGAAAGTCTTCCATATTTTATAATAGCTAGCTGTTCCTTTAATTGCACTAATGCCTACCTTTTGTGGAATGCAAGTTAATACCAGTAAAATTGAGTATGCAATTCATTCCTAATTATTATTGGTAATAATAATATCAATTTACATTTATCTAGTGCTTTTCAGTTTATAAGCATTTTCTCATATACCACTTCATATAAATAGGATAGCAACAATACTTTTACACCTTCTATTTTATTTGTACTATGAACCTTTTAGAGCAATGGTTCTCAAAGTGTAATTGCTGGATACCTCTAGATCCTTCCAAGAGGGTCCTTGAGGTTAAAGTTAGTCTCATAACACTAAGATGTTATCTGACTTTTCCCACCATGTTGACATTTGCATTGATGGTGCAAAGCCATGGTGGGAAAAACAAACGATACTTCAGCATAGATCACAGGGCAGTGCTAATGTAGTTTTTGTATTCACAGCCATGCATTTAAGGCTATCAGTGAAACTGCTTCGTAAAGCAGTTAAAATTATTTATCATATTAAAATTCAACCCTTGAGTACAAATCTCAATAAAGTATGTGAACAACTGGGAAATATACATAAAGCACTTCTGATACCTGGCACAGTACAGTTTTCTCAGGGAAAAGAAGTTTGTGCAACTGAGTTGAGCTGAAGTAGTACTTTTAAGAACAAGGGACAAACTATGGTTAGTCAGACTTGGGTATTTGGCAGACATTTTCTTGAAAATGAACAAAGTGAGTCTGTTGTTTCTAGGAAAACAACTGACAATATTTGTTGCCAATTATAAAATTCATGGTTTAAAGTGAAAATTAGGATTGTGGAAATACTGTATCTGCCACTATAAACTTGACAGCTCCTGAATCCTTAAAGACTTCTTCTCTCAAGATTGGTGGTGATATTAACAAATGTGATCTTTTTATACTAGAAATGCATCAACATTTGGAAGATCTACATAACTTAGTGAACCAGTATTTTCCAAATGATCAGTACATGATATTCCATTCAAAGTGCAAGAAAGACCAATTTTAATGTAACAGAACACAAAAAGTTCATTAATTTGGTTTCAGATCTCACATGTTAAATAACTTTTTGAGTTTTGGACAGTATCAAAATATAATATCCCAAATTATCTTTAGACTATTAAAAAAATCTACATTATCTGTATAAAGCTGGATTTTTCTATATACTGCAACCAAAACAATATATTGTAACAGACTGAATACAGAAGCAGGTATGAGAATCCAGCTCTATTTTATGAAGCCAGACATAAAAGAGATTAGAAAATACAAGCAATCTATCACGATTCTTACTAAATTATTTAAAAATAAGTAGGTATTTTTAAAATTTTTCAATTTAAATTTCTAGGTAAATATGGATAGGTATAGCTCACGTTACATAAAAAAAGTTGTTTCAAGGTACTAATTTTGCTAGTGGAAAGCGGTACTGAGACCAAAGTGAGAGTCACTGTGAAATTATTTTCTTAGTACTCTTCGGGATAATAAATAGGCTTAGAGAATGAAAGAAACTTGCTCCAAGGGTGTAACAGAAGGTTAAGTGGTCCAATCTAATCTAAATACAGGTCTGTGGACTCTAAAATCCATGGTAATCTTATTACATCATGCTATGTGCCATCTTTCTTTTGACACAGCAAGGTTCACCTGGTTATTGGTATTAATAGTTCTGCTTTTACTTTTGATCTTATGGCTAATTAAGTGAAGGGGAAAACCAGATGTTGTTTCATATAGTTTGTCCTTAAATAATTTCACTGCTAATAAAATGTATACTTTTTCCTCATAAGTGCTTAAAATACAATTCTTCAAATAGCATTGTTTTTTTGCTGTCAAAAAATTTTAAAACAATTATAAATGACCAATTTTAGAAACTCACTTAACAAAAACTGAATAGACAAACTTACGTTGGCTAGAGGTTGAAGGAGACCGGTTTCCAAGCTCTGATTTCTGAATGCTGTCATCTAATGATAGGAATAATAAAGAATATCAATTTATGGTTCATAATTTAAGTATTTCCAACAGAGAAAGAAAATACAAATTTCACCAAGAGAATATAAGGCAGAAATCAGCCAGAAATAGAAGAAAAAGTGGAAGATCTAAGCGCCCGTTAGACTGACAGCTCCTTGAGATTCAAGAGTTATTTCTTTCATAATTATTCACAGCATGCCATGGGGTCTAGTATAAAGCATAAAATACATTTGTTTTGTGAGAAAGCCTTAGAGTATTTGACCCAAATTATTTAATGGAAGTAGTGAAACTTATGGCACAAAGTTAAGAGAACAAAGAAAATAAGCACAGCTAAAAGAAAAGAAAACATGTTATACCATCTGAAAAACTGCCATATATTGAGCTCTTGCCTGGTGATGATGCTGTAAGAGGGAAAAAAGGACAAAATATGGATTATGGATTACTGAGCTACCTGGATAAGGGGTTTTAAGGTAAAATGCAAAGTTAATCCTATTCTCTACCTCAGACTGATACAAATATTTACTCTGTTGCCTCTGATCATTTCAAGTATGAGTAATATTTTTTAAATTATATTAAAAACTCCTTAACATTTCTATTAATAGACAATTCAGTTTTATTTAGGTTTGTGGTTAAACCACAGATTTTAAAAATAATTTTATCATGACTCCACCAAATCTCTATTTCTACCATTATTTTAGCAAACAAAAACTATCCTAACTCTACTTTCCCCCTCCATCCTTCTTTGCATGACCACAGATTTTAACATAAAAGAAAGAAGAAATGGAAGGACAGGGTTCAGAAGGTGAAGAGGCTGAGTTACTAATTTGTATGACCCACATTTACCAATACTGCCATCCATCATTTGCCTGGAGTTTTTTTTTTTTTAAGATTTTATTTATTTAAAATAGGAGAGGGAGCACAAGCAGGGGGAGTGGGAGAGGGAGAAGCAGGCTTCCCGTGGAGCAGGGAGCCCGATGCGGGCTCGATCCCAGGACCCTGGGATCATGACCTGAGCCCAAGGCAGAAGCTTAACGACTGAGCCACCCAGGCGCCCTGCCTGGAGTTTTATAACTTATGTATCTATAAATGACCTTTCCGGTATTTGGCAAGAGCTTTCATTTGAGAAACAATGGACTAAACTAGAGGTATAAAATTAGCACTGCTAAGACATAGAAATAGTCTTATTTTTGGTCATATGACAAAAAACCTCAAATGAAACAAAATGACATCAACCTTCATTCTAAAGGCATATTGTTTTACGATTACTGGTTTAGCCTAGGAAATTACATTATTTAGAAACTTCTAAGTTAGGTCACCAAAGTTAACAATTGTATTACTAAAACAAACAAATTCCATCAAGTGATGTTTCTCTTGAATATCTTACTCTATGGTTGCAAAGATCAAATGAAATAATATATGATATTATAGTAATACATAATTATAATAATATAAAACTATAATATTATAATATACACTATATAAAAAGATCAAATGAGATAATTTTTTATATAATACCTAACTACCATATAATATATAACTATAATTCTATTTATAACATTAGTTATACAGTTATTACATAACAAATGTAATAGTTACATAACTCAGAGAATTATTTTAAATTTTAAAGTTAAAAAAATTAAGAAAATAATCCCATTTTAAGAAGAATAAAACACTTAGGAATAAACTTAACCAAGGAAGTGAAAGACTTGTACACTGAAAACTAAAAAACACTAATAAAAAATTAAAGCAGACGGGGCACCTGGGTGGCTCAGTTGGTTAAGCGACTGCCTTTGGCTCAGGTCATGATCCTGGAGCCCAGGATCGAGTCCCACATTGGGCTCCCAGCTCAGCGAGGAGTCTGCTTCTCCCTCTGACCCTCTCCCCTCTCATGCTCTCTCTCTCGCTCTCAAATAAGTAAATCTTAAAGAAAAAAAGTAAAGCAGACACAACTAAATATGTTCGTGGATTGGAGAATTAATATTCTTACAATGTCTATACTACCCAAAGCAATCTACAGATTCAGGACAATCTAATCAAAATTCAAATGACATTTTTACAGAAATAGAAAACAACCCTAAAATTTGTATGGAAACACAAAAGATTCCAAATAGTTTAAAGAAATTTTGAGAAAGAACAACAAAGCTGGGGGCATCACACTTCCTGACTTCAAAATACATTATAAAGCTAGAGTAATCAAAACAGTATGGTACTGGCATAAAAATAGAAAAAGAGTATTATGCTAAGCGAAATAAGTCAATCAGAGAAAGACAATTATCATATGATCTCTCTGATATGCAGAATTTGAGAGGCAGGGTGAGGGGTCGTAGGGGTGGGGGAGGGAAATGAAACAAGATGGGATCAGGAAGGAGACAAACTGTAAGAGACTCCTAAACTCACGAAACAAAGAGGGTGGCTGGGTGTAGGGGGGTAAGGATAGGGTGGCTGGGTTATGGACATTGGGGAGGGTATGTGCTATGGTAAGTGCTGTGAAATGTGTAAGCCTGATGATTCACAGACATGTACCCTGGGGCAAATAATACATTATATTTTAATAAAAAAAAAAAAACAGAAAGAGACAAACAGCAGAAAACAGAGTTCAGAAATAAATCCATGCAGATATGATCAACTGATCTTTAACAATGGTACCAAGAATAAACGATGGGGGAAGGACAGTCTCCTGAAAAAAATAGTGTTGGGAAAACTGGATATCCACAAGCAAAAGATTATGAAATTGGACTCTTACACCATACACAAAAAATCAAAATGGATTCAAGACTTAAACATAAGATTCTTAAACATAAGAATCACAACTATAGGGGGCACTTTGATGGTTCAGTTGAGGAGCATGTGACAATTGATCTTGGGGTCATGAGTTTGAGCCCCGTGTTGGGTGCGGAGATTTCTTAAATAAAGAAAACTTAGAAAAAAAAAAAAGACCCCAAACCATAAAACTCTCAGAAAAAAAACAGGGAAGAAGCTTCCTGACTTTGGTCTTGGCAATGATTTCCTATATATGACACCAAAAAACACAGGGAACAAAAGCAAAAATAGACCATGGGATTATAGCACACTTAAAAAACATGATGAGCTACGTGATCTAGTAAGATTTACCTCACACCTGTTAAGATGGCTATTATCCAAAAAACAAAAGCAAGGTATGTATAGAGGATGTAGAGAAAAGGGAACCCTTGTACACTGTAGGTAGGAATTTAAATTGCTATAGCCACTATGGAAAAGAGTATGAAGGCTCCTCAGAAACTGAAGAATGAAACTACCATATCATCCAGAAATCCCACATTTGGATATATACCCAAAGGAAATGAAATTAGGATCTTTTTGTTTTGTTTTGTTTTGAAATTAGTATCTTGAAGAGATATCTGTGTGCCCATGTTCACTGCAGTAATATTCACAATAGCCAAGACATGGAAGCAACCTAAATGTCCACTGACAGATGAATGGATAAAAAATGTGGCATATACACTTAATCCTTGAACAATATAGGTTTGAACTGTGCAGGGCCACTTATATGTGGATTTTTTAAAAAGACTATTTATTTGAGAGGGAGAGAGAAAGAGAGAGCACAAATAGGAGGAGGGACAGAGGGAGAAGCAGTCTCACCGCTGAGCAGGGAGCTCGATGCAGGGCTCAATCCCAGGACCCTGGGATCATGACCTGAGCCGAAGGCAGATGGTCAACAAACTGAGCCACCCAGGTGCTCCTATATGTTGATTTTTTAAAATAAATATATTGGAAAATTTTTTGAAGATTTGCGACAATTTGAAAAAACTCACAGTTGAACTGCATAGCCTAGAAGTATTTTTAAATACTAAGAAAAAGTTAGGTATTTCATGAACGCATAAAATATACGTAGATACTATTCTATCATTTGCTATCATAAAACACACGCAAAAGACAAAAAGTTAAAATTTATCAGAATTTACACACACAGACTATACATGGTGCCATTCGCAGCTGAAAGAAATGTAAACGAACATAAAGATGCAGTATTAAATAATAACTGCATAAAATTAACAGTAGCATATACTCTAATAACGCCATAGGTGTTACATAAAAGGCATCAAACCCAAAACAATAAATTCCTGCTGGAGAAAACTGTGTCCAGGTGTGTATGACCTCACAGGATTTACAATACAGCCAAGCAAGGAAATCATGAAAGAGATCATGAATATGGCAGAAAAGGTAGGTGGTGAAGGGTTTCAAGATATGGTTCTTGTATTTTAAGCTATACTAAAAAGCTGTAGTAATCGAAACAGTATGGTATTGACACAAAAACAGACATAAAGATCAATGGAACAGAATAAAGAGCCCAGAAATAAACTCATGATTATATAGTCAATCTTCGACAAAGGAGGAAAGAATACGCAATGGGAAAAAGACAGTCTCTTCAACAAATACTGTTGAGAATACTGGACAGTTACATGCAAAAGAATAAAACTGGACCCCTTTCTTAAACCATCTACAAAAATAAACTCAAAACGAACTAAGGACCTAAATATAAGAGCTGAAACCATAAAAATCCTAAAAAAGAGCACAGGCGATAATGTCTCTGACATCGGCCGCAGCCACATTTTTTTCTAGGTAGGCCTCCTGAGGCAAAGGAAACAAAAGCAAAAATAAATTACTGGGACTCCACCAAAATAAAAAACTTCTGCACAGCAAAGAAAATCATCAACAAAACCAAAAGACAACCTACATAATAGGAGAAAATATTTGCAAATGACATATTTGATAAAGGATTAGTACCCAAAATAGAGAAAGAACTACAACTCGACACACACAAAAAGAAATAATCCAATTAAAAATCGGCACAATGGGGTGCCTGGGTGGCTCAGTTGTTAAGCGTCTGCCTTCAGCTCAGGTCATGATCCCAGGGTCCTGGGATTGAGCCCCACATCAGGTTCCTAGCTCAGCGGGAGGCCTGCTTCTCCCTCTCTCACTCGCTGTTTGCTGCCTCTCTGTCAAATAAATAAAATATTTAAAAAAATAAAAATAAAAAAATAAAAATCGGCACAAGACAGGAACTAGATATTTCTACAAAGAAGACACACAGATGGCAAACAGACACATGAAAAGATTCAAGATCACTCATCATTAGGAAAATGCAAATCAAAACCACAGTGAAATATCACCTCAGACCTGTTAGAATGGTGAAAATCAAAAACACAAGCAGCAAGTGTTGGCGCAGACGTGGAGAAAAAGTAATCCTTGTTGTATTGATGATGGGAATCAAACTGGTGCAGCCACTATGGAAAACAGTATGGAGGTTCCTCCAAAAATTATAAATAGAACTACCCTATGACCCAGTAATTCCACTAGGGTATTTACCCAAAGAATATGAAAACACTAATTTGAAAAGATACATGCACCCTTATGCTTATTGCAGCATTATTTACAATCGCCAAGTTATGGAAGCAATCTGTCTATTGATAGATGAATGGATAAGGAAAATGTGTATGTGTGTGTGTGCGCATGTGCGTATAAAAAAGAATGAAATCTTGCCATTTGCACAACATGGATGAATCTAGGGGCGCCTGGGTGGCTCAATCGTTAGCGTCTGCCTTTGGCTCAGGTCATGATCCCAGGGTCCTGGGATCGAGCCCTGCCATCGGGCTCCCTGCTTGGTGGGAAGCCTGCTTCTCCCTCTCCCACTCCCCCTGCTTGTGTTCCCTCTCTTGCTGTGTCTCTGTCAAATAAATAAATAAAATCTTCAAAAAAAAAAATGGATGAATCTAGAGGGTGTAATGCTAAGTGAAATAAATAAGTCAGAGAAAAATAACTACCATATGACTTCACTCATATGTGGAATGTAACAAAGAAAGCAAACAAAGAAAAAAGGATAAACAAAAAACCAGACTCTTAAACATAGAGAACAAACTGATAGTTACCAGAGGGGGGGTGGGTGGGAGGATGGGTGAAAATAGGTGAAGAGGATTAAGAGTACACTTATTGTGATAAGCTCTGTGTAACTGCTGAGTCACTATACTGTAAATGTGAAACTAATATTACACTGTATGTTAATTATACTGGAATTAAAAACAAAGATATGGATCTTAGAGACACTCAAGAGCAAACAGACACACCAGAGGATGCAAAGATGACTTGATGGAGATGAGTGCTCCTGCTCTGAGGAAGAAGGCAGAAGACCGAGAAGAAGTGTCAGAAAACAAACTGACGTTAGATAATCTGGCAGAAGGCTTCCAATTACTCAGGACTGCCTTCGACTTCTTTTACAACATGGACCCTTTTATGATAGAGGCACTGAATCTAAAGGAAATGGTGGAAGAAAGTTGGTGCCATATGGACACATTTTTTGAGACATGAGAAGGCAAAAAAGTCAGATAGAAATTACGTATTTTGGAACGTGCCTGCCTCTCCTGCCTCCCCTTCTACATTCTCCACCTTTTCAGCCTCTGCCACCCTTAAGACAGCAGGACCAACCCTTCCTCTTCCTCCTCAGCCAAAGAAGACGAGGTTGAAGTCCTTTATGATGATGCACTTCCACGTAATGAACAGTAAATAACCATCATGCTGTACAGTCAATGAGCTTATCTGTTTTATGTGTATGAGTGTCCTGGTGTGAAAATCTAATTAACTGTATGGCAAGAACTGTAGGAGATATTTCTGTGTCATCATCCTCTCCTAAGTACTCACTGTGTAGAACATTGTATGCAAGACTTGTATGGAAGAGGATAGCCTATCCTTATATAGGAGTGATACTTCATATAAAATTCATAATGTCAGTTTTCTTACTGTTTCATAACTTTGCTTTCAAGGAAATAGGATACTGTATACCTCTCCCTTTAGTAACTGGAGAAACTGCCTATTGGCCTATCCTCACAGGTACATGTTTTTTAAAAAGTAATAATGTTTCCTACTATATTATGAATATGACTAATATTGTATGCTATAGAAATTTTATAATGATCCATTTATTAGTATATAGGTTAGTCTACTAGGAAGCAATCAATTACACCAGGCTACCATAAAACAATCATACTTCTGCTTCTTCATTATCAATTTATGAATCATTATAATTGTAAATAAATACAAATTTCTTTCTCATATTAACTAATTTTTAATAGTGTTAATAATACATATAAAATCTACAATGTTTTGCATCATATAAAACAACAGAGTTGTAGGTTCTGACAATTCATTTTATGAAGAATCTAAAACAGTGAAATTCACAGAAGCAGAGAGTACAATGGTGGTTGCTGGGGGAAGGAGAAAACGAGGAGGTATTAAAGGGTACAAAGTTTCAGTTATACAAGATGAGTAAGTCCTAGAAATCCACTATAAAGCAGAGCACCTATAGTTAACAATACTGTACTGTATATTTAAAATTTGCCAAGAGGGTAGATCTTATGTTAAATGCTCTTATCATACACACACGTAATAATAAATAAAGAGGGTGGGAGGAAACTTTTGGAGGTGATATGCTTATGGCATAGTTTCCCAGATGGTCATGGCTTCCCAGATGTATACTTATCTCCAAGCACATTGAGTTGTATACATTAAATGCATGCAATTGTACTTCAATAAACTGACTAAAAAGTTATTATATGAGGATGCTAAGTAGAGGAACCTGCAGTGAAAGAGCATATGAAACATAATACAACTGTCTTAGAAAAAAAAAAATCCATCAAGATAATGTTTACCTTGAATATCTTACTCCATGGTTGCAAAGTTCAAATGAGATAATGTATGAAAATTGTTAAGTTCTCTTCTATGATGATTTTAATGATGAAGGATAGCTAAAGAACAGTTATTATATAACATGTAATATAAAATTCATAGAACATAAACAAATGTAGCAAGGTATCTACTGCTCAGGCAGAGCATTTTCTAAGATAACCTCTATCCCTCTTATTAAAAAATATTATTAGAAATAGTGACAGAAATTCCTTAAAAACACACACACAAAAGATAAGGTTCAAGATTTTCCAGTCTGAAGAGTATAGTAACAATCAATCACTCTATAATAAAGTCAAGAGAAGAGGGCATGACTCTTGTAATTGTTGTTATTATTACACAATATATTGTTAACAATAAATAGTAGTAATTATTCATTTGTTATTTAGACTTAAAAATTGTGTTCACATATATAATAAGCTAATTAGAATAACCTAATTATAGGCACTATTATCTCTACTTTAAAGGAAAGAAAATTGAGGTTCACAACCATTAAAGAGCTTTACCAAGATCACTCAATCAGTAAGTAGAAGAGTTGGGACTGGAGCTCTCACTCCAAATTCTCTTTCATGTCTCTGCACTACTCTTAGAGACAGGTTCCAAAGCATGTATACTGATGAAGCGCTGATTCAGACATCTGACCCCTCCATAGAAACTCTTCCCTATTCTCACGGTTTTATCATCTGGGAAATAGGAAAAATAAAGATAGTGGTACCATCTTCCCCAAAAGGTTAGGACACAGGCAGAAACCCAAACTGGGACCTGTCTACCCAGGGAAGTGGCGGGAACACGGGATGACAATAAGGATCTAAAATCCCAGGTTCTTGAACACCTAAATTAATTTTTTTAGCACTAAAGCAGGCAGAAATGTAAACTTAATGAAATATGAAATTCAGAATGCTAAGCAAACAATTTTTTAAAATGATTTTGGATTGAAAAGGCATCTTGTAAGGCTGTATGACAATCACTGCAGTCTTCCACTTTTATTGAAAACATTTTCTTTGTGTTCACTGTTCTTATCTTAAAGTCTCATGTGGTTAAAGGTCTAAAAAATTCTGTTACCTGCACCTTACTGTGCAAACTTCTGGTATATAATTTCTATGTAACTCTCAAAACTCTATATGGTAGACGGCTATTAATCAGTATACAGTTATTTAAGCCATAATAAGTGCAATAAGATAAAGTAGGGATATAAACAGATAAAGTACTAAGACTTAGCTATCAATTTAGCAACTAAAAAGATCTATTTCTACATTCCAATCAGATCTTTAACATAATTATTTTCCCTTCCGCATTGCATTTGCACAGTGTCTTATCAGAGGAAATAAAAGTTATACAAACATTTTTTGGTAACAATGTGTACAACACTTCACTTACTCGGAAGAAATGTTATCTGCTATAAATTACCAGAATATATAGTTAGGAACTAACATAACAAATCTCCCAGATTTATATAGTGTATATACTTAAACTCAACCATTTTTACTTCTAAGAATATATTTCTCAGATCTATAAAGTAAGTTTTAATTTTTTTTTTTTTTTAGAGAAGGGGGGGCAGCGAAGAGCAGAGGAAGAGAGAGAATCTTAAGCAGGCTCCACACCCAACATGGAGCCTGACGTGGCGCTCGATCTCACAACCCTAAAAGATCATGACCCTGAGCCGAAGTCAAGAGTCAGATACTTAACCAACAGAGCTACTCGGGTGCCCCATAAGTTTTAATTTTTGATACTTGTTATAAACATAATCCTAGTAAGCTAAATAATTAATATTTGCTTTTCTTATTATAATAGGTCAGAAAGAGCAAACTGTAAGAAGAAATGGTTGTTTTGTTTTTTTTTAAAGATTTTATTTATTTATTTGACAGAGAGAGAGAGAAAGTGAGAGCAGGAACACAAGCAGGGGGAGTGGGAGAGGGAAAGCAGGCTTCCCGCCGAGCAGGGATCCCAATAAGGGGCTCCTGGGATCATGACCGGAGCTGAAGGCAGACGTTTAACGACTGAGCCACCCAGGTGCCCCAAGAAATGGTTTTCTGATAGTAAGGTACATACAATAAGGAATAACAGCCAACAGTAAAGCAAGGAAGGACAATGTTTTTTCAATTTTAGACAGCTGAAGAACTCACATGTGGGATAAAACTTCACGGATGGGAAAGAATGAGTTGTGACCATCACTACTTTGCTGATGGAAAAACAAAGCCACAGAGGTTTGTCTACCACAAGGTAATCTTGTCCTATTACAGTTCGTCATTTCCTTTTGTTTTTCGTTTTTTGTTAAGACTTTATTTTTAAGTAATCTCTACATCCAGTGTGGGGCTTGTACCCACAACCCTGAGATCAAGAGTCACACGCTCTACCGACTGAGCCAGCCAGGAGCCCCCCTATACTTAGTCATTTCTTGAGCAAGAGATATGTGATGGGAATTTTTATATTATCTAAATAAAAGTAAGGGAGTATCTAATGACCTTGAGATTTATTGTGGTTAGATGAATAAAGAAGGTATATAAGGTTAAGGGTGACTTAGTTTTTTTTAACACAGTCAAGATTTAATGTGGACACAGCTACAGAAATTATTAAAGACACTGAATTCAAAGCATGATTATTTCATCACGTCTATCTATGGTATTTCTCAAATTCTGTGACATTTAATCCACCCTAAACCTAAACATGAATATAGTATTTGTAGGTTTCAATCTTTATTACTTAATATAATGGGCAGGCAGAGTTGCTCTAAGTGGTTATATAAAAGTAAACAAAGTCCGCTACAGATAAAAACCAGGTACTGTCAAGAGAGTAGAATTTCATGATCACATACAGATTGGACTGCTGCTAGACAGAACTGACAATTTGTGAAGTCTGGACCCATCATCCACCGGCTTTCTCACACCACTATTTACACTTTACATCCACACCATCTTCTGCTCCTCCAAGCAGATGGAAATAACCACTAATCATAGCTGTTCTTTATTAATGAAATCACAATCTAAAAGCCTATCTGAAAAACTAAATATTTTTGTATGTTGAATAATAAAGACACCAAATAAACTTAAAATTACTTCAATAATAGGTAGAGATTTATCAACTTACTTTGCATCCTAGCCCTTATTCTTGCAGTTTGTTCAAACCATTCATGAGGTGTTTTTTGATATCCCGAGCCTGAAGCAAATACATGTATCAAGATATCATTTCACATACTTTGAAAATGTATACCATACAAATTTACAAGGTAAATTTATCAGAAAGGCAAAACAAATTTGGGGAGGAAAACAACAAAATAAACAGGTTCAGAAGTAAAAGATAATGTTAAAGGATCATACCGTGAAGGATGAACCACTACTTACAGCAAAATAGGCAGCAAATAAATATATAATCACCTAATAGACAAAACTATGTACAAGTCCTTTGTTCTGGTCTGAGAATGACTGAATTCAACGATACTTGAACTTTATTTCAGTATTACTTAAGAAGAAAAAAGTTCACCATTTATTCTTGTAAATAAGTTACTTCAGGTAAAATAGTCCTAAACACATTTTCACATCACAAAGTAATTACACATTTGGTACCAACGTGCGGTGGGATTAAAAGGCAAAAAGGATAAAATTACTTAAAACCCTAATTAAATCTAAATTTGACAAAGTCAAAATTACTTGACTGATAAAAGAACAGACAACCAACCACATACTTAGCACAGAAGAATGCTTATCAAGAGTTATGAAGTCTCGACCTAAAACAGAGAACAAAAATAAGGTCATACAATACATGGAAATAAGAACAGTGAATATACTGCATAGACATTTTACTTGTATAATATGGATACTACAAAACAAAAAAAATCCCTATAAAAATCAAACCTTTCTTTCATCAGTCCCAAATATGCGATATATCCATTTTTTCCCTTTTCTAAACTTCAAAGTATTCAAGAATTAAATAATGGTAAGTCAACTTTAGGATCAATACCATCAAAATAATGGCTGCATGTACTGAATGCTTACCAGGTATGAAGTATAATTTTACTTAATTCTCACACTTTATGTAGTTGATATCATTATTCCTAATTACAAATCAGGAAACTGAAACTGATCGTTTGCCCAAGATTACATATCTAGAGGTAGTAGGGCTGAGATATAAACCCACGCAGTCCATATATGTTAATATATACTATGTAAGCAATGTTGTGGGCATTGCAAAGTAGTTATGAAGAAAAAGATGCTATTTTTTGTTTTGGGAATGGTATCTAAGGACAACTGTAAAATAATACAATGGGACAATTAGAAATGATATTTCAAACAATTATAACAAAATAAATTTCCAAATCTGCCCTAAAGAAATAAATTATTTCTACACATTGATAAAAGTGTCACGGTAAATTTTTCAATTTTTTTTTCTGCATACAAATGCAATATATGCTAGCTGTAAAAGAAATAAAACATTTTAGAAATGTACAACTTAAAAATTCATAAATATTTATTAAGTGCCTACTATGTACAGGAATACCATAGTGAATAAGACATGAATATTCTTTCATATTTGTTTTCAGTCTATACCAACAAAATACTTTAAAAAAGAAAGCAGACACATGCCTTTTAAAATGTCTTTCATTGATTTTAAGAAGTACTTTTTTTTTTTTAAGATTTATTTATTTATTTGAGAGAGTGTGTGTGCATGTGAGGGAGTAGGGAGGGAGCGGCGTGGGAGGCGGGAGGGCAGAAGGGAAGGAGAGGGAGCAGGAGAGGGAAAGAATCTCAAACTCTGCACTGAGTGCAGAGCCCCACATGGGCCTCATTCCCACGACCCTGAGATCATGACCTGAGCCGAAACCAAGATCAGACCCTTAACCGACTGAGCTACCCAGGCATCCCAAGAAGTACTTTTTAAAAAACACCTCTGACTTAGGTCTGTATCTTATAAATCAAGGCTATGTCATAGTTTTACTGGATGGTTTATCTTTCTCAGTGACACATGAAATAATGGCATCTTAGATTTAAGGATATACATCTCGATCACCTATTCCTTAGTATACTAAGTACTCATTTTTCATAACTAAAAAATATTCCACTGTATGCATGTAGCATAATTTACATACGGAGATACTTTTAAGAGCTTCCAAAAATCAAAGACGTATAATAACAAAGGGCAAAGATATAAGATGATTCAGCAAGTAATTTTCAACAAATGATTTATTTTCGTGTCTCAGTGGCTTTTGTTTTATTGCAGTTTTAAGTTCAAACCCAGAACCTTCCAAAAACTAAATATATAAAAAGTGAAATAAAGTGGAATTCTATGAACACAGTGATTACAAAACAGATTTCTAAAGACTTTTTCTTTAAAAACAGTCTCATGGGACAGCTGGGTGGCTCAGTCAGTTACGTGTCTGCCTTTGGCTCTGGTCATGATCCCAGGGTCCTGGGATCGAGTCCCACATCCAGCTCCTTGCTCGGTAGGGAGCCTGCTTCTCCTTCTGTGACAAATAAAGAAATAAAATCTTTATTTATAAGTAAATAAATAAATAAATACAGTGTTATATTTTAAAAAAGGTGATGTGGAAAGAAAAAAAAAGTCCTTGAAGATTTTATATACAAGGATATTTTAGGCTGATTAATAATTAACTCAAATTCCGGGACTTGATTTAGAAATGGAAAAGAAAAAAAAACCATCATTTCTGCTTAACATAAGAAATACATATCCACTGTATATAATCTGCAAAATACAGAAGGAAAAGAAAAATGTGACCAATTATTCTACCATCCTGAACAAATCAGTTATTAGCATTTTAGTGTATTACTTTACAATCTTTTCTTTTTTTACATTTTCTCAACACATTGTGAAAATTTTCGATTGTAAGCGAGGCTGTAAGATTTTTATATACCTACCACCCGGCTTATCATTAACTTTTTACTATACCTTGGTTTATTACTTATTCAACCTTCCAAACTTTTGCAATAGAGCTCAAATCATACTACATATAAAATTTTATATCCTTATTAGAATATATGCACATAAGTAGACTCAAGCTACATTAAATTAAACTAAAAACAGTCAACAAATTTATATGGGAAGCAAGGACATTCAACAAGTCACGGAACGCGGATTCTTGTTTTTTAAAATATAATTCAAGCTTAAGTACAGAACTGAAGCAAATTCAAGATGCTGAATGACTTTTTTAGCATTCACTAGACTTCTTTTTGAACACTGCACGTTAAATTGGAAAAGAGGATCTTCAAAAATAAAAACAGCGTTTGACCACACACACAGGCAGACTTCTAAGAGTTGAAGACATGGTTTTACTTACTTTGTGATGACTCCCAAAATGATTCTGGATATTGAGTTGATGATCTGGTGGTTTGATCTAAAAAAAACAACAAAAATAAATATAGTACACTATAAAGTATATTATACTTTTATTTTATTTTTTTATTTTTTATTTTTTTAAAGATTTATTTATTTATTTGACAGAGAGAGAGAGAGATCACAAGTAGGCAGAGAGGCAGGCAGAGAGAGAAGGGGAAGCAGGCTCCCTGATGAGCAGAGAGCCTTATGTGGGGCTCGAGCCCAAGACCCTGAAATCATGACGTGAGCCGAAGGCAGAGGCTTTAACCCACTGAGCCACCCAGGCGCCCCTAGTATATTATACTTTTAAATGTATATTTTATAAGAGAACAATGAGTAATCAAAGGAGCAAAGATATTCAGTAAAACCCCAGGGAATTCAACACTTGGGCACAGAATTTATTTTTAAAAAGTTTCTAAAGAGTCATGTTGTATCTAAAATATTAACTAATTATCTCTTTCCCTAACCACTTCCTAAAGAAAAAAATGTAAGCTATAGAACGTGGCATGAGGTAAGGGAGATAAAAACTTTGAGTTGGGAACATTTAAAGCTTATAATGGATCTTCTTGAAATCATTAATACCCATTTTGCCTCAAATTTTTCTTGTAAGTGGCCAATACATTATATATTTTAGTCTACTCTTCTTTAAAAACTTGTTTTCATATAAAAATGGGACTCATAACTAAACCTGTTCAAAAGCAATCAGATTGTTATCATGGAAGCAGGAGCATTTGACATAATCAAGGTGGTATCTAAATATTTTTCTTACCATATCCTATTACTAAAAAAATTTGAGTATCAATCTCCAAAGCATATACATGTATTACTGAAATAATATATTAACTAACATGTTGCATTATTATAAAATAAAAATAGACATTTTAAATGGATGAAATATAAATATACATGAAATTCTAGTATTTTCTTCCTGCACTCCAATGGATCTTTTTTTGTTTTGTTTTTATTCAAATTCCAGTTAGTTAACATACAGTATAATACTAGTTTCAGATGTACAATTTAGTTACGTAACACTTCCATACACTCCCTGGTGCTCATCACAGCAAGTGCACTCCTTAATCCCCATTACCTGTTTCACCCATCGCCCTACCCACCTCCCCTCTGGTCAGGTTGTCCTCTATAGTTAAGAGTCTGTTTCTTTGTTTGCCTCTCTCTCTTTTTATCCCCTTTGCTCATTTGTTTCTTTTTGTACCTCTTCAGTGATAATTAGTCCAGAAAATAATCTAGGAAGATATGCATTCTTCTTAATATGCTGCCCTTTTTATTCTTTATTAGAGTTTTCTTCCACATACGGGTATGTACTTCATTAAGAATTTATTAGAATTCTAAAGGGATCACAGAGCCTGCGGTGTACATAGTTTCCAAGAGTTATATGCTAGTAGCAATGGCATCAAATTATTGGCTATATGAATGGCTTAGTCTCTAATTTTTAGAGCTTTGTGTATACATATACCAAAACTAATAAGAACACTGAATTTGAGTGTTTACTATGTGACAGGTACTTTCTAGGTGCTTGCACATGTGACCTAATTTAACCTCTTAACAACCCAGATGAGGAAACTGAGGAACACAGATGTTAAACAGTGGCCCGAGGGCACCAACCTAGTAGTGGAGGAGTGGAACCCAGGGATTCAGGCTCCAGAGCCCATGTTCTTAACCACTATGCTAGAATGGTGTATATCTCCTTTGGGATTTCTGTATCAAGAAAGAATGGGGGAAAATGAGGAAGGGTGGGAAATATAGAGAATACCAAATGCCCATAAACCAGCTTGTGAGCTTATTTTTAAAATGGAATGATGCAGTAAAACAGGAATTACAGAAATTCTCAAAAGGTGGTGAGGAGAAAGTGAAGAATTACTCTTTCATAGGACTAAAATATAAAATTATTCATTATTTGGAGAGTTTACAAATTGGTTCAGCAAACTCTTAAGACTCAATTGGTATTTTTTTCTCTTCAGTCAATTCTTTCCATTACTAAAACACAAATTCGTGTGAACAATCACAAACTGTTATTATTGACCTGGTGTGAATTTGAACAATCCAGAGATAAAAGCAATTACCTAGGTATATTAAAACTTCCTAAAAGCTAACTAACATTCCTGATGGTGTAATGAGTACCAATGCCAATGAGATCACTTTCTCTGTAACATTTAAAAAAATTATTTTAAAGATTTTATTTAGTTGAGAGGGAGAGAGAGCGAGTGTGTGTACACACACATACACACGCACAGGAGTATGCAAGAGGAGGGAGGGGCAGAGGGAGAGGGACAAGCAGACTCCCTGCTAAGAGGGGAACCTGACATGGGACTCAATTCCAGGACCCTGGGATCATGACCAGAGTTGAAGTCAGATGCTTAACTAGTCGACTAAGCCACCCCGGGCATCCCTTTCTATGTTTGTTTGTTTTTTTTAAAGATTTTATTTATTTATTTGACAGATCCCAAGTAGGCAGAGAGGCAGGCAGAGAGAGGGGAGAAGCAGGCTCCCTGCTGAGCAGAGAGCCTGATGCGGGGCTCGATCCCAGGACCCTGAGATCATGACCTGAGCCGAAGGCAGAAGCTTTAATCCACTGAGCCACCCAGGCGCCTCTCTATAATATGTTTTTAAAAAACTACATATAACTCTTCTATTGAGCACAAAAAATATCTTATATTCCATTAATATCAAAGTAGGCTAAAAAGTGACTTATTTATTTAGATGTTACATGGCATTACATTACTAATTAGATGCACACATGAAATCAGTAACTTTAATAAATACTAAAAGTACACAACTTTTTAATAAGGAGTTTTATAAAATACCTTTAAGTTTTTTTTAAAAAGCAAACTCACAAATACCTTTATATTTTAACTAAAAAGACAGCTCCTAAGATAAAGTCATATGTATATAAAGCAATGTTACCTCCAGAATCAAGAGAATCCCCGGATCTGACCTTAACAGTAGTAGTATCACTGTCAGAGCTGTCTTGATCATCCTGTTCAGTTTCTCCTAAAAACAAGTAAATAATACACTAGTAGAGTATTCAATGCATTAATGATCTAGATTAAAAAACAAGTAATTCAACATTAAAATGAGACCTCTCGAATTATCAGATATAGAATTGTTATTTATTATGCTTACTATTCTGGATTACAAGTTTTCTTTTCTTTCCTTTCCTTTTTAAAGATTTTATTTATTTATTTCAGGCAGAGAGAGAGAGAGAGAGAGAGTGAGCGCACGGGCAGGGGAGAGGACAGAGAGAGAAACAGACTCCCCGCTGGGCGAGGAGCCTGATGTGGGGCTTGATCCCAGGACTCTAGGATCATGACCTGAGCCAAAGGCAGACACTTAACCAACTGAGCCCACCCAGGTGCCCCTGATCACAAATTTTCATATGAGCTAAAATTGAGCTCATTAATGTTCTCTGAGGCACATAATTGTATCTCAAACAAATATTCAGAGTACTATCTACGAGATTATATTCTGAGGCTTTACTAGAGTCAAATAGTAAACAAATGAGCATTAAATAGTGGAAAAGTTCTACGTTATGGGGGGAACTATATATATAGTCAGTGTGTAAATTCAGACAAGATTAGTATAGGCACACACGTGTTTACATTATGTCCATCTGTGTTTCTGAAAGGGGGATATACACATACACCCATATACAAACATCTCAGTATGCAGGTAACCTTAGATTATGTGGGTTCTAAAATGGACTAAATTTTCTTGTGCTATTCACAGACTGATTTTGGAAAAATGATTATTTTAATACCATAGTCAAAGGCCAGCATATGCCAGAATCTTTTTTTTTAATTAACTTTGCTTAAAATTATTAACTCAGACAAAGATGCTTAAAATGCATATAAAGACTAAATCATCCCTCACTCTATCCTATTTTACCTGCCCAATTATGAGTTCAGATAAGCATGGATTTTTTTTTTCTGAAGAAAAACAGACTATTTCTACTCTCTCTTAAGTACTGTCAAAACTGCACTTCATGTTAACGGGGAAAAAAAAGATTTAAAATATTTTAAAAGAAAATACCTCCTTCAGAAAAATTGACCTTCTGTTGGACACTGGTGGCTTCTAGAAAAGAAAAGCAGACATGTCATACATAGTATCAAAAGCTAAAGCTCAGGAATAAACAAGAGCATATAATTTAGGAAAGTGAACATAAAGACAGACCAACTAAGCTTTTTTTTCTATTAAATCTTAAAAATACATATATATTATTTCCCTCTAGGTTATGTCAGAAATAAGTCTGACACAAACTAGAATCAGAAAGAGTTTATTTTTCCTTCAGCTGCCACATCCATTTGTACTCTAAAATCTAACATATTGCAGAAAACATTAAATTCTCCATGGACAAATATTCCAGTCCCTATATAGGTTAACTGTGTTCTCATTCTCCTATTTGCCAGATTCCCTACACTCTTATAAGAAACCCACTATCCTGGTAGAACTGACAAACCAGTTCTTTACTGCACTGATACAGCCAAAAACGAAGAAAGAGGGAAACTCTGTCTAGTTCCAACAAGTTCATGAACACCAATATTTCTCAGAGCCAGAGAATCTGGACAAAGATATATGGAAAAAATGTATCAAACAAATTTTAAGTGTAGTATTTTTACATGGGCTATTCTGAAATATTTTTATTAAAGGGAGATAAACCCAAATGTGGCATTGCATAATTGGGCTAAAATATTGCTGAGTGACCATTTGAGAAGTAGCATGAATCAGACTGCTCATAAAGCTGAAATCTGTTTCGGCTTCTCCAATGATTTTAACCCATATTTGCTTTTCAAAAGGGAAAACTACTGTGAAAGGCAAGTGCCAACAAATTATATGGTGAATTCAGGAATCCTCCGTTCAGATCAGTTTAATTATATTAATATAACACTGGTCAAACTGTTCCTACTATAGTAGTGGCAAGTGTAAATCAATATGTGAAATATATTCGCCAATATTTTTGGTATAACTAACTATAACTGCATATACTATATTACTTTTTTAAAAAGCTAGAATCTGGTATATTATATTCCACTTTAATCTAGGATCTTTAGGGAGACTGTCTTTTCAATTTTCTTTTTCAAGCAGAAAACTGGAGAGTCAAACTTGCCTTACTGCTATTCTCTTAAAATTTTTTCATGAATATTTCCATTCATATAAAAAGGTCTCATTCCCTTTTTGGAGTTTTCTAAGCATGTAACTATTACTGTACTTGTCTTTTGTATAGCAGTTTACTGTCTTTATTCATATAACTAACCCCACAGCATGCAAACAAAAGTGTTTTCTTAAGAATCAATGGTTATGTCTTAAGTCGTTATCTTCATAACAGTTAAGCCCTTGATATTTGCATGCTGCTAGTTAGTTTTCTAAAAACCTTCATGTCTACGATCTGATTCTCACAAGGTCATAAGGGAATACTCTCCTAGGTAATGCTCATAGATATTAAGTGACTTTTCTAAGGGTGTCAGAACAGATGATGAAAAAAGGACTTGAACACAGGCTCTTCTGATTTCTAGTCTACTACCCATCTACTACTGCATCAGTCTTGTTTATAATGGCATATAGTCAGCAATGGTAATTACTTTTTAAATTAGTTCTTTTCTGGGACGCCCGGGTGGCTCAGTTGGTTGGGCAGCTGCCTTCGGCTCGGGTCATGATCCCAGGGTCCTTGGATCGAGTCCCACATCGGGCTCCTTGCTCGGCGGGGAGCCTGCTTCTCCCCTCTGCCTCTGCCTGACACTCTGCCTGCTTGTGCTCTCTCTCTCTCTGACAAATAAATAAAATCTTTAAAAAAAATTTTTTTCTTTTTTTTTTTTATTTTTTTGAGATTTTATTTGTTTATTTGACAGAGAGAGATCATGAGTAGGCAGAG
>CM052893.1:23754880-23814648 GCA_028534135.1 Potos flavus
CACTCTGCCTGCTTGTGCTCTCTCTCTCTCTGACAAATAAATAAAATCTTTAAAAAAAATTTTTTTCTTTTTTTTTTTTATTTTTTTGAGATTTTATTTGTTTATTTGACAGAGAGAGATCATGAGTAGGCAGAGAGGCAAGCAGAGAGAGAGGGAGAAGAAGGCTCCCTGCTGAGCAGAGAGCCCGATGCGGGGCTCGATCCCAGGATCCTGAGATCATGACCTGAGCCGAAGGCAGAGGCTTTAACCGACTGAGCCACTCAGGCGCCCCAATTCTTTTCTTTTAAAGAGCAGTTTAAGATTCACAGTAAAATTGTGGGGAAGGTAGGCAGATTTCCTAGATCGTCCCTGACCCATACACGCATAGCCTCCTCCATTATCAACATCCCCCATCTATTTATTAAAAGTGGTGCCACCGATGGATCTACATTTACACATCATAATCACCCAAAGACCTTAATTTATATTACAGTGCACTCTTGGTGTTGCACATTCTGTGGATTTAGACAAATGTATAATGACATTTATCCATCATTATGGTATCATACAGAGTATTTTCATGCCCCCAAAATTCCTCCGTGGTCCATCCTATTCATCCTTCCCCTACCACCACCACCAAAAAATCCTTGACGACCACTAATCTTACTGTCTCAACAGTGTTGCCTTTTCCAAAATCATATAGGTTCTTGCATGTCTTTTCATGGCTTGATAGCTCATTTCTTTTTAGCACTGAATAATACTCCATTGTCTGGATGTGCCAGTTTATTTATCCATTCACCTACTGAAAGACATGTTGGTTACTTCCAAGTTTTGGCAATTATGAATAAAGCTGCTATAAACGTGTGTGCAGGTTTTTGTGTAAACATTAAGTATTCAACGCCTTTGAGTAAATATCAAGGAATGTAATTGCTGGATCGTACAGTAAGAATGTGGTTAGTTTTGTAAGACACTATCCAACTGTCTTCAGCGTATGTACCATTTTATATCCCACTAACAATGAATGAGTTCCTCTTGCTCCACAGTCTTGTTAGCATTTGGTCCTGCCAGTTTTCTGGGCTTTGGCTATTCTAAGAGATACGTAGTGGTATCTTGTTTTAAACTCCATTTCTTTGATGACACATAATGTAGAGCATCTTTTCATATGCTTATTTGCCATCTGTGTATCTGTCATTAAGGTGTCTGTTAAGACTTTGGCTCGTTTTTCAATCAGGTTGTTTTATTGTTGAGTGCTAAGAGTTCTTTGTATATTTTGGATAATCGTCGTTTATTAGATGTGTCATTTGCAAGTATTTGCTCTCAGTCTGTGCCTTGTGTTCTTATTCTCTCGTCATTGTCTTTTGCAGAGCAGAGGTTTCTAACTTCAGATAAGTTGTTGGGATTTTCATTGCGAATGCACTGAATCTATAGATTATGTTGAAAAGAAGCAATATCTTGACAACACTGAGTCTTCCTATTCGTGAATGTGGAATATCTCCATTTTTGGGGGGAAATTCTATGATTTTATTCATCAGTTTTATAGTTTTTCTCATATAGATCTTGTAGAAATCTTCTTAGATTTATACCTAAGTACTTCATTTGGGGAGGGCATGCTATTTTAAATCGTATTGTTTTTAATTTCAAATTTCTCTTGTTCATTGCTGGTTTTAAAAGTGATTAACTTTGGTCTATTAACCTTGCATCCTGTAACCTTGCTATAATTGCTTATTAGATCCTATTTTTGTCCATTCTTTTAGATTTTTTACATTGATGATTATACTAGCATTGAACAAAGACACTTTTCTTTCTTCCCAACCTGTATACCTTTTGTTTCCTTTTGTCTTACTACATTTGCTAGAACTTCCAGCACAAAACGTTGATAAGGAATGGTGAGCAGGGCCATCTCTGCCTAAACATGCATTTAGGTTCCTTTATGTCTTTTCAGGGCTTGACAGCTTATTTCTGTTTAGCACTCATACTAATACGAAAGCTTCCAGTTTCTCACCATTATGATGTTAGCTGTAAGATTTCTTGTAGTGCTATGAAGTTGAGAAAGATCCCCTCTATTCCTGGTTTACTGAGAGATTTTATCATGAATGGGTGTTGGATTCTGTCACATGCTTTTTCTACACCTATCAATATGATCATGTGATTTTTCTTTTTTAGTGTGTTGATGCGATAGACTTTCAGACGTCGAGCCAGCCTTGCATACCTGGGACAAATCCTACTTGGTTGTAGTGTATCTTTTGTAAGTGATCTCTACACCTAATGTGGAGCTCGAATTCACAACCCCCAGATCGAGTCACATGCTCTACTGGCTTGGGCCAGCCAGGTGCCCCTAATTCTTTTTGTAGTTTGGATTCATTTTGCTAATATTTTGTGGAAGACTGTTGCATCTATGCTCATGAGATATTGATCTGTAGTTTTGTTTTCTTGTATTTGTCTGGGTTTGGTATTAGGGGAATACTGGCCTCACAGGATGAGTTGGGAAGCATTTCCTCTGCTTCTAGCTATAGTAATTTGTGTCATTTTTTCTTAGTTTTATCTCTTTCCGTCTTTCTTTTTTCCTTGGTTAGCCTGGCTAAAGGCTTTACCTTTGAATGGTAATTTGGCAAGGTACTAGCTTTGTCGTTTTCTCTCAACACTTAAAATCATTCACTCCACTCTCTCCTTGCTTGTATGGTTTCTGAAGAAAATTTGGATGTAATTCTTATCTTTGTTCCTTTATAGGTCAGGTGTTTTCTTCTAGCTTCTTTCAGGTTTTGTCTTTGATTTTCTGTAGTTTGAAAATGATAAACACCCAGGTGTATTTTTTTCTTTCCTTTTTTTTTTTGGCATTTATTCTGCTTGGTGTTCTCTGAGCTTCCTGAATCTGTGATTTGGTGTCTGACGTTAACTTGGAGAACTTCTCATTATTGTTTCAAGTATTTCTTGTGTCCCTTTTTTCTTCTTTTGCCACTCCCATTATGTGTGTTACACATTTGATAGCTATGTAGTCCTTGGGTGTTGTTTTTTTCAGTCCTTGTTACTTCTGCTTTTTGGTTGAGAACTCTAGCTTTTAAAATTAAGATATAACTGACACATAAACATTGTGTAAGTCTGTATACAACATACTGACTTAATCCACTTATATATTGCATTACCACGACCACAGCATTAGTTAACACCTCTAGCACATCACATTATCTTTTGAGTATTCTATCGAAATGCCCTCTAGCACACAACTTTTTTTCCTCAGCCATATCCAATCTAGTATGTCTTCATTTTTATTAGAGTGTTTATCTCTAGCAATTCTTTCTGATTCTTAGGATTTCTGTTTGTTTACATTGTCCATCTGTTTGTGCATGCTGTCTACTCTGTTAGACTCTCTAGCAATACCAACCATAGTTGTTTTAAATTTCTGGTCTTATAATTCCAACATTCCTGCCATATTTGGTTCTGATGTTGGCGGTCTCTTCAAATTGTTTTTTGCCCTTTGGTATGTCTTTTTCCTTTTTTTTTTTTTTTTGAGAGAGAGAGAGAGAGAACAAATGTGTACATACGCACGTGTGAGGGGCAGAGGAAGAGGGAGAGAGAGGATCTTAAACAGGTTCCACGCCCAGCGCAGAGCCTGATGCAGGGCTTTGATATCACGACCCCAAGATTATGACCTGAGCTGAAATCAGGCACCCCACCTTTAGGTATGTCTTGATACCAAATCTTAATCTCAAGATTTTGTCCTGATGGCTGAACGTGTACTGGGTAAAAAGAACTGCTGCAAACAGGCCTTTGGTAATGCGGTGATGAGGTCTGGGGGGAGGGAAAGGGCTCCATAGTCCCAGAATTCTTGGTCTTTCAGTGAGTTTATGCCTCTGAACTGTGAACTTCACTAGTGGTTCTCAATGTTTTTCTTTTCTCCTTAGGTGGAGTTGTCTAGAGTGGCCTGGAGTATGGTATTTTCCTTCCCCTCAGTTGGGCACTGATAATACTCCAGTAAGTCAGGCTCTGGTTAACTAGATTGCCCTGAAGGCAGGCCTCGTTAATAACAGAGTGATCGGACATATTTCAAAATGATTCCTTTCCCCCCTCTCTCCCTGCCAAAGCATGAGAGGATTTTTCTCTGATATTTACTATGGGGATTTGGTTGAGCTTCTGGAGGTTAATCTCACAGTACAGTGGGGGCCCCATGATGACTGGGTCCCCCTTGGCATTTTTCACTCTCAGACTTCACATGGAGCCTCCTACAATTCATCAGTTATAGCTCAAGTTTTTCCACTGCAGAACTGGTTCCTGCAGAGGTCTCCACTTTTGAGTCTTTACTCTTGGGAAGCCATGATATCCTGTATTTGTCTCTCTACTCTGGGAGGCAGGGGTTTGCCCTGTGTTCTCTCCTTTCTCACAGATCCAAAAAGAGCTTTTTATTTTTCACTTGTGTTTATTTGTTAGGTTGGCCTGGTGACTTCCAAGCTTCTTACATGTGGAATGGGAGGGAAACCAGAAATCTCTCAATTTTTTAAATAAATTACTGACAAAGAAAAGACAGAGTGCTGAACCCTTCTGAGGTTCCAACAACTTCTAAGTGTAACTCATTTACAAAGCAGCTTTGCTAAAGTCACGTTTATATTAGGGCATTATGTCTTATATAATTTAAAAATTATTTGGTATAGTGAAATTTAAGGCTGAATTGATTTTAGGATCTGTATATTCCTTCATTGAGTTACCAGTAAAAAAAAAATGTATAGTGCAGTTATCCTTCCCTTTTTGAACCTAATTTATTTCCATGTACTTTTTAAACTCCAGGTAAATTTCTTCAGAGCCAATTCACCTAATAATCAATCCCTCATATACAGGTTGCCTAAAATTCAATTTCCTTTGTTTTGTTTATGTATGTATTGTCTAATTAGTCTGGGGGATAATTTAAGAAATATTTTTATAACCAATTTATATAAGGGAGCTCCCATTTTCTATATCATTATATTTGAAGTATTCAATATATCATGGATTTTATTTTTGAACACTTCTAAAACTTTGATTCTAGTCTTTATGAGATTTTTTAAATTTTTTAATTTTTTTATTTATTTGTCAGAGAGAGAAAGAGAGAGAGCGCACAAGCAGGCAGAATGGCAGGCAGAGGAAGAAGCAGGCTCCCTGCCGAGCAAGGAGCCCGATGTGGGACTCGATCCCTGGACCCTGGGATCATGACCTGAGCCGAAGGCAGCCGCTTAACCAACTGAGCCACCCAGGCGTCCCTGATTCTAGTCTTTAAAAGCCCTTTTTATAGAATTTTGTTTCTAATAATATTTATCAATAGTATTCAAGACATGAACAGTAATTTGTTAAACAAGGTTATCTTGCTAATATCACTAATATCCTTGTGCCTTACGCATAATCCAATGATATGTCATGAATTAGATGTTCTAAATAATAATAAATCATATACATTTATTTCATTTGATAATAACCATCACTGTATCAGTCTACCTATTGTCTTGCTTATATTTACATTTTTTTTTTTAACTGAGTTCCCCTAACTTTATTTTTTTAACATTCTATTCATTCGTTTGACAGAGAGAGACACAGTGAGAGAGGGAACATAAGCAGGGGGAGTGGGAGAGGAAGAAGCAGGCTTCCCATTGAGCAGGGAGCCCAATGTAGGGCTCGGTCCCAGGACCCCAGGATTATGACCCAAACCAAAGGCAGACACTTAACATGGTTTTCATTTTAGTAAATGAAGGACAAGAATTCCAAGTCTACTATTAGAATGGCATCCTAAAAGTTATTTAACATATCTCAGAGTCACAGCTAATCAGAGATTGTTGCCTCCAATACAAGAGTTTAATTTCTCATATTGCACAGACTCTGAAGATAAACAGAGATATCTATTACAAGACATTTACAAGTACCTGCAAATCTCTTTCCCCACTCTGCTTGCTACTCATCTTTCAAAATTCGGGTCAAATGCCATTTCCTCCATGAAATCTTCCCAACCTCTCCTGCAGAGTACACACCTCTCCTCCAGGCTATCACATACACACACCACCATTTTAACACTTACAAAATTACAATAATTTTTCTAACATGTTTTTCTTTTCCATTAGATCATGAGTATAAGATCTAGAGAAAAAAAATGCCATGACTCTTTATGGTTCTAGCACTTAGGCCAGTCACTGATATGTATAGAGAAGATTATTAAAAATAAATGTTTGTTTAATAAATGAATAGATTTTTATATCACAGAATAAAAACTTTTAAGTTAAGGCTTTTGTTGATATTTCTCATACCATGACGACATTACTTAACAACTCAAGAAAATAGTGTGAAATTAGTGCTTAATAATTAGGTTTCATGCAAGGTTTTAAACATTCCGTTTTCATCTTTTTAACCTAAGCTGCAAAGAATATATAAATATTTAAAGACAATCTGATGATGAATCAGCAGTATCTAGGACTATATGAAAGTTTTAATTTCATTTCTCTCTTTTGTATTCATCTTCCTCTTTTTTAAACTCCTTGGCTTCTAACATGTAGAAGGCTAAGACACTTATTTTTTTAAAAAGGTATTATTCTTTACTATGCTTACACAGAAGCTTTGAGAAATTAAACTCTTATTTGGAACAGTAATATCCTTAATTAAAAAAAATTAAAATATTATAAAGCTGTGGCAAAACAGAGAGAAGAGGCTGGGTCAGAGTACATCTGCCCATAGCTGGGGACATGCTGGCTGAGGGGGGTAGAGCTTGGGCCTGAGGCTGGCGGCTTCACCACCCAGGATCCCCAGGACTCACCATTCCCCGTCACTGGTGTCCCCCAGATCCACCGTGAGAACATGGTATAGGTCTTAGCTTGGACGTTCTGGCCACTGACCTCACCTACTACCTAGTCTGCAAAGAGATGCCATTCCACCAGGACCAGAAGATCTCCAAGAAGGCCGTGTTCATGGCCGAGACCAAAGGGGTTGCCCTCAACCAGTTATCGCCGAAGGAGCTACAGGTATTAGCTCCCTGTTCGTGGGCAACATGGGCTGCCTGTGGTACTACAGACACAGCATGGAGCAGTACACTGCCTTGAGTGGCACAGTGGGCTCCAGTGTCAACTGGCCGATCAGCCCGGTGTGAGCACTGCTGCGGGCCCAGCAGGTCTAGAGCCCTCCCCACCCTGATTCCAAATAAAGCAGGCCCAAGAGGAAAAAAAATTATAAAAGCTGTGGCATTTAGTAGACAAATGGCAATAATTAAAGGAGCTGTTAAGGAGGTACTACTTTTCCAATAATCTCAACCAATTAGGGAAAGGTCCTTTCAGAAGTCCTAGGAACTTGCTTATTATAAGAACAGATCGCTTACAACCATCTCTTCTGGTAGAAACCAACCACTAATTGTATCACTTTCTTTTGCTTGGATACAGTTTTTAAGGAAAATACAAAGTACCAGGTATATTTGTACTACAGTTTCTATTCCTAGAGACTTATTGAATGTGTTGGTGTGAGAAGTGAAGGATATTCAAGGAAATAAAACTTCTCTTATTTTGTGCTTTGTCTGAAAACAAAGATAGGAAGATTTCATAAATGGGACTCTCATGTTTTCTCAAAGAGAAAACTAGATAGAATACAGGAGTCTTTGTGTCTCCTGTCTTTGTGTGCTGTCCATAGAGGCTAATAATGGAGTGCTACAATAAATCTACATCCAGGCAAGTACGTAACTCTCTCAATTTACTCTTAAAACAAACAAATGTCACTTTGGGTGATCCGTGGTCTTTATTCCTGCCACTGACATAAACCAGGGAGTGGAAAACTCTTTCCATAAAGGGCCAAATAGTAAATATTTGAGACTGCCAGCCACACGAGGTCTCTTTTCTTAGCTCATAGACTGTACAAAAACAGGATTGCGAGTCAGATTTTACTCAAAGGCCGACTCCCCGTACAGACACCTTTAAGAGTGGTAACTTAAAGATTATTCAATGCCAACCATGCTTTTGAGGAAAGGGTCAGAATGGGGTAGCAGGAAGGAGAGTGTAAAAGTTTGGGGATATCAATAATATTCAAGCTCCATGAATAGCCACTTTTCATATTCTAAGAGGTACTAACATTACTATAAAAAAGAATTGGAGGCTGCCATTCTCTATTAATCCTGTAGAAATTTTTCTTTAAACTGTTTTTAAAAAGCAGTTTTTAAATAGTTATTATAAAGTATTTATAAAAATAATTTTTAAATCTACAATAGAAAGTAAAAGTGTTGAATTATTTCAGCTCCAACTTCTCTTCCAATTAAGAAACTGTAACTTAAAAAAAATTTTTTTTAGGTTTTTAAATAAAGCACTTGAGAAACTCTGGTGGGTATGAGTGCACATGATGAGTTGCATACTGTAAGGAACATCTTTAGTACCCAGACACTAAATCCTGACATCTCTAAGAAATCAGCCTGAACTTAAGTGAAAGATGAATTTCAAAGAAGCTGTAACTAGTTCTTAAAAAAAAAAAAAAAAAAAAAAAAGCAAGGCTTCCTTCCTTTTGACCCATCTCTAAATTTAGAAAAATACCGTAACTTTAAACTAAGTCTAACCACAATCAATGTAGGTTCACTCTTGGTATCTCATGTCCTAGACCAAAGCAAACACTGGAAAGCATTTAAACCAGGTTAACACACGTGGCAAAGGACACTGAACTTACTGTGAAAAAACATCTCGAATTTACTTTCTAAATCAAGAAAAAATATGAATGTGAAAGTTGATATCCCCTCTTCTCCCAGGAGTGTGAATTTGACAAAGTCTAATAAAAATTAAAATGTATTTGTTATTACACATTCATATATGAATTTAAATAATATGACAAAAGATGTAATTTCAGATAGAATAAAAACCAGGGCTATTAAGAAAGATCATGGCCATAGGGACAGTGGTCCCACAAGCTGAGATAATGAACAAATATTCTCAAGCCCGTGACTAAATGTGTATATTCCTGTATTCTGAGAATCAAAACTCTCAAAAAGAACCTATAAAAATTAGAGATAAACAAACCTAATTCACTCATTTTAGTATTTCCATTTGTTTTGTATGCCGAATCTGCAAGAGAGATAGCAAGAAAATGATTAGAGCTTAAAAGGAAATGCATCATATGGTTCTTTACCACAGGTTCATCATCAAAACCTTAACAGATCTTTATCATTATAATACTTAAAATAACAGTTATCCATCAAAAAAAAAACCCCAAAAACCACCCTAACTTTTTCTTAAAAAAAAGGACTGAGGAATAGAAACCTAATGTGAAGATAAATAAGGTTCTTTTTTAGTTCCCATGATAAAGCACCCTTATGGGCTAATAAACTGAAAACGAAGCAGAAGTAGACTGCTTGGAATGACTTTACTAGTTTTCTTTCATAGTTATGAAATCAACTTAAGGGCAACATTTTTTTAGAGGTCTTAGTCAAAAAGAAATATAAATGAAGTGGAAAAATTTTATAGCCCTGAGCTATAAAGCTTCAGTCTTGATTTTTTTAGTAGCATTACGCTGGGAATAATAAACAGTCCCTGATCCTAGTTTAGAATCATCATGCTAACAAAAAGAATCGTAGCAACATATAAGAACAACCTCTTAAAAAGAATGAGGAAGCCCTTTATAAATGTAAATGGAAAGATGTGTTACTATGTTAAGTAAAAATAAAAATGGACAATAGGAAGGTGCAGAAAAGAGTGTTTACTGGGCTAACATTTGTGTTAAGAAGGGAGGAAAATATCATTTATACATGAATTTCCCTGTATCTCCATAAAATAGCTCTAAAAAAGACCTAAGAAACTGAAAACATTGGTTGCCTCTGATGAGGGGCCTGGTAGGTAAAAGGCAGAGAGGGCAGGGAGACGTTTCATCATATTATTTTGATAACTTTAAAATTTTGAACCATATGAATACATGTACTAACCTATTTAAAAATAAAACTATATTTATAAAACTGTTAAACCAACAGACAAAACAATCTCTTACCAGATCTTGAACTTCTTAGAGGGGGTCTACGCAGGCTGATTATAGGATCTTCGCTCACCACTAATATAGGAAGAGAACACATTTAAAAAAATATGAAATGTCAAACATACTAAATTTATTATACAATCATCTATTCAACAAAGGTTTTTCTGAGCCTTTCATTATGTTAAGCATGGGAATATAATAGTGAACTATAGACAAGTTTCCTGCCATAAAAAATTTATGAACATGATGGAAAAATATGCAGTGTTTCTAAGCAGACCACATTTATATGAAAGGAAAAGCATACCAAATAAAACTCTTCTAATATTCCCAATTAAGAACCAAATTTTGGCCTGTAGCATCAACTCAATTATTTATTCCATTTGGGGCTTATCCTCATTATGGATTATTCCTGGCATATTTTAATTTTGGGGTTAACTTCCTTGGAGTTAATATAGTCCTTCTAACTATTTAACCTTGTGTGTACTCAAGAAATGCAAACTCTAATTTAAATAAAATGTTAACATTAGCCAGGGTTTGTTTCAAACTGCCTATGGTTCAATGGCATAGGATTAATGGGGAAGCCAATGCCATTATATAAAATGTTAACCTAGCAAAAACCAAGGTGTGTTTTATCAAAGAGCCCCAAACAACATAAAGTCCAATATATATCTAAATTTGGATTATATTATGTTTGTTTCATTTGTCTCTATAAAAAACATTCTGTTTGGCTCTGTATGATAATTGTGAAAACCATTCTGAACTGGCAATCACTGGTCCCCTCCATTACACAAACTGCCTATATTTGTTTTTACAAAACTGACTTAACTCAATTTCCCCTTTAAAGTATCTAGAAGAGAAATTCTGAAGGGTCAGCCACTTGTTCAAAAAATACTTACTGAGCATGTTTCTATGCATCTTAAAGACAGAGATGTAGAAAAGCGATTAAACTGATTTTACGTAGATCAAAAAAGGCAGAACTAAGATCAACAAGAGAACGTTGCAACAAAGTAGATTTTAGTTCATTACTTAAATAATTTTTGCTGTCTCCAAAAAAGAACAGATAGTGAGAGAATGATTTCCATTTCAGTGAAAATGATCAGGCACTATATGCACGGATGCTGACAACCTACATTGATAGAAACTTTGAGTAGATGACTTCCCTAAATCTTCTAGCTTTAAGATTTTATGAAATATCAGGATGCCTGGGTGGCTCAGTGGGTTAAAGCCTCTGCCTTCAGCTCGGGTCATGATCTCAGGGTCCTGGGATCGAGTCTTGCATCGGGCTCTCTGCTCAGCAGGGAGTCTGCTTCCTTCTCTCTCTCTGCCTGCCTCTCTGCCTACTTGTGATCTCTCTATCTCAAATAAATAAATAAAATCTTTAAAAAAAAAAAAGGATTTTATGAAATATCTACCTTAGGTGCTAGCACTTCACACATCAGGTATTTAGAACTTAAAGAAATAGCTTTAAAAATAAATCTTGTACATGGTCATAATCCCATCATTACAACTTTCCTCTTTTCCTCTTCTGCATTCCCAGCCTTTTCAGGTTTAGTTAAAACCTAAAGCTCAATTTAATCTAGAGACATCAATTACTATTTCAGTTCCATCTTTTAAGAACCATTTTCTGTATGCTCTATGATATCCATAGCCTTATATAAGATACTTAAAGGAGAAAGAGTACCAAAGAGAAGTATTAAAGAATAAAATAGCAAGTATCCTTCTTTGGTAGCAATCTTTGTCCCCTGACTGCTTTTGCTCACCACTGCACCCCTAGCATCTAGCATGGGGACTGCCAATAAAGTAGGTACTCAATAAATATCTGAAGAATGAATCAATGCTCCAAAGAATCAAATGTTTAGCAGCCAAAGAATCGAATGTTTGTGACAAAATAGTAGGCGTTAAAAAATAATTATCTATGATTATTTAGCTAGAAACCACAACTGTTAGAACAAAAATATCTATTTAACTCTAGGAAAAATAAATGAAATTCTCCTAATATAATTTCACATTGTAACATTAGCTTCATGATTTCCAGGAAAGAATGAATCTGATCACAGAACAGTTATATAAGTATACATGGACTGACCTAAATGAACAACCCAATGGCTATTTTAATGTGAAAATAATTCAATTCTGTAACTTCAAACAATAAGAAGAGTTCAAACTGTATACCTGTTCTAAACTAACATAATCAATGTTTACCATGACTTACAAAAGCAGGATGACAAATGATATAATTGTCTTTATTAGGCTGTTTTAGAAGGTGGCCCCTTGGTTTAGGTCTTTAGTCTTTTTTTTTTTAAGATTTATTTATATGAGAGAGAGAGAGAGCATGTGTGCAAATGAGGTAAGGGACAGAGGGAGCAAATCTTTAAGTACACTCCTCGCTGAGCAGGGAGCCCTATATGGGGCTTGATCTCACCACCCAAGAGATCATGACCCAAGCTGAAACCAAGAGTCGGATGCTTAACTGACTGAACCACCTAGGCGCTCCTCAAAGCATCTTCCTAAGAGAGTTTATAATCTTAACACAGCAACATAGGCATTAAATATAAAGGGTAAGTTCATTTGGAACTAAACTTGAACCTTATTCTAAATTGAGAACAGAATAAATTATAAACCGTAATCTTTTTTTTTTAAGACTTATTTGAGAGCAAGAAAGTGTGTGTGTGCACAGGAGGGGGAGCAGAGGAAGAGGGAGAGAGTCTCAAGCACACTCCATGCTGAGTGGGGAGCCTGATGCGGGGCTCAATCCCAAGACCCTGAGATCATGACCTGAGCTAAAATCAAGAGTCTGACGCTCAACTGACTGAGCCACCCAGGCACCCCAAAGCATAATCTTATCAGAAGCAATGGATAAGGAAACAAGTCAAGATATGAGATTAAAAAAAAAAAAAGTCAGGGATGGTCAGTTTCATAGTTACCACTATTTACAGCTGTGGGACTTTCCTGATATCAAAAAAGCAAACTGAAAATAAATGGAACTAAAAACCAAAGGATACTAAACATTAATAACCGAACTAAATCCTTTCCTCTGCTTTTTAAAATAGTTTAAACAGTTTTTTAAACTCAAGTAGACTATCAGTGTAGCCCACTTCTATGTTACATTGATACTAAGACACAAATATTCTTACACTTTAATCTCTCTGAAATTGGGATGCATCATACCATCTACGGCATATTAGAGTTTAACTGGCAGCATTTCTTCCTTCTAGGTGGTACATAAAACAATGATGTGAATCTTACAACTGGGCATTCTAGATTTGATGAAACATTGACCATATCATGTCATGATTTTACTATCCAGACTACTTAATCTATTTTATTTATTTTTTTAAAGATTTTATTTATTTATTTGACAGAGAGAGAGAAATCAGAAGTAGGCAGAGAGGCAGGCAGAGAGAGAGAGAGGGGGAAGCAGGTTCCCCGCTGAGCAGAGACATGCAGGGCTTGATCCCAGGACCCTGAGACCATGACCTGAGCCGAAGGCAGAGGCTTTAACCCACTGAGCCACCCAGGCACCCCTATTTTTTTTTTAAGTAGGCACCATGCCCAACATGGGGCTTAAATTCACAACCCTCAGATCAGTCCCATGCTTTACTGACTGAGCCAGCCAGGCACCCCTCAATTAATCCATTTTAAATGGAAAGTAGTGTGACATATTCATGCACACCACACTTAATGAACTTTACTGAGTAGCTAATTATTACAGAGGAGAGTGACAATGAGGTACTTGGGGAAAATGAGAAGGCTTTGGAGCAGACAAACCTGGGTATGAATTTTGGTTCCATCATACATCATGTAATTGTAGGGGAGAGTCTTAGCTTCTCTGAGCTCTAGTCCCTCACCTATAAAATGGGTACATCTATCCTGCAGAGTTACGTGAATGAATGACCATACACGAAGTGGCTGGTAATTAGTATCCATCCCATCTTTTCCTAACATATGCCTGTATGGTTTAATCCAATAAACAATCTATAGAGAAGATTAACTGAACCTCTGAGTAAGTTATGATTTGGGACCCCTGATGAACCAGGCTATAATGTGTACAAAAAAAAAGTTGGAAGGTAAGGCAAAAAACAAAATCACTTTTCTTACCTGGAGTTTCTTGTGTTCTCTGGATCGTTTTCTTTGGGACTGTTTGGCTTAAGATAGTTTGTGAAGATGGTTCATCCTCTAAAGAACAGACATGGCATTTGTCAATATTCAGAACATATGACATGGGTAGAGATTATGTACCTTAAGAGCAATATATAAGCAGAAATGCAAGTAATTCATTTCTTTAGAAATATGTAATTAGATCTACCAAAACTTAAGAATTTGGGTATAACTACTCTTAAGGCAATATAAAAATAAACTATTCAGCTCTGTTGCTTTACAATAAAAGTATATTAATTCAAGAAAGTTAAAAGATGGGGGGGCAGAGTCTCAGAAATGATGTGGAAGAAAGCAGAAGTGTGGAGAATGTTTAGATCCTCATAGATTTACTAAAATAGAAATATATCCTTTATGTGTTTTAAAAAAAAAAGTTAGCTTATATAACTGCACTAGACTCTGTGGCAGAGTCAATACAATGTAACATTTATTGCCTGCCTTGTGCAAGGCGGTCTTCAGATATTGAAGGAGATAAAATTAACTTTGAAGATGATAGGATCTTTGCCTTCAGGAAGTTTCTAATCTTGAAAGAGAGATAAAACTAAGTGGGCTAAACTGTCTTGAGTAGCTACACCCAAAAGCAGCTTGCATCTCTTTAACATAAAGTTTTCAAAATCAACGCATCTTCAAATGTGTCAGCATTTCATGTGTCAGCAGGTATAAGCGTTGCCTACAGCTCCGCTCTGAGCTGAAAATCCGCTTCCTCTTCGTATCTAGCAATGGGCTACCACTATGTAATTCCATTGTGATACAAACCCCCGGAATTTTAGCTCATAGGTGCCTTACATGGGGCTAACATGAAACTTCACCTGTGACTCAGTGTTAGACCGGGGAAGAGGTGGTGGGTGGGAGAGGATGGCTTAAGGGAGTTGCTTCACCTGTTACTTACCTAAAACCATACACTCGCTTTGCCAACGTCCTTTCGGCCCATTTAGAGGAAAGCTACTTAAGAATCTCTTTTTGTCGAGCTACTTAACCAATGAGATTACACCGAATGGTGTAATTTTTGCAGAGACCACCATACTCGAGAAAGAGCTCAAATTTATCAGGCATTAGAGATCTTCAAGTTCAGGATAACTGCCTTATCCTATCTCGGTGTAAGTATTTGGGTACGGTCTCCAGGCAATTCACCAACTACGCTATCCCTCGAAACGCCCACTGACCAAATTTCCCCTCGCTCTCTCTCGACCTGGGTGGCGGTGGAAAAGGACTGGAAGGTTACATCAGAACCATAACTCTCAGCTGGGGACTTCTGGCCTCTGAGAGTTAGAGGAAATGGAAGTGGCTTTGGTAGCAACATCCGCAGGACAGAGGGAACCGAAGTGAAACCGAGCCTGAAGTGTTTCGCTGTCCCGCCAGCCACCTACCTCGCCGTCCCCCCGTGAAGGCCTGCAGAAAGAGGCAATTTGGAGACCCCTAGGTCGATGCCCGGGGAAGCGCACAACTCCCCGCTCAGGTCACTCCGCCCGACTGTCTTTTCAACCCTCCCGCCGTCACCTCCTCCCCTCCTGCGGTCGGGGCGGACCCCGCGTGGGGGCGCCCGTCCATCCGCGCCGCGGAGCCACTGGAGCCCGGGCGGGGATGAGCGGCGCGGGGATGAGCGGCGCGGGGACGCACGCCCTCCCGGCACGCGCACACGCTCCGCTTGCGCCCGCGCGCTGCGCTCGCTCCCCGGCTCGCGGCTGAGACTGTTACCTCCCGCGGCCTCACCTTCAGAGGAATGAGAGTCCCGTAGCCCTCTCCTGGGGGTAACCGGAGACGGCTGGAGCGGGGGCTGCTGTGACTGCTGCTGCTGCTGGCGGGTAGTCCTTCGCGTGTTCATCTCCTCGGCTCCCTGGCGTCGCGGCTGCCTCCGCTGCCGAGACCGAAGGTAGTAGGCGCTTTCTCTCGCTTCCTCTTTCGCAGAATCAGGCCGGAACTCTTCTAGCGGGACTCGTCTTCTCGCCGGGGACTTTTCTTTGGCCACCCGGGGCTCGAAGTCGCCGTACACTTCTGGCGGCTCTTCCGAGAACCTCACTTCCCGCCGGCTTTGGCGCGACGGCGAGGGAGTTCCGTACGCAGGCGCGTCACTGCCCCCGCCATTTTGAGGGGCGAGTCGGCGTCTTCCCTCCCGTAGGGGGGCCCGCGGTGTGACGTACATCCCCCATCCCTCCCTCCCCGGCTCCGCCCGCCGCCCGTCGCCCGCCATAGTTGTTGACGTAGCTTGAGTCGATCGCGAAGGTGGTTTTGGGGTCCCTAGATTCTCCTGCCGTTGGTGGCGACGACTTCTCGTCGTGTCGCGGTGGTCGCGGTGGTCAGGGAGGCAGTTGAGAGTCGCCGGGGCCGCCGCCTGCGTCGTCGCTGCTGTGCTGCAAACCTGCCTCTGGGCCCATGGTGTGTCCTGAGGGCTGTTGAGAGAGGCAGTGCCTATGCCGGGTCAGCTGTTGCGGGTCACTCCCGCCTCCTGGCTGAAGGCACCAAAGAGGAGGAGAGGGAGGACGACGTCGCTGTCCTTGGCCTTGGGGGAAGGAGGGTGGGAGGGGACGACGGAGAAGGGACAACTGGCTGGGCAAATTGCCTTTCTTAAGCACAGCTGCTCGTGGCAAGTGTTACCCGCACGCAGGAGACGCCGGTCCTGGCCCAGGTTCCGAGTCTCTGGGAAAGGCCGAGCGAAACTCGGGTGGAGAAGTTTCTGTCCTCGCCCCCAGGCTGTTGCGCAGTTTTCCTGGAACCTTTTTGATCGACTGCTACCTTAGCCATGCCTTTCCAAGTGTTGCTAGGAGGAGTGATGGTTTAAAGATACGTCTACAAGTGCCATCTTGGCTTGGAAAAATTTTCAGTTTTAAGCTTATGCAGACAGCGACTTTTAAATTTTAAGTCACCTGTTGAGTGAAAATCGTATCAACAGGCACACACTCGGGTGGATTTCCATTTGTAGAATTTATGCAGTCTTTTTTCTAGCTTTCGTATAAAAGCTCTATTCCAGTAGCCCTGTTCAGAAACCTAATTAGTGCTGTGTTATGGACATTGAAAAATAAATACTTAGCTTAAGTAAGAGCAATATAATTTTATCTTGTGATCCATTTTTTTAATTTTGATTCTGGGTATGATGTGATCTACTGAATTTGACTTAGGGTTTCCTGTGTTTAGTTTACCGAGTAAGAAAATGTGATTAAGAGTTGTTTCGCCTTTCTATACCATGTTTACAGATGTGGATAATCTGCAGATATTTAGACAAATTTAGACATGGAGAAGGTCAATATTTGGGAGAAAGTAATGTTACCTCATACATACACACTTGTCTTCTTGGAGGGCTTTCTAGAATTGATTTTAGTGAGTAGATTTAAGAAATTGTAATTTTGGGCACCAATTACAATGAATGATTCTGAAAACTTTGAAGATGTTTATTTCAAGTATTTTAAATCACCTTAGAATGCTTTTCAGCGACTCATTTGCTTAACTGTGCAAAAATTTCAATTTAATGAAATCTTCAGGTGTATCATGTTTTCACTAATAGTTCATAAATTTGGCTTCGGACGCGGTTACATGCTTTAGAGTCACCTAGGTTTTAGCCTGTCAGGAGCTTAGTTTAGTTTTGTTTACAATATACAACATAGCCAGAGAAATTGTAGGAAGAGTAACAAAGGAGATGCTACTTATTTTTTAATCTTTTAAGGTAAAATTAAAATGTATTCTCTGTCAGCTTGGATTAAATGATACAGTATTTGGAAAATTTGTGGGACTTATTCTTCTCTGATAAAATGCTGAAAAGATTGATACTTGGTAATACCTGGCTTTTATTTAAGTAATGATTTCTCTATAAGGTGCCTATTGCTCATTATTAACCTAATAAAAGTTTCCTAATGTAATTATTAAAGGACATAAAGCTTTATAGTATTAATATACAAAGTTCATATTATGAACATTAATGCATATTAAGTACCTCTTTAAAACATTTACCAGTACAGTTTCTAAGTAGGAACTCAGATACAGACTTTTAAACTTAGGTTTGGTGACATATTAAGAAAGGACTAGAGGATGATCATCATATTATTGAATAATCAGTATTGTGTTATACAAAATGTTTGTAAAGGCTTAGGAAAGAAACTAATGGCTTTGGCTTTCCAAAGAAACAAATAGGGAATCTTAAAATCAGAGGTATGATGACTTTAATGATAACACATATATTTGCTTAGAATTGTCCCTCTTTTGTCTAGGTAATAATACTTATTCTTAGCTCTGCCATACCTGCCTCCCACACCTAGCAACCTTAACAAATACCAGCTTTCGTCACTAACTGTGAGGTAAAGCTAAACTCTTGTCAAACCGGATTTTCTCCTGTAGATATTTTCCAAACTACAAGGCTGGCCCATAAGAGGTGACGTTAGAGGCAGTAGGTTCATAGCCAATAGTGTAAGGGACTAGCTGGGTCACCAATACCAAGATGGGGCATGAGCTCTGGAAGTTAGACAATTACTTCGGGAATGTGAGATATATAGAGGAATTCAGTGGATCACAAGGGAAGACAGGTAAGAAAAGAAATGATTATAACAAGGAATTTAATTCATATATTTGTCAAATATCTGTGTTGCCACAGAATAGATGTTTGGTGAATGTATGGATTAAATTAATGTGTATTTTTTATCCTTAGGGAATTTACCATTTATTAGGGGAAAGACATACACAAAAAATTATAATTCAGATTAAATGACTGGCCACAATTTATATACCTAGCTCTTATGCCTAGGTCTAGAAATCTAGTGTTGTTGTCACTGGATTTCTAAAGCAGCTATTCTGAAGGAAAAATTTTATTTTAAAATAATGTAATTTTTGTAAATGAGTTTTTTGTTTAGGGTAAGCAGAAATCCAGTTATTAACCGAGAAAGCATCTATCAATTCTTTGTGCATAATCACATTTCTGGTCAGCTAGGGAAAGAACTTTGTATCTTAGTAGAAAGGCAACATTGTTATAAGTTAAAGATGATTAAGATGAGAAAGTAAACAAAAGAAACAGTAGCTAACTCCATTTATTCCCTATTCTCACAAGTAATAGGAAAAATATTTTAAACACCCTTAATACAAACGAAAGTGTCTAGCTGGAAATTTTTTTTTTAAAAGACTTTCTTTATTTGACACAGAGAGAGAGAGATCACAAGTAGGCAGAGAGGCAGGCAGGGGGGCGGAAGCAGGCTCCCTGCTGAGTAGAGAGCCCCATACCAGGCTCCATCTCAGGACCCTGATATCATGACTGGAGCCGAAGGCAGAGGCCTTAACCCACTGAGCCACCCAGGCGCCCCTCTAGCTGGAAATGTTACACTGAAATTAAAAAAAGTTAAACGAAGTGAATGGGATATAGTATTCTTCCACTTATTCTTTATTGAATTAGAAATTGCAGCATCTAGGAGTGTTCCCAAATCCTGTGATTTCTGCAGAAAGAAAGAAAGATAAACGTACCAAAAATCACCACTACATGAACAATCAATCATTAACCAAATAAATATTTGAGCTTCTGCTCTGTACTAGACAAACCCTGCTGCAGTGAAAGAATAGACTAAAATACAACCATCCCTGTGTTGGAATTTATATTCTATGGGAGTCAGATAAAAATCAAAGTAAAATAGTGTCTTGGTTGGAATGTCACGAGGAAAAAATGAGGAAAGGAAAAGGGAATTCTGTGTTGTTTTGAATTGGTGTTGGTCAGGAACAGGAATTTTAGACTTCCTTGACTGCCCCTGTCGGATCGTATGTTCTAGAGTAAATTCCTTGCCGTCTCTCAATCTTCACATTTATAAAATTAATCAAAATAATAGCTATTTTTTTAATCATTTACGACTGTCATTTAGCAGATACCGTTACGTTCATTAATTAGCATGTTTACGCACTATAACCTTATGAGGTATGTATGTTAGAGCCTTGTCCCCATTTGACACAAGCAAACTAAGGTTTGGATTAAGCAACTCGTTTGAGGACACACACCTAGTAAAAGTTGAGGCCGGGTTCCAAGTCACGTCTTACTGGTGATTGCCATTACTGCGTAGTGCCCCTCACTGAGTTGGTTCCATGGGTTGTTGCAGCCTGTAAATTTATAAGGGCTAGGGTTTGTGGTTATCTCGCAGAGATGCGTGCCTTCTGTGGGATTGCAGGGGAACTGGACCTGGGCGGTTCTGTTGCGCGCACTCACCAAGCCCCTCGCCCGGGCTTTGGCGAGTGGGAGGAGAGTGGAGGGAGGGGGGTGCATCCTGAGAAGGAGGAGGGGCGGGCCGACTACCAGTCCCAGCATTCCGCGGGCTCCTCCCCTCCCCCCGGAGGTTGTGTCACGTGGACAGGGACTGGGACGACGTCCTGATCCGCCGCGTCCGAGGAGGGGTGCAGCCTGCCGTCGTGGAGCAGAAAGAACACCCGAAGGGCTTCCCTCACGTTGACAGTTCACAGTTTAAGACCCTGCTAGGATTTGTAAGTAAGTAAAATGTATATACAACTTTTCCATGTGCTAATATTTGATCTGATATCTTCTTTGGAAAGATTTTTCCGAAATAATCCTTCCCCACCCCCACCTCCGTACCGCAAAAACCTTAAACGGAGCAGTTTGGGGCATATTTTTGTTTTGGAGTAAAAGAAGAGAAATCAAATCTTATAAACATTAAACAAATTAAGGTGGGAATAAATGTTTGGTTTGGACTTTGAGATGAGAAGCAGAATTTCTGTAAGTCTCAAAATATAAACGGGAAATCGGCCAGTGCAGGTGGCGATTACTTTCTTTACCTGCGTTTCTAACAGGATCTCATTATTCGTCATCTCTATCCTTATAAATAGTACTCTTCCCCCACCTTTTTTAGCCTTAATGGTGCTAAGAAGGGCTAAGTTTGAGGTTTTGGTAAGAACCTACAATTACTATTTTGTTTATATATTATATATATACTCAATTGCATTTCATACCCGTTGTGAAAGTTTACCCCTTTTTCCTTCCTTCAAGAAAGTGTATAGTGTTCTATCAGTCGTGCTTGTTAGACTTTCTACATAGAGGAGTTTTCTTAATCTGATTCTACATACCGCTTTTGTTTGTTTTACATATCTCTAAGTTTTAAAACATTTTATTTTTGATCTGTATGAGAAATCCTTTACATGTCTCTCTCTTTTTTTTTTTTTAAAGAATTAGGGCTGTTGGGGAGCAGGGAAAAGATTTAGGACCATGGAATCTATCCATATTTATCAGTTTTTATTTTTTAAGCACATGATTAGCATATATATGGCCAGTGGAAAATCATTTAATGAAAAAAGGAACTTCGTGGTAGAACAACTAAAAATGTTCTCGGAAGCACTTGTGTGAATTATAAGGGTCTGAAAACTGACATTTGCTATGCAAACTTTAAATGAGATCCTCTCCTCAGTAATTTTTATTATGTTGAAGGCAGAGTCTATAACCTGATTACCACTTTTACTGCTGGTTCATCACATAACCATGAGTGACTCACTTAAGCTCTATTTCACGTATCTTCCTTACTACCATAGAGAAAATACTAGCCCGAGAGCTCCTGTAACTTATGAATAGAGTAACTTACAAATTTAGCTAATAATATTTGAGGATTTTGGAGTATTTTAATAATGTATTGTGTCTTGTATGTAATTTGTTTTTGCCTAAGAAGTTATTTTAAACTGTATACCATGGAAATCCACGTTTTTTTGAAGTTCCACTTGAATTTCCTGAGGGGAAGTTTGCTCAGAGAAGCCCTATCTGCTTTCTGTTTCTCATTTTGCATATAGAATTTGTGTTAGAATTTCATATTTTACATCTTATGACTACTATTGTGTTCCACAAGGCGTAAGTCCATATAATGACTACACTTTTTAAGTTTTGCACAGCAAAGCAAGCTTTTTGTGAATAACGAATGATGTCCCCAGCATTGGTCATGAGTATAGTTTGGAGTCAGAGCTGAGTTTGAATTCCTGTTCTGGCACTGTGTGACTTGGGCAGGTTGCTGTATTGCTCTGAGCTCCTTTCCTCATCTGCAAAATGGAGATTCATAGGGTTATTTGGAGTATTAAATGGGATAGTTTAAGGACTCAGTAGATGGGAACTGTTAATACTAATTGGGCTACTTTCCTCTTTACTACTACTAAGGGAGTTGGTGCATGATTTTGATAATCAAAACAGAAAGGAAGAAAATTCACCTATAATTCCACTACCTCAACAGATCAAATTGTTTTTTTTTTTTTTAATATAGTCATTTAACCCTTGACCGTAGGTATACACAATGTAAATGTAATAGCCTTTTTGCAAAAAGTAAAATTTAAAAGATTGGTATGTTAACTTCTGAGAGTTTTATATAGAGCTCTCTGGGTCTGCCTTTATTTTGTTATACTAGCGAAGAAACAGCAGAACTTTCCTTTAGCCCAAGTTCAAATAATAATAGTTTTTGAAGGCTTCTTTTGTGCCCTCATAGTGGCAAATGTGGCACATTATCTTTTTAACCCTCAATGGCCTCTTCTTTCTAGGTAGTGTTACTCCTTTTTGTGGTTAAGAAAACAGAAGACACAGATGAGTTCACCAACGACTGCACAGGCCCAGGCAGTCTGACTTTAGAGTACAGTGCTGCAAGGGCTTTATCTTTGCAGCTTCAGTGTATGGATGTTAGGTCGCATATGTAGGCAGGAATTGATCCTGGAGGCTGACTTACAACTTCTTTGTGTAAAACTATAACAGTATCTGTAATTACTGTAACCAATTTAAAAAACTTTTTGTAGAAAAATAATGAAGAATAGGGGAAGCGTTGACTGAACAAGTGAAGCATTCACCTATAGTTTTATTAGTTGTGTCAGTAAAAGTATGATTTATATACAAGGAGAGTTAATTAAGAGTAAATTTTTTTTATTAAACATAGGGTCTACACTGAAAGAAAACGTCTTCAAAGCAGTGTTTCTCCAACTTTACAGTGAAGCATTAGAATCATTTGGCAAACCTCTTAAAACATAGCCTGCACCAGCCTCTCAAATATTCTGGTTAAAGTAGGTCTGGGGTCGGGCCCAAGAATTTGCATTTCTAATGTGCTCCGAGATGACGCTAATGATTTCCAGCTAATGAGTTTAGTAAGGAAACAAATATTAGTGGTGGGTGTCCAGATTGTTGGTTTGACAGTGAAACTTTGGTTTTTAAGCACTATCTTTTGCTAAAAGGACCGGAGATTTTTTTTTAAACGTAGTTGATCCCAGGGCTGAAGCAGGGAGCCTGGAACATCTTGTAGTGCTTGAAATTAAGGAAATGCTCAAAAAAGTTCAGAGGCTTGTTGAAAGGACACAGGAACCAACTTGAAGGAGCTTCTAATGGCCAAAGTTGGAACAATTTGAGCAACAAAATGAATAATGATAGTATTGAATTTTAAGGCATGGAACAAAGTATGTATCCATGTTGAATGGATATAGGTGAGTAAACAAACAGGAAAAGGGACAACTATTTCTTATGGAAGAAGTCCAGTGAATGAATGAAAAGCAGGAAGTAGAAAATCATCAGGCAAACAGCACTGTAGTAATTATTGTAGACAAAATCCACTTGTAATGCTAGTGGTTGGAAGTTTGATGAAAATCAGGATATTTGAATGGCTTGAAAAGCTCTCTTTTAAGATAATTATTAGCTGCAAAGGAAAAATAGTAACTTGGCCTCGGAGATACCATATTAACCCAATGATTGAAGTTAATAACATTACCAGTAGTAGGACATGGACATCATGAACTCAGTGATATGATGCAGTTGGAAGGCTACAACATCATTTCTGTGATGTTACTCCTGCCAAAAATGCCTGAGAAATGTCGTGAGAAAACATTATACAAACCCAAATTGAGGATCATTCTACAAAATAAGTGACTGTTACTTTTCAGAAGTGTCAAGGTCACAAAAACTAAGTAAGTTCACAAAAGACAAAAGAAACTGTAAAGACTAAGAGACCGTCACAGTTTAGAGATTCAGGAGAATTAATAACTAAATGCAATATGAGATCCCAGATTGGATCGGAACAGAAAAAGGACATCAGTGGAGAAACTGGTGAAATTTGAACAGTCTGTAGTTTAGCTAACTGATTTGTACCAATGTTAGTTTCTTAGATTTTTTATTTAAGATTTTATTTTTTTATGAGAGAGAGAATAATACTGGCATATTATGATAATAAATATGGTCCAGAGGAGTGGGCAAGACTTAGAAACTCAGTTTTAAACACAGACACAAATAGCTGGTATAAGTATAGAAATACCTGAACTTGGCACTGGGTCCCACTATTGAAAGCTGTGTATTAACCTTAAAGGTTTTACTGCTGGTGTTTGAATTCGAACTATAACTTTTGGTCCATTAGGGCAAGGTCAATTGAAATGTACGAATAAATGTCTAAAGCAGTTGTTCCCTTTTAGGGTATGCTAGCAGTCCACACATACACCTGTTTTGTCTGTCAGTTCCTGGAGTGAGAGGAGAACATTCAGCAGCTGTTTTCTAACTCAGAATCGTTTTTTTGTTTGTTTGGCTCATGTGTTCTTCATAAGAGGGAATAGTGTATATGGTGATTGTGCTGAAGATTGTCATCCATATGTCTTCTCTCACTGATTTCAAGACTGCCAAATTAGAAATAGTTCCTCACAAAACAGTCTGAAGATTTTCTAAGGAGCATTTATTTTCATGATATATTTTTAACAAAATCATTTTAGATGATGAGAATTTAAAAAGAAGATTCCTGTTTATCCCCATGCTCCTTAATCTCCTGCCTATAAATTCCAAATTACTTACAAAATATGAAACTTGAATGGTTTGACTTTGTGTATGAAACTTATCAGAGAAATTGTCTCATATAAAAAAAGATATTTTTTATTATTGGTTAACCTTAGAATATAATACTCCATGGAAGAAAATAATTAAAATGGGAACTAACGGTTTAAAGCATTTATATTTTTTCTGTGTATCTGTCTTCTGATTTTATATATTATATGAGGAGTTAGTGGAGGCTGAATTCTAAGCGATGTGTTTGCCTGGAGAAGTCACCCCAATCCCGACTCAGTCTGAGACTTACATTATCCTACCATAAAAAGAACAAGAGAATTTTTGTCTGTCAAAGGCAGATTTGAGCTTGCTTACTAACATCCATTCAGGAAATAGCAAAGAATGAAGTGGAATCAGAATATTTAGAGAAGATAAGTATTTAATTTAATGTATTAAGCTGCCATTATTAGTAGCTACAAATTTCAGTGGATTAGAGTTGCATTTTCATTTTGCAGTTAAAGTGCTATTTTCTAAATTTTCTCCAAAGTTTCAGGAAGAATCTTAAATTTACTGTAGTTCTTATACACAAAAAAACCTGATTCGTGTTTTCTTTTTGTATAGCATTTGTGCAGTAGAGAAACTCTTTAAACTTTGGTTTTTACCCACTGTTGCTGGTTAAAAGGTTTGAAAACCTTGCTGCTTCTGTGGGCCTTCCAGAATTTCCTATGAACTCTACATGCAGTCTTTTAATACCCATCTGAAGGCATTTTAACCTTTACCCAAAGCGTTGTTTCCAATCTGGATTCCCTGGACATCTGAAAATCCTGTAAGATTTTTCTCTCTGTATCCATAGTACTTGGCATTGAGCCAACTACATGGTTGGTTTCTTCAGTAACTTAAACAATTATGTTTAATAATCATTAGAGAAATGGTGGTTGTCAAGGTATTTTCAGCATTTCTACAAGCCTAACAGTAATCATGTATTTACTTTAAATCAACTGCTTTTAACATAAGCTAACAACGAGTTGAGGAAGGAAACAAATCCAGAATATCTAAATCTTCCAACTTATGATAGAGGCATTTTGAATATTTATCTGTAATTTAAAATACTGAAAATTTCTAAACCAGGCTTAGTAACAATAATTATCTTCGTTGTTAGAAGTTTTGATTGACAGATTGACATTGGCAGATGTCTGATTAATAAAAATGAGAAAATGAAATTATTGGAAGAACTCTGGTTGTTTAGATATCCTTCCAAAATGAGATCTGAGGAGGGGTGTGCTGGAATAAAAATTACATTTGGTAGTAAAATGATTAGGAACCATTAACAATCTAATGGTTTTGGGGAGTCTAAAAGTATGCTTTTTTCAGAAAAAAAAAAGCACAGGTGTACATAAAAAATCCTTATGTAATTTCAGGGGATTCAGGACTCCGTAAACCTATCCTAGATCTTTTTGTGTGGAAGTGGAAAATTGTAGTACGTAATTTTCTCCACCTCTACCTTAGTATATACACACCATTGAAGAGTAGCAAACAGCTTGTGAAGGGGCTTTTTAAAGCTTGTTGCCGCTTCAAAAAGGCACTATCTTTAGTAGATAAGAGTACAGGCTCTAGAACTAGTCTGCCTGGATTCAGATACTGATTTCTCTGCAGTGACCTGTGACCTTTGCAAGTTGCTCAACCTCTCTGTTTCCTTAACTATAAAATTGATTATTGTAAGGATTACATGAGTTAATACATGTAAAGTGTTTAGAACAGGTAGTGGTACTTGGTGTTAGTTACTGTTAGTAAGCATTATTACCTCACAGACAAAGGAATACTGTGAAATACCTGGCCCCGTGAGGTTCTCTGGGCTACAGCTTACTTGGAGGAAGGATTCCTTTTTCTAATTTAGCACAAAGGCACCATGTGAAATAAAATCCTTGCACACAGATGCATGCCTTTATGGGAATATGCCTAGATAAGCTTTCTTTTCCATACCAGCATTAGGTAGGCTTCTTTTATTTCTATGAAGAGGTAGTTGCTTACAATTTTATGAGAAAAATGAAGATCTATATCCTTCCTTTTTAAAAAAAAATATTGTATTTATTTATTTGAGAGAGGGAGGGAGGGCGCTCAAGCAGGAGGGGGTGGCAGAGGGAGAGGGAGAAGTAGACTCCATCCCAGGACTCTGGGATTATGACCTGAGCCGAAGGCAGATATTTAACCGACTAAGCCACCCAGGTACCCGGATCTATATCCTTCTGTAGGCTCTTTTATCCTCCGTATGTTAGTCACCCTCTGGGCAAAGTAATTACTGCTGCTCTTCTTGTCCACAATGTGGAATTTTGGTTTTGCTAAATCTTTTTCTAGCCCATTGCTATTTCCACTCTACTCTTTTTTAAAATTATAACATACTGAATGGAGGGTCTGTAAGCCATTATGACCTGTGATACAGTGAACCTCGTACGTCCACTGAGTTAAAAAAAATTATCTTTTAAAAAATTTTTTTAATTTAAATTCAGTTAACTAACATATAGGGTATTATTAGTTTCAGAGGTGGAATTTAGTGATTCATCAGTCTTATGTAACACCCAGTGCTCATTGTATCACGTGCCCTCTTTAATGTCCATCACCCAGTTATACCATCTGCCCACCCCCCAAAATTACCATCTTTGAAATGCTTTTAGTATGCCCTCCCCAATCGTATCCCCTTTCTTTTCCCATCAGAGGTAATGATCATCCTTTGCTTATCCTTCTTTCCTTTATAGTTTTATTGAATATTCCTAAATAATATATTGAAATTTAACGTAAATGGAAACCTTGTAAGTGTGTGGGTGGGTGGGTGGAATGGAGTGTTCTGCTACTTTTAATTTTTTTAGCTTAATATTCTTGAGTTTCATCTGTGTCTGTATGTACAGTATTCCATCGTACAGCCATAATGAGGGTTTTTTGTCCCCACCACTGTAGTAAAGCAAGTATCTCAATAAAGGGAGTCAAGTCAAATTTTTGGTTTTCAGTACATAAAAATTCTATTTATACTATACTATAGTACGTTAATTGTGCAGTAGCATTGTGTTTTTTAAAAATGTATATACCTTAATTAAAAAATAATTTATTGCTAAAAAAATGCTAACCGTTATTTGAGCTTTTAGTGAGTCATAATCTTTTTGCTGGTGGAGGGTCTTAGCTCGATGTTGATGGCTGCTGACTGTCCAGGGTGGTGGTTACTGAAGGTTGGGGTAGCTGTGGCAATTTCCTAAAATAAGACAACAGTGAAGTCTGCTGCATCAATTGAGCCTTCCTTTCATGAATGATTTCTGTGTAGCATGTGATCCTGTTTGACAGCATTTTACTCACAGTAGCACTTTTAAAATTGGAGTCAATCCTCTTAAACCCTGCCACTGCTTTATCAACGAAGTTATGCAATACTCTAATTTTTTTGTCGTCATTTCAACAGTCTTCACAGCATCTTCACCAGGAATAGATTTCATCTCAAGAAACTACTTTCTTTGCTCATCCATAAGAATCAATTCCACATCCATTAAAGTTTTATTACGAAATTGTAGCAATTCACTCACTTCTTCAGGTTTGACTCCTAATTCTAGTTCTCTTGCGATTCCATCACATCTGCAGTTACTTCCTCCAACTGAAGTTTTGAGCCCCTCAGTCATCTATAAGGATTGGAATCAGTTTCTTCCAGAATCCTGTTAATGTTGATTTCAGCCTTTCCCCGTGAATCGGGAATGGTTTTAATGCTATCTAAAATGGTGAATCATTTCCAGAAAGTTTTCAATTTACTTTGCCCAGATCCATGAAAGGAATCATTCTCTAATGGCAGCCATAGCCATATTTCTGAAGTAATAAGACTTGAAAGTCTAAATTACTCCTTGATTCGTGGGCTGCAGAATGGACATTGTGTTAGCAGGCACAAAAGCAACATTAATCTCATTGTACATCTCCCTCAGAGCCCTTGGGTGACCAGGTGCATTGTTAATGAGCAGTAATATTTTGAAAGAAATATTTTTCTGAGCAGTAGGTCTCAACAGTGGGTTTAAAATATTCAGTGAACTATGTTGTAAACAGATGTGCTGTCATTCAGGGTTTGCTTTTCCATTTCTAGAGCACAGGCAGAGTAGATTTAGCATCATTCTTAAGGGCCTTAGGATTTTTGGAATGGTCAGTGAGCAGTGGCTTCAACTTAAAGTCACCTCTGCATTAGCTTCTAACAGGAGTCGCCTATCCTTTAAAGCCAGGCATTGATCTCTCCTCTCTAGCTCTGAAAGTCCCAGATGGCATCTTATTCCAATAGAAGGCTGCTTTAATCTACATTGCAAATCTGCTTTTAGTGTAACCACCTTCATTAAGTAAGTTAGATCTTCCAGATGACTTGGTGCAGCTTCTCCATCAGCACTGGCTGCCTTATGTTATGGAGATGGCTTCTTTCTTTAAACCTCATGAACCAACCTCTGCTGGCTTCAGACTTCTGCTTCCTCACATCTCTCAAACTGCATAGAATTCAAGAGAGTGAGGATTTTGCTCTGGATTAGGTTTTGGCTTAAGGGAATGTTGTGGCTGGTTTGATCTTCATTCCAAACCATTTAAACTTTCTCCATATCAGCAAGAAGGCTATTTCACTTTGTTATTTGTGTGTTCACTGGAGCAGCACTTTTAATTTCCCTCAAGAATTTTTCCTTCACATTCACAACTCAGCTGTTTGGTGCAAGAGGTCTTGTTTTTCAGCCTATCAGCTTTGGACATGCCTTTCACACTAAGTGTAATCATTTCTAGCTTTTGATTTAAAGTAAGATGCATGCAGCTCTTTCTCTGACTTGAACATTTAGGGCCCACTGTAGTGTTATTAATTGGCCTAATTTCAGTATTCTGTCTCTGAGTAGGGAGGCCTGAGGAGAGGGAGGGAGATGGGGGAACAGTGAGTCAGTGGAGCAGTCAGAACACAAAAAACATATATCAAGTTCATGGTCTTATATGGATGGGTATGGTCTCAGACACCCTAAAACAATAACAGTCGTAACATCAAAGATCACTGATCATAGATTACCATAGCAAATATAATTAATAATGGCAAAGTTTGAAATATTGTGAGAATTTCCAAAATGTAGCACAGAGACACAAGCAAGCAAATAATGTTGGAAAAATGGTGCCAGCAGAGTTGCCAGAAGCCTTCAATTTTTAAAAATGCAGTATCTGAGAAGCACAGTAAAGGAAAGTGTGATAAAACGAGGTATGCCTGTACGTCGATTTTATTTATCCATTTTAGTGTTCATGGCCATTTTGGCTGATTTGTTATTGCACACAATACTACCATGAATATTTTCATTCACGTGTTTAAGCACAAATGTGCCAATTTTCTAAGGTATATACTTGAGTGGAATTACTGAATTATAGGAAGCACATATTTTCAGCTTTACTAGATAATGCCAAATTAATTCCAAAAGTGGTTGTACTAATTTATGCTTCTGTGGTATAAGGATTCACATTACTTTTTTGTTCTTTTTATGTTTATTGGGCATGTACAACTGTAAATAAAGACAAAAAGTGCTATTCTCAAGGAGTGTATATTTTTGTAGAAACAAATAGCTAAAATATTTAATATATCAAAATGGAAAATATAAAGCAAGGAGAAGGGGCTATTATCTTGGCTGCTCTTGGCTCTATGAAGTAGAGCCAGGAAGCCCTGGGATTCCTTTAGTGGTCAATATAAACAGAGATGCAGGTATGATCAGATTGGTCGACCATAAGGGTAGTGAAGCTGTGAGTGGGGGTGGTAGTGGAGTTTGAGAATCATGCTGGGAGCATTTTCAGGAGGCCCTCTTCACTCGTCTGTTAGTGGTAAGGCTAGGAATGAGCGAGGAGGCTGGTGATAAGTAATCTTATTCTGAGCACTTAGTGTTTTGGGGTCCCCTTTTGACACTTGCCCATAGTGGTTTGGAGGACCGGGTGGTAGGGGGGCTATCTTGTCTGAAACATAAGGAACACTAGAGTTCTCTTAATTGAGGAGTACTTGGAGCTCTAATGCTTTGTTTACTGTTGAAGTTGGAGAAATGAAAGTTGGGGGAAGGGTGGATTTATTCTGAGTATTTGGAGCTTTAGGCCTCTCTCTTGACACCGTCAATGGAGATGTGGAATCCTGGGGGTGGTTTTGCCTAGAGTTTATACAACCCCATTTGTCAGCCTTGTTAATTTTTGCCAATCTGGTGGATGTGAAATAGTATCTTGTTGTAATTTCAATTGCATATCCCCTTTTCACTCTAAAAATCCAAAATTCTTTATCTTTTCAATGTTAGACTTATAACTTTACTACTAACGTTTATGTTGAACCCCATGGTTGTGTGGATTTTATTCATCATCTATCTGTTCCATGTACTAAACATGCAACATTTCCCAGTTTAACAACTGAAACTTTTACTGTGGCGGCTCTTGTCAGTAGACCCTCAGGGAAATCTGTTACGCCCTGTATTGTCACTACAAAGGTTATTGAGTCAGGAACCCTGCCAGACCTTCTGTTAACTTTGCCTGAGGAGCTCAGTTGATAGCCCACACCCATACATTGTTACCTCACCTCAAAAAATACTTCAGTGTACCTTCACTGACTGTCTCACCTCCTCCTGGGCTGGCATTAATATAGGAGCTCTGTGTTGCAGCACTGTAAGAGGCTCTTTGGTTGCCTTTTAAACTTGCCATTTTAAAATCTGAGAATCACAGCTACTGTCGATAGTCTGTAAGGAAAATGCTTTGGCTGACCACAACTAAGGCTGTCACTGCTCTGCTTTTCAGGCCAAATCTTTACACAGTTTTAGCCCTCACGCCTTCCCCAGTGTCTCTACGTGCTCTCACAGGATCAAGCCTCAGAATTCACAAAAAGAACACTGGAGAAAAGCAAGGTATATGTCGTATTCTGATATGTAGCACTCCCTAGGTGACTATGTAGTTCATACATCCTAGAGCCCCACCTTTTTTTACTTGTTACATTCAGTGTCATGAAGGAGTATAAAAATGATGATAGCATCTGCAAATTCCAACTGATTTTCTAAATATTTTCCAAAAATTGCTCAGAACTGTTGCTCAAGACTATACCTTACTTGCTTTCTTAGGTATATAATGTGCATAAACCTATAAAGATAGATGTGGGTAATGAGACATACCCCTCTTGGTTTCTTTTTCAGCCTTCAAAAGCATTTCCTCCCAACTTCCTAGAGTTAGCTATTAAGAATATTTCCTGATGATTTTGTAAGCATTTTCCTGGATGGATTAAAGTCTATTATAGAAAAAAATAAAAAAAATAATAAAGTCTATTATAGAAAAGCTGTCACCGTTGTTAATGTTAGCCCACACATTACAGGAATACCATACATGGTACCCATTTCACAGAAAAGATACACGAGAAATCTCAGAGTTTTACTAGATTAAATATGATTATACAGACTTTATGATTACTAGAGTGCAGAAGAATTTAGAAAAAAGAAATACAATCCTAAAAATATTAAGCTAGTACAGAAATTTTTTTAAAGATTTTATTTATTTATTTGACAGAGAGAGACTTAGAGAGCGTGAGTGCATACATGAGCAGGGGGAGGGAGAAGCAGAGTCCCCGCTGAGCAGGGAACCCGAACTGGGGCTCAATCCTAGGACCCTGGGATCATGACCTAAGCTGAAGTCAGATGCTTAACCGACTGAGCCACCCAGGCATCCCAATCTAGTATGAATCCTAAGTGAACCAAAAAGCCCTTCTTCGTGCCCAAAATAAGCATAAGAATAACTCCCAATGGATAAATTGGTGTGAGCCCCTATGAAATTGTCCTTAAGAGACCCACAAGACAATTTCATCCACCTTGACTGGCCCAAATGATTTCTAAATGCATGTTTCTAATAATATTGTGAGCAACTCAAAGCCCATATGAGTCGTCTGAAGTTTTATCATTTACAGGTATGTGAAGCATTCCCAGACGCTTCAACCAACTCAGCATCAGCTACTTCTCTGTGACTGGGTCCTGATTAAGGTCCTCCCAAGAAAGACTTCATTGGATCCACATTCAAGAGGACTCTACCAGGTTTTCCTGACCCCCCTACATCGCTGTAAAGTGCCAAGGCCTTAAGACTTGGGTACGTGTATTACAACGGCGAGTGCCAGCGCCCACAAAAGACCCATTGGACCTGTCAGCTCCTCTGTTTTCACCAAGCAGACATAACTTACCAGCAAAGCAGAGTAAGCCAGGTGCCTCTGCATGACACCACCAGCTGATAACACACAAGAAAAAATAACCAATTTAGACTAGAGCCCTCTTTTCTTGAGAAGCTGGGATTTGAAGGAGCTATTCTGAGATCTGTGTTGCTAGTGAGTGACTGTTAACATTATAGACGGATCGGTCCCTGAATTCAGAGACTGGGTTGCAATTGAGTGAAAAATAGACAACGAAATCTTGAAGAATTGCACGGAGGTGCAAGCCAAATTTAACTCCGGTCGCCAAGTATTGTTGGTTGGACTGAGAAATTGATAAACCAGACCTGTAATAGGACTGGTTATTTGGGTATCTCTCTTTGTTATTGTTGCCTTTTACTGTTACATTGCTTTCTGTGTTATCTCTCTAGGCCCAGATGTTCTCAGATAATTCACATTGCCCGGACTGTGGACAGCAGTGGTTCCCTAGTTTAGAACTAGGCCATTGGTTGTACCAAACTGAACTTGTTGAAAATGAATGTTACCAAGTATTCTTAGACCGTATTAACAGAGCTGATTATTGCCCTGAATGTTACCCTGATAATCCTGCTAATAGAAGCCTTGTTCTTCCTTGGTCTTTCCCACTTGAGTGGGCTCCCCAAAATCTTACTAGATGGACCTTTGAAAAAGCTTGCCACCCGTTTCTTCTGGGTCCTCCATTGGTTAGAAAAAGGATACATGATTCTAGAGTAGCTGGCTTTAACCCTGCATTGCAGTTAATCTTGACCAGAACAGACAAAACCTTGAACAAAAAACTTGGCCAAAACAAGTAACTTCTTAAGCAGTCAAAATCATGGAGACTCTAGAGTTTGTACTAGTGGCCCAAGGGAGAATGGGAAAATGACTTCTTTCTAAATCTGATCTAAACTGTCACTACCTTGGGGAACTGTTTCAGTTGTTGGATCTACTCCCATTGTCTACACATATTTTGTTCAGCATGAATTTAATCAGTATTCCAGTCAGACTGTTCATCTAGAACCAGTCTAATCTATGTTCCCTATGTTTTGGAATTAGCTTACCCATCCTAAAAACTCCACAGCCTTATTATGGATATATGACAGGATAGTCTTGGAGGAGAGGCCCTGTACTGTGTGTACCATAATGATACTTTTAGTGATAACTTTTGTGGGAAAGCATCTTTGTAGCTGGATTGTAGATTATTCCAGTAAAACAGCTAGATATTTTAATAAGAAACTACATTGTTCTAAATTCCACCTCTTACACATTAACCAGTGGTAACACCTACATAAGATACACACAAATATGCAGAAATGCCACTATCTTTACTTACTTGACTCTACATAACCAAAGGCTATCCTGTTTTTGTGGTGACTGAACTTAGAATGTCCTCCCCTAGAAATGGAAAAGTACTTGTACTATGAGATAGGTGACAGAAGGAGTTATCAAGCTTGACTCCATAGACACTATGAACAGTCTAGAGGAAGCATCTTTCTGAGAACTAAGAATGTCTTGCTGGGCATTGACCACATTCTGGCCTTCACTTGTTGATAAGAATCATGGAACCTAGAGTATAGGAGAAACTTAGAAAATCTGCTGAAAACATCTCAGAGGCCACTGAACAATTTTTAAATTCCACTTAAGATCCTAGATAATCCAGTGCTTGTGTAGCAGCTCAACAATGTTCTAAGGTCCCAGGCTCTTTCTGTCTCTCCACTGGGATCCTTATCATGGTGGCTTTTTGTCCTCATAGTTTTTCCTCGGTGAGTAAAGTGTGGCTGTTGCTATTCCAGGCATTTCATTCCCAACCAAAGGCTGGAAGTAGGAAGCAAAAGCTTTTGCCTTTCAAGTCTGTGTCTTTTATTTGGGGAAAAAAATCTTAAAAGTCCCTCACAGATTTCTTCTTATATTTCATTAGAAGGTACTGGTTCACAAGCCTGGGAAACCTGGCAAAGGGGAATGGGTTTAACAGTTCCTGGGTGGGTAGGGTACATAGTCTCCCCTAATAAAATCATGGGTCTTTTAGGAAGGGAGGAATGAATGGCTGTTGGTATGCAACAAATCATGCCTGCCACATGTTGTGAAACCTGAAGTTATTTGTTCGTCTGTATAAAAGGATGTACCCCAGAGATCTGCCCTGTATCTGCCTTATGTCTATTGCAATGGAAGTTCTCTCCTGTTATTGCGGAATAAACTGTGTGGACTGCCAAATTGAGTGAAGACTAGTTAGTTTATCATTAACCCTTGGTTAAGAACTCGGTACTGAAGTGAAAATTTACTTAGAGGTAATGCTTTTTATCAGTATTATTTTCAAACACATACTAACAAACACTCTACATGCATGCAATTTTACATATCAGCAAAATGTTTTAACCAAAGATTGTTTTAACCAGTCTTTCCTTTAAATAGTTAAGAAAAAGTAAATGGATTTGTACTGTTGATTTCCAAATCAGTATCTGGATGAGTTTGTCAAAACATGCAAATTTCTTGATCTTAGAGAAATTTTGCTTTTTAGGTTGCTCACAGGGCCCAGGTATCTTCATTTCTAAGTAGTGGTGCAGGTGCTCTATGGATACTTCAAGAAGTACAACCGTAGCACCTCCGTGGTGTGTACTTATCTGGCTTCAAAGGATGGGAACTGAATACTCGTAATACCGCAAAGTATTGATAGTTACTGTACTTTGCTGGTGCCATATAAAGAGGTTTCATGTCGGACTGCAGGTAGGTCACTGTGGATATTTCAGATTATAAACTCAGTCACATTTTTCTCATTAAAATAATCAGGACTGCTGTAGTTTTGTATGGCGTCATAAGCTTTGTGAGTATAAGGGCAGGAGAAAGGGATCAAAAAATACTACATTAAGAATACTTCACCTTTAGACATCATTATATTATCACATAACCTGTTACATGGTCAGCTCTCAGAAATAACATAACGTGGCAGAGTTCATAAAATCGAGCAAAGAAGAAAATTTAGAGAACTTTGTAGCTATTCAGCTTTGGTCGTCTTAGTATGACTTTACTTGGCTTAAAATATTCTACAATGCTCCAATTCATAGTTAACGAATAGTGAATTATAAAGTATAAATATATTCCTAAAATTAAGTCTCACAACAAATGATCTGGAGGGTTCTCCACTATTTTAGATTATGTGAGCCATATTAATCATCTTCATACTGTGGCAGAGTTGATACTATTACTTACATGTATTGGTGGCCATTTTTAAAATGACTGTTAAAACACTTCCAGTTATTTTATGGCAGACCTGGGAGTGGAATGTTCAGAGACATGTGCTGGGGTAGCCTGGGAAGGAAATAATCTACTAAAGAGGAGGCTATCCTGGGTTGGGGGTAACTGAGTTAAGATTCATCTCTAAGTGATAGGAGGAGAAAGAAGCCCAGGCAAGCTGGCAGGCATAAAAGAATTCCATGGAATCCAAAGAATGTGTGGCAATCAGCATGATACACTTATCTGTAAGAGTAAGATGACCCATACCCCTTCTGTTTCTTCAGTCTTCCCTGATGGCCCTGGATTCTCCATGGAATCTTGAGAACACAGCTTGAAAGCTGTTTATTATATACGAAAAATAATGGCCTTGCAGCCAGCTGACCTGTGTTTGTTCTCAAATTCTAGTACTATTAAATGACTTTGGGCGTTTTAACCTCTCTCTATCCAGTTTCTTTATCTACCACATAGGTAGTGCAGTAATAACCTACCTCCTACTCTGGGGTTTGAATGTGATAATATATGCCAACCATACAGCACATAGTAAGTCTTTGGGACTAGAAAAGGTACAGGAGAATGAGGCAGAAGTTAGAACTAGGGATAAGGTAGAGTTTTAGTTTTAGAACAGGGATTAAAGCCAATTGTTAGAGCTTGATGCTGAATTACTGAAAACTTCTTAAGTCCCTTCTAGTGAAGGGCCAGTACCTTCAATGAAGAATACTGAGGTTGAGTCTAGTTAAGTTGAGTCATACAGTCTTAAGTGTAAAGATTAAGAAGTCTACAGGAATGGATGACCCCAAGCAAATCCTTGTCACTTTCTTTTTTTTTTTTTCCTTGTCACGTTCTTTAGGCTCATTTACAGTCACAATTGTGGTAGATGTAATTGCTGTGTGATTTACTATATCACCTGAGACTTTCCACAGCACCAAAATAAGCAGTTTGAGAAAAGTTGAAGGTTATGTGTAGATAGAACCAGGTCATAGGTGCTAGAGTCACAATTCAGAACTAGATACTAGGCGCTTTATAGTACGTTTACTATAGGCATTCTTTGTTTTGTTTTTTTAGTGTCATGGTTAAAAGCTTGGGTCCCACAGTCAGATCGTGTTCCAATCCTGACTCTGCCTTCACTTTAGTTGTGTTTTTGGGTAAGGTTCTTAACCTCTGTGTGTGTCAGTTTTCTTGTCTGTAAAATAATAAGAATATTAATGGTCCAGACATCATAAGACTGTTGTGAAGATTAAATGAGTTAATACATAAAGTGCTTTGGATCCTGCTTGGCATAAACAAGGCCCTCCATAAATGTTACCTATTATTTTTGTTGTGTATGTTTTGTATATTGTCTCTACAGCAGAATTTTAAATGGTTTGAGGGCCAAGATACTTGCTTTTTATCCCTAGAGCCTAAAATGACACCATTCACTAAAATAAAAGCAGGAGCGCCTGGGTGGCTCAGTTGTTAAGCGTCTGCCTTCAGCCCAGAGTCCTGGGATTGAGCCCCCATGGGGCTCCCTGCTTGGCGGGAAGCCTGCTTCTCCCTCTCCCACTCTCCCTGCTTGTGTTTCTGCTCTCACTGTCTCTGTCAAATCTTTAAAAAAATAAAAATGTTTAAAAGTAGAAAAAAGATAATATCTATTTATTGGGCCCTGACTGCCTTACGTTTGTCATGATGACATATCGAAATTACCATCTTGAATTGATTCTCTTTTGTCCTTCTTAGCTGCTAAACTTCTGATTCTCTCTCTCTTTCTCTTTTTTTTCCTAATATACCACTTAGGGGAGCCTGGGGTTGCTCAGTTGGTAAAGCGTCTGACTTGGTTTTGGCTTAGCTCATGATCTTGGAGTTGTGAGATTGATTCCCACGTTGGGATTCTGTCTCTGTGCCCCTCCCCACTCATGCTCGCTCACGCTCACGCTCCCTCTTGCTCTCCCTCTTTCTAAAATAAATAAATAAAATCCTTAGAAAAAATTATCACTTAGTGTTGCAGATTCTAGTGCTTCCTGGTACCTCTCCATTATTCCCCAGGTCTCCTCTAGGTCTCCGTCCCCTCCCTCCCTCCTGTCTGGTCCCCATGGTTTTCAGGATGAGTAGAGGCTGGGTGAAGTCCTGCTGCTCTCCCAGCCCTGATTTTGTTTCCACAGGCAACTTTTTCTTGTCCTGTCTCCTCCCAACTGCTTGTGACAAAATGCATGGGAGCTGTGGATGAAGTGTGCCTCTGTAACATAAATTCATTGCTTGTGAGCTCAAAGAGTTAGCACTACAGGCCCTGCCTTTTGATTCTTACTTTTCCTCACAGAGGCTGATACATTTTCTTACTCATTTTAAAAAAGTATTAACTACATCAAACATATAGAAAAGTCCAGAAAATAACATTCACCAGGTACCCAGATCTAAAATATATTAACGTTTTGCTACATTTGCCTCAGTTTTTTTTTTTTAAGATACTTGACAAATAGAGTTGGAACCCATTCTTGTCCTCCTCCTGTTCCTGTCCTTCCATCAGCAGAAGCAAGCACCAAATGGAAGTTGATGTGTATCCTTTCTGTTCATGTGTTTAATTTTTTATTTTATATGTATTTAAACAATGGTACAGAGCAATAAAATAGAGTTGACTGCTTTCAAAATGTTATTACTCAGTAACATCAGTAACATTTGTGCATAAAGAGGTAATGTGCACCAGTTTGTAGAGCCTTATGCCACTTCATTTTGTAAGTCGGAGTCCGCTAAACTTGGTTGTTTTGCTGCGGTGCAAAGGTCAGGCAGGGTACCAGTCAGTGACCACATACCAAGCTGTCAAAGCATTTACCATTGGTACAGGGGATGGAACAGAAAGGATACATCTTAAAAGAGCACAAGGCAATCACATCAGCAGGGGAAGTAGGGAGGCAAATTTGTGTCCCTATTTAGAGAAGTCCCAGGATATGGAAATGAAGGAAGGCATTCCTCAGTGTACCGTCTATTGCATTCTCCGTAAAGGGAGAATAAAACTTTATTGCTTTATCCTATTGAAAGCCCTCATGTAAAGACTGTTGAAGTAAAATGATACAAGTTTTGCTGCCGGTTTCAGGGTCACAGGAAGTACAGTTAGTTGCCAGAGGCTGTGTTTTACTTAAGTGGCAAAATGAATCATAACCTCCATGTGTGGGGTACTGAAAACCAACATTTCAAAATTAAACTTGTAAGGGATTTGCTGAAAGTAAATATCTTTTGTGCCATGTGAAGCACATGGATTTTCATCAGTTCCTTTTTGCAAAAGATACCATCAAAGGGATCTTTTTTTGGACATGATTATAGAAGGGTTTTTCCTACAGCTGCAAAACATCTCCAACATTCCCATTTTCCATCAGGATGAGGCTCTGCCTCACTTCCATTAATCAGTCCAGAGGTTCCATTTCCTCGTATGGATTGGACACTGCTCCAAAGGTGACCTGCTTCGGGAATAGTGGCCTCAAGATCTCCCAGCTGCCCTACCATGTGACTTCTTGTGAGGATGTGTCAAGAACCTCCGTGTTTATACCACTTCTTCCTTGTAGCCTTGAGGGAATACTATTTCAGCTATGAACAGTGATATGTTACAAAGGGCCTGAATGAAATGGGCTGCAGGAATGTGTGCCTCGTGACAAGAAAGGTATATGCTGAGCATTTGTAAGATTATAGAAAGACCTGCGATGGTTCCTATTGCAGAATGTTTATTGGCTGCATTCTAGTTAGCAGGCAATACATTTTTGAAAGTGTTCAGTTCTGTTTGTTGGAAATAAAGTTTATTGAGGGTATTCTACATGCAATAAAATGTACAGATTTTACATTTGATGACAAATGTAACCAGCACCTCAATAAAGATACGAGGTACTTTCTTAACCCCAAAAGGTTTCCTCATGCCCTTTTCCAGTCAGTACTCTTTTCCCCAGGAGCCACTGGTATATTTTCTGTCACCATAGACCATGATTTGCCTATTCTGGAACTTCATAAAATGGAATCATTTGACATAATACTCCTTTATGGGTGACTTCTTTCACTTACACTTTTTAAATAACATCCATGTTGTGGTTTGTATCAGTAGTTCTTATGCCATTTGTTCACTTCTTTTGAAATATATATATGTGTGTGTGTGTGTGTGTGTGTATATATATATATATATATATATATATATATATATATATATATATATATATATATATAAATTTGTTCCTAAATTGTATGTAAAAATTATAATGCTGTACTTCTACAAATTTTTAAGATCTATAATTCACTGTTTTAATTGCCATATATAATACTACATTGGAAGAATACACCACACTTTTTTAAAATCCACTTCCTTATTAATGGATATTTAGGTGGTTTTCTCATTTTAAGCAATGCTGCCACAAACCTTGGTGGGCACTTGAGGGAAAGTTTCTCTGAGGCATATATCTAAAAGTGCAATTGACAATTTGTAGAACATGCGCATCTTGACTGATAATGCTATATTGCTCTCCAAAGTTGTAGTAACAGTTTGCCTCATTGCCAGTAGCATTTAAGAACTCTGTATATCCAAATCCTCACCAACACGTGGTATTGCCCGACTTGCAAATTTTTGCCAATCGATGGTTGTAAAACACTATTGTATGTCATCATTAATTTGTTTTGCATTTCCTTGACCTCTCTTCTTATTGATTCACTAGAATGTTAGGTTTCCTCTTCATTTTAACGATTTGTTAAAACTGTTGAACTGTTTTGTCCACTTACTTTTTCATAGAATTATCTGTCTCTTAGGAGTCTTTATGTATTCTGGATATTAATCCCCTGCTGATTATATGTGTTGCTGATGTTTTTCTAGTCAGTGAATTTGTTTTAACTTTGATTTTGATGATTTTTATAGAAATTAACATTTAAAATGTGATCACATTTGTCAGATTTTCCCTTTATGGTTTGTGTCTTTTATATCTTGTTTAAGAAAACCTTGAGATTATAAAGGTACTCAATATTTTCTTCTAAAAATTCAAAATTTTTCTCTTTACCCTTAGGTCTTTAATCTGGAATTGATTTTTTGTGTCAAGTGGCAGGGTGAAATCTAATTTTTTTCCCATTTAAATTGTCACTTGTCCTCAAACTACTCATTAGTCCATTCTTTCCGTCTTGTCGCTTAGCTCGTTTCCTTTATGTATGTGTGCATATATTTCCTGGCTCTCTGTTCTGTATGTTCTCTTTGTTCTTGTACCATTGCCTTATTGTTTTTATTTACTATAAGTTTATAGTAAGTCTTGATATATCTGGCAAAGATAGTCCCCCTCCCTCAGAATTACCTTGCCTCTTTTTAATCCTTTATTGCTCTGTGTGAATTTTAGGGTCAGCTGTCTATTCTCTTAAGAAACATACAACAATCCAAAAATTGTCTTGCAATTTTGTTTCAATTTACAATGAATTTATAGGTTAACTTGGAAAGAATTGGCATCAATGGTTTAGAGTCTTACTGTCTATGCACATAATGAGTTTTTTTACTTAGGTCTTTTTTATGTCCTTCAATAAAGTTTTATGCTTTTCTTCCTGAAGTTCTTTTTTTAATACAGTTTTATTGAGGTGTAATTTACATACCATGAAATTCACCCCACTCTAAGTTTCTTGCATATCTGTTGTTAGATTTATTACCAGGTATCTTTTAGTTTTTATTATGAGATTCCTTATAGTTATTAGGAATAGCATCTTTGCTTTCTAAAATTTTTGTCACTGGTACGTAAGAAAGTTTTATCCATTGTTTTCTTGGTTTGAGCTAGCAGAAAAAAAAAGTGTTTTAACAAATCTGAAAAAGACTGGGGACTTGTTATTTTCTATCATGAACCTAGGATAGAAGAGAAACACTCATTGCAACATATGCTAATGAAAAGTAGACTTGGAAGCCTAGTCTCAGGAGATTAAAGAAGATAAAAGAGTGACCAGGAACTCTCCAAATCTGAGACATGGTCCTCAGTGTTTACACCAGAAGAAAGAAGGCCTGTCTCTAACTCCTCCCTTCCCTTCATGTTTGTAATTAGTACCACTCTATACATTCATATATTTATCCATATTCTTTTTCATTAAAATAGGGAGTTCTGTTTTATACTAGGCATTATGCCAGGCATTTGGGATTAAAATTTTTAACTTGTAAAATTGAATTTTACAGAAGAGTCCTGTGAAAAAGACATAAAGTTAGCTGGCTAGCCTCTCAACGAGGCCATCAGAAACGTAACCCTTTCCAAACCTCTTTCACATATACTTTTGTATTTAATCCTCATGGCAGTCTGTAATCATTTTTACAGATAAGGAAAGTTAAGTCATTTTAGGTGTTATTAAATCACAAAAAATGTGATTTAACTGTAAAATGATAGAATATATTGATTATGAATTGCCTCTGATTTTGATTCCTCTTGTATATAGTTCATAATAATTTATCAGTCTTCTTTGAGCACCACATGGAAAGGTATTGAAGAGATCTAAAAAAAACACCGTGAGAGAACCTCTAAGAAGGTAGTGATAAAACTCTGAATGTGTATTTCTTGTTCCTGATACCAAGGCAGCTACCTTAGTTTGTAGGTGTACTCCCTATGCATTGTTACTTAGTAATGATAAGTGAAAGCTGCTGATAGGCTGAGAGATTTGTATGGGACAGAAACTGAAGACATAAAGGAAATCTGCAGTGATTAACTGAGCAGTGACTTAAATTTCTACTCTTAGAATTACTTTTTATTCCATTTTCAAAGACATTCTCTTTAAGATTCTGGTCATTTAGCTTTTTCCATCCTTTCAACACATTGGAATGTATTAGGAGATTACGGCATCTGTGCAAAATTAATAACCTGAAGCTTTTTTCTATTTGTAGTCAAGGATTCGAAGATCCTCACCAAAGCCAGAAAACATTTCTTCTTCACTAGAAAAGTTTCAAAGAGGAACTATTACTCAAAGTAAACAGATTGAATAAATAAAGCTGAAATTGGCATTTCTTCCATGTATGAATAAAAAGTCATTTAATTTTTTTCATTTTATTTTAGTCACTGTGTAAATGCCTTGTTTCCTGGGTCCACGGGAAGCATGAGTCTGTTGGGACTCGGGACAAGAAGAAAACAAGACATCTTCACAAGAAAAACCAGACACTAACAAAAATTATTCCAAAGTCTGAAGAGCTAGAACACAAACATGGCCGACAGAGGACTTAGGGATCCTGCAGAGGGTAAGACTAGTCTGTACAGCACTGGTTTGTCCAGGTTTGTGCTGTAGGAATCTAGATCTGTTCTAAGGGAGGATCTCAGATGATGGAAACCTGAAGTTTGGAGGTAAAAAAGATTAGTTTGATTAGTTTGTTATGATTATTCTTATTCTTTTGTATTTAGAAGTCTACCATAGTATCAGACCCAAATTATAAGGAAGATTAATGTTTTAGAGACTCCAGTAGTAGAAACCTATAGAAACCTTGGAAAAATACAGTAGGGACAGTAGACTTAATTTTTAGAGCTATATTTTTAAAAAATCAAGCAAACTGATGTGCCATCTACTTTCAGTTATAGGGAAAGATGAATATAAACTCTTTATCTTGCTTGTATATATATGTAGGAGATATAGGCAAAATATGAAGTAGGTATTTCAGAAGAGGGCATATTTACTTAAACCTTTTATTGAAGATATTTTAAAATATATAAAAGTGGAGTACTATAATAAATTCTCACATATGCAACATCTAATTCCTTTTTTTTTTAAGTTTTTATTTAAATTCCAGTTAGTTAAAATACAGTGTAATACTAGTTTCAGGCATACAATATAGTAATTTCAACATCTAAATTTCAATCATAATGTATATAATGCTGATTTTTTTTTTTTTAAGATTTTGTTTATTTATTTGTCAGGGAGCCGGTGTGTGAGCACAAGTGGGGGGAAAGCAGCAGGCAGAGGGAGAAGCAGGCTCCCTGCTGAGCAAGAAGCCTGATGTGGGACTCGATCTCAGGACCCTGGGATCATGACCTGAGCCAAAGGCAGATGCCTAACTAACTGAGCCACCTACGCATCCCTATAATGCTGATCTTGTTGCCTGCCTTGGAATATTTAAATGCAAATCCAAGGCATTATATCATTTTGCTTGTGCATACTTTAGTTTACATCTCTTAAAGATAGATTTTTTTAAAAAAGTAACCAAAATAGCATATCACACCTGAAAAATATATTAATAGTTGTTCCTTAATATCATAACATATTTAATCAGTATGTACATTTCCCCACTTGTCCCAAATCTTTTTTTTGTCCCTAATCTTTTTTTTCTCCACAGCTGGTGTTTAGTTTTTTGGTTTTTTTTATAATGGGATACTCACTGCATTTGATTGATACATCTTTTAGGTTGCTTTCTTTTTAAGCTTTATTATAGAAAATGTTAGACAAGCATAAGAGTGGAGAAGGAGATGAGATGAGTCTCATGTACCCATCAAATGACTTCATCTGCTGTCAACATATTATTTCATCTGTAGTCTTGCTCCTTTCTCCCATATTCATGAATTGAGGCAAATTCTAGACATCATGTAATTTTAGTCATAAATATGCGATTCTTTTTTTTTTTTTTTAAGATTTTATTTATTTGACAGAGAGAGAGATCACAAGTAGGCAAGAGAGGCAGGCAGACAGGAAGAAGCTTCCTGCTGAGCAGAGAGCCCGATGTGGGGCTCGATCCCAGGACCTTGAGATCATTACCTGAGCCGAAGGCTGAGGCTTTAACCCACTGAGCCACCCAGGTGCCCCTAAATTGTGATTCTTATCTCTAAAAAGGATGCTTTAAAAAAAATTATCACAGGGGCGCCTGGGTGGCTCAGTCAGTTGAGCATCTGCCTTCGGCTCAGGTTATGGTCCCAGGGTCCTGGGATCAAGCCCTGCATCAGGCTCCCTGCTCAGCGGGGAGTCTGCTTCTCCCCCTCTCTCTCTGCCTTCCGTTCTCCCAGCTTATGCTCACTCCCTCTCGCTCTCTTTCTTTCTCTCTCAAATGAATAAAATCTTTAAAAAAATTATCACAATATGTTGTACTTAAAAGATGGACAATAATTCCTTAGTATCACCAAATATCTGGCATTCAGATTATCTGATTATCTCAAGTATTTCTTCAACAATTTGTTCAACACTAGATCTAAACAGTGTGGTCACACATTGCATTTGGTTGACGTATTTCTAATAGGTCACCCCCTTTTTTTTTTTTCTTTTCTTGCCATTTTTATTTCTCGCTGTTATTTAAGAAACAAAGTCTCTTGTCTCTTTGAATTTCTTGCATTTTGGGTTTTACCGATTATATGTCTGAGGCATGATTTACTATATTCCTCTATCCGTGTATTTCATGGAAACTGGTAATTAGCTCTAGAATCTTGATCAGATACCAATTCATTTGGCAAGAATACTTCATAGGTGATATAGTGTACTTCCCATTGCACTGAATTAGGAGGTTAATGATGTCTGTTTTTTCCCTCCTTCTGTGATGTTAAGATTGATCACTTGGTTCAGCAGTTTTGTCAGTCTGGTTCATTCATTATAAAATTTCTCATCAGCTTTTTGCATAGTGGTTTTAGTTGCTGTTGACGATTATTGCCTAGATTCATTATTTCATTAGGGAAGAGGATGTATTTAATACAACCAAAAATTGGTTCTGTCATTCAAAATAGTTTTACATTATTATTATTAGATTTATTAACACATAGTAAGTCTGTCTTAACCACCTTGAGTGGAAATCAAGAGAAATAATGTTTAGGAAGAGTGCCTTGTAAACCATCAAAATCTATACACATATTACATATTATTATTAATCAGGGACCTTGTTAAACTACAAAAAAATAGGGAATTTTTTTCAATAAAAATTATAAACTTTTATCTCAATAGCCTCTCAAAAGGATTTGAAAAATGACCCATCAATAAGTCCTCAGGCACAGGAGACCACAGTCCCCGCAAGTACCACTGAAGAAGCTCAGACCCCAGACCCTGTCTCTGGTCTTAACAAAGTCCACCAAGAGGTAGAAACAATAGTTACGGGAAGTGCAGACACAGATGCCCAATCAGAAAGTCCAGATGGGACAAATTATGAGAACTATCCAAAGGATGAAACACAACATGAGAACAACCAGAGTTTTCAGGAAGAACGGAAGCCACCAGAGCCCACCAGTTCTCCAAGTGACAGGGTAGGAGGAGAAGACGCACTCTTAGGGAGCGGCTGTGCGACCCTGCCTGAGGAGGTGAGCAGCGGACCTGGAGTTTCACTGGAGCCACCTGCCACAGACCCTCAGGATGCCCAGAGCCCTGAGCACTCCCCTGCAGCGCCGGGGAGCCAGGCTACCGTGAGGAGGCGACTGCTGGCACCAGGTGAGGAAGCCCCTTGGACTTCTGTTTTGTATTGTTGCTGAGGACACAGCATAGGTCAGGGTCCTTCTTTTTAGAGAACTTCTCTTCATAGGATCAAGGCCACTGAAAGAGGTATGACTGAGCTGAGATTAGAGTGAGGTTTCTCATCTCCTTGACTAGCTTATTACACTACTTAAGTAGCTTCCAACACATAAACTGCATTTTTAAACTTTTTTTAAAAATTTTATTTATTTATTTCAGAGAGAGAGAGGGGGAGAGAGAGAACATGAGGAGGGGGGAGGGTCAGAGGGAGAAGCAAGACCCCCTGCTGACCAGGGAGCCCGATGTGGCACTCGATCCCAGGACCCTGGGATCATGACCTGAGCCGAAGGCAGAAGCTTAACCGACTGAGCCATCAGGTGCCCTTAAACTATTTTTATTTACTTACTGTTTGTAGTAATGTATAATTTTAAAAAAGGGATTGACTTTTTAAAACTTCACCTTTGGCTTTTTATTTCTTTATTAGGAGCATATTTTTACTTAACATTTTTTAAATCTTTTATTTTTTGGAAACTAAATGCTACTTTATGTATTTATGTATGTATATATATTTTTAAATATACCCATCTCTTGATTTATTCAAGAGATGGGTAGATTTAAAAACCAGCATCAATGGTCCAGTGCCCTTAACTTAGTCATATTTTATAGGATTTTGAGCAGATCAGTTAATTTCTCTCTACATGATTTTCCCCACTTGTATATTAAGGAGAGTGAGCATCCTATCTTCTCTTATGAAGATAATAGTTGCACTAAGTCCTTAACTGGAACACAAAAGAGACATCAATTGTAGTTGTGGCCCTACCACTTGCTAACTTGGGTGACCCTGGGCAAGTCTCTTAACTCCCTGGTACTTCAGTTTCCTATTTGTAGCATGAAAAAGTTGGATAAGAGCTGTCCAAAATCTGGTCTCACCCAGCTCTCACTGTCTATAATTGCATGGATGGGTTTGTATTTTATAAGTACACAGAAGAGCTCAGTCTAAAATGCCTATTTGCCAAGTGCGAAGGGATATAAAATGTAAGACATTCTGTTCATCAGGGACTCGACTAAGGGCTGGAAATTCATGTTTAACTATAAATCAGTGACTGGTCTCAAATAATATGTTTCATTCACTAATCATTAGAATAGTTTGTAACTTCAGTGAAGCCAAGGACTACGTCTCTGTCATTCATTGTGTTTCTGTGGCACCTGGCACAGAGAAGCAACTTTATGAATAGTTGCCACATAAATGAATGAATGTGACTTGTATGAACTATTAATCTTCCATCAGATTTTCACCAGTATGCAGGTTCACTGAGTAGAGGAAGAAAATATTGTTTTAAAAATGCAGGCTGTGTGTGGGAAGCAACTTAATATAATGGAATGAGCTGGCCTAGCAGATGAGAAACCTTGTTCTAATCTCAGCTTAGCCATATCTCTTTATGTGACCTTGGGCAAAGCCCTTAACATCCCTAGACATTTTGCCATGATAGGTAAGGTGGGGCTACAGTAGGGGATCAGTAAAGATCCTTTCATATTCTGTGATACGATATTTTAAAGTCCTATTTTTTGGGATGTGCTTTGACTAAATACACGACCCTTTATATGTGGAGATGATCTTATTTCTTTATGTTACGAGAGTGTACTATTCGAGTTATTTTTCCAGTAAGCACACATCTCGACTGTAGAGTTACTTAGAGGGCTATCAAATACTCCCCTCCTTTTCACCCACACATTTTAAGATTGGTATCTCGCTCCACACCTACATTTTTATGGAATTCGTAAATTTTCTTAACTTTGTATTCCTTGCTTTTTATACTCCTTCACTAGGAAGTTCAGACTTGCTTTTTTGTAAGCTGTTTTGTAACTGTACAGTAATCTCTCCTATCTCTAAACTTAGAGTCTCTGTTTTTGTATACTTGGGTCTTGAGAAGCCACATGATTTGAACCCTGGAGTTAGAGTACCATTGCCCTGTGATAGTGAGTCTTGTGTTCAGCTAACACTTCTTTTTTTAAAAAGTGTTTTATTATGTGTGCTTTATATATTTATTTTTAATAACTGTCATTTATTTATTTAAAGTAAGCTCTACTACACCCAGTGTAGGGCTTAAACTCATGACCCTGAGATCAAGAGTTACATGCTCTCCCAACTGAGCCAGCCAGGTGCCCGCAGCTAACACTTCTTAAATCCCTTTTTAATTTGTACATTTTCTTGTAGATAGATTTGGCTGCGATATTAGGATGCTTGTTTCTTTGTCCTTGACGTGAGGGCCAGTGAGGAATAGTGACTGTAGCGACAGTAACCCTATATGAATTTTACAGCACTTCATTTTATTCTTCTAAGTAGAATAAAAGTAGTAGCCTTAAGGAAAAGACAGGAAAAAAGTTAGCTTTGAATAAGATTTTACAAACTATAGAAATCCTCTCAATCTAATAATTCTTTGGTAAGAAGTTTAAAGTATGATACCCCATTAGTGTATTTTCTGAAAATAATATTCCTTTTCTCCCCAGAGGCTGAAAGTCATCAGCAAGAAACACAAGAGTTGGAAGAAAACAAAGAGAATGCACCGGATATCGTAAGAAAGACGAATAAAAAGGATTTTTTTAGTTATGGTGAGAACAAAAATTGGTCTTACTGCCATGTTGATTCACATTCAGAAATTCTCGGAGAAAACACCTAGAAAACTAGCAGATTTAAACAGTTTTAACATTGTTTTATATTGTGTTGTTTTGTTTTGTTTCAATTCCAGTACAGTTAACTTACAGTGTTATATTAGTCTCAGGTATACACAGTATAGTGATTCAGCAACTCCATCACCCGGTGCTCATCACACAAATGCCCTCCTTAATCCCCGTCGCCTGTGTAACCCATCCCCCCACCCTCTCCCCCTGGTGACCATCAGTTTGTTCTCTGTAGTTTAGAGTCTGTGATTTTGGTTTGTCTCGTTTTTCTTCCTTGCTCATTTGTCTTGTTTCTTAAATTCCACATATGACTGAAATCATATGGTATTTGTCTTTCTCTGACTGACTTATTTTATTTAGCATTATACTTTCTAGCGCCATCCATGTTGTTGCAAATGGCAAGATCTCATTTTTTTGGCTGAATAATATTCCATCGCGTGCGTATACGTATATATACACACACCACATCTTTATCCACTCATCTATTGGTGGACACTCAGGCTGCTTCTATAATTTGGCTATTATAAGTAATGCTGCAATAAGTATAGGGGTGCATGTATTTCTTTGACTTAGTGTTTTTGTATTTTTTATGTGAATACCCAGTAGCACAGTTACTGGCTAGTAGGGTAGCTCTGTTTGTAACTTTTGAGGACCCTGCAGGACCCTGTTTCCAGAGTGGCTGCACCAGCTTACATTCCCACCAACAGGGTAAGAAGGTTCCCCTTTCTCCGCATCCTCACCATCCTCACCTGTTGTTTCTTGTGTTGTTGATCTTAGCCATTCTGACAGGGTGTGAGGTGGTATCTATTTGTACTTTTGATCTGCATGTCTCTGATGAGGAATGATGTTGAGCATCTTTCCATGTGTCTGTTGGCCATCTGGATGTCTTCTTTGGAGAAATGTCTGTTCATTTCTTGTGCCTATTGTTTAATTTGATTATTTGTTTTTTGGGTGTTGATTTGTCTAAGCCTTTTATAAATTTTTGATACTAACCCTTTATCAGATATGTCATTTGGAGATATCTTCTCCCATTAGATAGGTTGCCTTTTAGTTTTGTTGATTGTTTCCTTTGCTGTGCAGAAGCTTTTTATTTTGTTGTAGTCCCAATAGTTTATTTTTGCTTTTATATCCTTTGCTTCAGGAGACATACCTAGAAAAATGTGGCTACAGTTGATGTCCGAGGTCTTACTTACCTGTGTTCTTTTCTAGGATTTTATGGTTTTATGGTTTCAGGTCTCACATTTAGGTCTTTAATCCATTTTGAATTTGTCATTGTGTATGGTGTAAGAAAGTGACCTTGGGGCACCTGGGTGGCTCAGTGGGTTAAAGCCTCTGCCTTCAGCTCAGGTCATGATCTCAGGGTCCTGGGATTGAGCCCCGCATCGGGCTCTCTGCTCAGCAGGGAGCCTGCTTCCCCCTCTCTCTCTGCCTGCCTCTCTGCCTACTTGTGATCTCTCTCTCTGTCAAATAAATAAGTAAAATCTTAAAAAAAAAAAAAAAAAGTGACCTAGTTTCATTCTTTTGCATGTAGCTGTCCAGTTTTCCCATCACCTTTTGTTGAAGAGACCATCTTTTTCCCCATTGGATTTTCTTTCCTGCTTTGTCAAAGACTAATTGACCATATGGGTGTGGGTTTATATCTGGGTTTTCCATTCTGTTCCATTGATCTGTGTGGCTGTTTTCGTGCCAGTACCATACTGCTTGATCTCTACCACTTCATAATATACCTGGATGTCTGGAATTGTAATACCTCCAGCTTTGCTTTGCTTTTTCAAAATTACTTTGGCTAGTCAGGGCCTTTTGTGGTTACATATATATTTTAGGATTATTTGTTCTAGTTCTGTGAAAAATACTGTTGATGTTATGATAGGGATTGCATTAAATCTGTAGATTGCTGTGGGTAGTTAGCCATTTTAATAATATTTGTTCTTTCAGTCCATGAGCGTGAAATGTCTTTCCATTTCTTGGTGTCATCTTCAATTTTTTTCATCAGTGTTCCTTAGTTTTCAGAGTACAAGTCTTTCACCTCATTGGTTAGGTTTATTCCAAAGTATCTTACTATTTTTGGTGTGTAAATGGAATTGTGTCCTTGATTTCTCTTTCTGCTGCTTCATTATTAGTGTATACAAATGCAGCAGATTTCTGCACAATGATTTTGTATCCAGCAACTTTACTGAATTCAGTTATGAGTTCTAGTAGTTTTTTGGTGGTGTCTTTAGGGTTTTCTATATAGAGTATTGTGTCATCTGCAAATAATGAAAGTTTTACTTCTTCCTTACCAATTTAGAAGCTTTTTGTTTCTTTTTGGTGTCTAATTACTGTGGCTTGTTTTAATATGTTTTTAAAATATGTTTGATAATAACTAATAGTGAAATAGAGCAATAGAGTTTTAAGGATTTTTCCTTTAGGGGCCCTGGCAGTTATTTTGCCTTACTGAACAAAATGGGAATTCCCATAGGAGGAAAGGCTCTTCATAAATAAGAAACTAAAACTGCTTTTTAATTACAGAGTATTTATTAACTTCTCAAGTGGCATTTTTACATTTTGACCTGTAAGAAAAGAATGGCTTATTGTAGGTAATAGGTACTTCGCGAAGGTAGAAGACTGTCCTGCTAGTTCCAAATCACAGCATTAGTTATAGCAACAAATACATAAACTTAACTTTCACCTTATAACAAAAATATTGTATCTTCAAATAATTAAATCTAAGAAGTTAGAGAATAAGTATTTTTGGTAGACCTTAATATCTCAAACTTTAGAGGATATAGGCAAAAGAAACTCACCACAACTAGTAAAATGTGACAGTATCTCTAACGCATTTCAGTTTACCCCAGATTTTATTTCTGATCCATGTTCTAATTTTGTGTTTTATTTTCCCATTCTCTGACAGGCTCCATCTTTCTTGGCTTCATGGTTATTACTGTTGTTTTGGTAAGTTTTGTTAATAGCTACTATTCCTCTCCAGCCCAGGAAGTGCCCAAAAATCCAGCTTTGGAGGCCTTTTTGGCTCAGTTTAGCCAATTGAAGGATAAATTCCCAGGCCAGAGTTCCTTCTTGTGGCAGAGAGGACGTAAATTTCTCCAGAAGCACCTCAATGCTTCAAACCCCACTGAGCCAGCCACCATCATATTTACAGCAGCTCAAGAAGGAAGAGAGACCCTGAAGTGCCTGAGTCACCTCGTCGCGGATGCCTACACCTCCTCCCAGAAAGTCTCCGCAATTCAGATCGATGGGGCTGGAAGAACCTTGGAGGACAGTGACACGGTCAAGCATTTGGTTGACATGGAGCTGAGCTCAGGATTTGAGAATGGCCAGAAGGCTGCTGTGGTACACCACTTCGAATCCCTTCCTGCCGGCTCTACCTTGATCTTCTACAAGTATTGTGACCATGAGAATGCCGCCTTCAAAGATGTGGCTCTGGTCCTGACTGTTCTCCTGGAGGAGGAAACATTAGAAGCAAGTGTTGGCCCAAGGGAAACTGAGGAAAAAGTGAGAGATTTACTCTGGGCCAGGTTTACCAACTCTGACACTCCCCGCTCCTTCAACCGCATGGACTCAGACAAGCTGAGTGGGCTCTGGAGCCGCATTTCACACCTGGTGCTGCCCGTCCAGCCTGTGAGGAACATAGAAGAACAGGGGTGCCTTTTATAAGCTAAGCACAGAGTTGGTTTCGGAAGGCACGGATTTATTAAAAAGTCAGTTTAAAAACCTGTTTCTGTGGAAGGAGGTTGATGAAAAGCCTGGAAAGCACAAATGAGCTTATTTTAGAAAAAAAAATTTTCATTTTTTTAACTTTTGTATTATCTTTCTAAGTTTGACAAAACTTGACCTTTTTTCCTGGCCTTTCAAGCAAATCAGGTTTAAAATATGCATAGAATATATAACTGAAGCTTTTTTTTTAATCCAAAAATATAGCCACAGAATCATTACATGAGAAGATAAAATCTTCTCAGAATGACTACAGAGTGATTTTTGTTTTCTTGATAACGAGTCTTTTGGCTAGTGTTTGGACTTGGACTAGAGCAATTATAGTTATGAAGCAATGGTAATTTAAAAACTTTTTTCTATCACATATTAAATATTTTTTAAACTGATTTTAATAACCAGTCATGGGATTACATCTTATACTAATTTGCATTTTGAATGTATGAAAAGAAATATGAATTCAAATACTTACCTATATGTAAGGCACTATGCTTTTATTCCGTTAGTAGGCTGAGGTAAAAGTAGCTATCCTCAAGAAATGTTCTTAAAAATTGGAAACAGGGGCACATGGGTGGCTCAGTCGGTTAAGCGGCTGCCTTCGGCTCAGGTCATGATCCCAGGGTCCTGGGATCAAGCCCATGTCGGGCTCTCTGCTCAGCGGAGAGCCTGCTTCCCCCTCTCCCTCTGCCTACCTCTCTGCCTACTTGGGCTCTCTCTATCTCTCTGTCAAATAAATGAATAAAATCTTTAAAAAAAAATTTGGAAACAAGGGGGAAATTGTTTATAATCATTGGAAATGAAGAAATTCCAGTGGACCATATCTTTTCTTCAGCTGCTTGAATGTTTCAGAGCAGTGGTTTCTAAGCTGTGTCTACTGACAACCTCCCCTTTTTATCAGAGCAGTTCTGCTTTTGACTGCTTTATATAGTGGGAGTCTCCAGAAGATTTCGTTGGAACAAAGAGTTCCACTGATAATGAAATTTGAAAATTGCTGACTAAGTGAAAAAAAATCTTAGAAGATAGGAAAATGGGTAGGAAAATAATGAATGTATTAAAACTTATGAGTTGGAAGAAGATGAAATATAGACGTATTATACAGACATGCTATTTATGAAAGATAAAGACCTACAGATGAAAAGAAGAATGTATAAGTTAGTATTTGCTAAGCATATTTCTGACACTGTTGTTAATTTCTATTAATATCATTTCTGTCTTCCCTGAATGGAATTTTTTAATTGTCTAGGATGAGAGCTTGAGTGCCATTTAAGAAGAACAGATTTTTAATAACTAATTGAATAGTAGGTTTTACATGGGTACAGCAGCAAAACTGCACCACGCTATTTACTTTTACACAGCAATGGAACATTACATAATGCAGCTCATTTCTCGACTAGATGGTTAGAAATACCATTAGGCTAACAAAGAAATGCAAGAGGTATTATACTTTCCAAAAGGAAGCAGACATGGTAAATAGATTCTAAGAGGTTTTAATGACCAATATTAGTTGTTGAACCATGTTCTGTGATTATAAGAAAGATTGAGAACAGTGTTTATGGAGACAGTAGTTGTTGATTTGGATTGCAGCTCTGAAGGCAGAACTCTACTAAAATTATCTTGACCTAATGAAAGGTCTGTTCCATGACATGGCATACCTGGGAACAATCACCATGATCCTGGAATATTGCAACTAGGTTTTGGCCTCTTGGCTATTGTGAGAACAGAATGTGTGTGTGTGTGTGTGTGTATAAAATATAGATACGCATGCATGTATATATATCTTCCTAGTATTTCCAGAACGCTTCCATCCTTTAATCATGTAACTTCTTTCACACTTTAAGCATTTTGACAATTAAAGCATAAAGGAAGTCACATGATTAAAACATGGAAGGATTTTTTGAAACACTAGGAAGATACAGGGATCTTTATTGATCCCTAAAAGGAGATTACAGAGACATGGGAGAAGAACCTATTGGAAAATATCTGTCACAGGAAAAACATGAATCTGTTCTAACCAGGGCCTTAAGTGGTGTTCAGTTGAGTGTAGGGACATACCTGAAACAACTATTTACATTTGCGACTTTGCGAAGAAATCTCTCAAATAGATTTGAGGAAAGACCTGCCTGAACAAAAAGACAAAGCATAGTAAATATCATATCAGTATCAATCCAATATAAAATCAGAGAAAATTGAAGAAAAATTTATATGCCATGTTTGAATTTTTTTCTGTATTTGTAGATCTCAGGTGCCAGCTAGCGTTCTGTCACACAAAACCAATGGTGCCTTGTAGGATTGTTCTGTTGGCCTGCTGTGCTACCTCAGATCTATGAAGAACAGTATGAAATGTGCTTAACTATCTCATCTATCTGATTTGAATCACCGATGAAACAAAAATTTTTGTTTCTTCATTCAGTCGAATAGGGTTTTTCATCATTTCCTTTCAATATAATTTAGCAAAAAATTTTAAAATGGCATTTTTTTTAAATGTTTAGCCCTTGTTAAAAAACACTTTTCCTTCCTTGTATAAGTGCAATCAGCTAAAACTATTGTCAGTTTTCTGTCCACTATTTCAAAACTTATTTTAAAAAGAAGCAGTATATTAGCTTTGGCTCTGTTCATGAATAAAATGATTATTTTTAAAGCATAAAACTTTATATTTTTTAAATGTAAAATAATTAAAATTTATTACCTAATGTCCTCTTAAGTTAATTTTTATTCAGTTGTTTTGTTTTTTTCAAGTTTCCAGATTTTTTTGTGTGTATCTGGTAGTTCATCTTTCATTACTTTTGCAGTCTGTTTTTTTGACTTAGAACAGGGACTTGTGGGCATATACCATCATACATGATACCATACATCACTGTTTAATTATTATCACAGAAAAACTCTAATTACATTCTGCAATAAGATGAATTGCTTCTTGAGTGATACCAGACTTCTAGAAGAAACTGGTGTAGAATCAGACACTGTCTCTGGACTTTGGAGGTTTTTCACCTTTGAGGTAAATTTAAGTTTCCCAGTTCGTTTTCAAGGATTGGCAGAGAAGTTCCAGGGACTTCCCATCACTAAAGGTAATAATGCTATTGTTTCTATGTGTATTTTTTTTAATTAATAAAATAGTTTAAATGTATTTTCTTTGAAAGCCTCCAAGCTTTGTGGTAAGGCTCAGCCAGCCTGTGACCTATCACCCTCCAGCTGATGACCCAGTTGAACCTGCAGAGCTGGCCTGGGTGTGTTCCAATTACAGACACCCAAGGGGCTTGATTTCTGGAGAAGCCTGGGACCACATCAGGCAGCACATCAAAACGGGGAATGGCTGTTGCCAGTTTTAAGCTGCAGCCTCAACGACTTCCATGGGTGGGCTCCCACCGGACAAGGCTATACAGGTGGTTGGAGAGCAGCCTGAGTTCCATAGGTCTGCAGGACCACGGCTGCCAGAGGCCAAATGATGGCGTGTGGGGTGCATACATGGGCCATGCAGGTCATGGTAGGCAGGGGCACAGAACAGGCCAAGTGGAAGGAGAGGCCGGATATCACAAATGGGGCATGGGGGTCCATAGCATTTGCTTTATTTCAAGCCCTAACCTCGACAAATAGGCATATTCTCCCTGAAGGCAAAGCTGGAGGACTCTGAACCGTCTTGCCAGGGCAGGGCCAGGCAGGCTAGCTGAGAGATCCTCCACTAAGAGGCTCCTGCGAGCTTAGATTCCGGATAAGCTCTGGATCCTGTCAAGCAGTCAAAATGAGGACTTGATGTTACCAGGTTAGAGCTGGTGGGGGGGATGGGCCTGAACTCCACAGGCCCAGGGGCTCTAGTTGCCCGAGACTGGCCAACACTTGCGCTATGCGTGTATGCGCAGTGCAGGTCAAGGAAGCCACGGAACTTGCCACTGGCGAGTGTCAGGAGAGGCCAGGTCTAAAATGCAGGCTCTTGGGGTACCATGGCATCTGCCTAATTCTAAGTCCTAAACCTACACAATTGCACATAGTTCCTCTGAAGGAAAGGCTGGAGGACTCTGTACTGCCTTGCCAAGGTAGGATATTGGCAAGGATAGCCTTCACAAAGAGACACCTGGGAGCTTTGATTGCTGGAGAAACCCGAAACCACATCGGGCAGCCAGCAAATGGGGACTTTCTCCCGCATGAAGCAACTGGCTAAGAAAGATTTTAGGGTGCGGGCTCCCTCCACCATGGAGCCCATACAGATGGTTAAAGACCAGCAGACACTCTGCAGGGCTGGAGGGTCTCCACTGCCCCAGGCAGGCTGCAGGGGTGTGAACTGTCCACACAAGGGCCCCTGCACAGTGCCGGGTGATGGCGGCTACCAGAGTGGGTTGTTGAGAGCCCAAAGCCTCTGCCTAATTCTAAGTCTTAATCTACGCTCACGCACATACTGCCCCGCAAGCACAGTTGGAGGACCCTGGACTGCCTTGCCAAGGTGGGGTGGGCACACTGGTTGGGATAGCCTTCACTAGGAAACACCTGGGAGCTTTGACTGCTGGAGACACCCAGGATACCATTAGGCATCCAGTCCAAATGGGGACTGTCGCCGGTTTAAAGCTGTCACCTCCAAAAGATTTCGAGGGGCGCCCTCCTCTGCCCCCGAGGCTGTGCAGGTGGTTGGGAAGGACTGCTAGTAGGGTCTGCACTCATTAGGGCAGCCAAGGTCCCTGGAACTGGGCAGTGTCAGGAGAACCAGCTCTCAAGGGGGGGTGTCTTGGGGATCCATGGCATCTAACTAACCTGGATAAATGTGAATATTCCCCCACCCCGAAGGCAAAGCTGGAGGAATGTAGATTGCCTTGCCGGGGCTGGATTTCAAGGCCTGGTCAGGGTATCTTCCAGTAAGAGACACTTGGGAGCCTTGATCACAGCAGAGGCCCAGGCCCCCGAAGGCCAGCTGGTCCACATGGGGACTGTCACACATTTTAGCTGATGCCTCAGTGATTTTCAGGTGGGCTCCCTCCACACTTGAGGCCATGCAGGTGGCTAGGGATGGGCCTGAGCTCCACAGCCCTGGAGAGTTCTGGCTGCCCCAGTTTGACTAGCAGGGCACATACTGTGCACGCGCAGTTTACAGCAGTCAAGGTCCCTGGGGACCTGGCACTGGTTAAGTGTATGGATAGGCCAGGCACGGCAGCGGGCTACCACGGGTCCAAGTCATTGCCTGATTCCAAGCCCTAACCTACACAGACGTTTATATTCCCCACAAAGGCCGCACTGGGGATTCTGGACTGCTTTGTCAGGGCTGTGGGGGGTAGGGAGTGGGAAATGGGGCTGGCCCATGTATCTATCCTCCAATAAGAGACACCTGCAGAAGCCTGGGACCCCAGCAGACAGTAAGTCCAAATAGGATAGGCTCACCCATTTCGGCAGCTGTCTCAGAGTGCTAATTGGTGGGCAGGCTCACTCCACACCTGACACTACAGGAAGGTGGTTGGGGATGCGCCATGGCTCCCAGAGGCCCAGGATGCCTAAGGTGGCTGATGGGCTGTATACTGCATACACGCAGATCATATAAATCAGCGAATCCAGGGACTGGGATTGGGCAACATCAAGAGAATCTAGGGTCCAGAGTTGGCTTTTGGGGGTCCACGGTATCTTCCTACTCCCAAGCTCTAACATACACAAATGGGCATACTTCTCTTGAAGATAAAACTGTAGGAATCCAGACTGCCCTACCAGGATTGGTCCTGGCCCACTCACCGGGGGTCTCCTTCACTAAGAGACACTTGGAGCCTTGATAGCTGGAAAAGCCAGGGACTCTATCCTGCAGCCGGCGTGAAATGAAGACAGAACGCTGCCCCCTCACAAGGCTTTTCAAAGGGGGGGTCTCCCTCCACCGAAGATGTTACATACGTGGTTGGGGACCAGTCCAAGCTCCACAGACCAGGATGGGCCCCCACTTGCTCAAAACTGCTGAAAGAGGGCAGACTGCCCATGGTGGGCCCTGCAGGTCAGGGAAGCCTGGCCCTTGACAGGCAACGTTGGGAGAATCCTGGTAATGAGAGCAAGCTGTTGGGAATACAAGGCCTCTAATTGCAAGCCTCAACTCACACAAATTTGCATATTACCCCTGAAGGCAGAGCTGGAATCTGGACGGCCTTACAAGGGTGTGGCAGGGGGCGCGGGATGGCCTGGGTGTCTTTCACTAAGGGACACCTGTGAACGTTGACGATGGATCCACCCAGTACCCAAAAGGCATAAGAAAGTGCAAATAGGGGCTTACTGTGGCCAACGTGGTGCCCCAAGTCAGAAAGATTTTGGAGGGTGGGCTCCTGACACCCTAGACGCAATGCGGTTGGTTGGGGCCCGGCCTAAGCTCCCCAGGCCTGGAGCGTGAAGGCTGTCAAAGGCCCCCTGACGGTGTACGTGTGCACGTGTGAGGATCGCAGTGGTCCGTGTAGCCAATGAGCCGGCAGGACGAGGAGAATTCAGGTACTCAGCAGGCTCCTGGGGTTACAGGGCAACTTCCTGACTCCGAGGCCTAACCGATGCAAAGGTACCTATTCCTGAGGAAGGCCTCACTGGCGTCATCTGTAGTGCCTTGCCGGGGTCGGATCGGCCAGATGGGCCAGGGTAGCCTCCACTAAGAGCCCCTGGGAGCCCCGATTGCTGCAGAAGCCCGGGAGGCCAGCAGACAGAAAGTCCATGTGGGCCCTGACTGTTGCTCATTTCAGCAGCCGCCACAGAGCGATGTCCTGAGGGGGGCAGTGGGCTCCCTCCGTCCTTGAGGCTGAGCAGGGAGTTGGGGACGGGCTCTAGCTCCACAGGCCTGGGGGCCCCCGACTGCCCAGGGCGGCTGATGCGATATGAAATGTGCATCCCCAGGAGGAGTGGATCATCGTTGTCAGGGACCTGGGACAGGCG
>CM052893.1:23815148-23893721 GCA_028534135.1 Potos flavus
CTTCACTGCTTGAACCTCAGAAGCAGTAAGTGCCCAGCGCTGACCCGGACCGACCGGACCGAGGCCTCATCTCAACTGCGCACCCACAGACGGACTTTGTGTTGTTTGGTTCATTAACTTCCTACACCCTTCTGTTACCTTGTTTGTTGCCTGGCTTGTCTTACGTTCTGCTCTGTGTGCTGTGTAAGAAGTCAAGTTTTTCCCCCAGCCATCCCATCCCCCCCACCCTTCTCCCCTCCAGCAGCCATCAGTTTGTTTCCTGAGATTCTCTTATGGTTTGTCTCCCTCTCTGATTTCATCTTGTTTCATTTTTTCCCTCTCTTCCCCTATGATTCTCTGCCTTGTTTCTCAAATTCCATATATCGGGAGGGATAAGGTGGCTGGGGGGATGGACATTGGGGAGGGTATATGTTGTGGTAAGCTCTGTGTATTGTGTAAGACTGATGAATCACAGACCTGTACCCCTGAAACAAAAACAAAAACAAAAAAGTCAAGTTTAATTACATGGTGAAATGCCACTGAGTTTGGAATCAGATACTGCTTTATAATTGTAATTCATTTTGCTTTATGAATAAAATTGACATTGTGGAAAGGCACAACTCATGTGTGTGCCTTTACAGCGTGCTCATGACAAAGTCAAAAGTAGATAAACTTATGTTTAGCCTTTAATGTTTGTCTTATGTGGAAACAATTTAGATATTCAATGGATATCCTTTATTTAGTCTAATTTAATATAAACTGTGATCTATTTACATTTATTTAAATTATTTGCTTTCAATTCTTTTACTTGGATTATTCATCAAACAGCTAACCATCATCTTATTTCTCTTACTGACAAATTTTGTAACATATAATATGAGCTTATTTGATTTGTAAACCCAGGTAGAAAAATTTATATATCTACATTAAGTGTAATAAAACTAATATAATAACCCTGAAGACATGCCTGTTTTTATTAAACCAACAATTTTAAATTTAGGTTTATTTATGAAAGATTATCTAAGATCATATGAACTTGAAAAGGATTTGGAACAGTTTCTATATTTCTTTAGAGTATATTTGATTTCTATAAGTTCTTAATTTTCTTTAAGCCGATTACTTAGAGCTCTTTACAAATTAAGATTTAAATTTCAAAAAAAATTAAATTTCATACCATCTAGAGGTAGAAAAATATGATGTACTGAAAACATATATAGTATGGACATATGTAACATGTAGGTAGGCATAGAGGTCTCATAGCTTTTGTTAACCATGTCAGGGAGCCTGCGTGGCTCAGTTAAGTGGCCAACTCTTGATTTTGGCTCGGGTTGCGATCTCAGGGTCCTGGGATGGAGCTCTGCCTTGGGATCTGCGCTCAGCAGGGAGTCTGCTTGTCCCTCTGCCCCTCCCCCACACATTCTCTCTCTCTCTCTCTCTCTCAAATAAATAAAATCTTAAAAAAGAATGTTAACCATGTCTCAGGTATATAAATCAAAAGAAAATAATTGGATCCAGACTGTGTTTCTGGCAGACGGACTAAGTAAGTTAAGGTTATGAGCTCCAGGGCCGAAGTCTGCATGCTGTAAGGATTCTTTTACAACTGTTGTTAGAGTCATTTTTGTCTTCTAGAAGATTCTACATATCAATCAAAGAATGCATTCCATTGTGTCTGAGAGGTTTAGAATCCTCTGTTTTAAGGGTGCCCGTTCAGATGGACTTATCTAAAACAGGGGCTCCCCAGAATGGCCGTTCTCATTTCAAAATATGCAAAAGTTCACCCATTTTTCCAGAAAAGCACAAGAACCTGGTCCGAGGAGCAGGTGGGACCTATTTTGCCTTTGGAGTCTCAGAAAATGTCTTAACTACAACTGGCCCTGTTTCCCAGCGGCCGTGCTAAAACACTGGGGATTATGTCCCCCACCCCCACCCCACCCCTTGAACAGGATGGGTGACTTACCAGTAAGCTTCAACAAACAGAAACTGGCCAGGGCGACGCCTTCATAAAATACAGAGCCTGTATAAAGCCTGAGAGCTCCAAAAGCTGAAGCCCGTGAGAGACCAAACTGTAGGGTCAACAACAAAGCAGTGAGCCAGACGGGCTCCCTGGGCATCTCTGTGGGCACCCGTTTGCTCACCAGGCTCGGGGTTGTTGGGGGTTTTCTCTGGATCTCATTTCTGTGACACCATTTAATGTCAACCTTCAATATAAAATAGCCAGTTATTTTCCTAGCAAATTGAGTTTATTTGGGAATAGTCGAGGAGGAATTGCGATTTGGGACAAGCAAATTAGGGCAAACCACAGGCAAGCAGGAAGAGGCAAAGGGAAGGTCAGCTTTTGTTAGGTTTTAGGAGGAAGCTGTGGAAGGTTTTTTGAATAACAGTTCATTGGAGAAGAAGAGTTTGAGGTGCGGCGTCCCATTGGCTGCAAATGGGGGTCAGTGCCTGTTGCCGGGACAGGGAGGGATCTTCTTTTCTTAAAAGTAGGAGGTAAATTTCAACGTGAAAAGGGTCCTCTCCGGTCGAGAATTACTTTCCCTCTACCTGTAAAAACCACCTGATGCTGGTGTTTTTTTTTTTTTCTTTTTGACAGCGAGCGAGCTATGAGCTAGGCGCCTGAGCTGGGGTGGGGTTGGGGGTGGGGCGAGGGCGGGGGCGGCTGTGGCGGCGTGGGGTCGGGGGTGGTTAGGGGCAAAGGGAGAGGCGGAGAGACAATCCCAAGCAGGCTCCTGCTCAGGCGGACCCTGACCAGGGGCTCCATCTCACGACCCTGAAATCATGACCTGAGCCGAAATCAAGAGTCGGACACTTCACCGACTATGTACCCTCCTGATTCTATTTTTTTTTTTTTTTTTAATTTGGTGTCCTTTACTCATATTTAAAGGAGTGCCTCGCATGTGCCCAATTCCAAGCCCTAACCTACACCGATGTGCATCTTACCACTGAAGTCAGAGCTGGAGTAATCCGAACGCCCCGCAGGACTGGGCCAGGTGGGCTGGCTGGGCCGTCCTCCAGTCGGAGACCCCTGGGAGCCTGGAGTTACAGCAGAAGCCTGGGACCCCAGCAGACCGCAGCTCCAGGTCGAGGCGGACTATTGCCCATCCCGATGGGGCCTCGGAGCAATTTTCGATTTTTAGGGTTGCGTTTCTTCCACCCTGGACGCACGCAACGTCTGTGCGTGTGGACCCGCTCTAGCTTCAAAAGCCTGGGGGGCTCAAGGGGTGCAAACTGCACGTGTGCGGGCAGAGAGCTTCTATTTTGGGTAGCCACGTTGCTGGAACAGGGTATTGACCAAGACAAGGCTGTAAAGCAACCGAAACGTTTATTTGGGGTCTTAGAGTTTGCAATCTGGGAGGCACTGACTTGACCAGTATCGAAAGCCTGCTCTGAGTAGCAAAGTAGGGACAGCAAGCTTCCCAAGGCCAGATCGTCAAGGTTATAGAGCTTGTTTTCAAAGAATGCTTGGTGCCCGCAGGATTAGTTTGTCTACTACACAACTGGCTATTTAGCTAACAAGTGTTACATGGTCTCTATTTCAGTCCAAAGTAGAACAATGGGATCCAGAAGGTGGTGGAGTTGCAACTGACTGCTTGCAATTGACAAAAGCCAAAAGTTCATGGTGTTCTGAGAATTGAAACAGGAGATGTGCATTGCATAGGCCTTTCTCCCTCATTACCCTCCAGACCCTGTGTGGCATGACTCTCTTAGGGATGCTTATTGCACTTCGGAATCTTCTGTCACAAGGTCGGTCTTCAGGAAAGGCTGGGTCACAGGAAGGAGCTCTTGGGGGTACCAAATGTCAGCCTGATCGCATGGCCTACTGGCACACTGTGGAATATTCCTCCTACAGGGAGTGCTGCAGGTTTTTAAACTGCTTTTCCAGGCAGGGAGGCCTGGTGGGCAGGAGAGGGGATCCTCCATGAGGAGACCCCAGAAGTCCGCCTCCTGGAGGAGCTTGGGGCGCCATCATCAGCGTCTCTAAATGGGGACCGACTGTCGATTGTTTAAAGCTGCTGCCTCAGGAAGATTTTTCTGGAGAGAGCTCGCTCTAGCCGGAGGTTACTCAGGTTAGTTGGAGTCAGCTGGAGCTCCATCGCCCTACGTGCGCTTATAGCCTAAGGCTAGCTGATGGGGGAAACTGCAAATGCGTGGGCGGAGCAGGTCAGGCTAGGCAGGGAATAAAACAGGGCAAGTGTTGGGAAAGGCGGAGGTATGGGGTAGGCTCTCGGAGGCCCAGATTCTAAGCCCTAACCTACACCAACATGCACATTCCCCCTGAAGGTAAAGCTGGAGGATTCTGGACTGCGTTGCCGGGACTGCCGGGCGGGCAGGGCTGGAGTATCTATCCTTCACTGAGAGGACCGGGAGCCTTGAACTGGTAAGCTGGGACCCATCTGGACTCTCTCCCTGTTAAAAGCTGCTGCTTCAGAATGAATTTCGTGGTTGGGCTCCCTCTGCCCTTGAGGCTGTGCAGTTGGTTGGGGGCCTGCAGGAGCTCCACGGGCCTGGAGGATCTAGGTAGCCGCAGGACGGCTGATGGGGTGCCTAATGCACAAGCACCCGCCGCTCAACTCAGGGACGCCAGAGACCCAGAAACGGGCGAAATCAGAGAATCCAGGTCTCAGGAGTGGACTCTTGGTGTCCGTGACATCAAACTAATTCCAAGCCCTAACCTACGCTAAGGCACATACTTTATTTTTAAGTAATGCTAGAAGATTCTGGATTACCATGCCGGGGCAGGGCTGGGAGGAGGATTGGCTGAGGTATCCTTGGATAACAGACACCTGGGAACCTTGATTGCTGGAGAAGCCCAGACCCCGATCAGGCAGCGAGTCTCAATGAGGGCTGATTACTAGCTCAGAAAGATTTTCAGGTGATGGGCTCTGCCCACCCTGGGGCCTAAGCAGGTAGTTGGGAATAGCCCGAGCTCCACGGGCCTGCAGGACGCCCACAGCCCAAGGCCAGCCGTCAAGGGGAGAACTGCGCATACACGGGAGACGCCGGCCAGCGGAGCTAGGGACCTGGAACAGGGCTGTGCTGGGTGAGGCCAGATCCCAGACGAGGGTATTGGAGGTACCTTGGGTCTGCCTAATTCCCACCCCTAACCTACACATAAACCATCTTCCCTTGAAGGCAGAGCTGGAGGAGCCTTGTACTGCCTTGCTAGGGCTGGCCTTCATAAGCTGGCAGAGATACCTTCAGTAAGAGACGGTTGGGAGCCTTGATGGCCACAGAAGCCCGAGTCGACCCCAGCAAACAGTAAGTACTCATGGGGACTGACTGTCACCCATTTCAGTGGCCTCCTCAGAGCAGTCATGGGAGTGGGGTGGGCTTCCTCCACCCTTGAGGTGATGCAGGTGGTTGGGCGTGAGCCCTAGCTCCACAGGCCTGAAGGGCCCCTACTGGCCGAGGGTGTCAGACACGGTGCCGACTGCCAATGCCAGGTGACACAGGTCAGGGTAGCCAGGGAGACCTGGAACAGGGCGAGGTTGGGCGAGGCCAGCATGGGAGCCTGGCCAGGGGAGTACCTGGTTATCTGCCTGATTCCAAGGCTTAATTTACACGAAGTTGCATATCACCTCTGATGATTGTTTAGGCAAGCAGTATTGCTCAGAGATTTTCTTTGCAACAATATATTTAACACTGGTGCAGTCTGTGAATTTTGCATGTCATTTGCATACGGGGTAATGTCTTTTAATTAGCCAATAAACTAATAATATACTCCAAGCCAATGCTAGGTTAATCATACTATTGTTTTTGGCAAGGGGAGACGAAAGGACTAAAGTCCAAATAAAGTTGAGGTGTACCTTTTACGGGAGTTGGTACTTGGGAGAGGTGGCCTAGCCAGCTGGGAGCTGAGGTCCAGGTGCCCGGGCAAAAGTTAGTCCATGGTTGCTAGAGCACGTTGCCAGGAAACAAGGGCACCCAGACTTCCATTGCTCTATTTACTTCCACGGGAATTGTGCTTAGTAATAAATTGCTAATTTTATCCATCTGTGTACACAATGATCAAAGCTGCCATTGCTGCTGTATTAAAACTGAGATGGTTTGGTTTCAAATTTTTAAAAATTTGATTGATAATTAAGAAGTGGCTGCCATGGTTCTTTGGTTAAACCTCTTATCAGTCCAACAGGGAACTGTAAAGATTTCCTTCCCCTTAGTGATTCTGTTTTTGGCATAGGTTGTAAATTGGGCAAAAGTGAAGGTGGATAAAACCGAGAGTTTGGGGATCTATATGTGACTTGAAGGTCCTATACATTAAATTTCAACACATAGGCCACTATTGTGGGTTACAGTGACTGGGAGAGGTTTTACGAACATAGGTTCCCGTATTCTTGGGTAGAAATCTGTGGTGTGAGATGGAAGCCCGATGTACATGCTCTGGTAATGGTATGTGTTCTACGTTTCCTGTGTGTCCTTTATACACCTTACCAGGTGTCCCTGTTCTTTTGAAGTCTGGACATAATGTCCATGGATCTACTGTTATTTTTTCTTGTAGGTGAATATGGATTAAACAGTTGGGAGTGTAGTAAATGAACATTTTTTTTTTTTGCCTAAAGAAATTGCCTATTTTGCATATTCAGCAGCTGCTTTTTTATCATAAAATGCTAACACACAAAGTGAATCAGGGATTAAATTGAGGTTATCTTCACAGACTCTGCCACGTGTCCAGTGCTGAACTCAATTCCGTAAGATAAGGGAAAAGTAGAAAAGTTAGTACCTAATTTCTTGGTACCAATGCTGGGTTATGCTGCCAAAAGCCAGTGGGCAGTTCAGGCCAATCTTTATCCTGCAAGTCGGTGTCAGGGAGTGTTTTTCATGATCCTTGTTGATTGAAGTGGAGGTTTCTACTACTTAGCTTCCCCTAAGTATTTGGTTTCTCCATTGATTGCAGGTTTCCTGTGGGTAGACGGTGCTGATAAAGAAGGCTGGAGTGGGGAGGTTGGGCTTGGTGGTGCTGGTGATGTTGGGATGTGTCCTCATTTGCAATACGGTGACCAGGATGGTGATCTGAGAAGGAAGTAGAGGATGTCATAGACAATGGGCTTGAATCTGGACCAGAAGGTGACATTTCACTTTGGAACAATGGCGCAGTGTTGTTGCTGTCAGAAGAGTATCCATAGCGGCAATGTGTATGGTAACCAATAGTGAGCAGTGGGCAAAACACTATGCCCAGCAGGCCGTACATGAACTGACCCACTTCGTAATCTCGATAGGGTTAAAGATGCAATGCAGACTTTTACCTGCAAAATAAAGATAACGTCCTATAAATTTTTAATCCTTTCTTGTTGTTGTTCTCGCTACTTAAGGAAATCTGTTATTATGGTCATTATTGCCAATATTTCCCCAAGTGTGATCACCCTGCATCAGGGTAGGCTAAAGATGAGGCAACTAGAGTTGACAGTGTCGTTCTTCATGCCTGAAATTTTTTATAGAGGCATCATATTATTTAATTTAATGTGATATGCCTTTTCCTTCAGTCGCCCAAAAGCTGGCAGGTGCTGTAATTTCCCCAGTGTTATACAGTATACTGATGAATGTATTCATACATAAGTGAATTTCTCAATTTGACCACTAGATGGAAGCATTCTTCCAGAAATTTTTCCAACAGCGGCCCTTCTCAGTTGGTCTTTATTGCAAATATAGTTCTATGTCTTCAATGAGATAGCTTCAGGATATATCTTGCACTGAGGAACACACATGTTATGTAATTATAGTAATGTAACATTTTAAAAACGTGATTCAAGCATTCTTTGTTTTGTTTTCTGCTGCAAATCAATGTAAAGGTGCACAGCAATAAGCTGGAGTAAGGGGGAAGACATAATGAAAACCTAGACGTGAGTGATCCACCTGACACACTTGAGAGAGAGAATCCCCTCCCAATTTCTAACACTTTCTCCATCATGCCTTTATACATGTTGTCCTTGGACCTGGGATTTCTTCAAAATCCTAGCTTTTCCAGGTATTACCTACTCTCACACTTCACCCTCCCCTTCATCCCGAGGGCAGAGAAGACCATCCCCACCCCAGTGGTTCTTCCCACATCTGCCCTTCCCTGTACTTCCTGGATAGAACCGTCCCATTGCCCAGTGGTTTATTTATTCATCTCTCTCCCTCACCGTGAACTGAGCACAGGAACTGGGGCATGAGCCTGGCAGAGGCACATGTCTCATGCAGGGAACCAATGACTGTTTGCTGAATGAATGCTGAACTTACCTAGTTGTGTGTAAACACTGCTATCCGTTGTTCGAGACATTGGGCCAGAAAAATCCATCAAATCCAATTATCTTCTCCATATGTTTCCAATACCAGCCATACCTGTACAGACTCAAGTGCTGAAGCGAAACTTAATGATAGTTTCAGACTCAGAGAGTTTGTTTCTTTGTGAATGTGAAAACCTCTTTAGTTTAAACATACTATATTAATTTTATGGCAATGATGTACATAAAAAGATGTCTCTTATTTCAGCACTTTCTTGAACCCATTTTATAATTAATAACTAATGTTATGAATAAAACCAAAGACAGCTAGTCGAAGAATTTGAGCGGGGTCTGGACAATGTATAGGAAATACAGGCCTTGGCAATACTGCTAAGAATCTTTTTAGGAAGTTAGTGTTGTTACCTTTTCCCAAAGAGATAGGCTTCTTCTCTTCCAGCTGCTTAAAAAAGGAAACTAATCTAAACTTATTATAATGTTGGGGCACCTGGGTGGCTCAGTCAGTTAAGCAACCGACTCTTGATTTTGGCTCAGGTCATGATCTCAGGGTCGTGAGACGGAGCCCAGCTTCAGGCATGGCACTAGGGTGAAGTCTCCTTGAGATTCTCTCCCTCCCTCCCCCTCTGTCCTTCTCCCCACTTGTACTCGTTCGCTTGCTCTCTCTCAAATAAAAATCTAAAAAAAAAAAAAAAAGATTTTACTTATTTATTGAATCTCAAGCAGACTTTGTGCTGAGCACAGAGCCTAATTTGAGCCTCGATCTCCTGAACCTGAGCTGAAATCAAGAGTTAGACACTTAACCAGCTGAGCCACCCAAATGCCCCAGATAAATAAAATCTTTAAACTTATTATGTTAGGTCCCATGAGACGTGAGCTATGTTGATCTGATTTGTGTACTGCATTTGGATTTTGGAGAAGTTTATCCAATATATTTATAATATAGTATAAAATATATAATATAAAATTATATTTAAAACTTACCTCCTGTAAATGCAGATTCTGTTTTACTGTTTGTAATTTGTATGTTGTATATACTGGAGAGTCTTCACCAGGCCCTAAGCGAGAGGAAATACCAGTAAGGATTTGATGATTGGGTATTTTCAGACGGGCATAAAAATTCTAATTTTGAACCATTAATTTAAGTAGACATTTTAGCTTCAGCTAAATTACAGTTCTGAAGTTACACTTCATATTGCCGTGGTGACAAGAAAATTAAAAAAACCAAAACTAAACTACTTCACAGTCTGTAGAAAACTCTTAGGTGCTGTATTTCATTTGAGACGATAGTCTCCAAAGACAGGCAAGGTGAATGTAATTTCTTTATTCAGAAAAAAGGAACCAGAAACACTTGGATTTAAGTGACTTGCTTAACATTATGTGGTTAGTCATGTGACAGCGCTTGGCGTGCAGCCCTAGTCTCCCGACCTTGTGACCTCTAACCCCACAAGTCTTCCTCATCATCCAGGTGTACTGATGAGGAACCGGAAGTGGAGGGGTTTAGTTCCCTTTCTGTCACTTAAGTGCCATGCACGTGCTGTGATGAGCACTGGGTGTTATATGCAACTAATAAATCATTGAACACGACATCAAAAATAATGTGCTATATGTTGGCTAATGGAATTTAAATTAAAAAAAACATTAGTACCTACATAGTTTCATTTTCCATTTTGAAGGCTGAATGTTAGTATCTGACTCTTCTGCGTGATAAGGTCACTGAAGTACGTCACAACTAGTTAAGTCCTGTTTGAGGTATTCATGTAATCTCTCAAAAAATCTATGTGTGCAGTATAATTGACCCTATAGACCCGTGAAGCCAGGATCACTAGTTATTGGGATGGGGGTGTCTTTTTGGTGATAGAGGGCTTAGCTGAGAGAAGAGATTGTTAAAACATAGGACCTGAAATCGGATAAAAATAAATTTTATTTTATTTTATTTTTATTTTTTTTAAAGATTTTTTATTTATTTATTTGACAGAGATCACAACTAGGCAGAGAGGCAGGCAGAGAGAGAGGGGGAAGCAGGCTCCCCGCTGAGCAGAGAGCCCGATGTGGGGCTCGATCCCAGGACCCTGAGATCATGACCTGAGCCGAAGGCAGAGGCTTTAACCCACTGAGCCACCCAGGCGCCCCTAAAAATAAATTTTAATACTGCTCAGCCATTTACTAGTAGTGTGACACTTGGCCCGTTATTAATAATAACATTAGCTATCATTATGTCTATTTTAGGGGAATATTTAATTAACAGATTTTAACAATTAAATTTGCAGTATATAGGAGAAACTTTAATAGCAACCAACTAATTTTATCTTAGCTTAAAAAAAAAATCTTAGGACAAAATTTGTATGACATTAGCTATTATAACCACACTGTGGCACTCCTTACTTACTTAAGACTTTTCATTTCAAATTTTCTCTGTAACTTGTGCTTTATAAAATGCGATGTCCTATTATTCCTGGGAGATTCATTGTATTTTCTTACCCGCTCCTAAATATATTAATAACTTACTACAAAGTTTCATAAATATTAAAATAGTAATCCTGAACAATTGAAAGTAAAAATCTCGACACCAAAACATCAAATTCAGAAAATACTGTAGCTTCTTGCTTTTGATTGTGTGATAGTGTGTGTGTGTGCGCGCGTGCGTGTGCGTGTGTGTTTGCATGTATGCACAAAGCAATTTAGTAATAAAAGTACAAAATAGCAGAGTCCAGCAAACTACTTAAATAATATTCTCCACAAAACCTGGCATATCAACCAGCAAACTTGGTTCCCAGAGGTGCATTGCCCTAATATCCTATAACTTGGGATGTTGACTCTATGACTTACCAGGAACAGAAAAAAATGCTAGCCTTAACTGAGAAGAGATGAACCCAAGCAACCAATAATATTAATTGAGGACCTTATTCTCGTCAAATGAATGGAATCCGTGATATCTGGATGTGACCCACAAGTCCCCATCAATGAGATGTTGCTTAGAAGTAGTTCGGATCTTTTCCCAAGAGAGACTGAATGAAGTACGTGGAAGAGGAATAGATAGTGGACAGGAAGGATATATGAGCTTGCTAGAGGGTAAAACATCTAGAAGACTGACTTTCTCAGGAAGTCCAATCTAGAGACACCCCAGTGGGGTAGAGAAGGTGAAGCAGCTCACTGGGTCCTGCTTTGCTTTGTAAGGAAAGGATGGTGGAGAACCACCTGTATTTATCTGGGTCTAAGGCAACCTGTTGCTCACATCCTCAATATACATTTATTAAGCATCTACCTTTTCAGACACAGAATGTCAAGTACCAGGCATAAAACTACATGCGTGTAGATTAGTCTCGAGAAACACACACACTAGTGTGAGAATAGATACAGGCACAAATAAACATGATGTAAACCCGAATGTGAATGTTCCTTGGTAGAGCATAATAAATACCTGTTGATGGTGAAGTTATTTTATCAGATGTTCCAGTGTATGTTAATTTAAAAAGTCATATTATTAGCCTTTGCTACACACTAGGTATCATGACTTAAGTTCTTTATACAGATAATCCTAATACTGACAAAACTTCAGAAGGGTAGGGTAGATATTTTCACCCCTGTTTTACAACTTAGAATGTAAGATTGGTCACTAGCTGAGGACAGATTCCAAAACTCATGCTTTGAAACTATAGTTCCAGGCATTTCGACTCCCAAGTTCAGTGATATTTTCGGTCCCCAAAGGGTGAATGGATCACTGACTAAAATTGATTACTTTTGCCTCCGGTGGTGGGAGAAAGGGAGGCAGCTAGGGCCAGCACATTTGGATGGAATGAGTGGTCTGAGCAATGGCACAATGACCAGTGCAGCTCATGAGACTTTCTTCAATCATTAGAATGAAGAACATGCTAGTACTGACCCAGTACACCCAACAACCCATTCATTCACTAAAGATTTTAATTGCTATAACATAGTGTTAATGACGGACTCTATGCTTCTCCACAATACGATCCTCATGACAACAAAGCCAGTAGAGATTTAGGAAGGCAAGAAGCCAGTCTATAATGGGTCAGACAATGTCAACAGAAATTACTCCCCCCAAAAGATGCTCTACCAATGGTTTCTGTCATATTCTGAATAATACCCAATGACTTAAAGCCATCACCAGACCAGGCTACTTTTTCAATCTCATTTCCCACCATTTTGCCCCTTGAATGTTCTGCTCCAGCCACATAGTCTGGAAATCTATTAAGTTTCTTCTCCTAAGTCATGCCTTTCTGTCTGCCTAGTGTGTGTGTGTGTGTGTGTGTGTGCACGTGCACACGTGCGCATATATATATATATATATTTTTTTTTTTTTTAAGTGTATTTCTTATTCAGACACTTGCTTGTATATTTTAGTATATTTTAGTATATTTCTTATTCAGACACTTGCTTGGCTAGTCTCCCCGGTGACATTCATCAGCGAGGGTGGCCGCTCTGTGTAAAGTAACAAACATACACTACTGCCCTTGCCCCTCTTAGGCTACTTTATTTTTCTCCATAAAACTTAACACCATCTAACATAATCCACTATCTATCTGTGTATTTGATTGATTGTTGCTACGTCTGGAGATAGCAGAGAGTTCGCTTGCCTTGTCTACTTTTGTAACCTCAGTGCCCAGAAGAATAAATATTTGTTGATGGAATGATATTGTGATTATTTTGCTAATAGTGTGGATAGGTTTTTTTTTTTTTTTTAACATTTCCATTAAAGGACCATGACGTATTAGGTTAAACAAGTATGTTTTGAGCACTTACTGTATATGTATATGCTAGACACAGTGGTAGGTGTTGGCCTAACAGCAATGATCAAGACTCTGTCCCTTTAAGGACTTTAGGCAAATAAACAGGTAACCACAGTACAGAGAAATAACAGGATTGATTTCCAAGGTGCTCTAGGTGAACATAAGATGGGCACCTAGCCCAGGTCCAAGAAATCCGAATATGTAGCCAAGAGGAGATGGCATCAAAGCTGAGCTCTGAAGGACCAGTAAAAGTTAACCAAGCAAAGAGGAGAGGGAAAAATAGTGCAAACCTGTATAAAGGCAAGTAGTTCCAAACTGAAGTCACATCAAAAATAATATTTTTAAAATTATGTTTTGTTTTTGCTGCTAAGGATCTTGACTTGAAAATATCTTAGCAGATACATTTGATGCATTTGAGTGGTATGTCTTCTCAATTTACCGTTGCTGAAGAAGAGTCATTTCCTGACCTAGGAAGAGAGTACAATTTTACGGACAAAAGACCTGGATTTGAAATCCTGTTTACTTAACAGTCAAGTATTTGAGCCAAGGGTTCTAAGTCTGAATTTCCAATTGTAAAACAAGTACGCTATCACCCACCTCATTAAGTGGCCGCGAGCATTCATTTATTCAAACAAAAGGTCCCCTTGGATGCCAGGAACAATTCTAGAACTAAGTTACAGCTGCAGAGACGGAGAAGAACCCTGCCCACTTGGAATTATACTCAATGCGAGTACATATGGGGGGTGGGAGGAGAAGCAGACATATTACGGATAAATTCAAACAGAAGCAAGTGACACAGGAACATGAAGACAAGCTGAGATAGAGAAGTGGGATGAGGGTTATTTTGGATCATGTATATTTTCTTAGAGGAAATAGAATTTCAGCTGAGAATCTGAAGAGTAGAAGGAACCAGTTGTGGGAACTTGTGGGGTATAGAATTCAAGGCGGAGTGAATAACTAACATCAGGTTCTGGGGCTGACAAGAGTTCAGTGCGATCGAGGCACAGAATATAAGGGAATATGAGATCTATAGTGTCTGGAGGTAGATGAACACAGGATGCAACTATCACATCAGACAGATCATGAAGGCAGTTGTGGGTTAAATTAGGATCCCCCCGCTTGATTTATTGAGGTATAGTCGACAAATAAAATTGAAATATATTTAATGTATGTGATGTTATGATTTGATAAGTGTATACATAGAAATGATTACTACAGTCTATCACATCACAATTACCTCTTTTTTTTTTTCTGGTGAGAATGCTTAGGGTCTACTCAGCAAATTTCAAGTATTTAATGCAGTATTTTTAACTATAATGACTGTACTGTACATTAGATCGCCATAATATTCTTAAGAATTAGTATTATAGTGTCAATTCTACTAGAGCTGTAATTGAGATTTCTGGTAATTCATTTTCCTAACACTCATGTTCCTAACACCTGTTAGGAACACATTTTCTCTTTGATTTTTCCGACATTGACCATAGAGAAAGCCATCGGATTTGGTCGCATACTTATTCCAGGTTCTGAGAAAGACTGTTCTAATTATAGTCACTCGTCAACTCTAAGATGCCATTGTCTGTAAGATGTGCCAGTATTTTTGTTGTGTTAGAAAAGAAAAAACACTGCAAATAAATGCTTTTAAAAATAGAATTTTATTTCATACTGATGGAAGAAGTCTTTTAGATTTCCTCCTCCCTTTCTCCCCCTTCTCCCCCCTTCTCCCCCCTTCTCCCCCCTTCTCCCCCCTTCTCCCCCCCTTCTCCCCCCCTTCTCCCCCCCTTCTCCCCCCCTTCTCCCCCCCTTCTCCCCCCCGAGTAGGGGGAGGGTGCAGAGAGAATCCTCAAGCAGACTCCACACTCAGCAGGGAGGCCTACTCGGTGCTCGATTTCTCATGGCCCTGAGATCATGACCTGAGCTGAAATCAAGATCAAGAGTGTGACGCTTAACCAAGTGAAGCACCCAGGTGCCCCATACATACACTTCTTAGAAGAGTATTTTACTTGTCACTAGAATTTTCTTCCAATCTACTGCTGCAGATATTGTTGCCGAAGCTTTCCCAATCTTACCAGAGGGTGTCACAGGAAGGTTTTCAGGTGCCAGTCGGAGTCTATATTCTGTCCTCCAAAGGCCCTTAATTGGTTTATTGATGGAATCATCCAGGAGTTGCAGGCATTCAGTCCTCTCACCAGGAGTAACAACCACATGTGTGGCCACACCGTTGAGGGTAACTACAGCACGACTACCACACAGCAGACAGCAGACAGTGGGACACCAGTGATGATAAGCCAATTTTAGAGATGTTAAAATTTGATAAGAGTGTGCCAGCTTCTTCCCGGTGAAGAAATGCAGAAAGGGAAAGGGTAGTTTCTCAGGCTGTTGCAGACTGAGCATTTCTCGTATGTATGTAGTTTACTTTGCTTACCAAAGAATTGAGTCTCTTTCTTGCAGAATTTGATACCAGGAAGGTGTCCTACATTGCAGACTTTCATACTGCAGTTTCTAGAAAGATGAGTTGTAGAAGCGATATCAGCTAACATGTACTTAGAGCTTGGTATATACTTGATACTGTTGTAAGTACTTTGCAGATATTAACTCCTATCCTCACAGCCACCTGGAGAGGTAGATAAAGTCTTATTATTATTATTTTCACTTTACCGTTGTAGAAACAGGAATAGAAAATAAGTTGGTCGATATTGCAAAGCTAGTAAGTGTCAGAGTTTGGATTCAAACCAAGAGAGTCTTGTTTTTGAATCTGGGCTTTGTATAAATGAGTCATAAATAGAAGACAATGAACATTCACATATTAGTTTAGAAGTAAGATATAACTATTCCACAACATCTGACATGGCTTTCAGTTCTAAGTCTTGTTTCTAGAGTAAGGCCTACCTTTGCTCCTGACTCCTACTCTGTCTCTGGATTTGTGTTTAATTCCTTCCCAAGCAAAACAACTTTCTGTGCATAGTGTGGGAACTAGGTGCAGGCTTTCTCATCTTGGGCACTGTTGACATTTCAGGTTGAATAATTCTCATTGCGAGGGGCTCTTTGTGTGTTGCAGGAGGATTAGCAGCATCCCTGGCCTCCCCTCAGTAAAATGCCAGAAGCACGCCCTGGTAGCGGCAACTGAAATGTCTCAAGACATGGCCAACCGCCCACTGGGGTCAGGATCACCCTTGGTGGAGGACCCCTGGGTTGGAGGTGCAGTCAGTACAGGTTAGCTTTTGTGGATGAGCTAATAGATGGAGGATTTCCTTTACTTGTGTATATGGTTCTAAGTCCATAATGACTGAGTAGAAATGTTCATATAATTCACACCAGTATGTCTTGTTCATATGGATTTCACCAGAGTGAAGAACAGAGAAGAGGTGAATTAGGAATCATGCCGGCAGACGGAGGAGTGAGTAGAGGCCTGGCTGACATTCTCCTGCTAGACTTACACAGTATTTGAACACAGGACCTTTTCATTAACATTGGAGTTCGAAGAGGGTTTCTAAATTCATTAGAAAGAGAGATTAAAGACAACTAGATACATTATTGTTTTTTTTTTTTTTAAAGATTTTATTTATTTATTTGACAGAGAGAGAGATCACAAGTAGGCAGAGAGGCAGGCAGAGAGAGAGGGGGAAGCAGGCTCCCTGCTGAGCAGAGAGCCCGATGCAGGGCTCGATCCCAGGCCCCTGAGGTCATGACCTGAGCCGAAGGCAGAGGCTTAACCCACTGAGCCACCCAGGTGCCCTGATACATTATTGTTTTTATGCTAGTTTCATGAAAGAATATATGTTGGTAACCTTATTGATAAAATACTGCTTGATAAAGACAGTATATATTAGGGATGCCTGGGTGGCTCAGTCGGTTAAGCATCTGTCTTCAGCTCAAGTCATGATCCCAGGATCCAGGGATCTAGTCCTGCGTCGGGTTCCTTGCTCAGCAGGGAGCCTGCTGCTCCCTCTGCCTGCTGCTCTCTGCCTGCTTGTGTGTTCTTTCTCATAAATAAATAAAATCTAAAAAAAAAAGATAGTATATATTAGAAGTTATAAAGTATGTCTCATTTCCAAGCATTTGTATTATTTTCGAGCATTTAGATATTTAAATAACCTAAGGTCAGAGAAGAAAATAAGATATAATTAAAGGGGGGTATTATGGTGAGCTGTCCTAATAGGAAGCTGTCTCCATGTTATTATTCAAGAACTTAGCCTTTGGAGTTGGAATCTGTACAGTCAAATTCTGATTCTACTTCTTACTACATAAGTATGCTTGGGAAAGTTGGTTAATGTTTCTTAATATGTATAATCAGGATGCTAATGAGTACCTACCATCATAGTGTCATGGGAGAATTACATAACGTAACCATGTAAATGCTTAGTTTCTGGCACATAATATCACACCCACACACCTTAAATAAATGTTATCATTGACTGAGAAGTGGATATCTTTAACTTCAAATGGGTTGGAGGAGCTAGACTAGATTTCATATCTCATGCCTAATTACTTAATATTGTTCCATCCATCATATCATTGGTCTAAATCTAGGCTCCTCTCTCACTCCCTGCTGCCATGTATGGCTTCTACTAAAAATAGTAATTAAATGGTTCACTTCTTTCCTGGAATCTTTTCTACACTCTTTTGGGGTTTTAAGTACTTTCATGATCTGGCCCTTTCCTATATTTTCATCATTATTTAGATTTATCTTCCAAAAGATATTCTCTACTCTAGGCAGTCCTATTTCCTTACTGTCACAAAAACAAGTACACTGTACTCATTTCCTTTTCCAGGTCTTTTCTCAAATGATCTTTCTTGTTTTTCTTCCATTCATCCATGTGATATTCAATTTGTACATTCATTTAAAGTCCCACTTTTCTCTTGAAGATTCAGCCTCTACTATTTTAGATCTCATTTCTAAGTGGGAGTATATATGAAACGTTGCTTATATGTATATAGTGTCTATAGGTCCATTCAGATTTTTTCATCTTTTCGTTAGTTCAATCTGTAATTTTTTTTTTTTTTGAGGAATTTGTATACTACACCTAAATTTTCAAATTTACTGGCATAAAGTTGTTAATAATCTCTCATCCTTTAAATCTTTGTTGCACATATGGTTTTCATTGCTAATATTGTGACTTTCCCCCTTTTTATCTAGCTTAGTGTTGCCAGAAGTGCGTCCATGTTTTTAGTCCTTGAAGAAACAATTTTGGGGTTCATTTATCCTTTCTAATGTCTTACCTTTAGTATTTCCTTTCTTCTGCTCTCTTTGGGCTTATTCTTCTAACTTACTAAGTTAGATGATTAGCTCATTAATTTTTAGCATTTTTTCCCTTTTTTTTTTTTTTTTTAAGATTATTGGAGGGGGAGAGGGAATGTGGGAGGGGGAGAGGGAATGTGGGAGAAGGGGCGAGGCAGAGGGAGAGAGACTCTTAAGCAGACTCCTTGCTGAGCACAGAGCCCAACACAGGGCTCGATCTCAGGACCCATGAGATCATGACCTGAGCTGAAACCAAGAGTCAGATGCTCAACTGACTGAGCCACCCAGGCTCCCCATGTACCTGATTTTATTACCAGTTTTCATCCAAATCCGCTGAGGAATGGGACGATTCTGCTTTTGTTTCTTGGCCAGGAGTTGCTTGATCCTGGAAGTCTTGTGTGAGAAAACTTGATGAGGAGCAGTCAACCGCATACACCATGATGGCGGAGAAAAGGAGCAGTGAAGCTTTTTTTTTTTTAAATTCTGGAAAAATCTCAGCCATTATTTCTTCATATATTGCCTTTCCCTAATTTTTTGTCAGGTTTGAGCTGACAGAATAATTTATTTCTAGAATCCAAGTTCATCTTCCAACTTTTGCTGTTACCGAGGAGTTATTTCTGAAAATGAAAAAGTTGCTAAGAGGGCTGTTCATTATCACCTTTCTCAATGACATGGTACTTCTTAACTTCTGCTTTAAGGAAGGACTGGAATCGTTAATCTTAAGAGTAGATTGCTTTATTTACTAATTGCCCAGAAGTTTCATATGGGGACACCAAGCAAGCCAGAACTTTGAAAATAAATGAACGTCCTCAAAGAAAATATTGACAGTATGACATAAATCTATGCAACTATAGATCCCTTTTTCCCTCAGTAGAGTATTTGGAAAACTGTAAACACATTGTTTTGATTCTCAGCTTAAATTCAACTACTGATAGAATGGAGAGCTTTGAGCAAAATCAGTTAGCCCAACACCTAGCAGAATAATTTGCATCTTTTGTGTACCAGACACTATAGTAAGTCTAATGGAGGCATAGGAAGAATTTAGTACCTATGTTTCTGTTCCCATGACTATGTCTCTTGGGATCTCACCTTCATGCTAAGCTGCTTATGAACATAGTTTAAAGTTTAGTGTCATCTTCAAGGAGTTTCCAGAGTTAACTGCTAATGGAAGAAAGTTGTTTCCATTTCTTACATATTTTTCTGGATTTGGTGTTAGTGCTGTCTTTTTCTGTGGTTCCTTTTGATTCTAGTTTATGCCAATGGTTTTGGAGTCTCTTCCTTTTTCAGCACATTAAGGAAATATAAGCAGGATCAGCACTGGTCTAGGCTTATATTTATCTCATTATTGGTATGTTTTATAAGTTTACATTTTTTTGGTCTTAGGACAGGTTCTCAATAAAATTATGGTATTGAGACAAGCAACAAAAAGTAATTCATTAGTTGGGAAAAAAAAGTAATTTTCAGTTGGAGGTATCACTCCCCCCCTCCCCCTTATTCTCATTTGGTCTCTTCTCTCCTATCTTGCTCTTGACCTCAATGTCATACTTCCTCTCTTTTCATCAAAAGATAATGAAATTCTCTCTCACTTTTCATCATGGATTCTACTAAAAATTCCAAATCCTGTATGATGTTACTCCAGGACCTGTAATACCAATTGATTAATCAAATAAAGTCTCTTTTATAATCTGTTGGGTATTTTAGCTATGTGATCACTCTGTAGGTGCCTTTGATGCCTACTTTGTTAATAAATAACTCTATAAGACCATAACAAGCTAGGTGGGTGATGTTTTATGGTGTATAGTTTCCCAAATCTCACCTATGTCACTTTCAGGTAAGGCGCACTAAGATCACTAGCTTGATGATACAATGCTGGAGGTCTCAGTGGTAGTATTAAGAATGTTTTGCTTGTTCAACATGTCTTGTCATGGAAGAGTTTATTACACACACAAGTCTCCCCTGAAGTCCTTTTCTAGCCCCTGGTTGAGGGAATCAGTATGGTAATTATCATGGACTATTTCTGCCTCTGAGTACAAGTTGGGATTGTGAATGATGATTGCCTTTTTTTTTTTTTTTTTTTTAAAGATTTTATTTATTTATTTGATAGAGCCAGAGAGCACAAGCAAGGGGAAGGGCAGAGGGAGGAGGAGAAGCAGACTCCCCACTGAGCAGGGAGCCCGTTGTGGGGCTCGATCCTAGGACCCTGAGATCATGACCTGAGCCGAAGGCAGACAGTTCACTAACTGAGCCACCCAGGCGCCCCACTTTGTTTTGTAAACATGTATGTAGTGCTCTCTATGTGCCAGTCCCTGTTATATTAACTCATTTGAAATTCAAAACTATTCTATGAGATAGACATTATTATTCTCGTTTTACAGATACAGGGATAGGAAATTTTCTGATCCACGGAAAAATTAAGTAACTTGCTCGAGGTCACTTAGGTAGTAAATGGCAGAGTTGGGCTCTGAACCCAGGGGACATTGATCCAGAGTCCATGCTCTAACATTGTGCTCTGCTGCTCTTGGGAGGAAGTGAAGATTGTATTGTTCTCAAGAAGATGCCTGGAAATTTATTGTTTGAATGCTTTCTTTTTTCTCCCTCTCCAAATCATTCTCTCCTGATAGTAAATGGGGTTTTTATACAGGCATACCTCATTTTATTGCACTGTGCAGATACTACATTTTCTAGAAATCGAAGGCTTATGGCAACCCTGCATCCAGCAAGTCTGTTGACACCATTTTCCAACAGGCTTTGCTCACTTCATGTGTTTTTGTCACATTTTGGTAATGCCTACAATATTTCACACTTTTTCATTCCTATTTGTTATGGTAATCTGTGATCGGTGACCTTTGATGTTACTCTTAGAACTGTCTTGGGGTGCCTGTGCCCATGTAAGACAGTGACCTTAATTGATAAATGTGTGTGTTTCAACTGCTCCACTGACAGACTGTTCCCCCATCTCTTCCCCTCTCCAATTCATTGAAGGCTGAGAGAGATGAAGAAGCTGCAGGGGGAAAAAAAAAAAGTTTGAAGCTAGCAAAGGTTAGTTCATGAGGTTTAAGGAAAAAAACGTTTTCCATAACCTTAATGTGCACAGTGAGGCAGCAAGTTATCTAGAAGATCTAGCTAAGATGATTAATGAAGGTGGCTACACCAAACAATAGATTTTCAATGTAGACCAAATAGCCTCCTATTGGAAGAAGATGCCCTCTAGGACTTTCAGGGCTAGAGAGGAAAAATCAGTGCCTGGCTTCAAAGGACAGGCTAATTCTCTTGTTGGGGGTGAATGAAGTGGTGACTTTAAGTTGAAGCCAATACTCATTTACTATTCTGAAAATTCTAAGGCCCTTAAGAATTATGCATTAAGGAGGGCACCTGATGTGATGAACACTGGGTGTTACATTGAACTGATGAATCATTGAACATTATATCAAAACCTAATGATGTACCATACCTTGGCTAATTGAATTTAAATTTAAAAAAAAAAGGAATTTTGCTAAACCTACTCTGCCTGTGCTTTGTAAATGGAACAATAAAGTCTGGATGACAGCCCATCTGTTTCCATAACATGATTTACTGAATATTTTGAGCCCACTGTTGAGACCTACTGCTCAGATAGAAAGATTTCTTTCAAAATATTAGTGTTCGCTGGCAATGCACCTGCTTGCTCAAGAGCTATGATGGAGATGAACAAACAACAAGATCAATGCTATTTTCATGCCTGTGAACACAACATCCATGCTGCCACAGATGGATCAAGGCATTATTTGGACTTTCAAATCTTATTATTTAAGAAATACATTTCGTAAGGCTCGAGCAGCCACAGGTAGTGCTTCCTCTGATGGATCTATGCAAAATAAATTTAAAACCTTTTGGAAAGGATTCACCATTCTAGGTGCCATGGAGAACGTTTGTGACTCATGAGAAGAGGACACATGGAAGAAGTTGATTCCAACCCTCATGGATGGCTTTGAGGAGTTTAAGACTTGAGTGGAGGAAGAGACTGAAGAGTAATCTGGTGAAGATGGTGTGAAGACTGTCGAAATGAAAATAAAGGATTTAGACTATTACATAAACTTAATTAGTAAAGCAGTGGCAGGGTTTGAGAGAATTGATTCCAATTTTGAAAGAAGTTCTCGTCCGGGTAAAATGCTATCAAACAGCATCACATGCTATGGAGAACTTGTTTGTGAAAGGAAGAGTCACTTGTTGCAGCAAACTTCACTGTTGTTTTATTTTAAGAAATTGCCACACCCACCACCCTGATCAGTCAGCAGCCAGGACCGTCCACCGGCTCTCTGATTACGACTCTCTGAAAGCTCAGGGATGGTTAGCATTTTTAGCCATAAAGAGTGGTTAAATTAAAACTCATTAGCATGCTTTTAGACATAACAATTTTGCATTCTTAATCGACTACAGTATGTGTAAACATAACTTTCATGTGCCCTGGGACACCAAAAAATTCTTTAGTCTTTCTTGTGATCGTCACTTTATCGTGGTGGTCAGTAGCTGAACCCTCAGTATATCTGAGGCATGCCTGAAGAGGAATGAAAAGAGATTCTGGGCCATTTCAACAGAAAAGAACATTGGTAGCTCGAATAATCACAAATTCTAAAGGGTTTAATTTGGAAATGAGGCCGGAAAAAGAGATGAAGCAGCAAAATCACCCCCTAGAATCTGTCTGTGGAGATGCTGCTGCTACTGGACCCAGGAAGCCAGAACTATCCTGCTGGGCCCCACTGTCACTAGCGTCCTCGTTACCATGGAAACATGCTGCTCCTGCTGCTGCGGCTAGCACCACCACTTCCTGTTTCTGATTCAAGGTCTAGTTAGTACATCTGATTGGTCAATCTTAGATCACAAGTCTATCCTGTGTTACATCCTAGCTGTACAGGAGGCTGGGAAATCATGTGTCCTTCCTTCTAGAGTTGCTGAACAAAATACAGGAGGCTCAACATTTGTAAAACTTGGGGGGGACATACTCCTAGTAAGATTTTATTCTCTATTTATGTGAAATTTAAATTTAGCTGGGCACTCTGTATTTTTATTTGTTGAACCTGGTAACCTTCCTGCCCTCCTGCCTTCCTAGTTTCTGTATTCAGGAGAAAACAAAGATTTATATGATGGGCAATTTTTAAAACATAGGATAAGTTTCTCTATTGAGAACGAACACGACTAATATTCATTATGATCCTTTCTAACATTTTTCTGTGTAGTCACAACACAATAATTTTTCAATGAGGGAAAAAGTACTTTCTGGTGTCAAACCGAAACTCTACCTATAACCAGATTTTTCTTTTCCAGTGACCAATCCCCCCACCCGCCTATGTTGTATCACAATTATTTAAATTTCCTCCTAGTTTGAGGTGATGTTTTGGATAGCATGCTTTTCTTTTTCTTTTTTCTTTTCTTTCTTTCTTTTTTTTTTTTTTTTTTTAAGATTTTAAGTAATCTCCACATCTGATGGGGACTTGAACTTAGAACCCTGAGATCAAAAGTTGCATGCTTTACTGACTGAGCCAGCCAGGCACCCCCGGATAGCATGCTTTTATTTCTAACATAGATTCAGCTTTTATTTAGCTTCCTTTTTCAATAATAAATGGAGCTCTCATTCCTAATTCTGAGGAAAAAATTTCGTTGTGGTAAACTATTCAAGCTATATACAAATATGCAAACATACTGCAAAATGAGAAGTCATGAAAAATTCACTATATATCCTCCCCTGCTCTATATTTTAGTGTCTCTGCTTCTCTTTCTGATTATTTATGAAGCTCTTCTGATATTTCCACAGAAAAAAGGTAATTTTGAATGTGTAAAATATTGGCAGCTTAGAACAAAATAATCTTTCTCATGATTCCCCTTAAATATAAAATGTTTCCAACAAATTCAATTGAGGGTCAAAGAGAATAAAGTTTGCAGTTGGCAAAATAATTTTGTTTATAAAATTCTTATGTTTTCAGTTTACATATCTAATGTATTCAGGGTTAAAACCTTAGAAAAAGAGTAGGGGGGGGAAGGCTATATTCTAATAAACAGACCTCTAGCTAAAGCTGCAATCAGAAAGAAATTTACTTGTTCTTTAATTATAACACCATCATAGTCATTTAGATTTTCTATACTGATCTAAGAGAAAATATAGATTTTACCAGTGTTGATGCATTACATAATCATTACTGGAAGAATACTTATCACTACTACCATATTTGATAAGTAGTACAAAGGCAAATCATTTGCACTTCAGGAGAAGAAAACAGTCTTTTAAAAGTTATTGATGAAAAATATAGCATAGGGAATATAGTCAATAATATTGTAATATATGGTGACAGATGGTAACTATATTTATGGTGAACATTGCGTAATATATGGAATTGTCAAATCACTATGTTGTACACTTGAACATTGTCAACTGTGATGTTGTCAACTTAAATTTTTATTATTGAAGTATAAAGAGAGAGAGGTAAACCAAGAAACAGATTCTTAACTGCAGAGAACTGATGATTACCTGAGGGTAGGTGGGTGGGGGGAAGGGTTAAACAGGTGATGGGATTAAGGAGTGCACTTGCTGTGATGAGCGTTGGGTAAGAGGTGTTGAATCACTATGCTGTACACCTGAAACTAATATTACACTGTAGTTAACTGGAATTTAAAAACTTAAAATATTTGTACTTTTAAACATAAAAATAATAACTTTTTAGAGAATTCGTGTATTCAGATTTTATTATGATTTTTGGTTATGGACACCATTTTTAATTTTTGTCCTTGTTTATTCCCTAAAGCAAAACAGATTAATTTTTGTAAGTAGCAATTGCCTAGGAAGAGGAAAGTGGCGGATGGCTAAAGAGAAGGGTGGTATATAATCATTCTAGTTCATTCTCAAGGGTCTCTCAATTACATCAGAGAACCAGAAAATGCTCTTGACAGTTAATATGCATGAATTCTGATCCCCAGTTACATAGTTTATACTATCATACTGCTCCGCTTCTTACATGTAACCTTATGACATACATGTGAATATTTCATTTTATTTTATTAATAGAAAAAGCATCGAGGTAATGACATTTCAAGTCACATTATCTTGAAAACTGGCTCTTCATAGGATTTAAAATACAGTATTTTAGGGATGCCTGGCTGGCTCAGTCGGTAGAACATGTGACTCTTGATCTCAGGGTCATGAGTTCAAGCCCCATACTGGGCACGTAGCCTACTTAAAAATTGTGAGGGGCATCTGGGTGGCTCAGTCAGTTAAGTGTCTGCCTTTGGCTCAGGTCATGATCTCAGGGTCCTGGAATCAAGCCCAGTAGGGGGCTCCCCACTCAGCAGGGAGTCTGTTTCTCCCTCTTCCTCTGCCCATCCCCCTGCTTGTGTTCTGTCTCTGTTAAATAAATATTTTAAAAAAATTATAAAATACAGCATTTAAAAAAAATTATTTAAATATCCTTTTAAGTTTTTATTAGTTTGTTTTGTTTTACATTAAATGAAATAAGTTTGTAATAAAATCCACATAATATAAAGATTATGTAGTAAAGTAACAGCCCTCTGCTTACACCCGCTACCGATCCTGAGAGATAACTTTTTTTTTTTTTTTTTTTGAGAGATAACTTCTGATAACAGTTTGGTATGTAACCTTGTAGAATTCTCTGTAAGGCTACACGAATAACACACATAATAGAATTTTAAACATTTATTAAAAAATGAGATTCTATATGATTTGTAACTTTTTTTCAATTTGTAACTTTTTAAAATGCTACATCCTAAAGATCTTCTCATGTGAGTGCATACATCTCCGCTTTACTCTTTCCAGCTGCTGCACAGTACATTTTAGTATTTACATAATTTTACATTAAAATTTTAATTATGAAATTAATTATACTTGTAACACATTTAAACACTAAAAGTGTACTCGTTAAGCCATAATCAACTTAACCATTCCTGTATTGGTGGGCAGTTAGGGTGCTCTCAGTTTTCAGTGCCACAAAATATTTCCGCAGTGAACATCTTTGTATAGTTATACTTGTGTAAGTAGTTCATTAATTTAACAATCTGGAGTAATTCATGTTTATATTCAAATACGATCAGATCATACCTTGAATATCTTATGCATAATCGTCCCTCAAATGTTTTTATCTGATTGTAAATCTTGCTAGTGTCTAGGCGTTGGTAGCAGGTTAAAGGGACTATCTTTTTTCTCCCTTTTTTTTTAATACCTGGTCATGGCAAGGAGATGAGGTTTGAAATCTGTAACGAGCTGTTGCATATATTATTCAGAGGAGAGTGTTTCTGCAGTGCGCGCGCGCGCGCACACACACACACACACACACACACACACACACACACTTATAAACACCTCTCCCCGCCCCCCCCATCAGCTGATTGGAAGATTCACTGCAGCAAACAAGGGAAACAGTTCAGTCCTGCTTTTAAAGAAATAGAATTCTCTCATCATGAAAACCCACCTCCTGCTCCCACGTTAGAGATGAGCAAGGCTTTGAACACCCTGCCTGCTCCCTGCTCTTTTCTTGACTTTGCATTCATTCGTCCATCCTTACCTGGCCTTGCCGGCACACCAGTGATGTCCGGGACCACACAGCCCACCTGTGAGCTGGAGTTTACATGGCTCAGGTTTAGAGCAGGACCACAAGAATAAAACCACCTTTGTTGCTTTATCTCTTTGATATAAAAGACCAATTTGTAAAACACACCAACACTTCTTAAAATGTTTCCCCACTCCTCTTACTAAGATTTCATACCTTGAAGCTGCATTGCGCACTCCCCCTCCTTGACACCTGCCAGCCTGGGATTTCCTTTTTTCTCCTGTTTTGCTTTCCATATGCCATGGTTTTGTTTTTCTAAGAATACATTTTCACTTTTCCTGGTGCAAATCCTCACCTCCACTTCTCCTGCCCCCTACACCCTCATGATACTCAGATTATCCTGATCTGAGAAATAAGACTGAGGTTGTTCCAGGAGCTTAACTTGCTTAATCCTCATAGCAAATTTATGAGGTGGAAACTGTTATTATCCACACTTTACAAAAAAAAAAAAAATTACAGAGAAGTTACTTGTCTTAAATGACACAGCTAATAGGTGAAAAATATGGAATTTAAATCCAGGCAGCCTGCTTGTAAGAGTATGGGCTGTTAATGTCTTTTCTGAATTTTTGTATATGTAAGAAAAACACACCATTCAATTAGGTCTGGCTTCGTCTACCCTTCTTATTAGACTTGGTCATATTTGTTCTCTTTCAGTTGCAGGTAATAGAAAAATTCAATTCAAACTGTATGAGGATGGGAAAAAAAAAAAGAAATTTAATGGTTCATGAACCTGAAAAATGGTCCAGAAGTGGAGATAGTTTCAGGCGCAGCTTAATTTCACGTTCAGTTTCTGACTTTCTGTCTCTGATACATTATGCTTGCCTTTGGCATGTTGGCTTTTATTGTCAACCTTCATGTGATGGTCAGATGACTGCAGCCGCTTGAGTTTAAATTCAGTTCGCAAGAGAGAGTCTCTCTCTCTCTTTTTTTAAAGATTTTATTTATTTATTTGACAGAGGAGAGAGATCACAAGTAGGCAGAGAGGCAGGCAGAGAGAGAGGGGGAAGCAGGCTCCCCGCTGAGCAGAGAGCCCCATGCAGGGCTCGATCCCAGGACCATGAGATCATGACCTGAGCCGAAGGCAGAGGCTTTAACCTACTGAGCCACCCCAAGAGAGAGTCTCTTTTTAGGTAGCTCTTATCAGAGTTCTTTTATTCACTGCATTTGGACCAACTTTGGACAGACAGAGGTGGAAGGGTGAATTCCCAAAGGAAAACCAAGATTGTTGCTGGAAGAAGAAAAATGATGTTTCCTATTATAATTCTCACCAATATTTCCACTGTAACTCTTAGCTTTGTTTATCCTAAACTTCCACCTCCTAACTGCCTCATTTTCATTCACCAATATAATAACGTAGGACTTTGACGAAGGATTTACTATTTTTTTTCTTTCCACCCAAACTTCTGCCAGTCTTCTGGGAGATTTCAGTGTTCACATCGATGACCATCCAATAGTTTGGTTTTATATTTCCTGGACTTAAGTGAACCTTTGCCTCCACTGAATGCAAATTATTTAAATAAGACTTATTATACTTAACTATTTGCATGCCTTTTTCTACCAGAGATTGAATATCTTCATCTTCACATATTAGCTGCTGTATAGCAGTTACTAATTAAATGTCCGTTAAGTATGTACTAACTTGATAAATACTCCTTTCAGCAATACTTGTCACCCTGGGACTGGAGTGGAGAGAAAGGACAGTTGAGATGAGATTGGCAAACCGGTCCTGGTGAGGTAGGGGGGGTGGGGAACAACTGAAAATATATTTGGATTGTTTTATTGGTGAGATTCAGGATGAGATAGAAGGGAAGGAAAGGAGAATTGAGGAAACCAGGGAGTTGTCAAGAAACGAAAAGTTGTGAGCTTGAAAGTGAGCTTTAGTCGGAATGAGTGACAGATGGAAAGGAAGAAGTTGGTAGACTACAAATTTCACAGTTCAGTATTTCAAAAGTGAATTGGATGGGACAATGATAGAATTTATGCCACAAGGAACTAGGAATGAGGAAAACACATTTAAATTCAGGTAAAGATTAAGCAGGAGGTAGCATAGTCTAGTTGTCAAAAAATCTGCTTTTGGGGTGTCTGGGTGGCTCAGTTGGTTAAGCGTCTGTGTGCGGCTCAGGTCATGGTCCCAGGGCCCTGGATGGGGCCCCTCATCAGGCTCCCTGCTCAGCAGGGTGTCTGCTTCTCCCTCTGCCACTCCCCCTGCTTATTCCTTCTGTCTCTCTCTCTCTGTCAAAAAAAAAAAAAAAAAATCTGCTTTTGAGAGCAGAGTTGGGAATATATCTCAAGTCCTTTCATCTATAGATGGGGGATAATATCTACTTACAAGGTTCTTACAAAAATTTTATTGGGCTATAATTAGGTAAAAACTGGCTTATTACTACCGTCATTATAGTAGAGCAGATTGAAGAGCTGTGAGGCTAGAGACTCAAGCCACAATCAGAACTCCCTGGATGACAGAAGAAGCCGGCTTACGAAATCAGTAAGCCAGGTACTAAAGTCCTCAACAAACAGAGAAATAAGTCACAAAAAAAATGAGCAGTGAAGCTAAACTAGTATCGACTGGAGGCAAGAGGTTCAAAGGAGTAGCTCTTGTTAGAAGAAGGTAAATCACCAGAGGCCTGGGAGCTACACTGCGGGGCCAGGAGAATGTGGGCCTTTCTTCGTGGCCCAAGGCCAAGGAGCCCATGATTAGCACAAATCCAACTAGCCTCTGGTACAGTTAGGTGTCATGAACATCAAAGGAGAGGGGAGGGTGTTGAGTGAAGGTGAAATGAAATGGAAGCAGAGGTGGGTGTGGGGCGGCTGGCAGAGCGCTTCCCATGCACTAGGACCCTGCAGTACCCGGGCCGTGAGGAAGAGCTTCACATGTAGACGGTTGCTGGAGAAGCAAAACCCACAAAGGATCCAGGTTCGGTTAAGGAAAGAAAATGGAGGGATGTCCTTTAAAGATACAAAAATGAGAGATACATTTCATGACAAATTCATAATTTCCAACCTTTTAAAATATTGCCTTGTGATTATTTGCTCTCCATTTTTGCTTTTTCCTCAGTCATCCCGAGTCCTCCCTTACCTTTATACTGGTCCACTTGGATTTTTCTGGAAGAAGAATGAGGAACATTCTGCTATCTTGTGTATCCTGTCTCAGACCTTGAACTTGCCCTAGTCCCAACAAATTATGATCTGACCATTCTTTGCCACAGACTAAATATGTTGCAGAAATCTAGTCCTGAAGTACTTGGAAAAATTGATACACTGAATTACTAATGGGCATTTCCTCAGATTACTCTGCATTGATTCATGACTTCCAGATATGATGTTGAAGGAAAAGTCATTGTACCAGAGCAGAAATTGGTTAGCTTCAACAGCTTTGGAAAAACCGGAAGCTACCTCAGAAAATAGAATCAGGCAACTTGCTCATCCTTCCTTGCCCATCTGGAATGTTATCCTTGCAAAGAGTTCTCGAAAGAGCATGTAGTCTACATGCTCTCGAAAGAGCATGTAGTCTTCCTTAATGGAAGGTCTGGGAGTCATAGTTATCTCATACTAAACAGACTCCTGCAAATGAAACCCCTTCTTTTCACATTTAGATCTGCTTCCTCCCTTCCCTCAAAAGGAGGATTATCTTTACAACAAAGAACTAGTCATTTTTTTCTTTCTTTTTATTATTGGAGTATAGTTGACATACAGTGTTACATTGGTTTCAGGTGTAGGGCATAGTGAATCAACAATTCTATATATTACTTAGAAGTCACGGTGCATTATTACAATGTTATTGACTATATTCCCTATGCTGTACTTTTTATCTCTGTGACTTCTTTTATAACCCAAAGTTTGTACCTCTTAATCCCCTTCACCTATTTTGCCCACCTCCCCACACCCCTCTTCTCTGGCAACCACCAATATGGAGAACTACTCATTTTCTCATAACATTTTTAGTTAATTGGAGTTCAGGACTTACACACTTGGTATCAAAAACATCTGAATGTGGATATCTTCAATGATTGGGGGATAGTGAGAAAGAGCTTTGGGTTTATGGATTTATAGGCTAACGAGAACAGACTTTAGTAGCTCTTACTGGTCACTGTAAGAACAAACCTCTTGAGTGTTTATGGGTAGAAAATGGTTCTATGCTTTTGATCCTTTTTGATTTCTATGCTTTTGACTCTTATGGGATCGAGGGTAGGATACCACGCTAATACCTAGGTTTAGTGGTTACAATTTTGAGCACTATTACACACTATGCTATCTTGATTTTGTATATGAGAAAACTGAAGGAAAGGTGAAGTAACTTATTCAAAGGAACACGTCTAGTGAGTTGTCAATTCAGATTTCGAAACCAATTTTTTTCTCAGCATTATATTGCCTATAACAAAAATATTAATGATTTATTCCAGAAACAATATTGCAAATATTATATTAAAAACAATAATGGAAAAGCCAAACAAGTTTTACAGGTATTTATCTGTATTAATCCTGGTAGACTGGAAAGATTTTTGACCAGGTGTTTACATTTAAATGATCTTCCCATCATTATGAAATAATGAGGGAAAAATGCACTAGGACTTAATTTCCAAATGGTGTGTTTCCAAGCTGACAGCAAATGAGAATGATGCACTGGGCAATTCATAACATCGGTAAGCAATTTAAATCAAATTAGAATTTAGGAAGCAGAACAGTTGGTTTAAAGACAAGTTTTTCAATCTATTTTCATATATCCTTAAGGATTGGGCAAAATTAATGTGGGTTTATAGCCCAGGCATTTCAGGGTCGTGTTTCCTCACTCAGCCTTTTGGGTCTTAGGAGTCCATGATTTCCAGTCTACCCTTGTTGCCCCAGAGCCTCCTCTGACGCCAGGCATCAAGTCCCCCACTTCAATGTGATGTGTAGGCCATTTCCCCAGATTTTTGTCACCATTATCACCACCCCCATCAATTGTGCCTGCCTCCCAGCCACCCGTCACTCTGAGCTTTAAACTTGTCATGTAATATGTAGAATAAGAGGCTTGCACAAATGTTTTCAGAGTAATCACAATTTTAGGTGACAATTCTTCAAAAATTAAACACTGATTTCAGGTACAATTTAACACCAACTGCTGAGGAATTGATCAATTCTAATAAATTTCAAGATGCTATTTTGCACTCCTAACTTAGTTACACAAGTTTTTTCAAGATCTATAATTAGGAAAAAAAAGATCTATAATTAGTTGTCAGAATCAAAGTTTGCCCTAAAGCAATTAACATGAATTCTGAGTTGAATACATTAAAAACTATTGTTTCTGTGATCTTTCTTGAGCAAGGTGAAATGTACCACCTTCAGCAATCTTTCTCCCTTCCAAGTGCATCTTCAAAGCACAGTGATGTTACAGTTCGTGTAATCCCTCTAGGTATCCTCCTCAGCTCTTCTTTCTGAATGCTTCATTAAATCTGATGGGTTGGGTACATGGGAAAAACTTATGAATGGATCTCATGTTGGTAACTCCTTAGATGTGAAGATAAAAGTTGTTATAGGCTATGGAAAAAGCATGTTGAATCAATTTTAACTTCTGTTTGGGTTTTATGTTTCTTAGAGGGAAGCAAAACATTCTCTAATGTATTGTTTTGGTTATACAATAAACTAAAACACTAACTTTCATTAGCTGGGTATTTATTATAAAATATTTCCTGGCTTGAGTTTTCTGTATTTTGACATATATAGGCAAACTCATTCAGTGACAAATGGGCTACAGAGAAAGAAGGCTGAAGTGAGGGTTACATGTAAGGGACAATGGCAGGAATTCAGTCAAGGACACTGGGTAATAGAATTAACCAATACCATAGTTTTTGGATAGCAGTTGGAGCTGCTATCCATCGCACATCACTACTGTGATGCAGTACACCTTTTCTGAGAACTACATTGCTTAAATTAAAATCTATTAATAGTCCCACCTCAAATAACTTATTTAGAAAGAAAGAGAAAGGGGCGCCTGGGTGGCTCAGTGGGTTAAAACCTCTGCCTTCTGCTCGGGTCATGATCTCGGGGTCCTAGGATCGAGCCCCACATCGGGCTCTCTGCTCAGCGGGGAGCCTGCTTCCCCCTCTCTCTCTGCCTGCCTCTCTGCCTACTTGCGATCTCTGTCAAATAAATAAATAAAATCTTTAAAAAAAAAAAGAAAGTTACAAGATATGAATTTGAGTCAAGAAAAATATGCACTTTATTGTTCAGTCTATTCAGAAATGTTTGCCTTTTCAAGTTGTTATTTTTCTTCCTGCATCTCTTGGATATCCTCTGGCCAGAGTATATTTTCCAGTGGTGGCCATGAAAATATCTCCCAACTCACATGCTCTTGCTCCAGTATGACCTTGTTATGCCCCATTGGGAGGTGGTATCAGTGTCCCTTCCCCTTGAGACTGGGTAGATCTTTGTGCCTCTCATCATCTGGTGTAGATGCGATGCTATGTGACTTCCAAGATGAGGCCATAAAAGGAGAGGGAGCTTCCTTCTGGCTCTTTTGCTTGAGACACTTCCTCTTGGAATTGGAGCTATGCTGTGAGACGGCATGTTATGAGGACACCCGGGTCACATGCACAAGTCTCGTGTAGGTGGTTGTGGCTGAGAAGCTCAGCTGAGGTCTTGGCTGGCAGTCAGCAGGGAGTACCAGTCATGTGACCTGGCGTGCCTTTGAGATGACATTGGTACCAGACGCCATCTGACTGCAACTTCAGGGAAGTCTGTAGAACAAGACTTAGCTACGCCCGGTCAGCTCCCAGAACTGGAAGAGGTAAGAAATGGTTGCTGCTGTTTGATGCTCCTACGTTTGGGGTGGTTTGTTGTGCGAGATGTTAGCGTTGGATCCATTCAAATCAAAGTCATTAAAATAAAGGCAAGTGCCTTAATTGTAGAAAAGGGATGCATTTTTGAAATTAAAATTTAAGAATGTTATAAATTCTATCCAGTGAAAATAGAGAAGGAGTTGCAGAGCGTAAGAAAAATAATGGATGTACTTGATCTAGGTCTTCCTACCTAGTAGTTTTCCTTTGCAGTAAATAAGTAGGAGTGATAAACATCTCTAGCACTGTTCCTCCATCAGCAACCCTTCTTGTCTGCTACTGCACCTGGGCTTGGGTTCAAATTAGGGCAAACATATTGCCCCATTTTTCTGGGACAGTCCCTGGCTATATCCCTGTCTATATTTGTCTGTATTTGTGGTTCCAGGGTTATTACTACCAATGCGCCCATCCTCTGCTTTATTCTCGAAAGGGTCCTAATTGGGACAGTGAATTATATGGTCATTGTGGTCTGAGGGAATTGACCATGTAAGGTCATTATTCGCTAAATATTTCTCACCCAAATTAAAATGATGGTTGATGTGTGAAAATTGCGTTGTGTTGGTGAACCGAGTGAGACCACATCCACAGATTATGTCTCTCTGGGGGGCACAATGGCTGGACTTCACCACATCCTGGGCAGGGAACCCATGAACATTTGGGTTATATGGTTGTCTGTCACAGTCATACTGAATTTACGAGGGTTATACATGTGCTGCGATGCCATGCTTTAATGAAGCACAATTCGAGAAGTAGGCAATAAGCAAGGGAATACCAAAGACAGCATGCAAGATTCATTTGTTCCAGGAAAGCTTACAGCTTCCTTCTATGAGACATTGCTACATTATCTCCAATAGACAGTAAAGAAATAGGAAAAAAAATCTTGAAGTACTAAAGTGCTGAAGCTATCATTTACTACCTAGATTGAGCTCTGTCCGGCTACAGAAAATGGAAATAAATGTCCAAAGTCAAGAGAGCTTGCAGAGTGCCAATATTAATCCTGAAGCCTTAGAAAATTTTATACAATGGCAAAATGAAAAGGAACCTCAAAAGTTGTGCAGAATAATACCCTCTGTTCAGGAAGGGGTCCAGACAGTTCTTTATTCTGCTTTAAACAGTATCCAGGGAAGGAAATTCCACTGTTTTTATCTTGGCAACCTGTTTCAAGGTCTAAGAATTTTTACAATCAGAAAAGTTCTGTATAGACACACAACTGCATTTTTCAAAGTCCTTTCATATATCATCTCTAGCATTGAGTAGACAAAACAAACAACTGATTGAATTTTTAAAATTGAAATGGTCTAGTTAAAACCTATAAAAGCTCTGGTTAATTTTAAATTTCTTCCATGACATTCAAGTCTCTCACATCCCTCCTCCTTTTTAACATTTAGACTATTTTGGATGAATTTTCAAATCAGATATTTTCCTCTGCTTTCTGCTTCCTCCTGGCAAAGTACACAGAAGCCACCGTTTGTGCTTTCATTAAATGTTTTAATTCATTATTTATTGTTTTTAAAGATTTTATTAATTTATTTGACAGAGAGAGAGAGAAAGATCACAAGTAGGCAGAGAGGCAGGCAGAGAGAGAGGGGGAAGCAGGCTCCGTGCTGAGTAGAGAGCCCGATGCGGGGCTTGATCCCAGGACCCTGAGATCATGACCTGAGCCGAAGGCAGAGACTTTAACCCACTAAGCCACCCAGGCGCCCCAATTCATTATTTTAATTTAATAGAATTGCCCAGCATAATAGGTACGTAAGTGCAGTTTAGCGTATTTTATTTTCTATACAAATACATTTATCAACAGGATATCCTGATTGTAGGAAAGGACTCAAATTCATGAGGATTCACACAAAATTACGTGCAATTGAATGCCCTCAGCTCTTTGTTGTTTTCAAAGACCACTTCCTTCAGTTTGAATATTTAAGTAATATTTTGGATAGTTTTCAATAAATTTTAAACTTTTTAAGCGCTCACATTTCTTTTATTTATTTATTTATTTATTTATTTATTTATTTAATAGAGAGAGAGAGAGAGAGAGAGATCACAAGTAGGCAGAGAGGCAGGCAGAGAGAGAGGGGGAAGGAAGCAGGCTCCCCGCCAAGCAGAGAGCCCGATGCGGGGCTCGATCCCAGGACCCTGAGATCATAACCTGAGCTGAAGGCAGAGGCTTTAACCCACTGAGCCACTCAGGCGCCCCTAAGCGCTCACATTTCTATAAATGTTCTAAAATCACATGCTAAACATGCTAAAGCCACATTCTTAAAATGCTAAAATCACATGTATGAAATTTGTATATACACTAGATACACATGTGCAGTTAAGGGTGATACACATAGGGGCTCCTGGGTGGCTCAGTCATTAAGCATCTGCCTTTGGCTCAGGTCATGATCCCAAGGTCCTGGCATCAAGCCCCGCATCAGGGTCCCTGCTCAGCGGGAAGCCTGCTTCTCCCTCTCCCACTCCTCCTGCTTGTATTCCCTCTCTCGCTGTGTCTCTCTCTGTCAAATAAATAAAAATATTTATTTTTTTATTTTTTATTTTTAAATTTTATTTTTTTCAGTGTTCCAAGATTCATTGTTCATTTTTTTTAAGAAAAAGGATACACATACATGTATATTTAGTATATACATGCAGAACATAAGATTGGGAAAACCTGGATATTAAAAACTGAAATTTACCCTGTTTTCTGTATTTGTGCTTCCTTAACAATGACAAAATCTATTGCCATAGAAAAGCCTCTATTGATAAGACTGATCCATATGTGTCCAGATCTGTAAACAGAAAATAATCAGAAGCATTTGATTTATACTTTATTATTTAAGAAAAGCAATTGCTTATCTTTAGTGTTTTATTCTATTTTTTCAGTAACATTGAATAAGCTACACTTTTTCTAATACAGTTCATAGGCCGACACTACATCAATCCATGTTTAGTTCTTTATTTATATTGGGAGATGATAATAAATAATGGAGCTAAGAAAATGAGGAGCGGGAATCATCAACAGCACAGTGTTGGGAGGGAGAATGATTTATTTCTCATTGTTAAACATCATGGTTGAAATCTGTCAACCAGCTTGAAGGTCAACTATAAAAGTGTCAATAAATATGAAACCCAGACTTCATGCTGGAGAACAGTAGAGAATAATCAGAATAATCAGAATACATTCATTTCCTTGGCTGAGAAAATGAGGCACTCACAGAGACATAATAGTTTCACCTGATTTTCTTTTATCCAGCTCCAAGTTCAAGGATAACACTCCTCTCATACTGTGGGAATAACGCACGCTTGGTAACAATTTGAGCCTAGGACTGCATAATAGGATTAAAATGGTGTCAACTTTGTTGAGTTGAACCACATGTACTGAGCTTGCACTGTGAATTCAGACCTTTACACGAGGCTAGGAAAATTTCCTTAAGAAAGAATTGGGGAAGATGAAGAAGGAGGGAAGGGAATCACCCAGGAGACGGTAGACACTAGGCAAGTCTTAAGGGAGGGACTGAACTTGGAGCCAGACGGTTCAGAGAAATTCTTGCTCATCTAGCGGAACTATCCCCCACATCCCAAGCCTCCCTCCTGTCCTGCTCATTGTTCTGGCTTTTTTCAGTCCAAACTTCAGAGAAATCTCAGTTTCCTGACTTCCTGCTGTTTTCTCTTCCCTTAGCTTTTATAGAACATTGGAATCAGAATCAGGCACATGAAGATCATTTGAAGCTATATATATAAAAAAAACCAGTCTGTAATTTCTCCTCTTTACCTGTCACCCATAGTGCACACACAGATACATAAGGTGTAATTAATGTTTCATTTTTAGAATTTTGTAGGACGTGTATATAGTAAATTCATAAATCAAAATCTGTTTTTGGGCTTTGCATCCCAGATTTTGGGTTTAGAATTTACAGTCACCACACATCTATCCTTCTTTCACAATAAGGACGTTTTGTTAAATATACGATTTTTGATATAAATACAAGTCAGAAAAGTATAGATTGTAGACATTAATGTTTTTAGGAAGTATACATAATAATGTAATTGGTTACAGGAAACAGTAGTCCAGAAGTATTTTTTTTTTTTTAGTAGTTCAGAAGTATTTTTTTTTTTTTTAGTAGTCCAGAAGTATTGCTGCACATTAAATCCACACCCCCTCCTGGAAATTCACAACACATGGATCGCTGCTGGTGGCCTGACCTTGATAGAAAACAGACAGAGGGTGGGGCTTCCTGCATTAGCAGAGCTGGAGGTCCCTCTACGATAGGTTTTGGGGATTGCATCAGGCTCCCCTCTGGTTCAATACAATTTATAATTCTCCTTTATAGGAAGACAACCTTCAGTCTCACAGCTAGAAGTCGGGCTTTTAGGGCTGATGCTCTGTCAGGTATAAACATAGTGACATTGTAACAATACAGGTATTCTGCAATCAGATGTTAACGTTTGAGGGTCATAAGACATCTCACTTGCAGTTTAACAGAGGAATCCCTCATTTCTTCTAGCAGGGGATCCTAACTCATCTCTCAGACCCTTTTGAGAATCCGGTGAAAAATCTGCGTCCTTGCCCCAAACACATACACTATAATACTTTATAATAATACTTTACAGTCCAACAAAACATTACATTTCTATTGTCATTTATTTATTAAATATTTATCGTGCCCCTACTCTCCTTGGGGTAGGTACTATTCTAGAGATTTGGAAGACATCTGTGAATCCCGGCCTTCATTGAATGGACATTCTATTGTTCACATTGTTGGATTTTCCCTGGTCCGAATCTCATGTTTTGAATATTAGTGCTTAAATTATACATGTACAGAAGAAATCTAGAAAGTAATTAACTGCTGGAACATGTGACCTGTAAAAATAAGAGGGATGGCACGATCTAGCAGGGCTCCTTGCTGGGTACAAGAGCCCATCTGCTGGTTGGATGCATCTTGCCACGCTTGGTGGTAATCATGCTGTTCAAGCTAGGGTATTTTCACTGAATAACCCATTGACAGGACTGGTATGGTAAAATCTTATAGGTTTATTGCGAGGATTTTTTTTTTTTTTTTGGTTTATTGTGAGGATTAACGAGATGCTCTAGATTAAGTACTCAGGGCTACTAATCTGCTATGACCCTAATCTTTCTGCATTATGAAGTCTCTTTATGCTAGCATATTTTTGAAATCAAAAAACTATAATTCAAGCGAACGGCTCGAATAAATAAAGAAAAAGACTGGCGTGGTGTGTGTATGTGTTTGTAGCTTTAAAATTCGTTTTTCTCCTTTGCCACACAGGAAAATGCTAGTTTAGAAGTATGTTTTCTCAAGTTCCACATTTAATAATGATCCCCTCGTGTACGACTTACCCACACTGGATTTTATTTGAAGAGATTTACAATACCAGGATCCTCTGTGAATTAAAAAAAAAAAAAGTCCGTTTTGAACTAGATTGGCCAGACATGTCTTAATGGTCAATTAATTCCCTGGGTGCAATGATATCTGACTCTGACAGTCTGAAATGTTCTGTAATTGATCCCTCGAACATGCCTCATCCTGTCTGGTTCACAAGCCCACGTTCTTTAAGTCGAAGGGAAATCTTACTATTTTCAGAACACTAATTTGTTTGGCTCTCTCAAGACCTTCACGTTGTCTATGGTTGATGGTGTGTCCTGTGCCCCATCCCTCCACCATTTCGCCATCCCTTCCAGGGCTTTGCGTTGATAGGACAATTTGCAGGAACTCAAGTAATTTCAAACACAGTGCTTAGGTCTGTAGTAAATTGCATTTGATTGAAGATGACCTCACTGATAACCTTTCTTCCTCGTTTAATACGGCTGTGAAGTTTGATAGAGTAATACAATCTGAAATTGGTGATCGTCTTATACCTTCGTAATACGTTAGCTAGGAGCCTCGTTCTGTTGATTTTTTTCTTTCATCTTCAATTTGGCATCCTTGTTATATTCTCACCTGTAATATGGCCCAGTTTTTTAAAATACGGTTTTTGAAACTTACATTTAGAATGTTTCCAACAAAGCTGGAATCTATTAAACGGTTTAAATCAACATAGTCAACCTAAGACGAGATACTTTTTTTCCTCTCTCGCTTTGTTCTTTACCTAGCACAGGGCCTGGCTCCTTGTAGGTGCTACTTTTCAAGTTTAACATATGACTGGTCATGTATAGATTGCCTTATAACTTCTGCCTTAAGAGGTATGGTACCACTTTCAACAACTGATAATCTATAGCAAACACAAAACTACTGACGTTGCTCCTATGTTTTAAGTTAGCCCAGACAACCTTCCCAAGAAGCTCATGATTCTTTGGTGTTGAATAGGAAGAAACTGAGGATAAAGAGGCAAAATGTTTTATTAATCCTGGAAAGAAAATACAGAATCAGAAAACTGGAACTTCTCCAGTATGGACATATGGAGAGTTTTGCAATCATATTATTAAATTTTGCATTGGCAGATTGCTTAAGGTGTAGTTACCTGATCAGCATGTGTCCGATAGGTGGGCAGCCACCTGCTTTCCTTTGAAAATACAACCTGGACAAATACAAATCTAAGCCTGAGTTGAAATTGACACAGAGGTCTTCTCAAGTCAAATAATGGCAGAGAACATTAAGAGTTTTTCTGATTCAGATCAAGACTGCCCATAGCAAAACTGCATGGCGATTAAGGCTAAATTGTTCTTTCTACTTTAAACATAATGTTTCATATTATGCAACATCTTATATCATTGAGAACTGAATGCTTATCACGTGCATGACCAGGACCTATGTAATGGCATAAATTTGTGTGTGGGCTTGAGCATTTTGAAAGGGCATTCGTGTATTATTGTGTAGTTGTGTTTTTTTTCATTGAATACATGTTGGGTCCATTTTGGATGACCAATGAGGGCTCCTATCTAAAGCTGCTGTGACTATTGAAGATGTTTGCCTTTTGGTTGGCCCGGAGATTTTTCTCCAGTGGAACAGTGCCGCTCCTCAAGGCTGCCACCAAGTGTCCTGTCCCCGCTGTAGTTTGTCGTCTCTTCACATGCCCTAGTAAAACATTTTCCTGTTCTCCGGTTTGGAGTCCGCTCTCTTCGGTCCACAGTAAAGCTGCTCACTGGGCCGTCTGCTGCCGATCTTTGCACTGCTCAGTGAAGATCAATTTCATGACAATGTACTGACAATTATACATGTTCTAAGATTCCATTCTTGGGGATTTGGTTCTGTCATTGAATTGTGAAGTTGGAAATGTGTTTTTAAAATCATGAATTAGATACATTTAGAATGTCGTTTTGCTCTTTCTGGAAGTTTTTAGTTGAAGCTGAGTCACGGTCACTAAACCACTGATGTTTTCATCCAAGGATTTTTGTGCAGAGCACTCTGTCTCTAGATACCTGCACGACACACTCCTTTAGATCTCTGCTCAATTTTCACTTCAGAAAGACCTTCTCTAGCTTCCCACCCCTACTCCCAAGTTGGCAGTCTGTATCAACCCCATCTTGGGTTATTTTAACAATAGTACATATTAGAATATGACTTAGATGTTTATTTGCTTATTTGCCTCTAGTATGTTTAAGGGAAGGGGCTTTGTTTCATGCTCCGCTCTATTTCCAGCTCCTAAAACCATGCATGACAAGTAGTAGGTGCTCAAAAAATGCTAAGTGATTAAATGAATGAATAAAAGAGACTCATTATTCACAGACCCATACTTTAGCCTGGAGCCTGCCACCGTACTGTCCCTTTTGATTCATTCCCTCCTTTGAGGATAAATGCCTCACTGAACAGAGGGTAGCTTAGGTAAGAGAATTTAATGTTAGCTTCTCAATCTATAGTCTTGATAGAAATTCAGTTCGGGTGTTCCAGTATTGGAGAAATGTGACCTGGAAGGATATCTTCTCCAGATTTATCATCTCATCCAAAATAGCTGTTTGTTTCACTCAATTCCATCAATGAATGGACTAGCCTCACCTTCTGGATTAAGTCACTTCTTGCCTAATTAGCATAGTTATTAGGTGTCATGGTGTATTTTCCATCTAGGATTGTAGAGGTTTAAGTGAGAAGAAATTGGCTTAGACTGAGTGACTGGATCTTATTAGTCACAGCAATACATTTTCCTGATCTTCATCGTGATTTTAAAAAATACAAAGTGCATAGTCACAGCTGTCATCTGGTGAATCCTTAGTATGTGGTCTGTCAGCACAGAGGACAGTATCTCATGTAAGACTCACCACAGCCCAGTACGGGAGATGTTCACGTTCGCATTTAGCAGAGGAGGAAACACAGGCACGCAGAAGGATAGGAAACCTGTCCGTGATTGTCAGCTAGGACTTGGTGGAGATGAAATTAAAAAATCTGAAACTCTGGACTCCCCATTCTGTCTTCCTGGCCTCTATATGCTACCCATTTCTGCTTATGCTGAGTCTGTTGAGAGTGAATAAAACCTCGTCTGTTTAGGGATCTCAACAAAGTGATTAAATTGAATTATCTCAAAAATAAAAAATAGTAGCGCCCATTTAAATTTTTTAAAAAAAATATTATTCCTGCCTCAAGGTTTGCTTTATCCAGACTGCTTCTCTGTTATTCTCATAACCTCCCTGCTTTCTCTATGTTTGGGGCAGTCTCTGCCTGAGAGACAGCAGAGCAGTTTTCTCAAGAACCATAAGACGCTATAAATTGAAAAGATGACATTCATAGCAGAAGTGGAAAAGAGGGCGTTTTGCCTTATGTTTCCATTTCATGATAATAGACTAATCCCCTCGATGGGAAAGTATTATCTTAAACCTCTACTATCCTCATTATCAGTCCTCTCTCAAAATAGCATCCCTCACCTCCAGACTTTCCAAAGTATTCTGTAAAAAGTAGTCTTTTTTGAAACTCTTGGACTTGAAAATAGTGCTAAAAAAAAAAAAAAAGCAGCCTATAAACCTGATGCATTAGGAGCCAGTTGGGCTTTCATCCATGAACCTGTTCTGGAGGGGGTTATTGGCATTTTAAGTGCTTTTGGGTGATGGAAGATAAATGAGACAACAATATGGAAAAAGTCTGTCAGTGGAAAAAATTCAGCTGGTGAATTTGGTTGATCCGTCGGATTTTAACAGAGGCAAAAATCAAACAGGATTTTAAAGGTCTTCTCCATCAATTTTTTTTAAGAGTATATTTGGTAAAACTGTGGAGCCAGCAGAAAGATCAGTGGTTGCTGGGGGCAGGGGGAGGGGGGCCGAGGGAGGAATCGATGGGCAGAGCTCAGATTTTAGGGCAGAATGCTCTATGTTTGATGCTATAATGATGGCTACATGTCAGTATACATTTGTCCAAAGCCACGGAACGTGTAACACTGAGAGCAGATTTTGGGGAATAACGATGTGTCAGTGTAAGTTCATAGGTTATAACAAAGATCCTGGTGGGCGATGTTGATAATGATGGAGGGTGTGTGTGTGTGTATTATGGGAACTCCCTGTACAGTCCTCTGAATGATGCTGTGAACATAAAACTCAAAAAAAAAAAAAAGTCTTTAAAAAATTAGACCTTATGTTATTTAAGAAACTGAAGTCACTGAGAGTGACTTACAAGGTTCGCTGAGGACCATGTCCCCCTGCCCTGGAGAAGCTGGGTAACCCTGTGTGTCAGCCTGGCCAGAAGGTTGAAATATTGCCCTGTGAAGAAATACTGCCCTGTTTGCTCTCAGTCTCAGTAAGAACCATATATGATAAAGAGAGGAACAAATTAGCAAGTGAGATACAGGTTCGTTGGAGCTGAGGGGAGCTTATTCATAGATAGTAATAAAAAAATCCCCATAATATGACCAGAAACAAGATAACATCACTGGAAATTTCCCTGACAGGAATAAAAATATGCTATATGAGAATTTTTAATGGAAGCAGTTGCTGGTGTTAATAATTTACATTCACTCTTCCGTTCTATCTTGATGTACTATCTCTGTGTATAGAAATTCACACCTTTTTGTATGAGAGAGAGTGGAAGGTACTTAATAATTAAGGTAGCCTGTCTTTTTACTTTTTGAGACTGCTTATTTATTGACTTATTAATCATTATAACTAGTTGTATAGGTTCCTATTGCTGTTGTAACAAAGGCTTTAAAGGCTTAACACAAACAGATTTCTTGTATCACAGTTCTGGAGGTCAGAAGTTCAAAATGGGTCAGGAAGGCTGTAATCCTGGAGAAGCTGGCTTCTTACCCTTTCTAGCTTTTGGGGGCTGCCTGCTTTCATAGCCTTGTGGCCCCTTCCTCTGTCTTCTTAGCCAGCAGCCAGTGTCTTCCAATCTCTACTTCCACAGTCCTGTCTCCTTTCTTCACTGACCCTCCTGCCCCCCTCTTCTGAGGACTCTTAGGACTACATTGAGCCCGCCCAGGTAATCCAGGATAATCTCCACATTTTAAGATTCTTAAATGAACACATCTGCCAAGTCCCTTTTGTAACAGAAAGTAACATATTCCTGTGTTCTAAGAATAGGACATGGACATCTATGGGGTCCATTATGCTGTCTGCCATGTTATCTAAACTGCTGGATATAGATAGCTCCAGAAACCCATTCTAGCTGAGTCTACACATGCCAAAATATTTTTAAGTTTTATTTTATTATACGACTAATAATGAATACGTGAATGCATTTTCATGGTAAGATATGCAAATATCATAAAATCGAGACTTACTTCACCATCACATTTAATTTCTGAGCCCTTCCTTCAAAGAACTCGTTATTATCCGTGAGCACTGTTGTGTGCTATGAGGCCTTTCTACGTGGTTGCCTAAGGACATACCTCTGTACAAAAATGAGATGCACTTGTGATTTTTAAAGGTATAAATGGTAACACACTGTATACATTTTTATGTTCAAATAATATTTTTCCACAATATGCTAGAAGTTCATAGATTGGTTGGGGCGCCTGGGTGGCTCAGTCAGTTAAGCGTCTGCCTTCGGCTCAGGTCATGATCCCGGGGTCCTGGGATCAAGCCGCACATGGGGCTCCCTGCTCAGTGGAGAGACTGCTTCTCCCTTTCTCTCTGCTGCTCCCCTTGCTTGTGCTCTCTCTCTCTCCCTGTCAGATAAGTAAAATCTTAAAAAAAAAAGTTCATAGATTGGATATAATAAGTTGGTATAATTATCCATCCTCTGTTGAGATTATGCTTCTTATTTCCTTTTCTTAAAATAAGCAGTTTTGGTTGATGCAGCAGTCCTTCACACATGCCTCCTTGCACACTTATTGGAGTGATTCTCTGGAGATCTCTAGGACTGGAAGTGACGAGACAGGATAGGTGCATCCAAAAATCTAGCAACTGCCACAAAGTTGCTCTCCAAAGTGACTTCACACTTTACCAGTAGCAATTTTAGAGTTTCTTTTCCTCTTAAAGCTCAGTAGCATTTGATACTATAACACTTTTTTCCCTCTAATTGGATTGTTTAAAAAAAAAAAAAAAAGGTATCCCAACCTATTTTAATTCCCCTTTCCTTCCTGACGGGCCAGACTGTGTGTCTTCTTATGTTTGCTGGCTATTTGGGTTTCCTCTTTTGAAGTGGCCTATTTATGTTCTTTTCCCATTTTTGTGGGCCTTGAAAGTATAAATTTCTAAGAGTTATTTTTATATACTGGATACTAATTTATGCTTGTTATATACATTTCAAGGATATTTATTTCCCTTTTCTGTTGTTTGGTTTAAACATTTATTTATGGCATCTTTTTTTAAAAAAAGATTTTATTTATTTATTTATTTTAGACTATGATGGGGGGAGGGGCAGAGGGAGGAGGAGATAGAGAATCCCGAGCTGATTCTCCACTGAGCACAGAGCCCGACGCAGGTCTCCATCCCACCACTCCGAGATCATGACCTAAGCTGAAATCAAGAGTCGGACACCCAACCAACTGAGCCACCCAGACATTCCTATTTATGGCACCTTTTAGCACAGATGAGGGTTTAATTTTGATATTAAATTTATTAATCCTTTAATATTTTGCTTTTATATCTTATTTAAGATGACCTCCCTTATTCCAGGCTTATAGATATATTTTTTATAATTATCTTAAAAATTGCCTCATATCTATATCTTTAATTAATTTGGAACTTGTTCTTGAGATTTACAAGTTAGAGTCTTAATTATGTTTTAAAATTAATACTCCACTACTCCAGCCCCACATTTGGAGTAAAGTGTCATTTCCTCAATGGTTTGAAACATGAACTTAATTTTTTTTTTTTTTAACAAAATCTCCTTATATAGATGTATATGTTTCTGGATTCTTTTCATTTATTGATATGCTATTCTCTTCTTATTAGCCAGGTTTAATTTTCCTTGCATTGTTAATATATCTTGATAATCCCCTTTTTTTCTATCTTTTGAAAAATGTCTTTGATATCTTATGGTTAATTTTTGAATCAGATTGTCTACTTCAAAAATCCTGCTGGAATTTGGATTTGGAGTATATTAAAGACTGACTTTTAGAGAATTATAATACATTTCTTCAGATCATTATTTCTGTCATTTTGGACAATTTTATGGCTTCCTTAAAAAAAGCCTCCTAGGGGCGCCTGGGTGGCTCAGTTGATTAAGCAACTGCCTTTGGCTCAGGTCATGATCCTGAAGTCTTGGGATCAAGTCCCGCATCGGGCTCCCAGCTCCGCAGGGAGTCTGCTTCTCCCTCTGACTTTCTCCCCTCTCATGCTCTCTCTCTCTCTCTCAAATAAATAAATAAAATATTTGGGGGAAAAAAAAGCCTCCTATATTTTCAGTTAATTTCTATTTTAGAGAGTCTAAAACTACTCTTCCTTTATTGTCTCATTGCTTGGGCAAAATACTTCACTGTAGTGTTTAATTAAGAAGTGATACCAAAGAAAACATTTCTTTCTTGTTTCTGATTTTATCAAATATCGTGTGCTGTTTACTTTTAGCCTTCTGTGGATACTTTTTTTATCAGTTAATGAAGTTCATGTTTAATTTTTCCTAAAATATGTGTTGTTGACCCAGTTCGTAATAATCCATTCAGGCTGCTGTTTTATAGCTGTATCATTGGCTTTTGATTGCGGTGGCCTCAGTGAGAAACTGTAAGCATTGGGCTCTGTGATCTTTTGAACTTGTCGGATGTGCCAGACACTGAGGAGTCTATCCTGCCTCTTGAGCCATCTACCCATATTCTTGGTTCCTCCTTGGGGAAGATACATCTGTGGCTCTCTTTTGCCCATGAGTAGACATGATGATGTAAAGTTGAACTGCTTGGCTATTTCTACTGAAGTACCACATTAATCACCAGACAGCCCTTGAACTTGGCCCTTTCTTAGAAGTCATCATCTTTTATGAGGGCTTCAAATTCTGGTTTTCTTTTAATTCTGTTCCATACATCAGACAAGAAGTGCCTTCAGTGAATTAAAGACAGGCAAAAATGCAGGGTGCCTCGGTGGCTCAGTCATTAAGTGTCTGCTTTCGGCTCAGGTCTTGGTCCCAGCGTCCTGGGATTGAGTCCCGCATCAGGCTCCCTGCTCGGTGGGAAGCCTGTTTCTCTCTCTCCCACTCCCCCTGCTTGTATTCCCTCTCTCACTCTTTCTCTGTCAAATAAACCAATAAAATCTTTAAAAAAAAATAAAGACAGGCAAAAATCCCTCCCATTGTTTCCTGTTATGGATTTGTACGTTAAAAACCAACCCTCTTTCCTAGTAGTTAGTGGCGGGAAGAGGGGTGAGCAGCGTGTGCTCAGTTTGTTCTAGAGTAAGAACCTAGAGTTTAGGAGAGCCGTGAGAGTCGTTCCTTTTTTGTTTTTTGAATATGTGCCCAGTGCATGCCCAACAATAGACCGGTGACAAATGCCTAGCTTCCCTCTGAGACAACTCTTAAGCATCTTCGTTTGGTCAAAATCACATCAACATTGCTTCTGTTGCTGTTCTGTGAGCTGGAACTCAGTCATATGTGGTACAACTAAACCGTAAGAGAAGATGGGAAATGCAGCCTAGCTGGGGGTCCAGGGAAGAGAGAGGGGATTTTGGTAAATAGCCAGCATCTTTTGTCACAGTAAGTAGAAGATTCAGAATTTGAATCCACGTTCTCTACTTACAAACTCTATGCCCTTTTTATTATATTATCATGCCCTTTATTACCTACCAAATAGAATCAGAGTTTTGGTACAAAATGAATGCTGTTGACGGAATCTTATCAGTGAGGTAATTGCCATGGAGAGGCTGACCCAGAGCTCACCATTGCCACCCTTCATCATCCCCTACCCTGCCCGTAACTGCCATTCTCCTTCCAACTGCCCAAATCCCCAGGACTATGCAATATATCTATTTTATTTTCAGTGCTCCTACATCCAAGACCTAAGTTGGAACCTTGTCCTGAGCCAAGTTCATAAGTTTCTCTTTTGGCCGCCATTTTAGGTTCCCCTTTACTGTCCCCTGCCAGAAAGGGAGTGCTACAAGATGGACTCCTAGGAGGTCATTCTTTGCCCAAACTGTGACTGGAGGTTGCCAAGACCATATGGGAATATGCATCACCCACCACGATGTGGGCATGGCTCCTATTCTAATCTTTCCCGAGTGGACAGGTGTCCAGTCCTTCTTCAGGCCTTCTGTGTTATGTTTTGAATAAACTGCTAGACCTTGCTAGACCTTTTGCTAGACTATTTTTAATAATAGTCTCTCAGCAAAAAAAAAAAAAAAATTTCTGTAGGAGATTCAGGATGCATCTTGTAATGTCAAAAAGCAAAAATGACAATAATCTCTAGAAATAACCAATGGATTAACTGAAAAGGCAACCAAGATTTAAAAAAACATGTGTTTTAGTAACGTACTACGAAGTCCTAGAATACAGCAGAATTCCAACCCTGAAAACCTGACCTTAGGTGGAGTTTGGAAAAGCTGTTTCATTTTAATTTTAAGAGTGCAAATCACACCCGTTCTTACACAGATGACCAAGTAAATGCTTTATTGTCCTTGCAGGTAACACCAGTGTGATCTTTGTTAGCATTCTTTTGTTTAGTAAAAGACACAACACTGTTTACATTTATGAAGTAGCTGAAAGAAAAAGAAGTCAACCAATATATTATTATTTTTTTTAAATTTTATTTATTTTTAGAGAGAGAGCACTTGAGTAGGAAGAGGGGCAGAGGGGGAGGGAGAGAATCTCAAGCAGACTCTGCCTTGAGCGTGAAGCCCTAGCGGGGCTTGATCTCACAACCCTGAGATCATGACCTGAGCTGAAATCAAGAGTCTGATGCTTAACCGACTGAGCCACCCAGGCGCCCCATCAGTATATTCTTAAATATTGATACTTATGAACCAATATGTTACTAAAATATTTTTAAAAATCTTGACTGCCTTTTCAGTCAATCCGAAGGTTATTTCTAGTTATTTTTGTCAATTTAACTTTTTGACATTGTAATGCGCATTCTGAATCTCCTCTCGAATTTTTTTGCTGACTCTAAAACGTGACCTACGTGAAATGTCCACAAGATGTGAACGTTTTCTGTTTGTTTTCATTTATTCGTTGTCGTCATAAAGAAACTCTCATGGGGTAAATTGAAAGAGGGAACAAAAATTGGCTAAATCATCATCTCCCACAGTGTGAGACTGGGAGCATAACAGGGCCAAAATTATAAATGTATGAATTTTCTTAGCAGCTTGGTTTCAACATCTTACAGTTTGTAAAAGCAGTTTAAAATCGCAAACCCCTGGGTTTCTAGGAGCCGCTGCAGATCACCTTGAACGGCCAAGGAATAATATGGCCACAAATCCGAGCGAAGCGAATCTCAAGTAAACTCCTTATAAAGAAGCCTCTAGTTGAACATGACTAAGGGTCCGTGTTTCACATTTGTAGACCTCCATTCAGGCACTTGTGTGCTGCCGCATTGCTCCTATTTTTAGTCTAAGCCATGCCTGTGCTACTGTTGGTCTCAGCGGCTACGGCCCCAGTTCTTTGCCTGATCAGTTGGTAATACCCACTTGTCCTCTGGGTGCTTCCGATGCATAGCCAGGTGGTGTTTTCCTGTTGTCACGTGCCCCACCGATCTCTAAGCATGGCTCTGTATTGACATGATATTTAGTTCAGCTCATTTATGAAGTCGATTTTGGTGTCGTGTAGTAAAGATACGAAGACATGGTTGGCTTTGGTGTTCCTTAAAAACCCAAATCCAAAACTGATGCCTGGCCACGCGTTACAGTTTAAATGTGCTACTGAAGACAAGCCTATCTACAGAATTAAAAACATTATCTCGACATAACAGCTTGATGTCTTTTTGTGAAGACATTTTATTCAGAAATTCTTTAGTGGTTTTTCAAGAAATTTACAGCCCATTTGATATGTGCTTAATTAAAACATTCCACACAGCATGTCAAGGCAGTTCATTTTTTTTCCCCCCAGTGAAACGGGAATAGGACTATCCAGAAGTAAAGAGAAGATTCTATAGAAATACCATCGGGGCACCACAGCTTCACAGTATTTAGACTCTGAAGTCATTTGATGATGTGAAACTCTCAGTCTTCCGCTGGTCTTATGTTGTCTCTCAGACTTCAGAGATGAATCCCACAGAATTAGCAAATTTAACCATTGCAATAACTTATGATTTGTATATTATATAACATATATTATATAGAATATATAATACTATGGTATAGTATAATATATGTTAATATGATAGTAATATATACTATAAAAATATATACAGTATATAGATTATAGTATATAAAATATATGGTATAAAAAGTCTTATTTATAATTTATTGTATTAGTCATACTATATAATTAATATTATGTATAATTATATGTTCTATATAATTATATATAATTACATATATTATATAATATATATGTATATCCTCTATATTCTATATATTCAATTAAGACTTTGTTTTGTAGAGCAGTTTTAGGTTCACAGTAAAACTGAAGGGAAGGTACAGATTTACCATATACCCTTTGCCGCCACACATGCATGGCCTCCCAGTGTCAACATCCCTCACCAGAGTGCTCCTATCTGTTCCAAATGGTGAACCTACATTGACAGGTCATAGCCACACAAGTCCATAGTTTACATTATGGTTCACTGCTGGTGTGGGACATCTGTGGGCTTAGACAAATGTATAATAATTTGTATCTGTTACTATGATATTATACAGAATATTTTCACCACCTTAAAAATCCCGTGCTCTGCCTATTCTGCCCTCAATACCTGGCTACCACTGATCTTTTCACTGTCTCCACAGTGCGGCCTTTTCTAAAATGTCATATAATCAGAATTAAACAGTATGTAGCCTTTTCAGATTGGTTTCTTTCACTTAGTAATAGGCATTTAAGATGTCTTTATGGCTTCATAGCACATTTCTTTTTAGTGCTGAATAATATTCTATTGTCTGAGTATATCATTTATTAATTTTTTCATCTGCGAAAAGACATCTTGGCTGCTTCCAAGTTTGGGCAAGTATGAATAAAGCTGCTATAAATAGCCATGTACAGGTTTTTGTGTGGGACATAAGTTTTCAGCTCCTTTGTGTAAATACCAAAGAGTGCAATTGCTGGATCAAATGGTAAGAATATGTTTAGTTTTGTGAGAAACTGCCCAACTGTCTTGCAAAGTGGCTGCTCTATTTTGTATTCCCACCAGCAGTGATTGAGAGTAACTGTTGCTCCACATCTTTGCCAGCATATGGTGTTGTCAGTGTTTTGGATTTTGGCCATTCTAATAGTGTATAGTGGTATTGCATTGCTGTTTCAGTTTGCCTTTGATTGATGACATATGATGTGAAGCATCTTTTCATATGCTTATTTGCCATCTGTGTATCTTCTTTGGTGAGCTGTCCATTAAGAGCTGTAGCCCATTTTTCTTTCCCATTGTTTGTTTTTTCTTATTTTTGAATTTTAAAAGTTCTTTATATATTTTTGGTAACAATCCTTTATCAGATGTATCTTTTGCAAATATTTTCTCCCGGTTGTGGCTTGTCTTCTCATTCTCTTGTCATTGTCTTTTGCAGAACAGAAGTTTTTAATTTTAATGAAGTCTATCTTACCAAATATTTCTTTCATGGATTGTGTCTTCAGTGTTTGATCTAAAAGTCATCACCATGTCCAAGATCATTTAGGTTTTCTCCTATGTTGTCAACTAGGAGTTTTACAGTTTTGTGTTTGGATTTATGTCTGTAATTCACTTTGGGTAAGGTCTGTGTCTAAATTGATTGATTGATTTTGCGTGCGTGCATGCTCTGGCTGTCCACATGTTCCAGAATCATGTGTTGAGGAGACTCTCTTTGCTCCATTGTATTGCCTTTACTCCTTTGTCAAAGATCAGTTGACTCTATTTATGTGGGTCTGTTTCTGGGCTGTCTATTCTGTTCCATTGATTTATTTGTCTATGCTTTCACCAGCGCCATGTTGTCTTGACTACTGTAGCATTATGGTAAATCTTGAAGTTGGGTAGTGTCTGTTCTTTAATTTGTTCTCCTTTTTCAGTGTTGTGTGGGCTATTTTGAGTCTTTTGCCTCCCTGTACATGAGCTTTAGAATCAGTTTATTGATACACACACACACACACACACACACACACACACACAAAACCATGCTAGGATTTTGATTGGGATAGCATTAAGTCTGTGTTCCTATATTTCAGTCATAAATGGAAGCATACAATACCTAGCCTCTTGAATCTAGCTTTTTCACTTAGCATAACACATTAGTGATTCATCTGTATTGTTGAATATATTAGCAGTTTGTTCATTTTAAGTGCTAAGCGGTATCCTGTTATGTGTATGTAAGAATTCATCAGTCGCCTGTTGGAAGACATTTTAGTTGCTTTTAGTTTTTGGTGGTTATGAATAAAGCCACTATAAACATTCATATGCAGGTTTTTGAATGGAAGCAAGTTTTTATTTTTCTTAGGTAAATACCTGGGAGTAGGATTGTTGGTCATATACAAGTATATAAAAATTATTTTAGAGATAAAATTTGTAAAATATACATACAAATATTACATAGTAGACTATATTGTATGCCCTTAAGTTAGTTCCTTTAAATATATTATTAAAAAAGTTTTCAGTTGTGGGCGCCTGGGTGGCTCAGTTGGTTAAGCGACTGCCCTCAGCTCAGGTCATGATTCCGGAGTCCCGGGATCGAGTCCCACATTGGGCTCCCAGCTCCGCGGGGAGTCTGCTTCTCCCTCTGACCTTCTCTCCTCTCATGCTTTCTCTTACTTTCTACCTCTCTCAAATAAATAAATAAAATCTTTAAAAAAAAAAAAGTTTTCAGTTGTGACAAATCTAGCTAATCTGACTCATGCCCTTTGTTCCTTTGTCATATTATGTAGGTGCCCGGATTAATTTTACTTTCTAACAGTATTTTTTTTTCCTCTTTATAAATTTCAAGGTTGAAATATAAAAAATTAAAAAAAAATGCAGGTTTTTATTTTTTTTAAAGATTTTTTTTTTTTTTTTTTTTTTTTAGAGAGAGCATATGTGCACAAGAACCAGGGGGGTAAGGGGCAGAGGGAGAGGGAAACTCAAGAAGACTCCCTGCTGAGTGTGTTGCCTGACCCGGGGCTCGATCTCATGACCCTGAGATCCTGACCTGACCGAAATCAAGAGTCAGATGCTTAAATAACTGAGCCACCCAGGCACCCCAAAATGCAAGTTTTTCAAACTCATTTTGTTATATATACTATTGCATACTTTTTTTGCCTTTTGGCAACACATACCAACTCATAATGGAGTTAGCTTAGATAATAGATATGCACATTAGATATCTGGGGAATGCACACAAATAAAAGCTCATTTAAGGCCTTATTAGAGCCTCTGCCTAGCTACTATCTTGTCAGGACTATCGGCATATTGACAGGTGTCTAGTATTATCTTTACATGTTTTATATCTTCTGACCAATTCTAGCAACCAGATAAGAGGGAGGGGTGGGGAGGAGAGAGGGAGAGAGAGAAAGGAAGGAAGGAGGAGGGAAGGGAAGTGGGAAGAGGGCAAGAAAGGAGGGAGGATATAATGGACCTGGATAATTCATAAACTGCACACTCAGTGTCTGCCTTAAGTTGAATGACCACTTAGCTTATTTTAGTATATTTAATTTTTACAAAACAGCAGTAGGGCAGCTAACTTTATATTGATTTATATATATTTTTTCTGTTCTTCAAGAATTATTAGCGATCATTACAACTACATTTGTAACAGGTATACTTGAAAGAAGATAGCCTACTCAGGGGGCACCTGGGTGGCTCAGTCATTAAGCATCTGCCTTCAGCTCAGGTCATGATCCCAGGATCCTGGGATTGAGCCCTGCATTGGGCTCCCTGGTCAGCGGGAAGCCTGCTTCTCCCTCTCCCACTCCCTCTGCTTCTCTCTCACTGTCTCTCTCTTCGTGTGTCAAATAAATAAATAAAACATTCTTTAACAAATAATACTAAAATGATAGACTTGTAATTGCTTAGTACAGGGTGTAACACAATGAGCACAATAAACTATTTTAAGCTGTACTTATCATAATTCATAATAATGTCATTACTCATTCAGAAATACTCAGTGATTTTGCACAAATCTGTACGAAATCAGCTGTAAGCAGCTACGTCTGTAAGCAACTAAACACCACTTAAACACTTTCAAAATAATACTTTTATCAAATTTTCTTAGCACAGCAGCATCATATTTTAAAACCTTGATTGAAATTAGGGGCGCCTGGCTGGCTCAGTGGGAAGAGCATGCGACTCTTGATCTTGGGTTTGTAAGTTCGAGCCCCACATTGGGTGTAGAGATTACTTAAATAAATAAATAAGAATTAAAAAGAAACTGATTGAAATTAAATGTAAAATACATTTTTTCAGAATAAAAGAATTTTCAAGTGCAAAAATGTTAAAATTATACTTTTAAAAATAAAATTAATTTAAAAAGTGGTAAACATACATGGTTCTGCAAGACTAAGTAACTATAAAAATATAAATTTATGAGAAGCATGAATTGATTACCTGCTATGAACCAGGTACTTTTCTAGGCTTTTGGGGACAAAGCAGAGAGCAAGACTGACAAGACAGGAGTTGGCAAGCTATGGTACCTGGACAAATCTGTTCTACCATCTGATTTTTGAATAAAGTTTTATTGGAGCACAGCCATGGCCATTCATTTATGTATCACCTATGGTTTCTTTCATGCTACGAGAGCATCACTGAGACCACGCGGCTCACACACACTTCCTACAAGATCTATCTGGCCTTTTCTAAAAAACGTTTGCTGAACCCTGGACTAGACTGTTCTCATGGAACTTAGATTCTAGTTGGGATGAGTTGGGAAGTTGTTGGGGCAGAAAAAATGCAGATAAATAAGATAATATCAGATTGTGTCAAGTGACCTAAATATACTAGTAAATGTGTTAAAAAGAGTGGCCAGGGTTTGTTTGGTTGTTTCTAAGTAGAGGATGTTAGAGGTAGATCTAAATGAAAAGAGAGATTTAGGTATGAAATAATCTGAAGGTAATTTGCTATAGGTGGAGAGAATAGTAGGTGCAAAGGCCCTGAGGTAAGAAAGATTTGGTACATTCTAAGAACAGAAAGAAGTCAGTCAGCTAGAGTTAATGAATCAGAGTCAGAGGGGTTGATGAGGTTGGAAGGCTCGTCAGAGACTAGAACACTTTAAGTTGTATAGACTATGGTAAGCAGTTTGGGATTTTCTTCTCAGGGTAATGGGAAGGTACTAGAACAATTAAAGCATGAGGGCGATGTTATCTGAGTGCTGACAATATTTCTAAAACATCAATTCTGATAAAATGGCTTTGTAAGCTATTGTTAAGGAAAATAACTCCAGACTCATAGCCAACATTTATTTAATGATAACACTGTAGACATTGATTGCCATTACAGAGACAAGACAATGATATCATAATTTTAATATTATTTTGGAAATTCTAGCTGATGTGGTAAGCAGATAAATATATAAGAGGTATAAATATTAGGGTAAATGAAAATTTTATTTGCAGATAGTATGACCGAAAAGCAGGCTATGAAAAAAATAACTACAAAATAAATATACCGGCATAAAAAACAGCAGTTTCCTCCATATTAGCAAAATCCAACTAAAAAGTATAATAGAGAAATCCTCAAGTACAGTAGCAGTAAGAAATGTAAAATACTTAAGAAATACTTATGGAAATACTTAAGAAAGTTAATGAAAAATTTCCAAGTCACATAAAAGAAAGCTGGAGGAGAGAGACAAACCAGATTCCCAGATGGAACCACCAAATATGTTAATGCTGAAAAGCTGACGATTCTTCCTGAATAAAATGATAAATTTAAGGCTATCTCAATTAAAGTCACATGGAGACATATAGACAAAGAGCAGATTGTAAGTATTCAGAAAGCCTAGGGGAAAGCACACGGGGCTTCTCTGTCAAAGAAATGTGCACTTCTTGTAAATACGGTATGTTGCCTAATTGGCAAGGACAAGTATATTAATGCTCATGACTGATAAGAGGAGAGATCAAACCTGAGACCACGTTCTTTTTTTTTTTTTTTTTTTTAAAGATTTTATTTATTTGACAGAGATCACAAGTAGGTAGAGAGGCAGGCAGAGAGAGGGGGGAAGCAGGCTCCCTGCAGAGCAGAGAGCCCTATGCGGGGCTCGATCCCAGGACCCTGAGATCATAACCTGAGGGGAAGGCAGAGGCTTTAACCCACTGAGCCACCCAGGCGCCCCCTGAGACCACATTCTAAGTATAAGAACTACTGGTCATTAGGTGATGAGAGAGGTAAGTACTGTGTGTGAATTTGCTTGTGGAGAAGTATATGGAAACGGAAGAATTAGGAGAATTCTGCAGAATTAAGAGAAAAGTCATTATCAACAAACATTTAAAGTTATAAAAATATCTGTGTTTATTGTCGTAAAAAGATTTATAGAGCAGCCCCCGACTTACTTAGTTATAGACAACAAAGACAAGATGAGCCCAGGATGATAAGAAACTACTAGAGAACACATCACTTAAAATTTTTTTTAACTAAGGTATAATTTATATGCAATAAAATGCATCCATTTTAAGTATAAGAGAAGATAAATTTTGACAAATGTATAATCACTCATTTAACTACTACCCCAATCAAGATATACAGCCACTTTCCTCACCCCAAAAAGTCCCCTCATGACCGTTTGAAGTCTTTCTCTTGCACCCTGACCCCTGGCAACCATTGATACGCTTTCTTTAATTATAGACCAGCTTTTTCTTTTCCAGGATTTCATGTAAATGGATTAGTGAAAATATATATTCCTTTTATCTCATGTGTTTCTGCAGCATAATGATTTTGAGAGTTATCCATATGTTTTGCAGTATCTATTCTTTCCTATTTCTTTTTTTTTTTTTTAAAGATTTTATTTATTTATTTGACAGAGAGAGAGAGAGATCACAAGTAGGCAGAGAGGCAGGGAGAGAGAGAGGGGGAGGCAGGCTCCCCGCTGAGCAGAGAGCCAGATGCGGGGCTGGATCCCAGGACCCTGAGATCATGACCTGAGCTGAAGGCAGAGGCTTTAACCCACTGAGCCACCCAGGCGCCCCATATTCTTTCCTATTTCTTGACAAATATTCTACTATATTAACATGCCACTATTAGTTTTCCACCCACCTGTTGATTGGGTTTGTTAAACTTTTTTGGCAATTACTTAAAAAGCTGCTATGAACATTTGCGTACAAGTATTTGGGTGAACATACGCTTTTATTTGTCTTGGTTAAAGACATAGTAGAATTCCTGGATCTTAGTAAGTACATGTTTGAGTTTAAAGGAAACTGCCATCTGTTTTTCAAAGTGGTTCTACTATTTTACATTCTACATCTTTGATAATCCATCCTATTTCCGTCTTTTTGTTTTTACCCATTCTAATGGGAATGTCGTGGTATTCCATTGTGACTCTAATGTGAATTTCTCTAATGGCTATTGAGTTTAATCAGCTATTTGTGTGCCTTGTTGGCCATTTGTCTCTTTATTGAAATGTTCAAATCATTTGCTCATTTTAAAATTGATTTATTTTCTTATTGCCGAGTTGAATGATTTTTAATGTACTCTGCATCAGGTCTTTTGCCATATATACAATATTTTCGTTGTCTTAACAGTGTCACTCAGAGAGCAAAAGTTTAATTTTGATGAAGTCAGTTCTGCTTTTGTCCTTTATGGTTTGTGGTTTCTGTGGTCTAAGAAATACTTTCTCCAAGGTTTGCTTTTTCATTTTCTTCTAGGCATTTTTTTAGTTAGAGTTTATATATTAAGGATTGGGATTCATTTGGTTTAATTTTTGTGTATGGTGTGAGGTAAGGATTAAAATTCTTTTTTTTTTTTTTTCTTCAAGGAATATCTTAGTCCCCCACTATTCATTGGCCAATAATTGAGCAAGGCAATGATAGTCAAGACCACACTCCTCTTAAGGTGCTCTCTAGCCAGTGGCTCAGCAAAGTGATCTAGCTGTTGCCACTCAACATAAGACTCCACCAGTGAAAACCTTTGCTCTGGATTTCTGTGCTGGGCTGACAGATTGTCAGGTCTTTGTCATGGTTTGATAGACTCCCCCATTCTGCTCAGTCTTGCATTCTCCTATTTATTCCTCATTCCTCATTGAATTACCTTGGCATCTTTGTTGAAAATGAATTGACAACATAAATGTGGGTCAATTCCTGGACTCTGTTCTGTTCCATTGATCTTTATGTGTCTCTTTATACTAATACAATACTGTCCTGATTAATGTAGCTTTATAATAAGCATTGAAAAAGGTAAATGAAGCCTTTTTTTCTCCTTTCCAAAGTTGTTTCGTCTATTCTAGCTCTTTTGAACGTCCATATAAATTTTAGAATCTGTTTTGAGAGTGATTTTTATCCCCTCCCTTTTCTAGGACTTCATTAATCTATATCTGTGACTGCTTGATATTGTGGTATGTGAGTCTCTGTTATTATTCAGTCATTTTTCCTTTATGCTTTATTTCGGATATTTTCTATCACTGTATCTTCAGGTCCCCCCCCCCCCTTTTTTTTCTCATAGTCTCATCTGCTGTTTTCCCCATCTAGTTAGTTTCAACCTGTTTATTTTATTTTTTTTCATCCCTGGAATTGTCATCTGGTTTATTTTTTTTTATATCTTTCACATCTCTATTATGTTCATGTTTTCTTTAACTAGTTGAGTATATTGAAAATAGCTAATTTAATATCCTTGTCTGCTATTTCTGTCATTGTTGTCATTCCTGGATCTGCGTCTTTTGACTGATTTTTCTCCTGGGTATGGATCACTCTTTTTCTATTTCTTAGCATGTCTAGTAATTTTTTAAATTGGCTATTGGACACTGTGAATGTTACATTCTTGAGAGCTGATATCTGTTGTCTTTTTTATTTATAAGTTTTAATTCAAATTCCAGTTAACATACAGTGTAGTATTAGTTTCAGGTGTACAGTTTAGTGACTCAGCACTCCATACATCACCCGGGGCTCATCACAGCAAGTACATGACGAATCCTGATCACCTGTTTCCCACATCCTCCCACCCCCACCTCCCCGCTGGTAACCCTCAGTTTGTTCTAAGTAAGAGTCTGTTTCTTGCTTTGCCCCCTTTGCTCATTTGTTTTCTTTCTTAAATTCCACATATGAGTGTAAATCATATGGTATTTGGCTTTCTCTGACTAATTTCGCTCAGCATAATATGATGTCTTTTCTTAAAGCATATTGGACTTTACTCTTCAGGCAGTGGAGTTAATTTTGGATCAGCTGGATACTTTCAAGCTTTGTTTGGATAGGTTTAAAGTAGTTTTCCTCTAGGGTAGCATCTTACTACTAAGACCTAATTATTCTGGAGTTCTACTGAATGTCTCAGGGTTCACCGAGACCTCTCGCTCAGCCTTCTCCCAGCCCCGAATGAACACTGGGGATGACCCAGCTTGTTGCTCCCCAGTCATTCTTTGCTCATTCTTCTTGAATTTTACTCTACTCATCATGACTTGGGCTCCAGCAGATCCAAGGGGAATGCTGTGCAGATTTGGGGACCATTTTGTTGATAATGTCTTCCTCCTTGGTATCCTGCTCTGTAAATTCAGTCACTTCAGTCTCTCATTTTCAACTCATGGAGACCATTACTTTTGTATGGGAGCCCTCACCTTGCACTGTGATCCAGGAAGAGCTTTTGGGAGGAAAGCTGGGATGATCAGAGGACTCACCTTGCTTGTTTCTTTTTTCTTGGGTAACTTAGAACCACACTGTCTTTACAGCACCGTTCATTGTATGAAAAAGAAAAAGGTTCTTTAACATATTTTGTCTAGTTTTCAAGTGTTTATATGACGAGGATAAGTATAATTATAGTTATTCCACATAGGCAGAATCAGAAAGCAACACAAGTTTGTGATGCAGCATATTAATGTTATATTCTTTTGAGCACATACCCTTTAGCGATTCTCAAAGTATGGTCCGCAAATCACCTACATCTTTATCTACCGAGTAATAACCTACTAAATGGAATTTTTTGGGCTCTACTCCAATTGTTGGGGGGATGGGATCGGAAATCTAATTTTAAAAGCTTCCTAAGTGATTCTTAGGTCTGGAAAATTGTGAGCATGCTGGCTTTGCTCTGTCATTTTATCTTCTGCGGTAAAGACATCTCCACTATTTGCCTATGTTGTTGAGACAAGGGATGTAGAATAACAGAGCTGGACTTTTTTAAAGAGTTCAGGCCAAAGAGCTCGTTTGCACAGAGAACAGTGCTCCAGAGGTCAAGGCAATGGGTTCATTCTTTGAGTACATTTTAGAGCTTCTTTCTGAACAATGGATACTCAGACTGTGTTTTAGGTACCCAAGCAGCATCTGTTTATTTACAAAGGGCGGCACATAATCACCAGGGTTACCAGGTCCCGGGGCACCGAAGAAAAATTTCCTCCAGGCAGCGTGAGTTGCAGCAACCGCCGAGTGAGGCCCTAAGATGATTGTAGCCTGTGCTGTCTGATGTTTTAGGGACAGGATATGAAAGAGAGATTATAAGGCCGGTGACGACAACCACTAAGAAAACAAGCTCTAATGGTAAAGGTTTCTCTTTCGCACCTCCCATCTTCATTTTCTGCTTCTTTTCAGGCACCAGGCTCTAAGTGTGTCATTTAATGAGTTGTTGACTAGGGCACCTGAGCGCTCAGGATACCTGCATTTGAATAGAACACATCCAGAAATAAGGCATTTTAATAACAAATGACAATAGAGTTCTCCAGCAGCGGCGACAGATTTCTGAGGTTTCACCTGTGAGTGAGTGAGTGTGTGTGCACACACGCACGTGCATGTGCACATGAGCTCCAGAGATGCTTGGCTTCTTAAGAGGTAAATCATGATAATTGCACGTATTATAAGTGTATTCACAGCATAGAGTAGTAAACACTTGTTAAAAAGAATGAGGTACATTTATACTTAGGTGTTTGTGTATAAATAAGTAGTAGCGATAATAGGGTAGCATATATAGAGGAAAAAAAAGATGAAGGGAGAGAATACGTTACATTCTGTTAATAGTGATTATCTCCAGAAGGTGGATTTTTGGTGGCGAAGACTGTCCTATTCAAAGTTAATTATCTCTGTAGTGTTTGAATTTGGTATCACCTGGGTAATCAGAAAAATAAATAATAAAACTCAGGGGGGACTGCCAGCTCTGCCTGAGCGAAGGCTTGTCTGCTAGATCTATAAATCAGGAAACACAAAATGCATCTGCTTAAGTGTTTCCATACCCACCGTATATTCAGTTAAGAGAGAAAGTGCCTTTTATTTGAAAAATGTGAAGCCAAAAAGAATACATGTTGTATTTTTTGTTTCATAGATATTGATCAAATGTTTCACTCCCAAGGAGCTAAGGGAAGTTTCACAGAGAAAGAGAAATGAAAAACTCATTGAGCTGCAGCCAGGAGGGAAGAAGGGGAAGAGTGTACTCCAAGAAATGAGGATACAATTGAACTGAAGTATTAAAAGGACAGTTCTGGGAAGGGGGTCAATAATAATGATGACAACAGCCACAGTGATAACTGTGGCTCACTTTGTTTAATCCTCCCATTAAGTATCCTGGAAGGATACTTAATATTTGAGTCTCAGTGTCCTCCTTTGTAAAATGGGTATAACTGTGCGACTCACAGGCTTATCATGGGGACTACATGACAGGAGGGGTATCAGACACTTGCCATCGTGTCCGGGATGCAGTACGGCTGGCTGCATGTTAGCTGTGGTTATTGTCCTCGTCCCCATCTGATAGACCTGGGAATTGAATCTGAAACTAGCCCACCTTCCAAGAACTGAGTGGCAGAGCTGGTACCCAGATCTGGGCTTGTCTGTTTCTAAATCTGTTTCCGTAGTCATGTGAAACAGCTACATTTTGGGGTCTGTTTAAACTCCCTGAGTATTTCACCAGTTTCAATGACTATATTTAGAATGCTGATGTACAAACGTGCCTAATTGAGACTGATTATTGTAGTAGACAGATGTGTTGGTGATGCATGCATTGTTAGAGACATCAACAGAAACAGATAACATATTTTTTAAGGATAAAACCATGTTCTATAGGTAGAATTTTTAGGTTGGAATGCATTTTTTTCCTTAGGATAATACCCAAGCGTAGAGTGTGACCACCTTGTATTGAGTGTTAGCAGGAGAGAACAGCTTGTTGCCCCTCTGGTGACTTTGGCATCAAAGTGACAGATGGCTCAGTCCAGGACTCAGACTTCCTGGCATAGTCTCCTGCCTTCCTGGCAGAGCAGCTTTGCCGATTTAACGGGAAGTGCTCCAAAGAAAAGCTTATGAGGTGGAGCAGGGCAAGGTCTTACCTTTGCTGCTGCTGATTCGTAAGGATAAATCAAGGCAGGTTCAGCAGGGAAGTTCTTCTGGGACCTGAAGAGGGAACCAAAAAGAAGCAAAGAGGGAAAGGATGCATGTCTTCAGTCAGAGGTCAATGATGCTGAACTGGGCTGCCTGGCCAGGAAACATTTTTGAAACAGGCAAACCCATTGTCATGTGTGCTTTGATGGAAAACGCAGAGCACAGCGTAGCAGTGGAGGGTGGCGCTGAGTTCAAGTTCAGCTTGTCCTAAACCACATTGATTTCCTGGCTTTGTGTGCTAGCGAGAAACTCCTGGTTGGGTTACATGAACCGGAAAAAAAAAAAAAAAAAAAAAAAGTTCCCTGATGGAGTAGGAGGTGAGAAATGAGGGTGTGTTGAAAGGGTAGCAAGAATGGGGCTCACACAGCAGATATTTTAGAATCAAGCCCATACACCTGGCATAGAATGAGAATCATGACAAGACAAGCTTCACTTGACTCTAACCCAAAAGCCAGAGGGAGTTAGCTCAGCCTATTCACCTCTCCTGTCTGGCACCACCATCTGCTCTGAGCCAAACTGGCCGTAGGGCACAATGGTTGGTATATCACTTGGTATGTACCTGTCGGTTCATGGTTAGCACGAGGGAATTTGAGGCAGAAAGCAAATTCTTGCATTTCACCCACCTGTGTAAGGCTGGCTTCTGTTCTACTAAATCTCTGAACAGAGGGAAATCTTAAACTTATACAAATGGCAGGAGAATTCCATTCACTTAACCATAGAGGAGGAGCCTGGTTCTCTCATCTCGAGGTTGGATGCGTGATGAAGGGGAGACTTCTGAGCCAATCGGGCTACCGCAAGAATGACAGTGAAAACCACTCTCATTATGGGCTCAGCAGGATTAGATTTCCCTGGCACTTTTCCCCTTTGTTCCTGAGGGGCTGAGGAAAGAAAAAGGAAAAGGAAAATCAGGGGAGTGTATAAGTAGAGAAGTGTGTTTGCAGATGGGACCTGGAATTTTCTAGAGTATGCAGCTGTAGCGACTCCATAACCACGTAAGACTTGGTGACTCTTTGCTGGGAACTGAATGTGTTCCTCCAAAATTCCTGAGGCCTAATCCGCAACGTGATAGTATTAAGAAGTGAGGCCTTTGGGAGGTGACGAGGTTCAGGATGGAACCCTCACGAATGGGATTAGTGCCCTAATAAAAGAGATTCCAGAGAGCTCCCTCGTGCCACGTGAGGATACGGTGAGGAAATGGCTCTTTGCAACCTAGGAGAGGACCCCTACTAGAACCCAACTCTGCTGGCCATCCCGATCTCAGACTTTTAGCCTCTGGAACTGTGAGAAATCAATTTCAATTGCTTATAAGCCACCCAGTCTATGGTATTCTGGCAGCCCAAACTGACTACAGCCCTCTATTATGCCAACACATCACAGTGGCTGTCTATTCTGATGGGATAATCAGATGATCTGGGGAAGGTGCCAGATATTTTTACTTCTGTATATTTTTACATTGCACAGTAAGTATGTATTCGTTATATAAGTAAATAAATGAAGACCCCCCCCCCCCCCAAATAACTTTGTATTGAGTGGTGGCTATAAAGAACAAAAGAACCAGTGAGTGTCTCTATCTTCTGGGCCTCAGGAGGATGTCTGAGAAGACCTACTTCCCTCCCCCGTCCCCCCACCACACACTAACACTCTGTTTCCAGTCGGCTCTCCAAGAGGGCGCTTGTGCAAACGGGAGAGTGGAAAGGAATGTTTGAGAATGTCTTTCTGCCTCCCTCCTCTTCCAGTGAACAAAATCTTTGCTAGAGTGCAGGCGTGTCCCTGAGATGGTCGTCCTTGAAGAGAATAAGCTCTATGCAGGAAGCCAGTGGAGGCATTTTGCTTAGACATCTTAACACAGTTTTATAATTATTTACTAAGTAGCATCCTTGAGTAATGTAAAAACATGATTGTCTTTAAGCAATAAGTAAGGGAGTAGGCAGGCTTGCTGGCAGCCTGGTCCAAACCCCAGAGCAAGAACATGAAGGAGACAGTAGTCAGCTTCTAAAAGGTTCCTGCTGAGGAAGATCAATATGCTTATGTATATGCATATAGGTTAGCCTTGAGTAAATCCAGAGATCAAGCACTATAGCTTGTCTTTATTTGTATGCCATAAACTTCTTTTTCATTTTATGGTGTCTAGAAGCATCAAAATAGTTGATAAAAACATGATTTCTTATACCATCTTAAGAAACTTAACCTGTGAAAAATTAAACTAATTGTTTCTTACTGAGACTTTTTTTGAACATTATAGATGTATCATTTTTTTTTTTAAGATTTTATTTATTTATTTGACAGAGAGATCGCAAGCAGGCAGAGAGGCAGGCAAAGAGAGAGGGGGAAGCAGGCTCCCCGCTGAGCAGAGAGCCTGATGCGGGGCTCGATCCCAGGACCCTGAGATCATGACCTGAGCTGAAGGCAGAGGCTTTAACCCACTAAGCCACCCAGGCGCCCCAGATGTATCATTCTTATTTTAAATTAAAAGAGAAAAAAGTTTTTTTGAGAACCCCCCCCCCCAAATCCTAGGTTTTTGTGGCTGCTCTGATTCAATTTCTTTTAGGAAAATGACATTGCCATTGCTGGAAATTAACAAGTAAAAATACTCCATTGAGTGGAGGGAAATTGTTTTTCTATTACACACAAAGAACTACAGCATAAATCACTGTGATTTTAGTCTTCCTCAGTAGTGGCTCAGAGGAAACACCATCATCCCTCTTCTACTCTCTCAGGTAACAGCTTGAAACTTTCCATTCTTACCAAGACCACAGAGAAGGGCTTCACTCTTTAAAATTAAAATTAAAATTAAAAAAAATTTAAAATTTAAAATTTAAATTAAAAAAATTTAAAATTTAAAATTAAAAAAACTCTTTAACATTCTGGGAGAATCAATGTTGAAGCACTCATTTTGACGAACTCCTTAGAGACTGAGGATTCATCCATGTTAGCCAATGGGAACTCACTTGATTCTTTAGAAATATTGATTCTCTTGACTCTTTCACTCCAGAGGACAGTTTGTTGCGAAAGACAAACTAGTGGGTGTCTAAGAGAACAAGGAATGGTACAAATCCATGCATTAAATGCATCGCTTTGATTGGGCTTTACAAATGATTTACCATTCCATTTGATTTTTCCTTTGGGAAATTGGAAAAATGTTTCCACTGCTTCTGGCATAGTTCTTGTTTATTTCAAGGGCAACCATCTCAGGAACACACCTGCACTCTAGCAAAGATTTTGTTCACCGGAACAAAGGGGAGGCGGAAAGATACTCTGAAACATTCCAAACTGCTTGAAACATGCCATGTATTAACAGACCTTCTGGCATGTTAGATCATTCTAATCACAATGTCTGCTAATGCCTTTTGTGAACAGGAACCTTTGTAACTTTAGCAAGGGAGAAGTAATGACATCAACAGCTTTTACTAGTCTTCAAAAATATATAATTGTTAGCATGACCATTTTTTTACATCAATAACAAGATGGATTTTTTTTGGTAAATAAGTACAGGAAACTGCTTTTACATTTATTTGCAAAACAAGAATCAATTTGCAAAACATTTTGTTTTCGGAGCTGGATTTTTAGGTTTATGTGCAAAGGTCATGCAAAATAGAGCAAGCTGAGAACAAAATGAACATAAAACAATGTACATTTTTACTGGAAGGAGTTGTCAAACACTGTGAAGGGTCTGAGATTTTACTCTACTTATAAACTCATAATTTAGTGTGATACGGCTTCATGGAAGCTGGCTGAAGACATGAGACTCCTGGATCAGAGATGAAGGCCTCATTATTACTTACAGCAGTAGCAGTGGCCAGGGTATCTGCATTTTTGTGCTGATTCCCCGAGGCCTTGTTCACATAGACTAATATGAAGAGAGCCAAATGATACCTGCACATCCTGTGGGTTGACTATAGGAGGGGAATCCTGAACTTGGGGCACCTGAATAGTAAGCATGCTTCATTTTTGATCGCTAGTTAGATACTACCTTTATTATACTGAACAGTATGCCTGCCCTTTGCTTCAGAGCATTATCTCTATCTTATTAGGTGTGAGCAAAACTTCTCTTAGCTGTGGAGGGAGATATTATTTCTACCTTCCTGTTTGCTAGGCAAACATTCTTGAAATAATAGTCTAGAACAAAGGGCAGACAGTGACTCACTTGTAAGATGTATAGAAATGTGATGGGGCGCCTGGGTGGCTCAGTCAGTTAAGCATCTGACACTTGATTTCAGCTCAGGTCATGATCTCAGGGTTGTGAGTTTAAGCCCTATGTCCAGGCTCTGCACTCAGCGGGGAGTCTACTTGAGATTGCCTCTCACCATCTCCGCCTATCCCCTCTCATCATCTCCATCTGCCTCCTGCCCCTGTGCTTTCTCTCTAAAATCAACCAACCAACCAACCAACCAACCTTGGGGAAAAAATGTATAGGGTCACATGGGTGGCTCAGTTGGTTAAGCATCTGCCTTTGACCCAGGTCATGATCCCAGGGTCTTGAGATCCAACCCTGAGTCAAGATTCCTGCTCAGCTGGGAGTCTGCTCCCTCTCTTCTGTCCCTCCCCCCACTCATGTTCTTTCTCACCCACTCTCTCTCAAATAAATAAATAGAATCTTTAAAAAAAGATGTATAGAAATGTGAGAGATGGGAAGTAGGGGGTGGATTTTGGCAAGATGGTGGTATAGGATGCATCTTTGCCCGTGACACACCAAATCTACAGCTACATGTGGATCGTTTTCCTCTGAAAAAGATCTGAGAAGTAGGTGTACTGCTTTTGCACAACAAAGGATAAAAAGACCACATTGAGAGGGATAGGAGAGAGAGAGCCTGGGGGATGGCATTTCTGAGCTCCATTGGAATGTAATAGACAGTTCTTGACAGGTTATCACCTTCATGTTACTGCACAGAAAGAGGACTGAAATACAGCCAACTCTTCTTGTAAAAAAGGCCTATTTACTATGCCTGGAACTTCAGCTTGAGGGAGAGAGGCTTTAGGTTTCCCCCACAACTAGAGGCTATGGAGGTACCCCTAGGGGATGTTAATAGGGAGAACCCATTCTTGACACCCTCTTGGCCTTGCAGCAGCTCAAAAAAACCTCCCAGAAAGGAGCTTATACATTTGTCAGGAGCCCTGATTTTTGAAACTGTCACCCAAGAGATACTTCTAGATCTCTTGGTCTGGAAGCCAGAGTAGGGAATGCAATTTTTGCCCCACAGGACTGAGATATTTACATACTTTGAAAGCTATTGCCTGAGAGTCAGTCTTCCAGTAAATCTGAAACTAGGTGCTAAATGAGATTCCTCACCTTGGAACACTGACAGATCCTGGCACACCCTCAACAGTGAGGTCTTATCAAGAATAAACCAGGCAGTTTAATGATCACAAAGTTTTGAGAGAAAACTAAGAGCTAGAGTGAGGTTGAAAGAGAAGTCTCATCACCTATAAAATACCACTCATTCAAGACTGAGAGAGGTAATTATTTCACCTAATACATAGAAGTAAACATAGAATCGAGCAAAATGAGGGAATAGAGAAATACATTTCAAACAAAAGAATAAGAGAAAACATCAGAAATAGACCTTAATGACATGGAGATAAATCTACCTGATAAAGAATTCAAAATAATGGTCATAAAGATACTCATTGAACTTGGGAAAAGAATGAATGAACAGTGTGATAACTTGAACAAAGAGATAGAAAATATAAGAAAGTACCAAACAAAACTCACAGGGCTGAAGAAAACAATAACTGAAAAATACACTGTGGGGTGGTGTTGGTGTTCAATAGAAGACTAGATGAAACAGAAGAATAGATTGGTGAGCTGGAAGACAAAGCAATGGAACTCACCCAGACAGAGCAGGAAAAAGAAAGATGGATTTAAAAAAGTGAAGATAATTTAGAGGACCTATAAGACACATCAACTGGAATAACATATGCATTAGAGGGGTCCCAGGGGAAGAGAGAGAAAGGGACAGAAAATTTGTTTGAAGAAATAATGGCTGAAAACTTCTCTAACCTAGGGAAGGAAATAGACATTGAAGTCCAGGAAGCCCAGAGAGTTCCGCATAAGATGAGCCCAAAAAGATGCACACAAAGACACATTATAAATAAGATGTCAAAACTTAACTAAGAGAGAATTTTAAAAGCAGCAAGAGACAAATTGTTACATACAAGGGAAACCCCATAAGGCTATCAGCAGATTTCTCAACAGAAACTTTGCAGGGCAGAAGGGAGTGATGTGACATAAAGTGCCTAAAGGAAAATACTTCTGACTCCAAATCTTCTACCTGGTGTGTGTGCGTGCGCATGCACACACACACACTAAGTGAAATGAATTAGGTCGTGAAAGACGAATACATATGATTTCATTCATGGACTCTAAAAAAACAGTGGAATAAACAAACAAAATTTATCTCCCTGTAAATACAAAGAAAAAAACTGATGGTTGCCAGAGGGAAGGGGGGGTGTGGGGATGGGCAAAATGGGTGAAGGGAATGGGAGATACAAGCTTATAATTTTGAATAAGTCATGGGAATAAAAGGCACAGCATAGATCAATGATATTGTGGGAGCATTGTATGGGGACAGATGTAGCTGTACTTGTGAACATAATATAACATGTAGAAAAGTTGAATCATTATGGTGTACACCTGAAAATAATATAACATTGTGTGCCAACTATACTCATAAAAATTTTTTTAAAAACCACCAAAAATACTCTGCCTGGCAAGATAATAATCTTGAATGATAATTCAGTACGGATGGAGAGAGAGAGTTTTTCAGACAAACAAAAACTAAAGGCGTTTATCACCACTAAACCAGCCTCAAAAAAATGTTAAAGGGACATCTTTAAGCTGAAAAGAAACCACTGATTAATAACAAAAAATTTACAAAAGTGAAAATCTTACTAGAAAAGGTAAATTTGTAGTAAAGATTGTAGATTAGTCACTAGAAAGCTACTATGAAAATTAAAAGGCAATAGAGTAAATTAACTAAAATTACAATAATTATTAAAGGATACATAAAATAGATATAAAATGTGAAAACAAACCTATTACATAAGGGAGAAGAGTAAGAATTTAGTTTTGGAATGTGTTAAAATTGAAGTTACTCTCAACTTAAAATAGACTGTTAATATACATAGGATGTTATGTGAGAACCTCACAATAACCACAAACCAAACACTTCTGGTAGATACACAAAAGACAGTGAGAGGATATCCAACCCTAAGGTTGAAGAAAATCATCAAACCGTAAGGGGAGAGAGAAAGAGTAAAAGAAAGGAACAGAGAGTAACTATAAAAACAGCCAGAAAACAATTAACAAAATGAGAATAAATGCATACCTATCAATAATCACTTTAAATATAAATAGACTGAAGTCTCTAGTCAAAAGACATAGAGTGGCTGAATGGCTAAAAAAAAAAAAAAAAACCACAGCATCGATATACTGCTTCTAAGAGACTCCAGAAATAAGGACACATATAGATTAAAAGTGAGGGGATGGAAAAAGATGTTCATGCAGCTATAAATGAAAAGAAAGATGGTGTAGCTATACTCATATTAGATAAAAGAGAGTTTAAAGCAAAGACTGTAATAAAAGCTATAGAGGGGAACTACAAAATGATACAGGGGACAATTAAGCAAGAAGATACAAGATTTATAAATATATATGCACCCAACATAGGAGCACTGACATATACTAAGTAAATAGTAACAGACCTAAAGGGAAAAATTGACTTCAATATAATAGTTGGGGACTTTTAAGACCCTACTTATATCAATGGTTAGATCATTCAGGTGGAAAATCAATAAGGAAACATAGGTCTTAAATGACACATTATACCAAATGGACTTAATAGATATATACAGAAAACAAAAAAATTATATCCCCCAAATTATGGGATGCAACAAATGCGGTTCTAGAAGGGAATTTTATAGCAATACAGGAGTAGCTCAAGAAACAAGAGAAATCTCAAATAAAGAATTTAACTTTACATTTAAAGGAACTAGGAAAAGAGGAGCAAATGAAGCCTAAAGTTAGTAGAAGGAAGGACATAATAAATATAAGAGCAGAAATAAATAAAGATTAAACAGACAATGGAAAAGATCAATTCAACTAAGAGCTGGATTTTTGAAGAGGTTAAAAAAATGACAAGCTTTTAACTAGACTCAACAAGAGAAAAAGGGCTCAAATTTAATTCAGATATGAAAGAGAAGTTACAACTGATAGCACAGAGGATCATAAGAGATTACTACGAACAATTATATAACAACAGAATTGGACAGCCCAGAAGATGGATCAGGTCCTAGAAGCTTACAGTCTTCCAAATCTGAATCATGAAAAAATAGAAAATCTGAATAAACAGATTACTAGTAAGGAAATTGAATTAGTAATCAAAAACCTTCCAACACACGAAACTCTAGGACCAGATGGCCTCACTGGTAAATTCTAAGATTTAAAGAAGAAGATTTTAAAGATTTTAAATCTTCATTCAAAGAAGATTTAATACCTATCCTTCTTGGGGGCACCTGGGTCGCTCAGTCGGTTAAGCGTCTAACTCTTGATTTTGGCTCTGGTCATGATCTCAGGGTCTTAGGATCGATTCCTGTGTTGGGCTCTGTGCTCGGCACAGAGCCTGCTCCAGAATTCTCTCTCCCTCTCCCTCTACCCTTACCCCCCCTCAAGTAAATAAATAAATCTTTTAAAAAATACCTATCCTTAAACTCTTCAGAAAGCTGAAGAGTGAGGAGTGCTCACAAACACTTTATAAGGATAGTATTACCCTGATAACAAAACCAAAGGACACCACATACACATGGACAAAAATTATAAGCTAACATCTGATGAACATAGATGCAAAAATCTTCAAAATATTACCAAATTCAACAATACATTAAAAGAATCATAGACCATGATCAAGTGGGATATATTCCAGGGATTTAAGGATGGTTCGACATCAATTAATGTGATATACCATATTAACAAAATGAAGGATATAAATAGTTGCAGAAAAAACTTTTGACAAAATTCAACATCCATTTATGATAAAAACTCTCAACAAAGTGGGTATAGAGAAAACATACCTCAACATAATAAGGGCCATATATGACAAATCCACAGCTAATATCATACTCAACAGTGAAAAGGTGAAAGCTTTTTTTCTAAGATCAGAAACAAGACAAGGATGCCCACTCCCATCATTTTTTAAAAAAATTTAATTCCAGTATAGTTAACAGACAGTATTAGTCTCAGATGTACAATATAGTGATTCAGCAATTCTATACATTACTCAGTGCTCATCAAGATAAGTATATTCTTAATCCCCTTTATCTATTTAACCCATCCCCTCACCCACCTCCCCCCTGGTAACCATCAGTTTCTTTATAGTAAAGAGTCTGTTTTTTGGTTTGTCTTTTTTTCCTTTGTTTATTTGTTTCATTTCTTAAATTCTACATGCGAGTGAAATTTTATGATATTTGTCATTCTTTGACTTACTTCGCTTAACAAAGTAGATCTATGATCTATCATATTGATGCAAATGGCAAGATTTCATTCTTATTCATGGCTGAATACTATACCATTGTGCATGTGCATGCATGCAGCACATACGCATTTTCTTTACTCATTCATCTGTTGGTGGACATTTGGGCCACTTTTATAATTAGGCTATTACAAATAATGCTGCGATAAACCTAAGGGTGCATCTATCCTTTTGAATTAGTGTTTTCATATTCCTTGGGTAAATAACCAAATAGTGGAATTACTGGATTATGTGGTAATTCTATTTTTAATTTTTGGAGGAATCGCCATAGTGTTTTCCATAGTGGTTGTACCAGCTTCCATTCCCACAACAGTGAGAGTTTTCCTTTCTCTCCACATCTGTAACAACACTTTGTTTCTTGTGTTTTTGATTTTAGCCAATCTGACAGGTGTGAGGTGATATCTCATTGTGGTTTTGATTTTCATTTCTCTGTTGATGAGTGATGAACATCTTTTCATGTGTCTCTTGGCCATCTGTATGTCTTATTTGGAGAAATGTCTTTTTTTCTGCTCATTTTGGAATTGGATTATTTGTTTTTTTGCTGTTGTATAAGTTCTTTCTCTATTTCAGACACTAACCCTTTATCAGATATGTCATTTGCAAATATCTTCTCCCATTTGGTAAGTTGCCTCTTAGTTTTGTTGATTTTTTCCTTTCTTGTGCAGAAGATTTTTATTTTTATGTAGTCCCAATAGTTCATTTTTGTTATTTTTTCCCTTGCCTCAAGAGACGTATTTAGAAAGTTGTTACACCTAATGTCAGAGATATTACTGCTTGTGTTCTCTTCCAGGATTTTTATGGTTTCAGATCTTATATTTAGGTACCTAATCCATTTTGAGTCTATTTTTATGTAAGAAAGTGGTCCAGTTTCATTTTTTTATATATACTGTACAGTTTTTCCATATAATTGTGGGTTTATTTGTGGATCTTCTATTCTGTTCCATTGATTTATGTGTCTATTTTTGTTCCAGTACCATATCGTTTTGATTACTTCAGCTTTGTAGTATAACTTAAAATCGTAATTGTGATACCTCCAGCTTTGTTTTTCTTTTTCAAGATTGCTTTGGCTATTCAGGGTCTTTTGTGGTTCTGTACAAATTTTAGGATTGTTTGTTCCGGTTCTATGAAATATTCTGTTGGTATTTTGATAGGGATTGTATTAAATATGTAGATTGCTTTGGGTAGTATGGACATTTTAACAATGTTTGTTCTTCCAATCATGAACATGGAATATCTTTACATTTTTGTGTGTGTGTGTGTCATTTTCAATTTTATTCATCAGTGTTTTACAGTTTTCAGAGCACAGGTCTTTCACCTCCTTGCTTAGGTTAATTCCTAGGTATTTTGTTATTTTTGGTGCAATTGTAAGTGGGATTGTTCTCTTAATTTCTCTTTCTGCTGCTTAATTATTAATGTATAGACAGGCAACAGATTTCTTTCTACATTGATTTTGTATTTGTGAACTTACTGAATTCATTTATCAATTCCAGTAGTTTTTTGGTGGAGTCTTTAGAATTTTCTATGTAGTATCACGTGATCTGCAAATAGTGAAAGCTTTACTTCTTCCTCATCAATTTGGATGCCTTTTATTCCTTTTCTTTGTCTCATTCTTATGGCTAGGACTTCCAGGGCTATGTTAAATAAAAGTGGTAAGAGTGGATATCCTTGTCTTGTTCCTGACCTTAGGGGAAAAGCTCTTAGGTTTTTGGGTATGATGTTAGCTGAGGGTTTGTCATATATGCCCTTTATTATGTTGAGGTATGTTCCCTCTAGGTCTCCTTTGTTGAGTTGTTTTTTTTTTTTTTAATCATAAATGGATGTTGTACTTTGTGAATGGTTTTTCTGCAATAATTGAAATGATCGTATGGTTTTTATCCTTTCTTTTAATGATGTGATGTGTCAGGTTGATCAGTTTGCAAATATTGAGCCAGTCTTGCATCCCAGGAATAAATCCCATGTTGATTGTGGTAAATGATTTTTTAAATGTATTGTTGGATTTGGTTTGCTTATATTTTGTTGAGGATTTTTCCCATCTATGTTCATCAGAGATATTGGCTCATAGTTCTCTATTTTTTAGCAAAGATTTTATTATTTATTTGAGGAGAGAGAGAGTGGGGGGGACAGAGGGAGAGGGACAAGCAGACCCCCTGCTGGATTCAGAGCCTGATGTGGGGCTCAGTCTCATGACCCTGAGATCATGATCTGAGCCGAAATTGAGTCAGACGCTTAACTGACTCAGCGAGCCACCCAGGAGCCCCACATAGTTCTCAGATAAGATATCTTATCTGGTTTTGGTATCTGGGTAATGCTGGCCTCATAGAATGAATTTAGAAGTTTTCCTTCCTCTTTTATTTTTTAGAGTAGTTATGAGAATAATAGGTATTAAGCCCTCTTTAATGTTTGGTAGAATTCACCTGTGAAGCCGTGTGCTCTTAGATGTTTGGAGTGTTTCGATTACAGATTCAGTTTTGTTCCTGGCAATCAGTGTGTTCAAATTTTTCTATTTCTCTCTGATTCAGTTGTGGGAAGTTATAGGTTTCTAGGAATTTATGCATTTCTTATAGGTGGTTGTCTAGTTTGTTGACATTTAATTTTTCATAATATTCTCTTAAAATTGTTTGCATTTCTATGGTGTTGGTTGTTTCTTTTATTTCTGATTTTATTTGAGGCTAGCCTCTCTTTAAGTTTTTTTTTTTTTTTGAAGAGTTTGGCTAAGTGTTTATCAGTTTTTTTGATCTTTTCAAAGAGCCAGCTCCCGATTTCACTGATGTATTCTGTTTCTGTTTCATTTATTTCTGCTCTAATTGTTATTATTTCCTTCCTTCTACTGGTTTTAGCTTTTGTTTTTCTAGTTCCTTAGGTATAAGGTTAGGTTGTTTATTTGAGATTTTTCTTGCTTCTTGAGGTAGGCCTGTATTGCTACAAACTTCCATCTTAGAATAGTATTTGTTGCATCCAAAGGTTTTGGAATGTTGTGTTTTCACTTGCATTTGTCTCCATGTATTTTTGGATTTCCTCTTTGATTTCTTGGTTGACCCATTCATTGTTTAGTAGCAAATTATTTAACCTCCATATTTTTGTGCTATTTCCAGATTTTTTCTTGTCATTTATTTCTAATTTCCTAGCTTTGGGGTCAGAAATGAGGCATGGTGTGACTTCAGTTTTTTGAATTTGTTGAGACTTGTTTTGTGGCCTAATATGTGATCTATTCTGGAGAATATTCAGTGTGCACTTGAAAAGAATGTGTATTCTGCTGTTTTAGAATGGAATGTTCTGAATATATCTGTTAGATCCATCTGGTCCAATGTGTCGTTCAGAGCCCCTGTTTCCTTGTTGATTTTCTGTTTGGATGATCTATCTATTTATGTGAGTGGGGTATTAAAGTTCCTACTATTATTGTATTACTATTTATTATTTCCTTTAAATTTGTTATTAACTGCTTTATGTATTTGGGTGCTCTCATGTTGGGTAGAAATATTTATAATTGTTATATCTTTTTGTTGGATTTTTTCTTTATGACTATATAGCGTCCTTTGTCACTTGTTAGAGTCTTTGTTTTAAAGTCTGTTTTGTCTCAGGGGTGCCTTAGTGGCTCAGTCAGTAAAGCATGCAACCCTTGATCTCAGGGTTGTAAGTTTGAGCCCCACATTGGGTGTAGAGATTACTTAAAAATAGAAAGAAAGAAAGAGAGAGAAAGAAAGAAAAGTTGATTTGTCTGATACAAGTATTGCTACCCCAGATTTCTTTTCACTTTGATTTTCATGACAAATGCTTCTTTATCCCTTCACTTTCAAACTGCATGTGTCTTTAGGTCTGAAATGAGCCTCTTGTAGGCAGCATGTTGATGGGTCTTGCTTTTTCAACCATTTTGTCACCCTGTGTCTTTTTTTTTTTTTTTCCACCTTATGTCTTTTGGTTGGAGCATTTAGTTCATTTACATTCAAAGTAATTATTGATAGGTATATATTTCTCGCCATTTGTTACTTGTTATGCTTGTTTTTATAGTTTTTCTCTGTTCCTTTCCTCTCTTACTCTCTCAAGATTAGGCTTTCTTTAGTGATGTACTTGGATTCCTTTCTCTCTCTCTCTCTTTGCATATCTATTACTGATTTTTGATTTGTTGCTACATTAGGTTTGTATATAACATCTGCATATGCCAGTCTATCTTAAGTTGATGATTGCTTAAGTTTGAACCCATTGTTTACTCTTCTCCCCATGTTTTAGATATTTGGTGTCATACTTTATTTTCTTTTGTGAGTCCTTTGACTAATTTTTACAGGTATACTTATTTTGCTGTTTTTCTGCTTCCTACTTTTCTTACTATTATTTATGGTCATTCCTTTTCACTCAAATAGTCCCCTTTAACATTTCTTATAGGGGTAGGTTAGTGGTCATGAATTCCTTTAACTTTTGTTTGTCTAAGAAACTCTCTTTCTATTCTGAATGGTAGCCTGCCTGGATAGATTATTCTTGGCTGCATTTTTTTTTTTTTTTTTTTCCTTTCAGCACTTTGAATATGCCATGCCCCTCCTTTCTGGCCTGTAGAGTTTCTGCTGAAAAATCAGCTGATAGCCTTATGGGATTTCATTTGTATGTAACTGTTTTCTCTTGCTGTTTTAACATTTTCTCTTTATCACTATTTTTGGCATTTTAATTAGAATATGTCTTGGCGTGTACCTCTATGGGTTGATTTTGTTGGGGGATTTCTGTGCCTCCTGGATCTGGATATCCTTTTCTGTCCCAAGTTTTAGGTACTGCAAAGGCAATGGCAATAAAACCCAAAATAAACAATTGAGGTTACATCCAATTAAAAAGCTCTGCACAGTGAAGGAAACCATCAACAAAATGAAAAGACAGCCTGTTGAATGGGTGAAAATATTTGCAAATCATTTATCCAATAATGTGTCCGTATCTAAAATATATAAAGAGATCAATAACCAAAAAACAATCTGATCAACAAATGGGCAGGGGATCTGAACAGACATTTTTCCAAAGAAGACATACAGTTGGCCAACAGTCATATGACAAGATGCTCAAACATCTCTAATCATCAGGGAAATGCAAATCAAAACCATAATGAGATATGTAACCTTAAACCTGTCAGAATGGCTGTTATTAAAAAGACAAGAAATAACAAGTGTTGGTGAGGATATGCACTATTGGTGGGAATGTAAACACAGTCACTATGCAAAACAAAATGGAGGTTCCTTAAAAAATTAAAATAGAACTACTACCTGGTCTAGAAATTCCACTAGTGGCTATCTGAAAAAAATGAAAACATGGATTTGCAAGATATATGCACCTCTATGTGCATTGCAAGCATTATTATACTAGTCAAAATATAAAAATAACCTGTGTCCATCAGTGGATGGATGGATAAAGAAGTCGTGTGTGTATCACACCCACATGCATGTGCGTGTGCACACACACACGATGGAATACTACTCTGCCATAAAAAGCATGAAATCTTGCCATTTGCCACAACATGGATGTATTTTGAGGGCATTATATTTAGTGGTTAAGTCAGACAGAGAAAGACATACTGTATAATTTCATTTTTACATGGAATCTAAAAACCAAAACAAAACCAAATAAAACCAAGAGTCAGATACAGAGAATAGATTGGTGGTTGCCAGAGGTTGGCATTTGGGGAGGGGCCAAATGGGGAAAAGGGGATTACCAGGTGTAAACTTCTGGTTATAAAATAAATTAGTCATGGGGATGTAATGGACAGCATGGGGAATATAGTAAAAAATATTGTATTAATTTTGTATGGTGACAGATGATAACAAGACTTGTGGAGATCATTTGCAATGTTAACAAATGTTGTATACCTGAAACTAATATAATAGTGTATGGCAGTTACACCTCATTAAAAAACAAAAAAGAAAAAAAGGATTAGGAGAGACCCAGGGAGGATTGTCTCCCAGTAGGAGTGTTTATGATACTGGATTTTTTTTTTTTTTTAAAGATTCTATTTATTTATTTGACAGAGAGATCACAAGTAGGCAAAGAGGCAGGCAGAGAGAGAGGGGGAAGCAGACCCCCTGCCGAGCAGAGAGCACGACACGGGGCTCGATCCCAGGACCGTGCGATCATGACCTGAACCGAAGGTAGAGGCTCCAACCCACTGAGCCACCCAGGCACCCCATGATACTGGATTCTGATCTAACCATTAGCAGATGACTTCAGACAATCAACCATTCATTCCCAGTGAGTCACTCACTCATTTAGTCAGAGTCAGTCATTCAACAAACCTTTAAGTGCTTGCCAATATATGGGGTCCTGTGTAAGGAACCAGAGAATCAAAAAAGATGTTAAAGGTAGTCCATATTCTTGAGGAGATTACATATTAAAGAAATAGTGTTTTAAGAAATAGTATTTTAAAAAGTTATAATCCATTATTAAGCAGAGATAATGGTGTATGTTCATCACAGTTTTTTTTTTCTTTTCCTTTTGTGAATACACAAATAGTACAACCTTCCTTTTTCATGTCATTAGGTTTGGGGACATGTGACTTAGTTCTCTTCGGTTAGATTGTGGGTATAAACCATGTAAGCTGGTGGCAGACCAGGTCTCCAGGACATCCTGGAGCCTTCTCTTTCCCAGCCATGGCATCCGTGCATCGCTGTCAGATCCGCATTAGATTTGCATAAGCAGGAAGCAAACCTGTATTTTCTCCTGTTTACTAGTGA
>CM052893.1:23893821-23930829 GCA_028534135.1 Potos flavus
CTTCAAGGGAGGGTAGAAGAATAAGGCCTGGAAGCCCTAGTAAGAAGGTAGAAAAAGCTTCTTCCCTTTATTTGGTTCTATGGGAATAAGGAGGAATAAGTATTCAAGTGATGGCTTTTGGGGAGCGCTTGTTGTATTTCAGGCAAGGGAGGTCAAGAAAGCATCAAGAGAAGAGATTAGGATGGAGATTCCAGGCACTGACAGAAAAAAATAGGATGTGTTGTCGCTCTATATTGTACCAAATACTTTGTTGGAACATTCATAGGTATCTCATTTAATCCACTCAGTATTCTGCAAGGTAGTTATTGATATCGCTATTATTTCATAGATGAAGTGACTGAGACTCTTAAAGGTGAAGAAATTTACCAGGGTATAGAGTTAATGAAGTGACAGAGCCAGGTTTCAGATCTGATCCGCTGGACTCCATGCTGGTCTACGCTAGAGTAATGTGATGGGAAAGACCCAAGGAACTTAATCGTGTCAGCTGTCTTGGAGACTTTAAATCCAAGATGCCTGTCAGTGCCCTTCATGCCACACTGTCTATGTCCAGAAATAGCAGTCTGTCTGTCATTGGATGTGCACTCAGTACCTCCACATAGACACAGAAAGGGTTTTAACAAAGCTTTGAAAATGGAGTGAGTAAGCCAGTCAACTAGTTGTTACAGAGAAGTCAACTCACCAGATAATTTGGGTTCAGATATTAAGTGATTCTAATTGTTGTTGGTTTAGGTATCACTCAGGTGCAACCTCCCTGATATGAAATCCAATCAAGAGGGAATTAAAAAGGGGCACCTGGGTGGTTCAGCAGGTTAGAGCCTCTGCCTTCGGCTCAGGTCATGATCTCAGGGTCCTAGGATCAAGCCCCGAATCGGGCTCTCTGCTCAGCAGGGAGCCTGCTTCCCCCTCTCTCTCTGCCTGCCTCTCTGCCTACTTGTGATCCCTCTCTCTGTGTCAAATAAATAAATAAAATCTTAAAAAAAAAAAAGAATTAAAAAGTATACGAAACCTTCACTGTGTGAGCAGTTGTGTTACCTTATCACTTTATTATTGCCTTTTTTTTTTTGCCTTATCACTTTAAAAACTCTCCTGATTCCTTTGAAGATGTAAGCATAGATTGCACGACAGTGCAATTTACAAGTCATGGACGTGAGGCTGAATTAAAATTTTGGAAAACATTTATTATCTTGACTTGTTAAAATAAGCTTCAGAGTCTAAAATTAGAGGTCAAAGTTATATTTGTTCTAATGGGTTATATTTTCTAAATCCAAGGTCTGTATTACTTCACAGTAAATTTCAGGAATAACATTTAAGACTTTAGAATGGAATAAAATGAGTATGGCTAGTGACATTTGCATCCATTCTGGGAAGCTGGAAGGATGATGATGGGAGAGGTTTGGTACAGATTTCCTGGCAGATAATTGGAACATCACAAAGAGCTCTGTTCAGCAATGGAAACTGATAATAAATGATGAAGTAAAGTAAATGAACAGGATTTAAAACATGGGCTTGGCTGACAGTCTCCTTTCTCTGCTTTGGTAACAGTCTCTCTTCCTCCCACAAGGCACTGCTTGCTCACTCCAGGTTATCAGCCTCGATGAGATTCAGGTTAAAGTGGCCCATCTAGTCCAGCATTATGCACTCCCACAGCTGTCCAATAAAGGGACCATTTCTGCTCCCAGGAACATACTTTTACCAGAAGAGTTCTCTGGGTGGGCAGCTTGACTGAAAATGGGCAAAAAAGCCCTTGTACATTTTGTGGCTGAGATACAGGATCTAAAGACGGCCAGGTGTCTTTGAATCGTAAGCAATCTCTTAAAGGGATTTACCCAAATATTTTGGGGATTATGCAGCCTCATGATAAAGAGGCAGAGAGCCATCCCTGTTTTCAATATCTGCCTTCTTTGTAGTCCAAGTCTTAATTTTTTCAGCTTCAGTCTTGCTTCCTGGAATTTGAGTTTTGATACTTGCTTGGTTAACTTCCCATTGACTGATTAAGATAGTGTTCTAGAAATGCGCTACATGCTTCGGTCTTGCCTATTCTGAGCTTCACCTAACCCTCTCAGGGTGTGTCTCATATGTCTCATTTAAAATCTCTGATAATTCAACATCACAAATATGTATCAAGAACCCACCAGGTCTCTTGGATGCAGGGCATCCAAGACATCTGAGTTAAATAGTCCTTTTAGAATTTTTATCAATAAGCTCGTAATTAGAAACCAAGCAACTCTGCTTTGAGAACTACAATTGATTAATACAGTCTAATATACTTAGTGGCATTCTTATAAATCTTTTAAACATTTAATAATTAGTAGTATTATTTATTATTAACTCTATAGTATAGAGGAACAATACAGACTTGGAAATGGCTGGCCTTATCCATGGCCACCAGACCCCTACAGTCTTTATTTCAGCCATGATGATCTCCCTTCAGTTCCTCAAACAGGCTGTCCTTGCCCACCTCTAGATTTTATTTCATTCATCTTAGAGATTTCTTCCTCTGGAAAGACTTCCCTGACCTGTGTTTCAGATCTGATTTTTTTTGTTCCCCTAATTTTTCATAACACCTCACACTGCCCCCATTATGGACTTTATCACTGCGTATTGTGACTGATTTGTTTTCTGCCTCCCTCATGATCCATAAGCTCCATGAACGCAGTACCCACTTCAGTTTTATTCTCTTCATTATGCCTCCTGTCACAGATAATACTTACCATTGGTAAGTAGTCGTTAAATATTAGGAGATGGGGTGAATGTATGAAATGACCTGTGTTTGAACTCGGGTCACTCTATTTGTTGACTCTTGTCAATGAGTTTCCTCATTTTATAATAGTGTTGAAGATATCTTGCTGTGAGGGTTGTTGCTAGGATCAGAAGAGATAGAATAGGTGAAAGTCCTTATATTTCATAAAGATGTTAATTATTACTCAGTCTTCTTAATTGTGTTCATATTCTGTTTGCAGTGTTAATTTCTACTGCATTTTATGTGGTTTTAAGACTTGCTCGAGATTCTTTTCATGTGCAACTGTTTTTTTCTTTTCCAAGAAAATTATAAGCAATAGAAGATTTCATTCATTTTTCTTTGTAATAGTGCCTCTCACCCCAAGGAAGTTATAGAAAATTAAGGCAGAGATTTTGTGATCTATTAATAGGTTTCTGTTTATGATTTCCACATCAGCAAATGTTCAACCAAACTGTATTTTCATTCTAAGAAATTACATCTTTCTATTTAGCAGTTAATATTATAAATAGAAAATTAGTACTTGCATTTATATCAAAATTAGATATTCTCATCCCAGATCCATTGATATTCCGTCTCTGCTATGTGGTCCAATAAAAAAATCAACAATGTAGATTACTTGATTTGAACAACATAGGGGTTTTCACTTGCAGTAATAAAATGCATTCTTTAAAAATAAATGTGGACTTTATTTCTCAATAAGTATTACTATTAAAGATGTTGTGGAAAGAGAGCATACTGAATTAATTATAGGATTTGGCAATGGAGAGTAGGTTGGATCAGACCAAACTTCCCACCATGAATAACTACAAAAGATAGATAAAATTCATAAAAGGAAAACCAAATCATAAACAACATCCCAGCTGTTTAAATGTAATATAGAACAAGTGAACAGAGAGCACTTGTGCAGTCAAAATTTTGGAGAGAAGGAAAAGACATTGAAATAAGCCTTTTAGCCCTAGCGCCTTCTGTTATCAATTATTTGCCAGTTAATATTGAGGATTATAGAAGCAGAGCAGGAAATGGTGGCCTAGGGCTTGTGGCAAACTAGTTGGTCTGGGAAGATAATTACAGGAGTTCAAGGCTATCAAGGCAACCAAGACTTGAAGAAAAGGAACTGTAGAGGAGTAAGCTCAACATTCTAGACAATCTCCTTTCAAGGAATGTACCAGTTCTTAAGATGTGCATGTGAGGTGAGAGGTCAAGAAATAAGCAAAGGTACTGCTAACGGACTGAAACCTGTAAACAGAGTTTCGTTGTCATTGTTGAAGTCTCATGGTGCTGAGGAGGTATCTGATTTCAGGGCTGCCCAAGAAGGAGGACCATAATGATGAGTACCTCTGTGAGCATTCAACAGAGATGTCTGAAACATTGGACCCTGGAATGTAAGGGAAAACAGTAAATAGAAGAGCCCTCACAAAATATGAAATACTGCTTTAAATCATCTCAAACCCTGACTAGATCAAAGTAATCTATCCATGATCTATTTGATTTCCAGAAGAAAAGTAAATCCTCTCTGGATGTAGTAACTATAATCTAACATATCTGAAGGTTTTACATAAAATGTCCCTATTCAAAATTGATAGGCATATCAGAAAACAGGACCAAATGAATGAAAGCCAAGTGAAAAAATACAATAGGAATAAACTCATAAATGATCCAGATATTGGAATTTCCTGATGATGTTTACATAATGGTAATTAATATGTTCATAAAGCTAGAGGAGATATTAAAACTACAGCCTGAAAACTGGAAAATATAAAAAAGGAACAAAATTTTAGAACTTAAAATTATAATAACTGAAATTAAAAATTTAGTAGATGGATTTAGTAACAAATTAGATATAGCAAAAGGAATGATTAGTGAACTGGAGAATAAGTTTATGGAACATAACCATATCGAAGTATCAGGAAAAACTAAGGACAAATGTGATACAGTAAAAAGATCTAACATAACAGAGTCCCACAAAAGAACGAGACATACTCAAATTTGAAGAGATAATGGTTAAGAATTCCAAAGCTGATAGGGATACTGGGTGGCTCAGTCAGTTAAGTGACTGACTCTTGGTTTCGGTTTGGGTCATGGTCTCGGGTTGTGGGATCCAGCCCCACACTGGGCTCCGCACTCAGCATGGAGTCTTCTTGAGATTCTCTCCCTCTCCTTCTGCCCCTCCTCCCATGCATGCGTTCTCTCTCGCTCTCAAATAAATAAATAAATAAAATCTTAAAAAAAAAAAAGGATTCTAAATTTGATATAAATGTCAAGACAGACTAAAAAACTAGAAATTCTACAGGGAACAAAATCAAAAGCACACCAGGGCACATCAAGAGTCAGGATGTCTAGCCAACTGAGCCACCCAGGTTCCCCATTAGGGTCTGCTTTCTGATATCTGTGTTAGCCATGCCTGCAGGGATAGTCTTGCCCTATTAATTCCCGTTTGTAATGGAATCTGATTCTAAGGCTAAGCCCACTACAAATTTTTTCACCAAGAAGGTTCTATAATTGACACATAAAACGGAGGAGGCTTAAATTGAGCTTCGATGCTTTAATTGATGTAACACTATCTCCCCAGCATTCTACTTACAGGCAAAGAATCAGAATTTTTAGCCAAAACTAAAATATTTTGCACAAAATAGCGGACACCTGAATGCATCCATGCTTGTTGCACTTTGTATTTTAAGGTTGCATATTTTAAAACATCTGGATGTCTTCTTCAGAAAAATGTCTCTTCAGGTTCTCTACCCATATTTAATTGGATTGTTTGATTTTTTTTGGTGTTACACTGTATAAATTTTTTATGTATTTTAGATATTAACCCCATCAGATAAATCATTTGCATATATCTTTTCCCATTCAGCAGGTTGCCTTTTAGTTTTGTTGATTATTTCCTTTCCTTTACAGAAGTTTTTATTTTGGTGTAGTCCTAGTAGTTTATTTTTGCTTTTATTTTTCTTGCCTTAGGAGAAAAATACTGCTATGGCTGATGTCAAAGAAATTACTGCCTGTATTCTCTTCTAGAATTTTTATGGTTTTACATCTCAAATTTGGGTCTTTAATCCATTTTGAGTTTATTTTTGTGTATGGTGTTAGAAAGTGGTCCAGTTGTATTCTTTTACATGTAGCTATCCAGTTTTATTAGCACCAGTTATTGAAAAGACTGTCTTGAACACTGGGTTTTATACGCAACTAATGAATCATTGAACACTGCATCAAAAACTAACGATGTGCTATATATTGGCTAACTGAACATAATAATAATAATAATAAAAAAAAGACTGTCTTTTCTCCATTGTATATTCTTGCCTCCTGTGTCATAGCTTAATTGGCCATATATATGTTGGTTTATTTCTTGGATCTCTATTCTGTTCTGCTGATCTATGTGTTTATTTTTGGGTCCGTATCATGTTTTGATAACTATAATTTTGAGATATATCTTGAAATATGGAATTCTGATACCTCCAGCTTTGTTCTCAGGTTTCTCAGGTTTTCTTTTATTATTCAGGGTCTTTTGTGGTTCCATACAAATTTTAGTAGTATTCTAGTTTTGAGAAAAATGCTATTGGTATCTTGATAGGGATTGCATTGAATCTGTAGGTTGCTTTAGGTAATATGAACATTCTGACAGTATTAATTCTTTCAATCCATGAGTATCTTTTCATTTGTTTGTGTCATTTCCAATTTCTTTCAAGTGTTTTATAGTTTTCAGAGTACAGGTCTTTTACTTCTTTGGTTATGTTTATTCCTAGGTATTTTATATTTTTGATGCAGTTGTAAATGGAGTTGTTTTTTAGATTTTGCTTTCTGTGACTTCATTGTTAGTGTACAGAAATGATACTGATTTCTGGGTATTAATTTTGTATCCTGCCACTTTACTGAATTTGTTCTAGTAGTTTTTTGGTGGAATCTTTAGGATTTTTTATGTATAGTATTATGTTATCTGTGAATAATGACAGTTTAACTTCTTTACCCACATGGATGCCTCTTATTTCTTTTTCTTATTAATTGATGTGGCTAGGACTTCCAGTACTATCTTGAATAAAAATGACAAGAGTGGATATTCTTGTCTTGTTCCTGACCTTAGAAGGAAAGCTCTGTTTTTCACCATTGAAGTTGATGTTAGCTATGGGTTTTTCATGTATGGCCTTTATTGTGTATGGTCCCTCTAACACCATTTTTTTTTTTTTTTTTTTAGTTTTTGTCCTGAATGAATGTTGAGTCTTATCAAATGTTTTTTCTGCATCTATTGAGATGATCATATGATTTTTTAAAAAGATTTTTTTAAAAATTTATTATTTATTTATTTGACAGAGAGATCACAAGTAGGCAGAGAGGCAGGCAGGCAGAGAGAGAGGGGGAAGCAGGCTCCCCACTGAGCAGAGAGCCTGATGCGGGGCTCGATCCCAGGACCCTGAGATCATGCCCTGAGCCAAAGGCAGAGGCTTTAACCCACTGAGCCACCCAGGCACCCCTGATCATACGATTTTTTCCTTCGTTTTGTTGATGTGGTTTATGACATTGATTTGCGAATATTGAGCCATCTTTGCATTCCAGGAATAAATCCCATCTGATCCTGAAAAGTATATATTTTTTCGATGATCTTTTTAATGTATCACTATATGTAGTTTGATAAAATTTTGTTGAAGATTTTTGCATCTATGTTTATCAGGGATATTGGCCTGTAGTATTTTTTTCTGTTTTTGATTTCAGAGTAATGGTGACCTCATAGGATGTATTTGAAAGCTTACCTTCCTCTTCTATTTTTTTTTAAATAGTTTGAGGAGAATGGGTATTAACTCTTATTTAAATCCCTGGTAGAATACTTGTGAATCCATCTGGTCCTGGACTTTTGTTTTTTGGTTGTTTTTGATTACTGATTCAATTTCACTACTTGTAATTGTCTATTCAGATTTTCTAATTCTTCCTGGTTCAGTTTGGAGTATTGAATGTTTTTAGGAATTTATACATTTCTTCTAGGTTGTCCAGTTTGTTGGCATATAATTTTTCATAGTATTTTCTTATAATCCTTTGTATTTTCATGGTATCAATTGCTACTTCTCTCTCATTTCTGATTTTACTTATTTGGGTTCTTTCTCTTTTTTTCTTGATGAGTCTGGCTAAGGGTTTGTCAATTTTATTTACTTTTGCACAGAACCAGCTTTTGGTTTCACTCATTTTTTTTTCATATTATTCTTTAGTCTTTACATCATTTATTTCTGTTCTGATCTTAATTATTTCCTTTCTTCTATTCACTTCGGGTTTTGTTTATTCTTTTTCTAGTTCTTTTAGGTGTAAGGTTAAATTTTTTGAATTTTTCCTGCTTCTTGAGGTAGGCCTATATTGCTATATACTTCCTTCTTAGAGCTGCTTTCACTGTGTCCCAGAGATTTTGGATTGTTGTGTTTTTTTTTTTCATTTGTCTCCCTGTATTTTTTGATTTCTTCTTTGATTGCTTCATTAACCCATTGAATGTTTAATAAGGTTGTTTAGTCTCCACGTGTTTGTGTTTTTTCTAGCTTTTTTCTTGTTATTTACTTACACCCTTGTGGTTGGTTTTAATCTTAAATTAATTTAGGCTTGTTTTATGGCTTAGCATATGATCTGTTCTGGAGAATGTTCCATGTGCACTTGAAAAGAATGTGTATTCTGGGGCACCTGGATGGCTCAGTTGGTTAAGCATATGACTCTTGTTTTCTGCTCAGGTCATGATCTCATGGGTCGTGAGATCAAGCCCCTCATTCAGATTCCGTGCTCAGTGGGGAGTCTGTTTAAAGATTCTCTCCCTCTGCCTCACCCCTCACTCTCTCTCAAATAAATAAGTCTTTAAAAAAAAAAAAAGAATATATATTCTGTTGTTTTTGGATGGAATGCTCTATATTTGTCTGTTATGTCTATCTGGTCCAATATGTCATTGAAAGACATTGTTGCCTTATTGATTTTCTGTCTTGATGACCTATCTGTTGATGTAAGTGGAGTGTTAAGATCCCCTACTGTTACTGTATTACCATCAATTTTCCTCTCTATGCCCATTAATATTTGTTGATGTATTTAGGTGCTTCAGTGTTGGGTGCATAGATATTTACAATTGTGATAGCCTCTTGCTGGCTTGAGCCTTCTATCATTATATAATTTCCTTCATTGTCTCTTTTTACAGTCTTTGTTTTAAAGTCTTTTTGTCTGATGTGAGTATTGCTACCCTGGCTTTTTTTTTTTTTTTTTTTTTTTCCATTTCCATTTGCATGGTAAATGTGTTTTCATCCCTTCACTTTCAGTCTGTATTTTTTAGGTCTGACATGAGTCTTTATGGGTATTACTATTTTTTTTAATCCATTGTGCCACTCTTTGTCTTTTGATTGGAACATTTAGGCCATTTACCTTCTAAGTAATTATTGATACGTACTTACTGCCATTTAAAAAATGTGTTTTCTGTTTTTTGTAGTTCTTTGTTTCTTTCTTCTTCTCTTGCTCTTTCTTTGTGATTGATGAGTATCTCTAGTGTTTCAGTTGGCTTTCTTTCTCTATTTTTTTGTTAGGTTTTGGGTTTGTGGTTACTATGAGGTTCATACATAACATCCTAAATAAATAGCAGTCTATATCGATTTGATGGTCATTTAAGTTGAAACACATTCTAAAAAAAGAAAAAAAAATAGTGAAAGAAAAAAGTTTTTCTTTTTCTTCTCTTCCCTTTTGACTCCCTTTTCCACATTTTATGTACATGTTGTCATATTTTGTGTCTTTTTATTTATATTTATATTATGTCTAGTTATGGTCATTTCTTTTCCACTTAAATCCCTTCAACATTTCTCATAGTGCTGGTTTAATGGTGGTAAACTCCTTTATCTTTTGTTTGTCTGGGAAACTCTTTATGTCTCCTTTAAATCTGAATGATAACTTTGCTGGGTATTTATTGTAGGTTTTTTCCTTTTAGCATTTTAAATAGGTCATGCCACTCCTTTCTGCCCAGCAAAGTTTCTGCTGAAAAATCAGCTGGTAGTCCTGTAGGTTTTCCCTTGTAAGTATCTTTTTGTTTCTTTCTTGCTGCTTCTAGGATTATCTCATTATCTTTAACCTTTGACATTTTAATTGTTATGTACCATGGTGGATTCATCTTGTTTGGAATTGGAACTCTGTATGTTTCTTGGACTTGGATGTCTATGTTCCTCCTTAGGTTAGGGTTCTATTTAAAATATATTACATGTTTAGTTAGGGTTCTATTTAAAATATATTCCATTTTAGGTTAGGGTTCTATTTAAAATATATTACATTTATGTTACATTTAAAAAATATGAGCTCTGAATACTTTAAAAATGAAATACTGGTATTAGTGTAATATTTTGGAACTATAATTAATAAATTCTGAAATGCCAGTTTATCATTTTCCTGCAGTAATATAATCAGATTAATTGGAGAGTCTAGCATTAAAATGACTGATCATTAATTTCCATTTCTGCTTGGCATTAATTAAAGCCAAAGTTATCTAATAAAGTGAGGCCAGAGGGAGGGGCATTGAAGCTGAATCTAGTTAAAACACACTGTTATCTTTTCAAGTGGTGAATCAGCCAAGAGTCAGTTGGAGGAAAAAGGAACACTTTGGCTTTCGGCAGTGAAAAGTTTGCTACAGAGAAGCAGATGCTTAAAAAATTACGGCAAGGGTTAAAGGAAAGTACAGTAGGCTGAGTCTCTCTGAAAGACTCCTAGAATAGGTAACTGACCTGCCAGTAAAGCAGCTGTCCTCTACCACAATCAGGAAGTTGGAGGATCAGGAGGGACCATTAGAACCGGTGAGTTCAAGAGCAGTCTGCTGTAGTTGCAGTCCAGGGTCAGGAAGCTTCCATACCTGTTTCTCCAAATACCTCTTGACCACAACAAAGTTGGCAACTGGATGCTAGAACATGGATTCCAGTTGCCACCAGCACTAGAACAACTGCCTTTCAACACCCAAAAAGAACACGACTGGACATTGCTATGCCATTGCGGAAAACCACATGTCTCCATATCTTTGCTTGCCAGAAGCAACCTCCCAAAGCATCAGGAACACGTTCTCTGTCTGTCTCACTTCTGCTTCCAAATCTTACATGGATGAATCTAAGTGGCAGGACCACTTCCAGAACTCAGCTGTGAGTGTGTGAAATCTTGCCTTTAGTTTTCCACTGCCTATAGTTCAATAAGACACAGCTCACAAGAAATACAGTTGAGCAAATCAGTCCATCATACCCATTACAACTGGATGTTAAAACTATCCCATAGTGAATGCATGTTCAATATTACTTTCCATGATAGAGTAGAAAATTACAAAAAGAGACCTATGTCTACTTATATGAGGTATTTAGAGTGATCAAACTCATAGAAACAGAAAGTTGAATGTGATTGTCAGGGACTGGGGGGAAGGGAAAACGAGGAGTTGTTCAGTGGTAGAGAGTTTCAGTCATTAAGTCAGTTCTAGAGACCTGCTGTACAACAATGTCCAAATAGTTAGTACTGTAGTGTGCACTTAAAAATTGTTAAGAGGGTAAATTCATGAGTGTTTTTTTTTTAACACAATAGAAAAATAACAAAACTAAAACAAAGAAATAAGGAGACCTATGTATGTACTTCAGGGACTTTGCAGTTGCCTCTAAATTCTGGACATGATGATCATTATTTACACTGAATCATACTTGAAATGGTGCATATCAGCTATCATCACCTGAAACTCAAATGCCAAATGTTATGGATTTAGCTTGTGGTCATATTTTGTAATGTTAAGGATCAAATCACCTAAAAGAAATATCTGCCTACAAAAGGCAATATTTAATTTTCTCAGGATTTTTAAAGATAAGTAATTGCTCTCAAAATAAGTTAGAACTTCTTCCCTGGAAGCTCTGATTGGGAAAAAATGTTCTGAGTGTTGGTACCATAAATATTTTACCTAAGTGTTTCTGCTTATACAAAATTTAAAAGCTCTGAGATATTTCCAGAATTAATTACCCCAATAGAACAGATATAGCATAGAACTTTCAAGCCACTTGCAAAATCACTAATTCACCGTGAAGTTTGTCATTCTGTTTTTGTGTTTTACAAACATGTTTGAAAATGTACATTACACAAAGACTAGTGACTGGATATAGCAGAAAGCCCATATTTGATCTCTGGATTTAGATACTTATGTGTAAAATTGCCAAGTACTTAAAGCATAAAATTAAGAAGTTTATGGAGATTGCAAATGGCTGGTAATTATAATCTGTAGCCAGCTCCAGTAAATCCAGAAATCCCTGTGAGATTCATATCAAGAATTGTTTCAGTGTTTTGTGACTTTATTGTTTGTAAGTGTGTGGGATAGTTGATTTTTGGAGGGAGAATAGGGATAAAAAAATTTTAACAAATATCAAGGAATTGAATTAATCTGATGTTTGCAAAGCTTACATTAATTTCTTAGGATTATTTGTTCTTAATTCATGAATGACTTCTTATATGTAATTCCCAGATGAGCATTTTCTAAAGTCTCATTTTCAATTTTCAAATATGGTTGGCAACATCTTTGGAAAAATCAAATGGAAATGACATGATCCAGTGCCTATATCCACAATCAGTGTTTTCCCAGATCAACAAAAAATATGGAATTTTATTGCATTTTCTCATTTAGTCTGAGTTTTTGTTACTTCCAGGGATAGGCTTAACGGCTTTTAAAGAGAAAGTTTATCCTCCTACCCCTCTCTGGGTTGAAGTTCTTAGCGTATTACAAAGGAGAAGCAATTCCCCAACTGTTGCCTGACCTCACCGCCTCAAAACCTGGGTGTCTGAACAAAAGGCATTTTAGTATGGAGATACAGATTTTGCGTGTGTTTCTTATCTCAGTAAAACTGACTTCAAAGGTCAGGTTTAGGTTGATCTCTTTAAACCTACTGCATTCCCTCACCCTATGTCTGTTTTTATAAATAATTTGACAATACCCAGAGATGATCCAGACAATATGGAGAATTTGTCTGAATTACAGGCCATCTCTTGGAAGGAAAATTTAAAAAAAACACTCCATTGTATGATTTCTAGATATCTGGATGTTTGATATGGGAAAGATAACACATCTGGGTGGTGAGCTCTGTGCCAGACCGTGGGCAGCAGCAGAAGTTAAGGAGAAAGAGAAGAACCAGGACTAAGAGAACTGAAGGGAAACCATGGAAGGAGGAATAGGAGAAAGGGAGCAGACCAGACTTCACACAGGAAGTTCCCGAGATATGAAGGTCCAAGATGAGAGGTGGGGCATGTGTTGGGCTGAAGGTCAGAGCAAGGTCAATTTAGTCAGGTTATTGTTAGGTTTCGGCCTTGCTGAAATGCAGGCTCAATACCTCTAATGTTGTCAAGAATGCACCAAGGGTTTTCACACCTTTTAAACAAATGAAAAGTCAAGAAACTAGTTTCATTAGCTTTGTCCTATATTACTGAAGAGTCTTCATATTTTCCTGACCCTAAGTTCAAAGATCAGCCTTTTGCCCAGGGTCACCTCTGTGACATGATAAAGAGCATCCAGGGACATTCAGATACCGCCAACAGTGATAGTCGCACTCGTAGAGATCTAATCTTTATTTTCAAATTACAGATCTCCTTGGAGGAGTGACAAACTAAGTCCTAACAGTTTAATTTGCTGTTAGGATAATGCTAGCCTTATAGAATGAGTTAAGGAATATTCTCCTCGCTTCTGTCTTCTGGAAGAGACTATAAAGGGTTTGTATCATTTATTCCTTAAGTATTTGGTAGAATTTATCAGTGAGATCATCTGGACCTAACGTTTTCTTTTTTTGGAAGATTATTAATTATCGATTCAATTTCTTTAACAAATATAGGCCTATTCAGATAGTCTGTTGCTCCTTGTGTGAATTTTGGTAATTTTTCTTTCAAGGAATCGGTTTTCTTCATCTAAGTTATTAAATTTGTGGCACAGAGCTGTTCATAGTCTTTCTTTATAATATTATTTATTCCTTTTTATAAAGCTTTATTGCAGAAAAATTAGCAACCACAATTGTATGTGTTTAAGGTGCATATTATCCTTTTAATGTCCCAAAATCTGTAGTGATGACCCCTCTTTAATTTCTGATATTGGCAATTTGCATCTTTCTTTCTTTCTTTTTTTTCCCTTGGTTAGTCTGCCTCCAGGCTTATTATTTTTATTGATTTTTTTTTTTTTTTTGAAGAATCAGCTTTTGGTTTTATCGATTTTTCTCTGTTGTTTTCCTGTTTTTAATTTTGTTGATTTCTGCTCTAATTTTTTATTGTTTCTTCTGCTGCTTGAAGATTAAATTGTTCTTTTTATCTAGTTTCCTAAGGTGGAAACTTATATGATTGATATTATTTCTTTCCTAATATATGTATCCAATGTTATCAGTTCCCTCTAAGCACTGCTTTCCCTGCATCCCACAAACTTGGAGAAGTTATATTTTCATTTGGCTAAAATATTTTAAAATTTTTCTTGAGACTTCTTTGACCTATTCTAGTTAAAGTTGTAAACTTTAAAACTTAATATTCCTAATCTCCCTTTTCTGGCTTTACCCCCCCCCCATTATTGCAATATTTTAATATACCATATATTTCTTTATTATGCATTTTTGATGTCTCTCTTTGTGTTGAAATATAGATCTCACAAGGGCAGAGTTCAGGGAACATTGTTTTTTCTTTTTTTTTTTTTTTTCATTGTTGGTTTTATTTAATGATGTAGTTGAAGTACCTGGATCTGAGCCAGGTATACAGTGGGCACTTAATACATACCTATGGTTGAAGTAAGAGGGATTTTATTAAAAAATTTGACTCCTAGAATGGAAAAGGAAAAGAAATACTGCCTTTGAATCAGAGTTCTTAGATTCGGATGCCGGAATTCTTTTTTAGGAGGTTTTATTTATTTGAGAGAGAGAGTGAGTGGGAGGGAGAGGGAGAGGGAGAGAGAATCTGAAGCAGATTCGTGCAGAGCACAGACCTCGACGTGGGGCTCAATCCCACAACTGCAAGATCACGACCTGAGCCGAAACCAAGAGTCGGTCGCTTAACTGACTGAGTTACCCAGGTGCCCCTGGAATTTTTTAGTAAAGAAATTTTTGCAATTAATGAATCATTGAACATTACATCAAAAACTAATGATGTACTATATGTTGGCTAATTGAATTTAAATTAAAAAAATTTTTTTTGCTTTTCAAATCTAAATGGATTTTTGACAAATTAAACTGTATATGATATTTGAGTAAAAGTTTTGTGCCCATTTGATCTCATCCGATCAGAACAGAATATGCTTTTAATACAATGACCCAGACTATTTTTATGTCTCTGAAGTTTAACTGATTGCAAATTCTGGCAACTCTGAGTCAGAGATCTATGATTTCCTGTTAAACTGTAAAGTTATTTACTCTCTGAATCACAGAACAGAAATCACATTTTCATGTCCGTAAAGGAAGAATTTATACAATGTGATTGATTAAGGTATTACTCATCTTTGGACACACACACAAAAGTGACATGAATTTTGTCAGATGTTTTTAGCCAAACTAGTTAGGATATGGGGTGCCTGACTTCCTTAATGACCAGAATTTGAAGCAGAGGCTTATGCTTCATAAAAGTTAATCTATAGCACTGTTTTATTTTATTTTTCTGTCACAAAATACCACTTAATAGAAGACTGTGCTTCAGTGGATATCCGGGAAAAATTCATTATCACCAAAGGTGCTTATTTAAAGCATTGCACTGATGATACTGATAAAGTTTTTCCTGGTTATTTACAGGCATGCTTTTAAATAGAAATTTCATTACCTTAAAAATACCAAAAAATCTTCTAATTTGATACTACTTGCTCAACTTTTCCCTTAACTTCCCTCCTGCCTTGCTCCAGGCAAATGGGGCTGTCAGAATGTTGAAGATAGGCCTTTATAGCATGTCCATCATGGGTATGGTTATGAAGGGTATGAGCTAACATACATAAGTAGAATTCCTGTGCTGTTGGCCATTTCCAACTCTCTTGCCTTTGGATGGGCATGGGCTATGATGTAGAAGTCTGAAACAGCATACCTCTATTTCTAAGACTACTTTGCAAGCTAGCTTTTAGTTGGGTCCTGCAATGGGAGGTACGAATGAAAAACTGGAAGTTGGGAAGAAGGGGAAATCATCCCCCTCCTCCCTCTCCTCCCTGTCTTTCCCTCCCCCTCCTCCTCCTTTTAATTCCCTGCTTCTGGTGGTGCTCAGGTGACAGCTACAGCCGCCTGGAGAGTGTGGCTTCTCAGTAATAATGTACGCTCCTGGATTTCTGTTCAGCTCTGGTTGTGCAATTTCATCTGCAGTGGCAATATGTCAGTACCAATGAACTTCATACCAGATTATGGTTTAGAAGCAATCGTAGTGTCCTGATCTGAAAGTAATTCCTTTCTCCTTTTTGCTCTTCCATTCCCTCAAATACCCTTAAAAAAAAAAAAAAAAGATTTTATTTATTTATTTATTTTAAAGAGTGCACGAGCGGGGGAGGAGCAGAGGGAGAGGGACAAGCAGACTCCGTGCTGAGTATGGAGCCCAGTGTGGGGCTTGATCTCGGAACCCTAAGGTCATGGCATGAGCCGAAATCAGGATTCAGGATGTTCAACTGACTGAACCACCCAGGCATCCTCCTCCCACCCCGCTCCCAATACCTTTATAACCAACTCCTTCGCTAAATCTTTTTTCTATTTGATAAATCTAACTTCTGACTAGTCTAGATATAATACATAGTATCAATTGTGATCCTAGAAAACAAAACCTCAGGGATGGAATCTGGAATCTGTTATTGGCTGGATGGTGCTTGACCATGAAGTAAGCTCAAATGACAAGCAAAGAAAAATGAAATACTCAGAATCTGTAACTTGCAGTGGCTAAACTGTTTCTTAGATGCAGGACTTTAGGAAGATGACCTATTATGACTAGCTTAGAAGTGATGATGATGAGGATTCTAGGGTTTGCTGGCTGCTTCTGACTTCGCTGGAGAGTTGTAGAAAGAAAATGAAAGGCTCAGTATGTTAAACTCTCAGCTTCACATTTAGAGAACCAGAGCTCTTTACTGGTAGCTCAGAAAGAATCTTCTATTTCTTATAGCATATAAACTCAGGTTGGATGCATCTGGGAATCAGACCCAAAATTTGTCCCATGGGCTGCACAACTGCAATGTAATTAGACTTCACTACTTCACCAAGTGTCTTAGGATTGCGGTGCTGGTTGGTAAGGAAGGGAACCTTGAGAACTAGAATGGGAATGGGAACATTGGAGAGTATTCAGATGAGTCTAAGAAACTTAAGTCCCTAAAACCACCTGAACTTCCTTTGTCTTCAGAAACTATTCCCCCTCCCTTATCAGAAATCTACCTTTTCCTTTCTTGAACAGCCGGCAATTACCCCACGGGACTCAGTTGCTTTTTCTCCTCATGATCTATCCTTAACACTTATCTTTGCTTCTATACCCATAATTAGAAATAGATTGCAGAAGGTTCCAAAGGAAGAACATTGAAAAAATGATAGCATTTTGCCAGCTTATGTTGGAAAAACATAGAGTATATTGGGATAATGGCTTTTCAGTGGATAGCCCAAAAGAGCTGAATTTAATGGACCCTCTTGTTCAGTGGGGATGATGGGAACCCAAATGGCTGAGGCAGAGGCCATATAGCAGTGCTTAACTACTAGGTATATTTGCATGTGGGGCTACAGTGACAATCAGTTTCAGCTTGCTGAGATTCTCGGCAATTGTTAATTTTTTTTTTTTTTTTTTTGAGAGCAAGAGAGAGTGCGCATGTGCACACGAGTGGGAGGGGGAGGGGCTAAGGGAGAGGGAGAGAGAATCTTCAGCAGGCTCCACGCCCAGTGTGGAGCCTGATGGAGGCTCAGTCTCACAATCCTGAGACCATGACCTAAGCCAAAGCCAAGAGTTGGATGCTTAACTGAGCCACCCAGGTCCCCCCCCCCTTTTTTTTTTGAGAGAGAGGGAGGGAGAGAGGGCAATTGCTAATTTTTTAAAAAGTCCTTAAAATATAAAATAAATATTTTTGGGGGCATCTGGGTGGCTCAGTTGTTAAGCATCTGCCTTCAGCTCAGGTCATGATCCCACCGTCCTGGGATCAAGCCCCGCCTTGGGCTCCTTGCTCCGTGGGGAGCCTGGTTCTCCCTCTCCCACTCCTCCTGCTTGTGTTCCCTCTCTTACTGTGTGTCTCTTTCTGTCAAATAAATAAAATCTATAAAACATACATATATATATATAAAATATATATTTTTTAAAGATTTATTTATGTATTTATTTAGAAAGCACACATGTGGGTTGGGGAGGGGCAGAGGGTGAGAGAAAATCTCAAGCAGACTCCCTGCTGAGTGACTTGGGCCTTAATCTCATGATCCTGAGATCATGACCAGAGCCCAAACCAAGAGTTGGATGCTTAACCGACTGAACCACCCAGGCACCCCAAGGTATAAAATATATTGGCAGTCTACCTTATAATTGGTAAAACTCTAGGACTCGGGAGAAAACACTGGTTTGAGTCTGCACAAAACAAAGTCGTGTTCTGTCTCTCAGTTTCTAGGCATGAGGCAGTTCAAAGACTCAGGCCTACCTAAATGAAGGGAAAATTGGGTAGCCTTGAAGAAGTTCCCTGGGACCCTGTAATAAATAAATAATGTAAATCTTCTTCAAATGCTTCCCCAAAGGAATCTGACTCCATCTGCTAGGATGACTGTGTACTAAGGAAAGGGAAATACTCAGATTTTAGAGCATTATCTATCAGTGGCTCTAATTGCTAATCCCTGGTGATGTCAAAAACCAGTAAAAGTATATGGTGTTTGGGGCTGATTAGATCTCAGAGTGGGTCCAATAGGTCTGTGAAACCATGTTATTGTGCTTTTCACAGTTCTCACATGCATACTTGAAATGACATTTTTGGCAATAGGTAGAATGCTCACTGTGGATTTGTGAACTGTGGATCGAGGGCTATTATTGTAGACAGGACCAAGTGTAAAACTTCCCATCCTGACCAAGATATGAACTAAAAGCAATTATCTCATCCATGAGGGGTGTTAAAGAGGTTAATATCACCATCAAAAATTTGAAAAATGTATAAGTATTGATTCTTGTCACCAATCTAATTAATACTGCCTTTTGTGAAAAAGGCAGATGGATCTTGGAGAATGTGGAATTCTATATAATGTGATCAGGTGATAAATAATTCAATTATAGATGCCAATTATAAATTATAAATACAAGATGTAGAAAAAAAATCAATATAGCCTTTGGAACATGTTAGATAATTATTGACCTGGCAAAAAAGTTTTTTTCCCTTTCTATAGCAATTTCGCTTCCACCTGGCCAGGACAGGAGTATATCTTAACTCAAGGCTTTGTTAATTCTCATGTTCTCTTGATCATAATCTAGTCTGCGAGGACCTTGATTATCTCAACATTCCATGGAACATAATGATGATTCATTTCATAGATTATAGAAAGCTGATTGATCCTGGTGATAGGGAAGGAACTACTACTCTCGATGACTTAGAACAGTGATTCACAAAGCATGGTCCCTGGACCAGCAGCATCAGTGCTCCCTGGGAATGTGTTGAAGAAAATGTTCTAGCCTCAGCCCCATCCAAAACTGACTCTATCAGAAGTTAGGGGTGGAATAATCTGTTTGTTAACAATCCCTGGGGGTGGTTCTGATGAACATTAAAGTTTGAGAATTACTGCCTTTGAATATCACATGTGTGTGGGAGAAGGTGGGAAATAAGCCTCATTGAAAATTCCAAGTTCTGGCACCTCAGTGGAATTTGAAGAGTCGCATCCTCTGGGGCATGTCCTCCAAATAAAAAGACAAGTTGCTGCACCTTGTGCTACTCACTACTATGGAAGAGGCCCAATGCTTTGTGTTCTCATTTGCATCGTTGGTATAAATAATACCGTGTTTCCGTGTGCATGTTTAGTACTTACTGAGTTTTGAGTACTTACTGAGTAACCTGCAAGGCTACCAAATAGTAGGGCTCAAGGCTCTGCCGTTTGGCTTTTATGACAAGCAGATTCAGTGGTTGTCCAAGTGTCTTATCACAAATTAAGATGCTCTGTGGACGTTCTGACATGCTCTAACAGGATCTTCTATGGCAGATCCTGAGGGTCTTGGGGAAAAGCTATCCCCTCTTTTACAAACTACCACTGTCTCTCTAGAAATAGTTTCTGGTCTGCTTTTTGGGCTCTGGTGGAAAGCAATGCTTGATCATCGGATATCCCAACTGCCCATCATAAACTGGGTATTACCTGATCCACCAAGCCTTAAACGGGGATGGCAGCAGTGTTCTCTCATTAAGTGGAAGCAGAGTATATGAGATTAGACTTGAGCAGATCCTAAAAATACAAGTTGTATGACCAGTGGCTCAGACTTCTTTAACTCCTACTTCTGCTTTATTGCTATCATCTCTCAATTCATGCCTCACATCTCCTGGGTAGTTTGGAACAAAATCATGGCTTCTTCTGCAAGCAAGTACTCTTCCTTTGAGAAGCAGCTTCTGACTTGCTTCCTCTGATCAATTGGTAGAAGAAGAAAAATGGAGACCTGGTTTATGGATGATTCTGTGTGAAATTTTGGTAGGAGATTGGTAGGCAGGAAGAAGAAGGAAGCCATTTCCCCCATGCTTTTCAAAGCACCTGGGAGAGGAGCTCCTGAGCGGTGACGTAAGTGCCTGGGTTCTCGCTAAGTGGTGGCCGAGCAGTTCCAGCAGCAGAAGGAGCGGCACCGTTCACAGTCGCCATGACAGTGCGTATGGGCTCCTCCGTGGGAGTGCGGTCTCCGGGGATCTTTCCCCACTTCTGTAGCAGTAGTAGGAGGTGGCAGCCAGTGGTGGTAACTGCCCCGCTCTGCTGCAATTGTCCACCCTTCTCTTGTGCCCTTACCACCTTTCTTATGTCATCGTAGTCAACTCCCTGCATAAAAGCCCTCTGTTCGAAACCTCTGGAGTGCTTTGTTTTCCTGCATAGACATTGACTGGTATACCTAGGAGTGTTCTTTCTCTCGGTCTTACAGCAATACTGAGCAAGACGGTGTTACCCTATCTCCAACAAGGAGACAGAGACTCTGAGATATTAAGTCACTTGCCCCTAAGTATAGAACCTAGTGAGCGACTTCATGATGAAACACTGGTCTGAAGCTGGCTCTTTTATAGTTGGATGTAGAGTTTGAAACTGCAGTGCAGCATGTTCTTTGTGGGCTGTGATACCTGGAGAGTAGGAGCTGCTGGTGGGGGTACGGTAGTTTTTCTGTCACAGCATATTAGGTAGCTAAAAACAGTGTATTCCAGAAGCATTTGTTATCATTCCTTTTTAAAATACCTTAAAAGGGGCGCCTGGGTGGCTCAGTTGGTTGAGCGACTGCCTTCAGCTCAGGTCATGATCCTGGAGTCCCAGGATCGAGCCCCGCATCGGGCTCCCAGCTCCACGGGGAGTCTGCTTCTCCCTCTTACCTTCTCCCCTCTCATGCTCTCTTTCTCTCTCTCTCTCTCTCTCTCAAATAAATAAATAAAATCTTAAAAAAAAAATAATAAAATAAAATACCTTAAAAGATAGCCTTACCAAGAAACAACTAGGTTTTATTATTTCGTAATGCCCATGAGTAAACCTGAAGGCTTATGCCCTTGAACTTGCCCTATGTTCTAGCATTAGCCCTAAACTCCTAGATTTAGATTTATAGTAAAGAGCAGCCTTTTTGTCACTCACACTTTGTTTTCTTTATGTGTGTTGTTCCAAGACTCCCAGGAATGGGGAGAATTCGAGCTGATCTTCAACTTCAAAGATACTTAATTTGGGAGTAAACAGAAGAAAATATATAAGGAATAGTAGAGGTCAGACAATAGACTAGGTTCTCAATTTTTCCTTTTCTTCCATTCCCATAAATAGTACCAAGTAAGATACGGTTGCTAGGATTACACAGTTAGTACTACATCCATGTCGACTAACTTAACTGATTTATGGGTTGGGAGTTTAGCTCTGGAAAATTTCCAGTATTCTGTTGAGCTTTTTTTTTTTTTTTTTTAATTATTTTAGATCTACAAATGAGTTGGGTTCCACACAAATCATACTGTTCTACCTACTTTAGGGGCTGCCTGGTACTGATTATAACATGACATTCATGTTATTCCCTTTCGGAGAGAGCTCATGCTCTACTTTCATGTAAAAATACATTCATATGGCAAGTCCCGGAATTGGTAGGCAATATAGATTCCTATCATTTTTCTTTTGAGATCAGGAGGAGCATCTTTCCTTGAATTGACAAAGAAGTTGTGATAGAACCCAGCATGGATTCAGATTCTCTAAACCCATGCTCTGAAGTATCTGTAAAGAAAGATAATATAAACAGGATACATATCTGTTGACTATAATTCTTTCAGAGTGTTAACAACATGTCTGCATAGTGGTATAAGGGTGAATTTATTCCCTAGAAATTTCCAGTAAATATTGGATATTTACAAAATGATTTTCAAAATGAACAACAATTTAAAAACACAAAACTTTCATAGCAGAAGGTATTCTCAAACTAACAAAGCTGAGGACATTTCTTGTCTGTCCAGTGGGTCCTGGTCATGCCCTAGGAGACAGTGGTATTCCAGGAACTGAATAAAACTTACTGACATGAAATAAAACACAATGTTCTTTTCCAAAATTGTAGAAAAAAATGAATTAATACAGAGTATTATTTATTTGGTCTTTGATTTTTCTTGGATTTTTGAGACTTCCTACCAAGGTCTACCTCTACTAGAAGCAGACAAAAGAAATGACTAACAGAAAAAATATTCAAGTAAAAACTTGAAAATGTGATTTCTCCAAATATTCTGTTGTGTTAGTCTGCTCAGGATGTTATAATGAAATGCCACAAACTGGGTGGCTTAAACAATACAAATTCATCTTCTCACAATTCTGAGAGCTGGAAAACTCAAGATCACGTGTCTAGCGAGGTTCATTTTCTGGTGGTAGCTGTCTTCCTGGCTTGTAGATGGCTGCCTTGTCCTCACATGCCCTTTCCTTTGACCTCTCTGATGCCTCTTCTTATGAGGACTCTAATTTTATCAGATCAGGATTCTACTCTTATGAACTTATTTAACTTTAATTACTTCCTTGGAAGCTCCATCTCCAAATACAGCCACACTGGAAATCAGCCCTGCTGATTTTGGATTTGCCAATCTCCATAATCATATGAGCTAATTCTCTATAATATTATATTTAATATATACATTCATTATAATATATAATACATATTTAAAAAACCAAATATGCCTGCCACACTGGGAGTTGGGGCTTCAACATGTGAATCTGGGACAGGGGGACACAAACATTCAGGCCATTACATATAGCTACTGTCAGTCTTACTGAGAGCTTCAGATGCACACAGAGTGTTAGTATATTTTCTGAGAAGAAAATTTTTCATACTTTATTATTTTATTTTTTTAAAGATTTATTTATTCATTTGACAGAGAGAAAGTGAGTGAGAGAGTACAAGCAGGGGGAGTGGGAGAGGAAGAAGCAGACTTCCCACTGAGCTGGGAGCCTGACGTGGGGCCTGATCCTAGGACCTGGAGATCATGACCTGAGCCAAAGGCAGACGCTTAACCAACTGAGCCACCCAGGTGTCCCTTTTTCCTATTTTAAATGACATCCTTGTCTACATTCCCATTGCATGATGTTCTAAGACAAATACCATCATTTTCATGGTTTGGGTCTCCTCAACATATTTAAAAGACACCAGCAGAGTAAATTTCTTTTTTTTTTTTTTTTTGGTGGTTATGACCAATTATGTCATTGCCTCTTTGAAGATGCTCAGAACACTAATAAAATGTATTTTTCCTAATATTCATTTCACATGTCCCTTAGAAATTTATATAAAGTCTCTGTATTTTCCATTTTTCCCATGAAAGCAGTGAAGTATTGACTTTGGAGTCTAATTTATTTACTTGAAATAAATTTTATTAAATGTATTTATTCCAAAGCAATTTATCCAAGGAAAAAATTGGATTAATTCCTTAAGAGTTCTATGCCTGAGACTTGACACCATAACAATTCTAGGGGAGAATAAAGCCAGTAACCTCTTTGATATTGGCCATAGCAATTTCTTTCTAGATATATCTCCTGAGGCAAGGGAAATAAAAGCAAAAACATACTGTTGGAAATATATACATATGTTTTTATGTTATATTAGTCATCATTAGTTTTTGATGTAGTGTTCCATGATTCATTGTTTGTGTATAACACCCAGTGCTCCATACAATACATGCCCTCCTTAATACCCATCACCGGGTTAACCCATCTCCCTACCTCCCCCCCACAAAACCCTCAGTTTGTTTCCCAGAGTCCATAGTCTTTCATGATTTGTCTCCCCCTCTGATTTCTGTCCCTTCATTTTTCCCTTCCTTCTCCTAATGTCCTCCATGCTATTCTTTATGTTCCACGAATAAGTGAAACCATATGATAATTGACTTTCTCTGCTTGACTTATTTCATTTAGCATAGTCTCCTCCAGTTCTGTCCATGTTGATGCAAAAGTTGGGTATTCATCCTTTCTGGTGGCTGAGTAATATTCCATTGTATATATGGACCACATCTTCTTTATTTGTCTGTTGAAGGGCATCTCAGTTCTTTCCATAAAAATAAAAGGCTCTGTACAGTGAAGGAAACAACAAAACTAGAAGGCATCCTATGGAGTGGAAGAAGATATTTGAAAATGACATATTGGATAAAGGATTAGTATCCAAAATCTATAAAGAACTTACCAAACTCAACATCCAAAAAACAAATAACCAGTTAAGATATGGGCAGAAGACATGAATTAAACATTTTTCCAAAGAAGATACCAGATGGACAATAGACACGTGAAAAGATGCTTAACATCTCTCATGATCAGGGAAATACAAATTAAAACCACAATGAGATATCACCTCACACCTGCCAGAATGGCTAAAGTCAACTACACAGGAAACAATAGGTGTTGGCAAGGATATTGAGAAAGGGGAACCCTCTTGCAGTGTTGGTGGGAATGCAAAGTGGTGCAGCCACTCTGGAAAATATGGAGGTTCCTCCGAGAGTTAAAAATAGAACTATCCTTCAATCCAGTAATTGCATTACTAGGTATTTACCCAAAGAATACAAAAACACTATTTCAAAGGGATACATGTATATCAGTGTTTATAGCAGCATTATCTACAATAGCCAAATTATGGAAACAGCCTAAGTATCCATCAATTGATGAATGGATAAAGAAGATGTGCTCTCTGTATACAATGGAATATTACTCAGCCATAAAAAGAATGGAATCTTGCATTTTGCAACAACATGGATGGAGCTAGAGAGTAAAATAAGCAAACTAAGCCAGAGAAAGACAAATACCATATGACTTCACTCAAATGTGGATTTAAGAAACAAAATGAATGAGCAAAGGGAAGAAAAAAGAGAGAGAGGCAAACCAAGAAACAGACTCTTGGCTATATAAAGCAAACTGATAGTTACCAGAGGGGAGGTGGGTGGGGAAATGGGTAAAATTAGGGGATGGGGATTAACAAGGGCACTTGCTATATGGAGCACCGGGTGTCGTATGGAATTGTTGAATCACTATATTATACACCTGAAACTAATATTACATTGTATGTTAACTAACTGGAATTTAAATAAAAATAAATAAAATTCAGTGTCCACCAGGCCTCCTTCACCCTCCCCTCTTCACAGGACTTCCTATTTAAGGGAAGTCACCACATTCATTACAGATCTGGTTGTTGTTAGATCACCCCTAATTTCCAAGACAAGTCAGGACCTTGTCACTAAATGATCTGAATTCTGCTGCCAGGATGTGGCTGCTTTTCGGATGATGGATAAATCATGTGGTCTGGACTATAACAATGGCAGTGTTTTCAGTTTTGACATTTTTTCCTCAACAAATTGATTCTTGTCTCTGCTAGTAAAACTAAAAAATCATAGGCTACTAAAATAAACGGTGCTCAAACTGCTTCTGTCAAAGACTTTACATTTTAGCTGTGCTTTTCTAATGAGGTGAAAGGTGCAAAGCGTAATGAGCACTAATAGCATGCTTTTATGGTCCCATTCCCCCTCACCGCGAGATAAAAGTCAATGTATTCCACATTTTAATAATGAGCGATGAGTATGTAGGATCTGCAGCTACATTTAGGGAACCAGTGGTTTAACCTCGATCAATCCTTTTTAGCCTTTGGGTCTTGCTTCTGGGAAAAGACTTGGAGGCAGGCTAACTTTTGAAGCTGTTTTGACAATGACCTCGTTTCTGTCTCCTCATTCAGGTCTCTCCAGGGAATAGTTTGTTCTAGGACATCATGCTCAAGGCCATGGTGGGCACTCAAGGAAAAAAAAAATCTTCAAATAAGAATTCTCAATTTCCCAGAAATAAAATGACTAAAGGGGAATAAATAAAGCAAAATCTTACAAGGAAAAATATTCTTTCTAACATTGTGATTTAGCAATGCTAAAAAAACTCTCCTTAACCCACCTTCATTCCTATCCCACTTTCCTAATGTTGAATCGATTAGAGAAAAAAATCAGATCTGGTGGTTGTTAGATCAGTGAACTCAACTCCAGATGGGGGCCTCCGTGAACTCAGCTTCACCTTGAACTGGCTTCTGTGTATTCCGGTTACAGAGTTGCTTTATGCCCTGACTATCTCTTTAGTCCAATAAGTCTCTTTTGAATGCATATTAATAACCACTGAGCACAGTGTTCGGTGTGAAGAATAGAGATATAAAGATGAATATGACATAGTTTCTTTCTTTAAGGATCCATGCCAAAGGAAGGCAGTGGTTATATAAAGAAATAATGACACAGCAGTGAGGTTCGTGTAACAACTGGGGTAGACATGGAAGAAGGATAGTAAAATAGAGGAGTTGGTTTGAGAACCAGGAAGGGGTTGAATGGTAATCAGGGAAGGCTTACTCTAGAGGTAGGAAACCCTGAACAGGGTTTTTAAAGTTGAAAAGGAGTTTTCCTGGCAGAAATAGTAAATGTGTTATATGAAGGGGGAATAAAAGGGAACAGAATAAATTTTAGGAAGAGGGAAATATAGATGTCCAAATGTTTGAAAAAGCATAAGGTAGTTTCTCACCTAAAAGTGGGCCAGTTTGTTTCTTCAAACTATAAAATGGACATGAGCTTATACTCGGGAACTTCATGACAAGAGAAAAACTCATATAGGTTGCAGAATGTTACCGGTGGGAGGATCATATAGAGCTTCTAGACAAGGTGTGTTCAGAGGTCTGAGGAGCACCGGGTTCCAGGAAGGGGCACCATGGAACACTGGTGGTGTTGAAGGAAGATGTGGGGGCAAATAGGCCAAAGGAGCCAGGCTCTACCTTCCTGCACCCATTACTTCAACCAAAGAAGAGCGCCGGTAGCCCTTGGGTTGGGCTTCTAGTTTTATGAGTGACGACACTGGGGCCCAGAGAGGTTCAGTGACTCATTCAAGATCATTTAGGTAATTTATCACAGAGCTGAACTAGAAACCCAGGTTCCTGACTCCTACTTCAGTTCTTTTTTGTATCCTACTATACTGCCTCCTCCATATTCAAGTCATTTTGATGAGTTAAAACTTATAAAACAACAGGAGTTTTAAAATGAAAAAAAAAAAAAAAAAAAAAGACCTGAAATGAAAAAAAATCCAACCCATACCCATGGTAGCATTGGCAGGGAGGGCTGCTCCTCCTCAACCCGGTAGGTCAGAGAAATTCCCATAATTCAGTGCTAGTGCATGGATGTTGGGAGCAGCCAAAGATGTACCACGTATTGTGGCAACTGTTACCATACAGTGTCATTCTACTAGTGACAACTGTTGCTTCCTTTTCTTTGTATACATTCTTTCTATACTTCAAATTTGGCTGCCTTTCAGGAACCAGAAACTTTTTTCTTTTTTTTTTTTTAACTTTCCATCCTTTCAACAGTCTTGTTATCCAACCCATTATCGATAGAAGACGAGCGATAGGGAGGCTTTGGTAAGAATTCATGAAGGTGCTTGTGTTAACATTCTAGAAGGATGTTTCCTTTTGAGACATATTATCTCTAATGTTTATACCTACTCCTCAGATAAAAACATCATTTGGGGGAAGTTATACCTAATATTCCTAGGCTATGCGAAGCGATTCAGTGGCAGCTTTTGGATACTTGATTCTCATGCATGAATTCATCTATTTATTTCGTATGAATACCTGCCATGAGACAATCTTTGTTCAAAGAAAAAAAAATACATGAAGGTCCTTGCTTTCCTAGAAGTTAAATTCTAAATGAAATGAAAAAAAGCCTTTATTTGATTAGTCATTCATATTTCTTTGGTGGTTTTGGATCTTGATGGATGCAACTACTAGATATTGATGGTCTATGAAAAGGAGTAATAAATGCCTATGTCTTTAGGAACCACACTGATAAAGTAAATTGGGTTAGATATACCTGGGGTATCATCTCAAATTAATTATCAGATCCTGGTCAAACTTGAGGTAACATGAAGGTTTACATTTTTGCTTGGTTTTAAGGTAAGTGATGCACTTAGGTCAAGTGGACAGACATTACTGTTATGTGCTGAGTTGTGTCCCTGCAAAATTCACATGTCGAAATCCTGACCCCTAGTACCTCAGAATGTGACTGTATTTGCAGATAGGATCTTTGAAGGGGTCCTTGAATTAAAATGTCATTAGGGTGAGCCCCAGTCCAATACGACTGGTGTCCTGGTAAGAGGAGATTAGGACACAGACAGGTATAGAGGGAAGACCGTGTGAAGACACAGGGAAAACATGGCCTCTCTATAAGCCAAAGAGAGGGACGCCAGAAGAAACCAACTCTGCCAACACCTTGATCTTAGACTTCTAGCCTCCAGATTTGTGAGAAAATAAGTTTCTGTTGTTAAAGGCACCCAGTCTGTGGTACTTTGTTATGGCAGCCTAATACAATTACTTATATCAACAAGGGAAAATTGTATTTTCAATCAGTCAGAATACACTAGGCTATGCTATGGTAATAACCCCCAACTCTCAGTGTCTTAATATTTGTTTTTAGTTCACGTTATAATTATAACCCATTTCAGATGAGTAGGGGTCTCTGGTCCTTGCTGTTCTCACCCAGAGAGGAGCTGAAGGAGCCTCCCCATGTGAAAGGTCACTGGTCATCGTGATAATGTCAAGGAAAGGGCAAATCGTCGGTAGGTTTTAAAGGCTTCCATTGGGAAGTAGTTCATGTACCCTCTACTCAAATTTACTTCAAAGGGGGTGGGGAGGGAGTGTAACTCCTACTATGAGCCTGGATGGAAGACTGCCTAAAATATCAGTGAATGACACCAATGACTACTAGGATACTTAACATATTCTCTGTTTCACTGAAGACTTTCAGTGCCCAGAAAACAAAAACAAAAACAAAACATTTGAAGTTCAAGGGAAAAACTACCAAGACAGTTGAGATAAGAACTGCCATAATTACCCTGACAACAAGCCGGATCACAGTATCTAGTTTGTAGATCTCAGCGATAATCCTTGTTTCGAATCCTAGTTTACCGTAATCACTAGCACAGTAAGAAAGTGTAGTAACAAAAGCAAAATGTTGAAAAGAGGAGAGAATAAGAAGAGTCTAATATTTATTGGGAGACCAGCACTTTTGAATATCTTACATGTGCCAGTCATATCACAAATTAGTTCTTGTTTAATACATAATATCACCATAATCATCTTATAATGAAAAAATCCAAAACGAAAAACATGTCAGCTTGCCCCAGGGATGAGAGTCTAACTCCAGACAGATACAAAGCCCTTGCTCCACTGTGCATACTATTGTTTTTTTTACTCTTCAGTTGTGACCCATTAGTCAGTTATAAAATTGTGGCCTCTGCTTTGTTGCTGTTGTTGTTGTTGATTCCAGTATAGTAAACACACAGCGTTATAGCCAAATGGTCGGATAATTTGTAACAGTTATGATATAGTGATTCAACAATTCTATAGTTACTTAATGCTCATCACGATTAAGTGTACTCTTAATCCCCTTCACCTGTTTCACCCATCCCTCCACCCACCTCCCCTCTGGTAACCATCTCTTTGTTCTCTATAGTTAAGAGTGTGTTTTTTTGGGTTGTCTTTTTTTTTTCTTTGTTCATTTGTTTCTTAAATTCCATATAGGAGTGAGATAATATGATATTCATCTTTCTTTTACTGACTTTTATCACTTAGCATTATACTCTCCAGGTCTATCCATATTGTTGCAAATGTCAAGATTTCATTCTTTTTTATATAATATATAATATATATTACATATATTATATAACATATTATGTTATGTTAATAAAACATTATATTTATATTATGTTATGTTGATTATATTATAATTAAATATAAAATATAAATATATTTATATTTACATATATTTATGTATCTATAAATATATTTATATTATAAAATAATTACATTATATAATATATAATATATAATTTTTATATTTTATATTTATATTTAATTATAATATAATATATAACAATATGCTATATTAATAATATGATATATATAATATATAATATATATGTATATACTTATACACACACACCATATCTTCTTTTTTTTTTAAACCCAACTAGCTAAATTTATTTTATTTTTATTTCTTTTCTTTTTATTTTTTTTAAGATTTTACCCATTATTTGTCAGAGAGAGAGCACAAGCAGGCAGAGAGGCAGACAGAGGCAGAGGGAGAAGCAGGCTCCCTGCTGAGCAAGGAGCCCGATGCGGGACTCGATCCCAGGACCCCGGGATCATGACCTGAGCTGAAGGCAGCCGCCCAATCAACTGAGCCACCCAGGCATCCCTTATCTTCTTTATCCATACATCTATCCATGGACACTTGGGCTGCTTCCATAATTTGGCTATTGCAAATAATGTTGGAATAAACATAAGGGTGCATATCTTTTTGAGTTAGTGTTTGTACATTCTTTGTGTAAATGTCCAATAGCGGAATTACTGGATCATATGGCAATTCTATTTTTAATTTTTGGAGGAAACTCCATACTGTTTTCCATAGTGGCTACACTAGTTTGCATTCCCACCAACAGAGCAAGAGGGTTCCTTTTTCTCCACATCCTCACCAACACTTTTTGATTCTTGTGTTTTTGATTTAAGCCATCCTGACAGGTGTGAGGTGATATCTCATTGTCGTTTTGATTTGCATTTCCCTGATGATGAGTGATGTTGAGCATCTCTTCATGTGTCTGTGTTGGCCATGCACATGTCATGGAAACATGTCTTTGGAGAAATGTCTGTTTATATCTTTTCCCATTTTTTAATTGGATAATTTGTTTTTTTCATGTTGAGTTATATAAGTTCTTTCTCTGTTTTGGATACTAACCCTTTATTGGATATGTCATTTGCAAATATTCTCTCCCATTCTGTAGGTTGCCTTTTAGTTTTGTTGGTTGATTCCATCCCTGCGCAGGAGCTTTTTATTTTGATGTAGTCCCAGTAGTTCATTTTTGCGTTTGTTTTCCTTGCCTCAGGAGACATATCTAGAAAAATGTTATAGCCAATATCAGAGAAATTACTGCTTGTGCTCTTTTCTAGGATTTTTGTGGTTTCAGATCTCACATTTAGGTCCTGAATCCATTTTTAGTCCATGTGTGTGTGTAAGAAAGTGGTCCAGTTTCATTCTTTTGCATATAACTGTGCAGTCTTCCCATACAATATAATCATGGGTTTGTTTCTGGGTTTTCTATTCTATTCCATTGACTTATGTGTCTGTTTTTGTGCCAGTACCATACTATTTTGAATGCTACAGCTTTGTAGTATATCTTAAAATCTGGGATTGTGATGCTTCCAGTTTTGTTCTTCTTTTTCAAGACTGCTTTGGCTATTCAGGGTCTTTTGTGGTTCCATATAAATTTTAGGATTATTTGTTCTGGTTCTGTGAAAAATGCTGTTAGTATTTTGACAGGGCTTGTATTAAATCTGTGGATTGCTTTGGGTAGCATGGACATTTTAACAATATTTGTTCTTCCAATCCACGAGCATGCAATATCTTTCTATTTGTGTTATCTTCAATTTCTTTCGTCAGTGTTTTATTGTTTTCAGAGCGAAGGTTTTTCTCCTCCTTGGTTATGTTTATTCCTCGGTATTTTATTATGTTTGATGCAATTGTAAATGACATTGTTTTTTTAAATTTCTCTTTCTGCTACTTCATGATTGGTGTATAGAAATGCAGTGGATTTCTGTATATTGATTTTGCATCCTGTGATCTTACTGAATTCATTTATCAATTCTAGTTGATTTTCTCGTGGAATCTTTAGGGATTTCTAGATATGGTATCATGTGATCTGTAGATGGTGGAAGTTTTACTTCTTCCTTACCAATTTGGATGCTGTTTATTTCTTTGTGTTGTCTAATTGCTGTGACCAGAACTTCTAGGACTATGTTGAATGAAATTGGTGAGAGTGGACATCCTTGTCTTGTTTCTGACCTTAGGGAAAAAGCTCTGTTTTTCACCATTGAGTATAATGTTATCTGTGGATTTTTCATAAATGGCCTTTATTATATGTATGTTATATGTATGTATATATATACCTATACCTATAGGTATATATATACCTATATATTTAGGTATGTTCCCCTAAACTTACTTTGTTGAGGGATTTAGCATGAATGAATGTGTTGTACTTTGTGAAATGCTTTTTCTGCAGTAACTGAAGTGATCATATGGTTTTCATCCTTGCTCTTGTTGGTGTGATATATCAGGTTGATTGATTTGTAAATATTGAACCAGTCTTATATCCCAGGAATAAGTCCATGTTAATTGTGGGAAATGATTTTTTAAATGTATTGTTGGATTTGGTTTGCTAATATTTTGTTGAGGATTTTTGCATCTGTATTCATCAGAGATATTGGCCTGTAGGTCTCTTTTCTTGTAGTGTCTTTATCTGTTCTTGGTATCAGGGTAATGCTGGCCTCATAGAATGAATTTGGAAGTTTTCCTTCCTCTTTTATTTTTTTGGAATAGTTTGAGAAGAATAAGTATTAACTTTTCTTTAAAAGTTTGGTAGAATTCATCTATGAAGCCATGTAGTTCTGGACTTTTGTTTGTTGGGACTTAAAAAATTTTTTTTTAGATTCTTTAATTTATTTAAGTGATCTCTGCACCCCACCTGGGGCTTGAACTCATGACCCTGAGATCAAGAGTGGCATGCTCTTCTGACTGAGCCAGCCAGGTGCCCCATCGTTGGGAGTTTTTTGATTACCGATTCAATTTCATTGCTGGTAATCAGTCTGTTCAAATTTTGTATTTCTTCCTGCTTCTGTTTTGATAGGTTATATATTTCTAGGAATTTATCCATTTCTTCTAGGTTGTCCAATTTGTTGGCATATAAGTTTTCATAACCTTTTATAATTCCTTGTAATTTTGTGGTATCAGTCATTTTTCCTCTTTCATTTGTGATTTTATTTGAGTGCTTTCTCTTTTTCTCTCTCTCCCTCTCTTTTTGTTGTTGTTGTTGTTGAGTCTGGCTAAATGTTTGTCAATTTAGTTGATTTTTTCAATTTTCAAAGTACCAGCCCCTGTTTAATGGATATGTACTATTTTTTTTTTTAGTTTCTATTTCATTTATTTCTGCTCTAGTTTTATTATATCCTTCCTTCTGGTGGTTTGGGGTTTTGTTTATTGTTCTTTTTCTAGCTCCTAAGGTGTCAGGTTAGGTTGTGTATTTGAGATTTTTCTTGCTTTTTGAAGTGGGCCTATATTGCTATAACCTTCAATCTGAGATTTTTAAACTTCCGGGTGTTAAGCTCCACTGATTGTAAGAACTTGTGAAATTCGGCCTCTTGGGTTTTCAAAGGCAAATGTTGTGGGGATTCATCTTCCCTGCGCAGGTTCCCCACATCTAGGATGTCTGGTGAAAGGGTCTGTTTTTTGGCCTTCTCTATGCCCCCAGTTTCCCTTCGTCTCATGGACAATCTCATGGGTCCGTTTAGCTCCTGACCACATCTCTGCCCTTCCTACCTTCTTTGATGGGGCCTCTTCTCTACATTTAGCTGTGAAGAGTCTGTTCTGCCAGGCTTTGCGTCATTTTCTGGGTTACTTATGGTGGTATGGCTGTTTTCTGGTTGTATCCATGAGATGAGCTTAGGATCCTCCTGCTCTGCCATCTTTCCTGGAAAGTCTGTTTTTTATTTTTATTTTTTTTTAAGATTTTATTTATTTATTTATTTATTTATTTGACAGAGAGAGAGAGATCACAAGTAGGCAGAGAGGCAGGCAGAGAAAGGGGAAGCAGGCTCCCCGCTGAGCAGAGAGCCCGATGCGGGGCTCGATCCCAGGACCCTGAGATCATGACCTGAGCCGAAGGCAAAGGCTTTAACCCACTGAGCCACCCAGGCGCCCCTATCTGTTTTTTATTTTTAAGTTAATAAATAAAATAGAAAGTTTCAGTGATTCACAAATGTTATTCCTTGAAAGTTGTACTTCACTGATACACATATAACTCTCACTGTGTACATTTAAAATATACTACTTTCTTCCAAGATGAAGAAAGTATTCCTACATCAACCAACATTGGTGGCTTCATCATCGATTCTCTCTTCCTCAAACAAAAGCACTGTGCTCCTTCAGAATGTCCTGGCTGAGCCCATGATCGAGAATATGATCAGTACAAGAGGTCCTGCAGTTTCTGTTAGAATAAGAACCCCATAGAGATCTTTTTTACTTCATACAGACTGGAGTTCTGAGAAGTACTTTTGGTCAGTGTGGAAACGTTAGTTTTTGCTACTCTTGAGTTCTCAGAGTATAAATTTGACTTGTTGGGTTTGATTTTTCATTGAGACTGGAGTACATATCTACACATGAAATCTTTTTTTTTTTCCCCCCAAATACTTTTATTTTTTCAGTGTTACAAGATTCATTGTTCATGTACCACACCCAGCGCTCCATGAAATACGTGCCCTCCTCAATACCCACCACCAGGCTCACCCAACCCCCCACCCCCACCCCTCCAAAACTCTCAGTCTGTTGCTCAGAGTTCACAGTCTCTCATGGTTCATCGGCCCTCCAGTTTCCTCCAATTCACCCCTCCCTTCCCTCTCACAATGTCCTCCATGTTTTTCCTTATGCTCCACACGTAAGTGAGACCATATGATAATTGACTCTCTCTGCTTGACTTATTCCACTCAGCATGAAATCTTTGCATAGAAAAGATATTTAGTGTATTCTTGATAAGTATTTGTTTATTTATTTATTTTTAAAAAAGATTTAGGGGCGCCTGGGTGGCTCAGTGGGTTAAAGCCTCTGCTTTCGGCTCAGGTCATGATCTCAGGGTCCTGGGATCGAGCCCCGTATCGGGCTCTCTGCTCAGCAGGGAGCCTGCTTCCCCCTTTCTCTCTGTCTGCCTCTCTGCCTACTTGGGATCTCTCTCTCTCTGTCAAATAAATAAATAAAATCTTTAAAAAAAAAAAAAGATTTTATTTATTTGAGAGAGAGAGAGAGAGTACACAGGAGCAGGGGGAGGGGCAGAGGGAGAAGTAGGCTCGCTGTAGAGCAGGGAGCCTGGTGCAGGCTGGATCCCAGGACTCCGGGATCATGACATGAGGCAAACGCAGATACTTAACCAACCGAGCCACGCAGGTGCCCCCCAAATCCATATTTTCTTGAGAAGTTGGATGATCTAGCAACACGGGGATCTCATTGTCGGTATGGAGATTGTTCCTTGGTAATAACTGCTCAAAGCTAAGCAATAATTGGCCATCTTTTCCTCAGTTTAGATGGTATGTCAGTTCTCTACAGTTTGTATTCTGCCTGCTTCATTCATTTATGATACTTGTCAAGCACGCACATGAATTTGAGATCAGATCTTTGGTTTTCAGTGATCAAAGTTCATTCTCATTTTATTACTACAAATACATGTGAGGTGTAAAGCGTAAGTATTCAATAGATAAAGGAATTGAAAACCAAGAAGTTAATTAAGTTACATAAGGTAAAGGATTAATGATAGAGCATATTTTTTGCCTTCAGCTTCCAGTAGTCCTACTCAATGATGCCATATCTAGGGAATAGAATACAACTGTTTATAAAAAAAGTCTTCAAATTTCAATTGAAATACCAGTCAACAGGTTCAGTTGTGTGTGCATGTGTTTTAACATTTTAAATAATCAACTTTGTCAGTTTCTACAAAAATGCCTGCTGGGATTTTGATTGAGATGGCACTACATCTATAGATCAGTTTAAGGAGAATTGGCTTTCAACAATCTTGAGTCTTCTAATCTACAAATGTAGTATATCTCTTTGTTTAGTTCACTCTTCTTTATGATAGCAGTTTTAAAATATCTTACTTATATATTGTTAAATGCTATTCCATATTTTTAATGCTATTTTAAATGAGATTTTTATTTCAATTTCCTCATTGTTTGTGTATAGGAATAGGATACATTTGTGTATATTGGCCCTGCATCCTGTGGATTTTCCACTTTTGTTTATTCTCGCATCTTTTTTGTAGATTTCTTATTGTTTTTTGCATACATGATCATGTCATCTGCATATAAAAACAATTTTATTTTTTTCTTTCCTAGTCTTTATGTATATTTTTTTCTTGTATTATAGCAGTGGCTAGTACAGTTTTTAATGAGTGGTGACATAGAACATCCTTAATTTGTTCCAACCTTAATGAGGCAGCATTGAGTCTTTCACAATGAAGTATGAAGATAATTAAGTTTTTCATAGATTCCCTGTGTCAGATTGAGAAAATTCACCACTGAGTTTGCTGAGACTCTTAAACTTCGTTAGTTTGGCCCAGATTCTCATTTAATTCAGGGCTAATTTAATTCTTACTCCTGAAGAGATACTGTCTGAGGACTATATTGAGGATCCACGTATTCCTTGATTTTTCCTCCTTGGCTGGTGGGAATGTGAACCATTCTCAGCCCCCTGTGAGCTGCAGGAATTGATCGGCTTGTGGTTTTTTCCACGGGCTCTTTCTGTGGCCTTGGGACATTTCTTTTCATCATGCTCAGATTAGTACTCAGCAAAGACTTCAAAGAATCCTTCTTCCGATCTCTGAAGTTTTCTCTCTGTGCAGGTGGTCTCTGGTAGTCTACCTCACAAATTCTTTTTTTTTTTTTTCCCCAAATACTTTTATTTTTTCAGTGTTACAAGATTCATTGTTTATGCACCACACCCAGTGCTCCATGCAATACATGCCCTCCTCAACACCCACCACCAGGCTCGCCCATCCCCCCACACCCCTCCCCTCCAAAACCCTCAGTCCGTTGCTCTGAGTTCACAGTCTCTCATGGTTCTT
>CM052893.1:23931329-24140084 GCA_028534135.1 Potos flavus
AAACAGACACATGGACCAGTGGAACAGATTAGAGAGCCCAGATATGGACCCACAACTATGGTCAAATAATCTTTGACAAAGTAGGAAAAAATATCCAGTGGAAAAAACACAGTCTCTTCAATAAATGGTGCTGGGAAAATTGGACAGCTATATGTGGAAGAATGAAACTTGGCTTTTCTCTTACACCTCACAAATTCTATTAAATTCAGGCTCCCTGGATTCTAATTTCTAGATCTTTAACTCATCAGGACTCAGGCTCTGTTTGGGCTCCTTCTCCCAGTGTTGCTGCCTGGAAAGTCCTTCTAGGCAGTAAGCCAGGCCAGTCATGAAACTGGCTTCATTTGTTTCACTTTCCTCAGAGATCATGCCCTATTGTCCGTGCTTGTTGTCTAATGTGTATAATTGTTGTTTATGTATTTTGTTCAATTATCTAGTTCATGGAGGGAGGATAAATCAGTATCTAGTATGCTAATATGACCAAAAGGAGAAGTCAGTATGGTTCAATTTCTTTCTTTTTAAAAAATATTTATTTATTTATTTTAGGGGGAGAGAGAGAGAGAGGGTGTGTGCAAGTGCACATAAGCAGGGGGAGGGCAGAGCCTGAGGGAGAGAATCCTCAAGCTGACTCCTCACTGAGCACAGAGCCCAATGTTGGCCTCTGTTGTAGGACCATGAGATCATGACTTGAGCCACAATTAAGAGTTGGACACTTAACTGGCTGAGCCACCCAGGCACCTCTGGTTCAATTTATAGGTTGAATTATAGCCATAGACTTGGGGTGGTTTTGTACTTTTGCCATTTTTCTTATACTCTGTATAAGAATACTTTAGTTTGGCATGGGACGTTACCAGTGCAGTGTTGTTAGATGTCCTGACCTATTCTTTGGTCTATAAAAATGGATTAATGCTTTAAAAATGGATTAAGAAACTGTACTTTCTACCTGTAATATCAGAGAATATGGAGTATTTCCCAAATCTGGAAAAGAGGTGACTACTTTCTTAGAAATTGACATCATTTTCATGACAAGCTAGTTTCCTGCTGTAGACCTAAGTTATGGGCTTGCTTTTCTCATTGGCTAAGTGAAAGGAAACTAGCATTGCATGGAATGAGACCCTCTACCATGAAATATCTTCCAGCCAAGAAACACCGCGGACTGCCAACCACCAGCAGAAGCTAAGACCAGGCGAGGAAAGATCCTTACTCAGAGCCTTCAGAGAGAGCATGGCCTTGCTGGCGTCTTAGTTTCAGACTTCTGGCCTCAGGAACTGTGAAACAATGTATCTTTCTTGTTTTAAGCCACCTACTTTGTGGTGTTTGTTATGGCAGACATGAGAAATTAATACAGCCACACAAGTTGGAATCTTAGCTTTGCCACTTACTATTCTGTAATTTGGGGCAATTATTTTAGTTTCTCTAAACTTTAATTTCCTTAATTATAAAAAAGGAAAGCAAAAAGAGGGCTAGTATAAGAATTAAAATAACGTATGTAGAGCACTTAGCATCATGCCTGGCAGATAGTAAGCATTAAATGAATGTTAACTAATATTAGCTTGAACGGAGAAAAACATTAAAGCTATATTTTATGTGAAAATCTGCCTACTATAGATTCTGATAATTATAAGGTCAAAGGCATAAGATCCGGGTAATAATACATAATAAGTGAATAGTAAGAGGTTCTCTTAAATACAGTTTAGAGATATAATAATAAAACTGAATCTATCTACGCATCCATTTATGTATGTATTGTCTATCTAATGATTTGTTCAAGTAACAAATTTCAGTGATTTCTGGAATGAAAGCTAATTAAATGTAATAATTTAGCACTAAATATTTTTTTGCTCAAATGCCAAAACTTAATTTTATGTTACTTCTGTATGGATCTGAGACAGCTTTTCTTTTCATTCGTCAGATCCATTAAAAATGACATAAAATGCCTTGGTCAAATTGCCAGTCCTTTCATGCCTTATAGTAGAGCAAGTCTGCACATATCAGAAATAATTGGGCTAATTGTTGCTCTGGAAGCCCTACTGTACTTTATTTAAAAAGAAGTCAGAGAAAGAAAATGAGAGCAGGTTTGGCATCCAAAATGAATTTTTCGTTTAGAATTGAATTCTAGTATAATGACATCTGTGTGGTGAAGTAGAAGAAAAGTAGTGCTATAGTGGGGTATTTCTCAGTATTAGAATATCCCAGCAGCCCTTCTAATTGCTATTATGGGCTCTTTGGCTTTTCTGTGCATTCAAGTTTACATGTTCATGAATGTGCATTTACATTCTTACATACCTACAAATTCTACCAAAGTTCTTTTTTTTTTTTTACGATTTTATTTTTTAAGTAATCTCTGCACCCAACATGGGGCTCGAACTCACAACCCTGAGATCAAGAGTTGCATGCTCCACCAACTGAGCCAGCCAGGTGCCCCAATTCTACCAAAATTCTTAACTGTTTGCTGTCATGTTATACAAAAAAAAAAAAAACCAGCAAGGAGGTTGGAAAGAAGCAGATGAAGATTTCAAATGGGATACTAGTAAAGTCATTAGGAATTAACAAGAACCTACAATAGAGAGAAGACAAGAAGGGAACAGACTAGGCAGAGGCAATCAGGAAGAGAAAGTTTTCAAAAGCATTATATGTTTGGCAGCACCTTCATCATTATTTTCCCCGTCATGTATTAATATGCAAATGACTCTATCCATGCACATGGGGGAAAATATGTTGCTTATCCCTTTGTGAGAATTGAGAAAAAGTAAAAATATTGAATTATGTTTATATCTAACCATCTTTAAAAATCCATCTCTATAGGAAAGAGACCTAGAAAAGATAATTTTTTTCAAAGCGTCCTTTCTTTTTTAAAATTGAGATATAATTAACATATAACACTGTATTAGTTTTAGGTGTACAACATAATGATTTGATACATGTATATATTGTGAACTGATTATCACAATAAGTTTAGTTAACATCCATCACCACACATAATTACACTGTTTTTCCTGTAATAAGAACTGTTTTACTTTCTATATCCCCACTCATTTTGGTTACATTCATTTGTGCTTTCTACTGGTTCTTGCTGGCATTTATGTTTATAACTTTTCTTCAATAGCATCAATTAACAACCTGAAAAGGAAGTCTAATGGTGTTCGTATAGGGACAACTCTCACCAGTGGGCCTCTGGCAGTTCTAGAATGGAATAGTAGAGTTTTTAAAAAAACTTATATTTGTTCATTCACTCAACTATTATGTATAAAAAATTATGCTAGTTATTGGTGAATGAGATTTGCAAACTTCTTGGTGTTAAGAAGCTTGGAAACTAGTGGGGTAAGCTGGATATGCAACTTAACAATTATAATGGGAGAAATGCATTTGTAAGAAAAATATAAGTGTCCTTGAGAGGTGTTCTGAAGCTCATAGGAAGAGTATATGAATCACATTTGGTAAGATCAATAAAGGCTTTCTATAAAAGTGTCATTAAGTTGATGCCTAAAGAATGATTCGCTCTTAGATGAAGAGGCAAGAGAGAGTTTTCCTAGTAGAGAAAATAACATGTATAATTACTTGGAGATGAGAGATTGACAAATATGAGGAAATAAAAAGAGTTATGATTGGATGGAGTGTAGATCATAGGGCGCAGAGACTTCAATGACCATGTAAAGGTAATCAGTAGTTAAATATTGTGAAGAATCTTAAACACTATATTAAGGAGTTGGAATTTTAGTTCAAGGGTAATCGTGACCCATTGAATAATTTTAAGCAGGTAAATGATATGATCAGTTATGAATTTTAGAAAATTTACTTTTGTTGCTATATGGAAAATAGATTGATGGGATCCAAGACGAGAATCAGAAGTTCAGATATGAGTGTGATGGAGTAGTGCAGGAGAGACAAGAATATGACTTGAATTAGGGTAATGTTTCTGGTAATAGAGGCACTGAAAAGATTTGAGAAATATTTAGGATGTAGAATTAACTGGATTTGATAATAGAATGGACCTAGTCAGTGAGTCATAAAATCCACTAAGACGTTCAGATTTCTTGTGTAGGCAACTAGTAAAACTAATGATTTATGGGGATAGGGGATACCACAGAAACAGAAGTTTCTGGTAGAATGGTGGTGTGTTCATGTATAACATGTTCAAATTTGAAGCATCTATTGAACTGGCAGGCAGAGATACCCAATGGAAAGTTGGATATGTGATTTCTAGCTGAAGGGAGAGATCGGGGATTTTGGATAACATCATATATAAATTATCAGAAATTATGGGAGCAGATGAGCCACTCAAAAGGAATCATAAAATAAAAGAGGGAAGGCTTGAGGAAGAACCTTTTTTTTTTAAATTTAATTTTAGTTTTTTAGTGTTCCAAGATTCATTGTTGATGCATCACAATGCTCCATGCAATACGTGCCCTCCTTAATACCCACCACCAGGCTCACCCATCCCCCCACCCCGCTCCCTTCCAGAACTCTCAGTTTGTTTCTCAGAGTTCACAGTCTCTCATGGTTTGTCTCCCCCTTTTAAGGGCAGGCAAAGATAGACCCAAATAAGGAACCAATAAGAAGCTTTAAGAAGGGGCGCCTGGGTGGCTCAGTTGGTTAAGCGGCTGCCTTTGGCTCAGGTCATGATCACAGGGTCCTGAGATCGAGCCCCATGTCAGGCTCCCTGTTCAGCGGAGAGCCTGCTTCTCCCTCTTGTCTGCTTGCCGCTCTGCCTACTTGTGCTCTCTCTCTCTCTCTGACAAATAAATGAATAAAATCTTAAAAAAAAAAAAAAAAAAGCTTTAAGAAAATAGAAAGAAACTTCTATAGTTATGACATCCTAAAGGGGGGAAAAAGTGTTTCAAAGAAGTGAACAGCAAAAAGAGATGCTGAAATATTAAATAATTAATACAATGTATCCACTGAGCTTAGCAGTAAAGATGTCTTTTTAAGAGTACTTTTGAGGCCGGATTCTGTGGAATGGTATAAATACAAGTCAGACTGCAATGGCTGAATTGAAAATAAGGAAGTGAAGACAGAAAGTATCAAAAACTTTTAAAAAAGACTTAGAGGGGTAATATATGGTCTGGAAATCCAAAGGAGATTGTGAGTTTGAGATATTTTTTTTATAGAGATGGAGATCCCGGGATTGAATTATGAGGAAATTCAAGGAATGCAAAGAAATGACTAGTGGTTCTTTGTGCCTGAGGTAAGACTAAGATCCAGAGAACAGGAAGATTGACTTCAGATAGGGTGATGGACAATTTTTCTTATGTAACAGGTAGAATGGGTATGGATTGAAGTAAGTCTGAAGGTACCTGGAAGTTGGGTGAGTTCCTGTCTATAGGCTTCTAGTATTCTGGAGAGCGGGAGGTAAAGCAATTGGGATGAGGAGACAGCTTGTTGGATCTGGGGCTTGAGTCAAATAAAGAAAATAGAAAAGAGTGGAGAATGGAATTACTGAGAGCTGAAAAGATACAAAAGAATTTCCAGGAGCCCCTGAGGGCCCTTTTTGGGCTGTGTATCATCAACTTATGGTAACACTAGTTTGTCTTTATTTCATGTTTGTTAGGAGGTATAGTAGCATTCAGCCACATAGGTGTGAAAAATGCAGTTAATTTCATTCATTTAGACTTCAAGGTTTGCTTTACAGAAGGATAATTCATCAAGAGATTTGAAATACTAATAAGAGTGGTATGGTGATGAGCCAATAAGTATAAATGAAGACTAAAGACTAGAGGAGAAAGTAGAAGGGTCACACCACTGCAGATCCCTGTGGAAAGAACCAAAAATATGTAAATGAGAGGAAAGAAGCACAGAAGTGTGACTCGAAAATGAGAGCTCTGTAATGCAGTTGTAAAAGTGGAACTTTCTAGTTAATGGCCATGTCTAGGGCATGGCCAGCAAATTTCTCTGGATGTGTAGAGTTCAGATGGAGGTCCCCAGAAATGTGAACATGAATGAACTGGGAGGCCATGGTGTTGGATAGGTCAAGAGTAAGTTAAAATCTTTGGAAATCATATCGGACTTGGGGATGGAGAAGAAAGCATTGAACCAGGTATTCTAGCGTTGGTAGAGAAGAAGGACCTGATAGATAACACAAAAATCAGAGATTGAGGATTAGATAGACAAGTGACATGAGCTTCAAGGAAGCATTCAGATGGAAGAATAATGTTCCAGAAAGGGCAATAGAGAATGAGAAAAACATGGAACATGGGTATATGTGAAAAGCTTAGGATTTCTGGATAACAACCTCATTTCATTGGCAGTGCACATGAAATTATTCACTCTATCTATCTATCTATCTATCTATCTATCTATCTATCTATCTAATTGAGAAAGCATGAGGGGTGGAAGAGAGAGGCAGAGGGAGAGAATCTTAAGCAGGCTCCATGTTCAGGGCAGAGCCTGATGTGGGGCTTGACCTCACAACCGTGAGACCATGACCTGAGCCAAAATCAAGAGTCTGACACTCTACTGACTGAGTAACCCAGGCGCCCTCTATTTTATTTATTTATATGCTTATTTATGTACTTTTCATTTATGTTGACTTACACATAGGTCTGTGTATTCGTGTTGAGGATTTTGTAATTTTATTTTTATGAGTGGAGTTCCATATATCAATGATAGGTTGCCAAAATATATGTTCTCATGATTCTAGAAGTTTAATGTTCCCAGTTTCCTAGCTTCCCCATTAGTCATTGCAATTTGCTCATGGTCATAAATAAGTCCATGTCGTCACCATAGTGCTGGGAAGAAGATAGAAGTTAACAATTTTGAAAAAAATTGTTTCAAATTAGATAGTAAGACTTCAAAAATGTGATTTTGCAATATTTATTATTTCAAATAATTTGAAGGGTTCTTACTGTCCTGCTTTATTATGCTAGGTTAATTGCGTGTGCGATCAAGAGATCTCCCAAAAGAAATATTTTCTTGTCTAAATAAGTTTAGTGAAGCCCAAGCTGTACATCTTGGCTTTATTTTGTAGGTTTTTAAAAAAACATAAGTCTCAAAGTAAATGTTTATTTGAAAATAAATGAAAGTCACAGATGACAGAATAAATTCCAACACCTGTAGAGTACACCAATTAGATAAATGCTCCTTAGCAATATTTGAATATCTTATTAATGACTTTGGACTAATTTGAATTCATCTAGGTAGAGGCTTTCACTTCCTGAGACAAAACTATAGGGAAAAGAAGTTATTTCTCTCATTTCCCATGCTTTTAGATCCCCACCATCTCCTTCCCTTCTTTATGGTCACTCGTCAAGATGGACTCGAGTCAGTCAAGTTATCCTGTCTTGAATGTACTGTCCTCCTTATCCAGTCTTTTTCACCAGTTCATGTCTATTCCCTTTTACAAAAGCCTTGCTTCATCTGGGAAGCTCTCAGGAGATTAACTCCACCTAACTGGAGCATGCTTCTACCTTCTTGTGTTTTAATAATATTTATAATTTAATGTTCATCTTTATATTTTACCCAAATGTTTTAACAGATTAGCACATGGTGTTACTATTATTCTGTCACAGAATAATCACCTTATTACTTGATTGTAGTTTTATTTGGGGGTTCTTTCCATCAGGCTGATCTCTTTGTGTATAAGATATATGTCTTCCATCTCCATATCCCTAACTCCCAAGCGCTACCCATAGTATACAATCCTATCACAATTGGCCCCTTGTACTATTTGTCCTTGGGAGATATATATATCTGTCTCTCTTGGTTTCACTCTGACAAGCTGCTTAGTGATTAGAATTTAAATAGGACCAGATATAGTAGCCTAGGGGCCCTTTGCTAACTGTGAACATCCACATCTATAGCTGACCACAATTGTCCTAGAACTCTGAGATTCAGGTATTACATGGTCAAGTGTCTAGATGTCTGTTTAAACAGAAGGAATAAATTTGACTTGGGCTTTCCCACGGAACCAAGTTAGAATCATGAAAGAGGCTTAAAGGTTAATAAATAAGCAAAGAATGGACTAGTTTATTTCAAAGTGTAGGCTGCTTAAAAATGTGTCCAATCTCAAACTGACACTGCCCCATTCCTTAGAAATTCTTACTTAGAAATAGACATGAAATAATTTTAGTAGTAATTTTTGGTATATAACAATATAAGGATTAAAATAGTAAAGACAACTATAATAATCAACAGAATGGTGAGGCTCCAAAGCAGAGGCAATGTGTAGTTCAGTGAAAACAACACTGGAATAAGACTTATAGGATGCAGGTTCTAATCTGATATCACTGCTGGGTGATGTTGAGTAATCCACTTAATCTTTCTGAGCCAGCATTCTTTTGTTTGTCAAATGAGTTGGTTGGGGGATATGATCTTTAAGATTCTTATAGCTTTGATAATCTGTGATGCTTAAAATTGTTTTAGAAAAGTGTAGAAAGTTGTATAATGTGATTATGATTATTAGAATACCAGGAATATATCTGAGCATCTTTAGAGAGAAGAAAATGCATTATTAATTATGTGAAGGTTATGGGGAGGGTTTTCCAAAGTGCCTAGGAAACTGAACACCCAGTAAATGTTCACAGAAGGCCTCAGGAATTTAGAGTTGGAAGGTATCTTAGGTTATCTACTAAACATTTAATTTTACAAATGAGGAAAATGAAATTAGAGGTTAATTTACTTGATTAATGTCATACTCCACAAGTAAGTGGTGAAAACAAATCTTAGAACATTTTTGTGCAATTGAAGTTGTTAGCAGCTTAAAATAGAGATTTATAAGTATAAGATGTATTATTAAAGTCTCATAGTAATTACAAAGCAAAAATCTATAATAGATATGTAAGTGAAAAAGAGAAGAGAATCAAAACACACCATTACAAAAAATCATCAAGTCACAAAGAAAGCAACAGAGGAACTAAAAAACATTAGAAAATAATGAACAAAATGGTAATAATAATTTTTTACCTATCAGTATCATTACATTTACTTTAATGTAAATACCTTAAATTCTCTAATTAAAAGACATAGGGTGGCCCAATGGATTAAAAAAAAAACAAGACTTAACTATATGTTGCCTATAAGAGACTCACTTCAGCTTAAAGGACACTTATAGGTTGAAGATGAAGGGATGGAAAAAGATATTCCATGCAAGTGGAAACCAAAAGAGAACGGGTAGCTACCTTTATATCAGACAAAAATAGAGTGTAAGTCAAAAACTTTAACAAGTGACAAAAAAGGTCATTATATAATGATAAAAGAGTCAATTCATCAAGAGCGTGTAACAATTGTAAACATAGACACATCCAACATTGGAGCCCCTGAATATATTAAACAAATACTCACTGATCTGAAGGCAAAAATATAGAGCAAAGCAGTAATAGTAAAGGACTTCAGTACCTTTAACAATGGATAAATCATCAGACAGAAAATAAATAAGGAATCAACAGAAAATCAACTTGAACCCCATACTTTAGAACAAATGGATCTAGTGGACATATATAGAACATTCCATCCAACAGCAACAGAATACACAGTCCTCTCAAGTCCACATAGAACATTCTCTAGGATAGATCATATGTTAAGTCACAAAATAAGTCTTAACAAATTTAAGAAGATTGAAATCATATCAAGTGTCTTCTCCAACTAGGTTGGTATGAAACTAGAAATCAGTAACAGGAGGAAAGCTGGAAGTATGTGGACATTAAATACATTTCTGAACAACCATGGGTCAAAGAAGAAATCAGGAAATGATCATGGCACAAATGAAAATGGACACACAGCATACCAAAACAAGAGAATCAGCAAAAGAGTTCTAAGAGGAAAGTTTATGGCAATAAATAATTACATTAGGAAAAAAGAAAGAGGGGCACCTGGGTGGCTCAGTCGGTTAAGCATGTGCCTTTGTCTCAGGTCATGATCTCAGGGTACTGCGATTGGGTCCTGTGTTGGGCTCCCTGCTCAGTGGGGAGCCTACTTCTCCCTCTGCCACTCCCCATGCTTGTGCACTCTCTCTCTGTCAAATTAATAAAAATTAAAAAAAAAAAAAGAAAGAATTCAAGGGGGAAGGAAGATGGCAGCAGAGTTGGAGGACCGTAGGCTCACCTTGTTCCTTGAATACAATTAGATAACTATCAAATCATCCTGAACACCCCAGAAATTGACCTGAAGACTGGCAGAACAAAGTCCACAAGTAAAGGTAGAGAAGAGGCCACATCAAAGAGATAGGAAGTCTGGAAGTGTGGCTTGAGAGAAACATCATGGCCACTGTGGTTGGGAGGTTATTCACTCATCTTGGAGTGCATCCCATAGAGGCTGTGTTATAGAGACCTTTCCAGGAATGAAGGAATTGGCAGTCACCACTTCCCTCCTCTGCCCCACAGCATCGGCACCGGGCCACCTGTGGGAAGCAGCAGAGCTCCGACACTTGCTACCTAACTTGCTCACACTAAGCCCCTCTCCCCACAGTGGTCTGGTGGAACCACCCCTTCTAGTCACACTTACCTCAGTCCCAGCGTGGTAAGCTCCCTCTGCCAGAAGACCAGCCTAAACCCCTGCCAACACCACAGCTCCTGACCTGGGAGTTTTGCAAGGCCTCAGATATGGTGGCAATGGCAGCAGACGCTACACTGCAGGGCACTAGAGGACCTCTTCTTCATAAAGCCATTACCCTGAAGAACAGGAGATACAGCTGACTTTCCTAACACAGAGAAGCAGGCACAGAGACTTAGGCAAGATGAGGAGACAGGAATTTGTCCCAAGTGAAAGAACAGGACAAGGCCATGGCCAGAGATCTAAGCAAAACAAGTATAAGTAACATGCCTGGTGGAGAATTTAAAGCAATGATCATAAGGGTACTCGCTGGGCTTGAGAAAAGAGTGGACGACATCAGTGAGACAATTAACACAGAGATAAGGAATAACAGAGCAGAGATAAAGGGCTCAATAAACAAAATGAGAAGCACTCTTGAATGAACAACAGCCTAGGAGAAGCAGAGGAACAAATTAATGACCTAGAAGACAGAGTGATGGAAAGTAATCAAGCTGAATAAAAGAGAAAACAGAATTAGGCAAAATGAGAATAGATTTAGGGAACTCAGTGACTCCATCAAGTATAATAACATTCATATTATAGGAGTCCCAGAAGAAGAATAGAGAGAAAAGGGGCAAAGAATTTATATGAAGAAAAAAGAAAGATCTCAAATAAACAACCTAAACTTATACCACAATGCCCTAGAAATGGAAGAACAAACTAAATCCAAATTTAGTAGAAGGAAGGAAATAATAAAGAGTAGAGAAGAAACAAATGAAACAGAAGCTAGAAAGATAATAGAAAAGATCAACAAAAGTTGGATTTGGCTTTATGAAAGATAAACAGACTTGAAAAACCTTTAACTTGACTAGGAGAAAAGAGAGACGGCTCAACTTAATAAAATTATAAATGAAGGAGGAGACATTACAAACAATATTGCAGGAATACAAAGGATCATAAGAAACTACTATGAACAATTAAATGCCAGCAAATTATTTTAGAAGAAATGAATAAAATCCTAGAAATGCAACTTACCAGGACTGAAACATGAAGTAAAAGAAAATCTGAACATATAAGTAATGAGGAAGGATATTGAATCAATAATCAAAACGCTCCCAGTAAATAAAGTCCAGGACTAGATGTCTTCAAGAGTGAATTCTTGGGGCACCTAGGTGGCTCATTCAGTTAAGCATCTGACTTTGGCTATGATCATGATCTTGGGGTCCTGGGATGGAGCCCTGCCCCCATCAGGCTCCCTGCTCAGCAGGGCATCTGCTTGTCTCTCTCCTTTTGCCCCTCCTCCCCTGCTTGTGCACACACTCTCTCAAATAAAAGAATAAAGTCTTTAAAAAAGGAGTGAATTCTACCAAACATTTAAATAAGAGTGTGGCTACATTCTGCTTACCAGGTCCTATCAGCATACTAGTATTGATATATTCAATGAACATAGAATTTTATGGAATGGCATGGTAGGTAGGATTCAAGATGGCAACATCAATTCTTTTTCTCCTGATATGCATGTGCTGCTCTTCACATTAAGAGGCAGGGACCAATTCCACTGCAATAAAATTTGGGTTGGTGTTAGTGACTTTCTCAATTAGCAAATGTGACATTTTGGGACTTTGAGACTTTACAACCTCCATTTGTTTTTTATGAACTGCTTCCATGTGAGAGACAATTGGGAACTTCCCAGTTGAACCGATAGAATAATGAGAGATAATAATTTACCCCAGGTTTGAGTGGGTTGTGGTACAGCAACAGCTAAAGAGAACAGTGGCAATACTAATGAAGACCATGTGCATTAGATGATTGCAGAGAACAAGAGAAGTGATTTAGACCGTAGGTCTAATAATGGAAGTCTTACTGTCCTTGCTAAGTAAATGGAAACTGTTGCTAGTGGTCTTTCTAACAAAAAGAATGGGAAGAGTCATCTGTTAGGTCAATAGTGGCATGTCAGGTACCGTGGCCTGTGCTAATATACTCCAGTACAGAAATAACATTTGGAATAGTGACTGTAATTAGAATCACAACTGATTAGTATTATTATCATTCTCCAGTGACAGTAAATTTATGCTTTGCACAAGCAAGATAGGTTAGTTGAATGGGCATATGATAGGGATAATCATCTCTGCAGATCTTCAGGTTTCTGCTGGTGGCACTAATATTTGAAATCCCTTAAAGAGTGCAATATTGCTTTTGTATACTCATTTGACAATAAGAAGTAGTTTTGAGGTTTTCCATGTGGCCTTTTCTAATATAAAAAATCTCATTTCATAGCCAAGGGAACCAATATAGAATCCTGCCAATTGCTGAGTGGATCTGTTTCAACTATGTATGCTAAAACTAAGGAAATAACCAGAAGTTTTTTTTTTTTTTTAATTTTATTTATTTGAGAGAGAGAGAAAGCATGAAAAGGAGGACAAGATGGAGAGGGAGAGAGAGAATCTCAAGCAGACTCCACACCAAGCATAGAGCCTGATGCAGGGCTCAATCTCAGGACCGGGAGCCAAAACCAAGAGTCAGATGCTTAACTGACTGTGCCATCCAGGCTCCCCAGTAACCAGAGTTTGAATGGGAACATACTGGGCTAACCGTGAGATGAACCTGAGCCTAAATTCCATTAGCCACCTGACCTCTGATTGTGTCCCATAGTGCTTTGGGGTCCGCAGGTGAGAGCCATTGCCTAGGAATCCCTGGAAATTCTGTCTATATCTTTTTTTTTTATCCAAAAGTACAATCACTCTGGTAAGTGGCAGGAAGTTCCTTTGGAGAAGATAAAGTAGAATATTTACAGTATAAATATTTGGCAATGTAACAAGGTACTTCTGTAAGAGCTATCCTTCCCTTTATTCAAGGGGTTCTGGGTCTGTGAACTACCTCACATCTGGGCACTGGGTGAGAGGTATACTCCTTTATATTTGTGGTTCAGTTCTTTGTACCTAGAGTTGGTTGGTTGGTTTTGCTTATACACATCAAGTAAGACTTGACTAGGGCACCCATTTATTTCAGCCATGGTCATACTATTGTCAATTAGCCCCTGCCAAATGTCAAATTATTCTGATTACTGTTCTTTTAGAGTATAAATAAAAAGATCTGGTATATCAACTTGGTTTAAGGTAGACCATCATTAAGTGCAGATTTTAATCAACCAACAAAGCTAGAATTCCCTTCCAGCTCCTTGAGCAAATGCATTAAATCCAGAAAGTTACGCTAGTGTACTCATTTTAGTTGAGTTAGCCTAATCCAACATTGCATCCATCCATTCTACCTTGATTGAGTCTCCTACAAATTTTCTTTTTCTGCTGATAGAAATTGGCAAAATCTTGCAGTTTCGCACTTCCTTCCCAAAGGTCAGACTTTGTACCTACTCTTCTGGGCTGCTGGGATTTGAATCTAGTTATAGGTGTAGAAGTAGCGACAGGTAGTATGGATAGACTCCCTAAAGGCTTCTCTCTCAGGATAGGTCATTACAGGCTTTTTCATTTTCCTTCCAGGAAGATGGATAATCTTCAGAACAAGAAGGGCAGTTTCTACCAGCAAGGGAAGCTCAGTAAAATTTTGGGGTTAAAGGCTTCAGCACAATTGGAATCTGCCCAAATGTCAGTTTTCAGTGGCACACGCATTCTTAGTCAATACCAGAAATTTTACGTAAGAGACTCTTCAAGAATTTGAATTTAATTTGCATTATAATTCAACCAATTTCAGGAGTAGATTTTTTTTTTTGAATGATTTTATTTTTATTTTTATTTGAGAGAGTGTGAGTGAGAGAACACAAGCAGGGGGAGCAGCAGAGGGAGAAGGAGAAGCAGGCTTCCCGCTGAGCAGGGAGCCCAGTGCGGATCCTGAGATCATGACCTGAGCTGAAGGCAGCTTCTTAACCAACTGCAGCATCCAGGTGCCCCGCAGGAGTAGATTTTGGGTTTGGTTTTCAGAAATCTCAACGTGCAGATACAAAATGTAAAGGACAGTTCTGGGCATACCTGGAAATCCTGAAAGATAGGAGCTCATTTTTTTCCCTCTAAACTCTCCCTCACAATTAAGAATAGCTACCACACCCCACAGCCTTGCATTCTTTTTTTTCAACTATTATGTTCTATTGTACAAGGAACTTGGTCCTTCAACACTAACACCACAAACACACATAATCCTCAAGTGATTAGAGGTCATAATTTTTTTAGAAGTCGTAATTTAAGTAACTGATTTGCCACTGCAGTGAATAGATACTAGGGTTACCATTTATCATTACCAATGTTAATGTCTTTAAATCTGATCATAGCAGAGAGCTAATTCTCGATTCCCATCTTTTAGATTTTGTTCTCCTAGAACTGCTCCTGGTGCTAAAGACAATGTCAGTCTAGAGTCAGCCAGGAAACAGTCAACAGAGCAGTAATTAATAGCAAGAATACAAGTTTTACAAGAATGAGAGGTTTAATTAAGAGTAGGACTTACGCATTTATGGAATTGTGGAATTGCTGATTTGGAAGGAGGACTCAGGAGGAGAGAAAGTCGTCAATGACTACATCCTAAAGTCCCAGAGGAGGTGGGAAAGCCGGAATATGTGGGGGAAAGTCTGAGGAGTCATGAGTATTTGGTCACCAAAGTGGGACCACCTAGTTGGAGTTAGGGGGGTAACAGAAAGATCAGTGAAGCTTCCACATTACTCAGTGATGACGTCGGATGCCATCATGAGAGACCACCACAGTCTTCTCAGAATAATGGTTTTCACTGTCCTTCTGCATTGAATCTGCACATTTCACTGTCCTTCTGCAGTTAATACATGAATTTCTCTCCTTGGTAAACTTTAGAACTATTTAAAGAAGGTGACTCGGGGAAGCAGAGGTGTAAGTCTTAGGTAGAAATGCAGGTGCCCCTGTTCAAGGTCCCTTATGTGACCTTCGTAGGAGGTTCCTTTTTTCCTTCGGAGATGTGTCAAGGTCTTTAGATCTCTATAGAAGCTTCCCAATTTCAGAATGCAATCTCACCTGGGCACTGGGACAAAAATCCTGACAGTGGGAACTCGACCAGTGCTATGATGAATCTATCCACCATCTCTACATTTTTTAATATACCCTGCAGGAATGCAAGGGGACAGAGAAAAAAATGTGCTCTCTGCAAGGAGTTCTCTGTGAATTCCTGCCCTCAATGAACTTACCCCTCTAATGGAGAAACATCATGAATCAAAGATTCTGAAAACAAGTGCAAATAAAGACAGTTCACATTTTAGAGAAGCAAAAAAACCCCACATTCTGGGAGTGGTGTGCTGGAGTTCATTTGGACCAGTTTATAAGAGCTGATTATTAAATGTTTAGGAATTATCCAAGCTGGTTTATGTCACCAGCCTGAAATTGGCCGTGGTGATGGTATGTATGAAAATTGGGAAATACAATAAATCAGACCTTTGTTCCCTCTGAATATCCAGTTGTTAAGTATTTACCAGCAAACCACTGTACACTGTGAATCCTAATACACTCTTTTCCAGCTCCAAATTCCAGAGATGATCAAGGAAACTTAGTAGTAAATTTTTGATTATATTAACACTTTATTATCTTTGGAAGTTGGTAGTACTGATCTGATGTTGGAGCAATGACCAGTTGTAATTGATTAATATGGGAAGTTCATTTTAGAAAAGAAATTAAGGTTAAATTCTCTGCAGATAGCAGAGATAGGTGGTGCCAACACAGGGAGTTAATTGAAGCTATTCGGTAAGATAGCTAGGTAATAACTAATTTTTTAAGCTTTATTTCATAGATTAAAACATCGTTTCATGTTATGATCCTTGCATTGATTTTGACAACATCTAGGATAACAATACACTGTATACGTGCAATGCAGAAAGGAACCCTATTGAGGCAATTTCACGTTAAATCAGTTTGTCAGTGATGATGGATTGTTCAAAGAATGCGTTTGTCAATATAAAACCTGAGTTAAAAATGAATAATTAGTTAATTAACCTTATATTTTTCAAGCAACCTATTATTTTTTATGCTTTAACTCCCTTAGCACTTTGTTGGAATTTAGGTAATTTTTCAGTTGGCAATATGCAGTTAAAACTAAAATGGAAGAAATACTGAATTGGGTGAATATTTTTGGATGTGCGGGGTTTTTTTGAATTTTATTTTTTATTAAAACAATTTTTAAAAAATATTTTTTATTTTTTTTTGAGAGAGAGAGAGAGAGAGAGAGCACGAGTGGAGGGGCAGAGAGGGAGAGACAAGCAGAATCCCTGCTGAGCAGGGAACCTGACTTGGGGCTCCATCCCAGGACCTCACTGAAATCATGACCTGAGCCGAAGTCAGATGCTTAATGGACTGAGCCTCCCAGGCAGCCCATTTTTGCATGTGTTTTAGTGGCTTTATTGGAGTATAATCTTTACAAATCATTAACATTGTAAGTTTACAATGCAGTGACATTTAGTAAATTTACAAAATTGTACCATCATCATCACCATCACAAATGCCATTTTATGGCCTTTCTATGATACAAAAAAAAATGTCTTTGAGCTTGTTTTTCATCAATCCCTACTCCCAACCCCAGGCAACCATTGATCTGTGTTCTGTATTTCTAAATTTGTCTATTCTGAACATTTAAAATAAATGTTCATAAAATCATACACTACGTGGCTGTTTGTATCTGGCTTCTTACACGTAGTATAATGTTTAGGTGATTCGTCTATATAGAGGATATATCATTTTTTTTGTTCCTTTTTATTGCTGGATAGTATTCCGTTTTATGGATCTACCACAATTTATCCACTCACCATTTGACAAATATTTGCATTAATCATTAGTATTAGCTAATGTGAATAATGCTGCTATGAACATACAGGTTTGATAAGTTTAACATTTTCAGAAACTAACAAACTGTTTTCCAAGTGGCTGTATCATTTTACATTCCCACCAATAATGTAAGAGAATGCCAGTTACTCTACATCCACGCCAACACTTAGTATTTTTTGTCTTATTGATTATAGTCACCTTAGCAACATCTCTTGAACAAAAAAAATGTACAAAATTTGTGCGCCAAGAGCTGCAAAGTATCTGACTGCAACCCACAAGTTGTGATAGATTATGTTTTCATTTTAACTTAGTTTAAAATAATTTCTAATTTTATTTTTAACTTTTTCTTTGGCTCATCAGTGTTCTTTTTAGTTTCCATGTATTGGGGGTTTTCCAGGTATCTTTCTCTTATGGATTGCCTTATACAGCCAGCAATTGACAAAATATGTTCGCAGGTAGGTTAACAAAGAGTGCTCTCTGCTGGGCTCGTTTCTTAAGCTGCAAAGGTTGACAGTTATTTTATCTATTATAGGTGCCTAAGTTATAATTTTGTTGGTGTAGTTGATTAATTCAAGAAACTTTATTGAAATCTCGAAACAAAACTGGAAATAGTGAGGTACGTAGCATGTCTACGTAGTGAGCTGAAATGCACGGAAATGGTCAGGAGTGGTGAATTAGATGAAACAAGCTCTCAGAATACTTTGTTGGCATTGAGCACCACACGTAGGGAAAATTACAGCACCACGCAAGCCTTCTGAGATTTTTTTTTTCTCCCCCTGACTTTCCACCATGGGAAACTTATTCATCAGAGGTCAGTGTGAACAGGAGAGAATTAAAAAATATATACTTGATGGATCTGAGGCAGAATGTCATTACAGAAGGACCGAATCATGACTTCAAGTACAAAGAATAATTGGCTACTCCGGGGGTACATTGTGTTCATCCTCTCATTGACATCAAAGCAGAGAAATTACATTGCCTTTTGGGTCTCCTACCCTGTGCCGTAATCCAAGAGGAAGAGCTCCTGCTAGTTATGTTAGATATTTAAAAAGGGACACCCAACTGAAGTTCTAAGGCAATTAAGGATCTATTTAAGTTGAATGGGATATTTGAAATGTGCTAAAATTAGAAAACATCAAATAATTAAAAGAAAAGTCTAAATTGTGTAGTACTGATTATAAAGGAGACCAGATCATTAAAAGGTCAATGGGCTTGCTGACAGCACAATGATAGAATGCAGCCCGTCTACCAGCGCCATTAAACACTCAGGGGAGCTAAGCTCCTTTGAGGTGAGCACATGAAGACAATAGATCACAGCCAGCTCTTCAAACTGCAGCTGCTTGTAGTCTTCTAGAAACTTTGAAGTTACCTTTGATTTTTTTTTTTTTTAATCTTCCTTTTATTCTGTTTTTTTTTCCCCCCCTTCATAATATCTCTGGTATTCACCCTCTCTGTTTGGTCAAGGTTCTCCAGAGAAACAGAATTAATAAGATATATACTCAGAGAGAGATTTTAAGAAATTGGTGCACATGATGATAGGGACTGGCAAGTCCCAAATCTGTAGGACAGGCCAGCAGGCTGAAAATTCGAGTCAGGGTTAATACTGCAGCCTGAGTCTGAATTCCACAGGGCACTGAGCTGGAACCTTTGGCAGGATTTCTGTGGTGCATTCTTGAGGAGAATTCCTTCTTCGGGAAATTTCAGTTTTTGGTCTAAAGGCCTTGAACTGATTGGATTAGGCTCACCCACATTCTGGAGGGTAATCTGTTTTGCTCAAAGCCTACTGATCACATCTAAAGCCACCTTAATGGCAACATCTAGACTGATGTTTGATGAAACAATTGGGCATTGTAGCCTTGCCAAGTTAACCCATAAAATTAACCATCATATTTTTCTTCCCATTTATATGTCTGCCTTAAACCTATATTCTCATGACCTCATGCTTGCAGTGATTGAAACGACCCACATTGACCCTGAGCGAGTCTCCCATGTGTCTCCATGCTTCAGTTGACCTTTCCTGTGCAATTGCTGTGTTCTTGGAATAATTTTTTCCCTGATGTTCTCCATTATCTTACCCAGCCTATCAAACTACACTGATTTCCACTTAATTTCTGACTCTCTCTTCTCTCCATTCATGATGTTCTCACTCTTCTCCACATGAATGACTCATTCTGTACTGGTCATATCATAGTTGAGCTGTCATGTTTCCTCCTTTAATTTTCTAAGACTCTCCCTATTATGGGTCCAGATTACATTTGCTCCAGTTCCCGTGATAACCTCATATCTCTGGAGTATTTATAATCTATCACCAGTAGCTTATGGCTAAGCAGTTAGTCATTCTTTAGTTGTTTAAGGTATGTTATCTTTATCTCCTTAATCAAATTGTAAGGTACTTGAATTAGGAATTGTGTTTCACTTCTCTTGTATGCACCACTTTTCCTAGAACAATGCTAGCCAATGGTTGCAGGAAGGAGATAATTTAGCCATTCATTGATTGTGGCAAAAAAAAAAAAAATCTGGAATATTGCGCAATTCAAACTTAAGTGATGCATAAAGCTGCAGTTGAGAACTAGAATAATACAGCATTCTAGGCCTTCCATTTTAACTACTAAATTAGAACTTCTGAAGATAAGCTCGAGATACTATATTTTTACAAAGGTGATTTTGATTTTGCAAGTCTGAACACCGGTGTTCAGCAATTACTGGTAGACGTCTTCCTACTTTGGAGCACCCCATTAATTCACAAAAGAGTTCAGTGTGTTTTTCCTTCAGAGTGCTCTCAAGTAGGTCTGTATTGTCACTGCCTTGCATAAGGCTTCCCTTACTTTCTTATAGGAGTCCTCTCGACTCTTCATGCTTCCCACTGGGCTCCTCTCCAATATTGCCTCCGTATTGCTTAGAGTGTTTGTGTTCAAAATTTGCAAATTTGATTGTGCTATTTAAGCATGAAATGCTTTGCTTTCCCTTGTTCAGGTTGACGTTCAATCTTCTTTACGTGGTTTACGAAGCTGTTCAAGATATACCTGCCTCCCTTTATAGCTTAGGCTTCTTCCGCTGCTTCCATCCATACTACGTTACTCAAAACAGTTTTGTCCTCTCACGAGTCTTTGCCTTTGTACATGCAAAGAATTATGTGCCACAATTCATGCCATTTGTTTAAGTAATGTCAGTTTGTAATCTAGGCATTGCTAGACACTAAGAATTTTGATATTAAAGATATAATCCCCTCCCCTTCTGAACGCTGCTGACCAGTAGGAAGATAGGTACATAAATACTCATTTAACAATAGCTACTGTGGACTGAGAACCTATTATTTATCAGGACTGGACTAAGCATTTTGCGTGAATTATCACTTAATCTTCACAACCACACTATAGGGAGCTGGGCTAGAGTGCAGGTGTTTGGAATCTGGAGCCCACATTCGTAACTGCTGGGCTTTTCTGTGGTTGTGCTGAAGGAGTTAAGAGGAACCACAATCATATTATAGGAGACTTCATAATTTATTCAGGGTATAGTCTTCTTGATTAATAGGAAAGAAAATTAAATGACATAAGACTGATACTTTTCTTCACTCCTTCATTACACTGCACTGGGCCAATATTTTACTTACTTTTATAGCACCAGAAATTAACAAAGTCCTGTGGCAGGTGCTAAATAAGAATGTGAAAGTTCCAATTCCTTGCCTTCAGCTGTCTCAGGTCAATCTGCCAGCCCTCAACATGTAAACACTGACAGAGCTAAGTTTGAGAGCTGGCTCTGGTCTGTCTTTAGTCATTTGTTCTTAGAAAATTATTTAATTGCTTCTTCTTAGTTTCCTTATCTGTAAAATGAAAAGCTCAGTAGCTTGTAAGCCATGCTAAGATTTAATGAAACGTTTACGTAGGAAGATGACATAATCAGAATTGTGTTTTGGAGTCATTAACACTAGCAGTTTTATGCAGTTGTCTAAATAAAAAGTGTCAGTGTATCAGACTACGATGTCAGCAGAGGGTATGGAGAGAAGAAAACTCATGCATGTCTGTGTACTGAATTCTCACCCAAGTGACAAGAGATGAGACTTGTTCTTTACAACTACACAGACCCTACATGAACCTAAGTTTTAAACTTCTTCCCTATTACAATTCTGATTAATTTGAGTCACCCCGAGCCTCAGTCTACTGAATGAAAGTCCTATATAATAGCTAAAATAATTTCTTATGGAAGATTCTATGAATCTTTAGGGGATGTGATTATTTAATGGAATAAGATATATTTGAATTAATGGATAAAAATGTAGGATTCTGACATACCTATTGGGAAGGATTTTTTTTTTTTAGGAGAGAATCACGTGTGTGCACACCAGCGGGGAGGGAGAAGGGTAGAGGGAGAGACAGAATCTTAAGCAGGCTTCACGCCCAGTGAGGAGCCCAGTGTGGGGTTGGATCTCATGACTCAGAGTTCATGATCTGAGCCAAAATCAGGAGTTGGACGGTTAACCAGCTGAGCCACCCAGGTGCCCCTGGGGAAGGATTTTAAGTGATCTAAATCTTATCTTTTGAAATATATAGTTGAGGAATAATCTAAAATTAAACAAGAGATAGCAATGAGAGCATTTTATTAGGTACCTGGAAGTACCTAATGGAAGAAATAAATAGAAATGTTTAAAATTGGCCTTTTTAGAGACTGGCCCCAGAAGACAAGAAGATCTCTGAAATTGAGGCTTCTGCGATGGAAGAGCTGGGCTCTATTCTAATTCTTCCACGCAGCTCAGGCAGGTTTTAAATAGAGAGGTGCCTGGAAGACACTAACCCACAAAGAGCAAGCCCATCGGAAAGTCTCCCCTTCCAGACAGAGGTCCAGTACTTTGCAGGATGCCCAAGGAGAAATGTCCGTCTGTGAGAGAGCTCATCTGTCTCTACATAGTCAGGAACCCATTTTTTTAAAACTTCCAGAATTCTGCAGCAGAGTAGCTCTGAGCATAAATTTAATATCCATTAAAGCAACATATATATCATCATTCAAATAGTCTAAACACGAGGCACTTAAAAATTATGTCTGATTTAATATTCTTTGAAAATTAATTTGACTTGGTAGTGTAATTTAAAACTTTAATATCATTTTTGACATACACTATTGAATAAATGAAAAATGGCATTTGCTTTACCTTGAATATTGAGTTCATCTAATCAATAGAATTACTTTCCTTAATTACTCTGTTAAAAATCACATTGTATGCTAATTTATTAAAGGAAAATCAATAAAAATTAGATAATTAATGATATGTGAAATTATAAATGAGAATTTGTGACTTCAAATAAGTGGAAGCTTACTCTGATTATAAACATGAGTGAGAAAGAGACTTAAAAATTAACTTGTCATATCTGTAGTGCAATATGATAAGCTTAATATTAATATGTTGAAATGTGGTTGGGGTTTATTATGTTCATCATTTCTGATGTTCTTCAATAGTACATTTACCTTTCATACAATTTATAGAAGACAGCTGGAGCAATGTTATTAAAGTAAAAGAGAAAATTACATATTATATATATCAAGAGTCCAGCACCAGATTTGAAACTAGTAACATTAGACCGTTAGACACTTCTCCATATTTTCACTGGCTAACATTTTTTAAAATTTATATCATATATAATTTTATTTATTATAGTTATACAACTTACGTAATAATTTTTAAATATTTATACAATTATAATTATAAAATTATAAAAGATATTTCCATAGTATGTGAATCTTTGAATTGTTTACCTGTTTTCTTTTATATTTTATAATAGCTTATTGAATAGTAAACCAGTCTGCTGCTCAATCTCATGCCTCTAAAGAAGCTTTTTAAATCTACTTTTGTCTTAATTTCTCCATATATAAAATAAAATAAAAATTACTTTATCATTGGCTAACATTTTTGGTAGACTAACACTGTTACAGTTAACTAATCACCATTCACACCATCTCTGCTGATCTCTTGGGTTAATGTTCATAGCTTTTTAAAAAGCTATTATTTCAGTCCTTTACACAACATGTATACCAATTTTAATATTAGAAAGATATAGCCTTTTGTTATAAGAAATATTTTACTGGTAATGTTGAAAAAAACTCACAGATCTTGAGGGGCTTTTGTGGTTTAATGTCAACTAAAACACAAGAAACCAGAGGAACTCTTCTTTAGGCATCGTGTGTTCAATGCACTAGGTCAGACAAGAAAATACTGTCATGAAATTGAACCCACACTCACACTTGTCCTTTTAATTGCAAAATTTATATAAAAACAAAATCTATATTTAGAAAAATTATGAGCCTGTGATAAATTTGAAATACTGTGATGGATACTGGAGATACAACCATGAAGACGACCTGTCCTTCTTGCCTCCAAAGGGCCCATGGTTTCGTGGACAAAAAAGACATAAAAATAGAAAAAAAAAATGTAATTCAAAAGACTGTGTCTGATAAGAGCTAAGCAGTGTGGAAATAATTTTTTTTAATGCGAGTATGGGAGGATGATGGGTAGCGACTGAAAGGATTCCAGCATTTCAAAGCAGGCATTAAAGAGGAAAAAAAAAAAAAAAAAAGAGGAAGGAACTTAATACCTAAGAGAAAAGGAAAACCATCATTCAGCTCATTTTCCGATTGTATCTATCACGGAATAGAACTGATTTGATAGATTTTTCTTAAATTTTTTCTTTATTGTTTAAAAAATTTTATATATTTGAGAGAAGGAGAATGAGAGAGAGTGGGGAGGAACATAGGGGGATGGAGAGGGACAAGCAGACTCCCTACTTAACATGGAGCCAGATGTGGGGCTCAGTCACAGAACCCTGAGACCACAACCTGAGCCAAAACCAAGAGTTGGAGGCTTAACTGACTGAGCCATCCAGGCACTCCTCTTAAATTATTTATTGATTATTTAGACTGAAATGATAGAAACGTTGATAGTTTTATGACATCGAGTAGATAGTCAAGAAAAGAAGAACTTGTAAATAAGTAGTGTGGCCGCTACATGAAAACATGGTGGAATTAAGATTTAGTCTAGCACATTATATGATTTAAATTGAATTAAATTTTTCTGTAATAAATTATTGTGTCTTTTTAATTAATTTTAAGTGTAGATGCAATCATACTGTGATGTTGGCATTCAGTTTTGAGTCAACTTATATGGACATTCTGTTTCTTCTAAATATATCTTTAAATTTACAAATACAAATTTCCCACTATATTTACTAGGAAATAGTGGATACAGGGACTTTGAAGTGAGTTAAATATTTTGAACCTGGAGCATGAGAGGGGAAACTGATCTGCATTGGTGATCATACTCAACAGCCAGATGAAAAATTGTAGTGTAAGATGATTGACCATCCAGAAGTTTCAGGAAGGAATCTAAATGTGTGTCCTCCATCTTCTGGGAGATGATGGTTCTGAGTGACCTTGCCCCTTATGCTTAGATAGCATACTAAGGTAAATAGTAAACTGAGATCGGACAAGATAGAGACAGAGGAATATCAAAGGAAGAGTTAAGGGGTGGGGAAGAAGTAGAAATAAGGGGGAAAAAATGTAAGTCTGTACTGTTAGCTAGACTCCTTTCTGGTTTAGGCCAGACTGCAGCATATGTTGGGTCCTTTGAGAAGTAGGGGCTCTCAAGTAGGAATAAAGTCCAAATAGTTTATGTTGTGTTGTCTCCAGATTATTAGTAGATCAGATTACTGGCTGTTTGTAGGACCGATGGGAAATTGTCCATCTAGTCAGACTTGAGAGGATGCCTTATAGTGGCATTCTGTGTGACTTTAGGCTACTAGCTGGCCTTCGGGTTGGAGGGCCAATAATCTGTAGAACTATTACCTAATTCCTTGCACCCATGGGATAATTTCAATTATTTTGTGATTTCATTCTCTCTCTTTTTTTTGACTTAAATGTTGTGAGTTTGGGCATAAAACCATTGTTTCTAACATTTTAAACTGAATGTTGAGTTTGGTTAACTTATCTTGATTCACTTGAATTTTGTGAAACTAAAACATTAGAAAAATATAAATTTAAATGCAGTATTTAAGATATACTTTATGGGTAAATTTCTGATCCACTCATGGTTTATGATTATCTATTTCACCAATCTACTTGAGTAGGTCCACTGTCTAGAGTCATTGGCTTAACCAAATAATTAAGGAATGTGAATTATTCATTTTGACATGGTTTCCCGTAATATGCGATATAAAATTACATACTGACATTTATTTAAAGATTTTATTTATTTGAGAGAAGAGAGAGAGAGAGAGCCTGAGTGGGAGGAGGAACGGAGGGACAGGGAAAAGCAGACTCCCCACTGAGCAGGGAGCCTGATGCAGGGCTCTCTCCCAGGACCCTGAGATCATGACCTGAGCCCAGGGCAGATGCTGAACCGACTGAGCCACCTAGGCGCCCTGCATACTAACATTTAAATAGTAAGATTACTTCGTATTAGTCATGGCAGTGATGTGCCAAGTCACATTAAAAAGATAAAAGAGCTCCAATAACTATAAGATTCGGTTATAAACTAATCAGTACATATAAATAAAGATTCGATCAGAAGGTGAATCCTCATTGCAGAATGGATACTCAGAAGTTAAACATTGGCAGGGTCAGTAGAAGCTATGTCTTGAGGTAGAAGAAGACTTGGCTTCTGAGTCTTCTGGTCTTACTGGTAGAAAATTTCTACTGCGGTGATGAAAATATTACTGTGTCAGCTTGACTTGATTAAACATTGGATTCTAACTTTGCTTGATCTTACTCATTGTTTACTAAGAAACTTGTTGATAAATATGTCGTTCCCCCAGATACTCTCTGTGGTCAAAAGGGCACAAGCAATATATATCCTATACATAATTATAAATTAATAAGTTGAAATTAAAATAGTATGGAAATATTAAATGTAATAATATAATAAAGATTATAAATTAGTCCATTTGAATTTCACTTTTACACCAGTCTATTTTTTTTTTTTTAAGATTTTATTTATTTGACAGAGAGATCACAAGTAGCAGAGAGGCAGGCAGAGAGAGAGGGGGAAGCAGGCTCCCCGCTGAGCAGAGAGCCCGATGCGGGGCTCCATCCCAGGACATTGAGATCATGACCTGAGCCGAAGGCAGAGGCTTTAACCCACTGAGCCACTCAGGTGCCCCTACACCAGTCTTAAAAACTAGCTTTATATTCATCTACTTCTGGCCTGAAGGATGTAGCCATGCTTAGGATGCACTCAGCTTCCTAAATTTGCAGCCCGGAAGGCTACATCCACACCGTTGTTAAGTACAATAAAATGAGTGTTCTACCATGAAGCCTCCAAGGAGAGCGTTAGCTTCTCCTTCCTTTTATGTTATTGTCTAAGGAAACCACTCTACCTGTGGAACATATACTCCTGTTATGTTTTCTACCGGATGGAAATTCGTGGAGAGCAGAAATTCTGCCTAATTAATCTCTGTAGTTCCCTTTTCTGTTAGTGACTTATTCTTAGTGAATATATTCAGTGAACGAAAGGGGGAAGACAGATATTTTGCAATGGTAGGTGTATTAACCGCTCATCGTGGTTCCTCCCACGGCTCCCAGATAGCTAGGCATCTTAGTGGAAAGTAGTCAGTGTTTACTGCACTCGGTTTACCAAATGAGTCCTCGTGTGGTGTTTATCATCTCCCTTACCACATTTCTCATTCAGAGGACTCATTCTTCAGGTTTCTCTTATTAACATTTTCCTCTAACACATATGGATAATGCTGATAAGAAACAAGCAAACAAACAAAACCCGAGTAAGCAATAATTTCATTCCTTAGTCCAGGGCCGTGGCGCTAACTCATGTCCTGAAAACATTTCTTGTCTCTTGAAAATGGTGGGAGTCCTCCTGCCAGACTTTGGGTTTTTATATTGTTCTACTTCCAGTGGGTTTTTGGATGGCTCTCTCTCTTCATAGTATCTATTAATAATTCCAGCTTGAGTTGAGTCCCAGAAATTTTGCCAACTGCTTCTTTTGTTCCATAGACTTTAATTTTAGTTGTACTTTCATAACGGATTGACAGAAAATTATTTTCTGAAAAAAAATCTGTATACTGATATATCCCCAAATTTGCCATAACCATTTCAAGGCACACATTGCCTCAAAATCTGAAGGAAGAAGTAGTTTATAGCTCATAATGTGCCCCTATTAAACTGATAACTTTGAGTGACAATTAAAGACTAAGGAGCCCAAGATCAAAAGTTTCCTTCTAAAGATAGATGTCACCCTGAAGCCAGCCACAGAATTCCAAAAATAATGTAGGAGGTGGATTTATTTTAGTCAGAGTAGCTAGTTTAGAAACAAGTTTTGGCTTTGAAAATTTCTATTTCATTCTTCATCTTTGGAAAACAAAGAATTCTGTCAGGATCTTGACTACTGGTCACATGTAATGGAATATTAGGGCTAAAATATTCTATATTCTTCATTTCGTAGGTAGGAAAGGCAGGCTGCAAATGTTAAATGATGTGTATTAAAGAGAACAATTTTTAAAATAGAACTCTATCTCCTAGTAGTCGGTGGAGTAGGCTCCTATCTTGCTTTGGCTTTAGAGCCATTTTTGAGTCTATGGAGATACTTTCTAAAAAAGGAATTAAAAAAAAAGAAGATATTTGAAGGTAAAACTATGATTTCTTTCCTCTTCCAGATTTGCTGACATTCCAACTGAGTGACCTCAGCAGTGTTTATTGTTTAAAAGACCACTTGTTGACATTTTTTCTTTGTTGAGATAGTCATTTTCTGAACCAAAATAGAGTAAAATTGGATAGCTATACTGCATGTACTTGTGTGTGTAAGTAACATTTTGGAGTCTTTTTGAAAAGACTGTTTTTAAGTGTTTTGCAAGAAGTCGGGATGGTCATGAAGACAAGTCAGTAATCAGATGGTGTACTCATGGAGACCACGAAAGAATGCAGAAATTAACATGAGGTGAAGGGAAAGGGATAGGTACGTCAAATTGTTGAAGTAAGAAGATTATAAGTGCTGTATGATAAAGTAGAAAAATATATTTCAGTCAAGACGTGGGGCAGGGCAAAATTTCCCAGCCGTAGGCACACGTTAGAATTATCTTGAGAGCTTTTAAAAATATCGATGCCTGGGCCCAGCCCTACCCCTAGATAAATCAGAATGGGGACAATATAGTTTCACAGGTGACTCTGATGTGCCGCCAGGGCTGGGAGCCACCAGGGTAGGATAATGAAAGGAACCCTGACATGTGAGGGTTTGGAATGAAAGAATAAGCAACTCCTTCCTCAGATGGAGGGATAAAAATGTGCCTGTCTTAATCTTGAGAGAAGGACTGGAATTCCTCTCTTGATTTTATAGGATCTAATATGCTTTCTCGCCAAGCAGCAAACCTAGAAGGTTTCCAGCATCTGAATAGGCCCTATAGGGCTACAGGGGACAGTTGATTCTCTACCACTTTGGGAGATGGGCACCCCAAAGCCGCCGCCTCTTCTGTTCACAATAGCATGATTCTTTTCCACCTTCCGGGCATTTTCCTCCACTACCTTTTTTTTTTTAAGATTTTATTTTATTTTGGGGCACCTGGGTGGCTTAGGGAGTTAAAGCCTCTGCCTTCAGTTCAGGTCATGATCTCAGGGTCCTGGGATGGAGCCCCGCATCGGGCTCTCTGCTGAGAGGGGAGCCTGCTTCCCCCTCTCTCTCTGCCTGCCTCTCTGCCTACTTGTGATCTCTCTCTCTCTTAAAAAAGAAAAGATTTTATTTTATTTTATTTTATTTACTTAAAGATTTTATTTATTTATTTGACAGAGATTGAAAGAGCACCAGCAAGGGGAGCGCCAGGCAGAGGGAGAGGGAGAAGCAGGGAGCCCGATGCGGGGCTTGATCCCAGGACCCTGGGATCATGACCTGAGCCGAAGGCAGCCACTTAACCGACTGAGTCACCCAGGGGCCCAAAGATTTTATTTTTAAGTGATCTCTACACCTAACGTAGGCTCAAGCTCACAACCCAGATATCAAGAGTCGTGTGCTCCACCAACTGAGCCGGCTGGGTGCCCCTCTGTTTTCACATCCTTAGCACAGATGCAGGATTCTCACCCGAGGAAGGGACAACCATTGGATTCCTCTGGTATTCCGCCTAGAACCTCAGAAAGAATCTTTGCTGTGTTTGGGCACGCGTTGCCTTTAGCTTTGCCGGAGAAAAGGTTTTCATCAAATATTTAATGAGTGCTGACTGTGTGCTAGGTGGTGTTCTAGATGCTGAGGATATAGCAGTGAATAAAATACACAAGTTATTCTCCTGTAGTACTTACATGCTAGTTATTCACGTAACGATTTGATGGGCAGAGGCAATGCTTTTAAAGAGGTTTGTATACTTTGTAAGTACCTTGAGAAAAATCCCTCGGGAGTTGCTCCTCAGTAGTTTGTTTTGTTTTCCTTTTTGAGATCAGAAAACTTAGTTTTGCTCCTTGATCGAAAAACGAAAGAAAACAAAAAACAGTGCTTCCTTGTGAGGCCTGGACACAAGCCACGGTTGGCTTACCTTCCATCCATCCAGAGCCAATGAGTCCACAAGCCGAAGGAGCCAACCAGGTCTGCTCAGGCTGACTTGTCTAATTTCAAATATTTAGACAGGCCTTTCAGGGGGAATGAATTTCCACAAAGGAATTTTCCTAGAAAAGGCATCACTTTAAATTATGCTTACATGCACTAGAGAAGAAATTGTTAAATAGCTAACAGACTTAAAAAAAAAATTCTGGACCCATTGTAGTTAAATGTGAACAGGCATGCTTTGAAGAAGAGTGATACCGAGTCTTAGCTATAGCAGGGGGAAGCTTGGAAACAGAAATGGGAAAAATGAAGTATCTGAGAGTCAGAGTTTTAAAACCTCTGTTGAGGCTAGTCCTCTTCCTGGTTCTCAGCTGGAAAGCTAGTCCTGCTCCGCTCAGATCCGTGGAAATAGACAGTCACGTCCTTACGGAGAAGGCAAACCGTGCAGCGGGACAACCTCGTTATAAAGGCAAGTTGAGCAGAGTGACTCCTCTGTTGGTTCAAAACCCTTTTGGGAACCTCCCAGGTGTAATCTGAAAGTGGTCCCTGTACTTGGAGGGCCCGGAGAGACAGAAGGCAGGCCACTCCAGCTTGGGAAGTGACAGTTTTCATAAGCCGAGGGAACTTACACATGAGGCTTGTCTCGGGCGGCAGCAAAACTAACGGATTCCAGCACCCACCTGCCAAATCTTAAAAGTTTCTAAAGAGGCCCTAACTGAACTCAGTCCCATGTACCATGCGGTTTTCAACACCACCTCACTATCTCAAGGGTATGTCCTCGGAGCACTTTTGAGAGTGGGAAAGGCAAGGGGAACCCACATTTCCAGGACGGGGGGAGCCTCCAGGTGCCTGGAGCAGATCATGAGGCAAACTATAGTCATGTGTTTTTGATGATGTTCCCCGACATTGACAATCAGTCCCAAGTAGCAAGGATGATGACATGACCCTCTAGGAAGAAACCAAGGATGTCACTGCTGCCGCCGCCAAGTGGTTGGCTCCTTCTAGTGGGGGAGGGTATAGATGCTACAAGTCTGGGTGATGTGGGGAATTGTTCTGGAAAGTGGAAACTCAGTGCAACCAATATGGTGGCTTTGTGGCATGAGGGGGAGTTGAGTTCAGAATAATACAGTGAGATACAGACTGAAAGGTTTGAAGACAGAAAAGAGAGCAAGAAAAATAGTGATAGTAGTGCCACAGTGAATGCCTTGACCTCAGGAGTCTTATTTATCTTTGTGTTCTTGCACAGTGCAGAGCAAAAATGCTCAGTATTTGCAGAACTAAAGCAAAGTGACTAGCAACAGCTACAGCTATAGCAAAAGGAGCAAGAGCTAAAACGAGCTGGGTTCTTAAGATGGCTGGATATTTGGATATTAGAGTGAATGGCAAGTTCATGCAACATAAGTGGGGGGAAGGGAGAGCGCAAGTGCAGGAGAGAGGGGAGAGGATGGGAGGAGAGAGGCTGACATGTGGATACAGTCAGAGGACAGAAATAAGTAAAAAAAAAAATGACAAAAAGATAGGGAAGTTGCACCATCTTATATTTAATTGATGAGACTTCAAGTACATGCATTTGTTTAAAAAATAAAAAACAGTTTTCAGTCCTCTATTCAGCTCAAAGAGCAAAAGCTCTGAAGTGAGCCTGAGAGGGAAGCATGATCTCTCTTCAGATCTATTTTTTGGTGTCAGTTATTGCCTCTCTTAGTGCGAGTATCTTGCCAATCTTGGAGCATTTGTACAGTTTAAAAATACGATTTTTTTTTCATACGACATGGCTCCTACTTCATCTGGTACGCAAAGCTTAGAAAAACCAAGTGTGTAGGACCTGGCAAGAGAATGGTAGGATGGTTTTCAATATGGCACCGTCCTAATGACCTTTGAGGGTAATTTCGAATATGTGCACTTTTGGTCTTCCCAACCTAACGCCCTCCCCCCCATTTATGATGCAGCTTGCCTACGGTTCAGAGGTAAAACACTAACTTAATCTCCATAGTGAGAGTTCTCCTACCAAAAGATTATCTTCTCTGAGCTCCCAGAGAACCCCGAATACATCATCTATATATTTGTCTGTGTTTCAAAGAAGATTCTAGGCTCTTTGAGTTGGAGGGCGTATTTTATTTATCCTTCTCTTCCAGATATTTAGAACAGTTTGGGGCACATAACAGGTACTTAAGGCATGTTTGCTAAGTGAATTAGTAAATAATGACTGACTAAAACCAAAATGATGACTCTAATGAGTTTTTTTTTTAGTAAATTTTCATGTTTAATTTACCCGTGGTATGATTGATTTTTCCTAAACAAATCCTTTGTTACTAAGATATCAAATAAATAGTCCTGTGGTAAATTATTATAGAGGAATTAAGGATCTAAATCCAGAAAGATCCGTGTAAACATTTGGTCAAATGCTGGCTTGCAGTCACTAGGCTGAAAAATAAGGCCCTGAGGAACAGCTACCCCAAAAGCCTCCAGGCTAGGGACTCTGTCATGTTAATGGCATTTGAAGAGCAGCGGATTGTTTAAAAAGTGCTTATATTGGCTCTGCCTGCCCATTACCTACAGGTTACAGTTTAGGAAATGTTTTAAAAAAACTAGAGCTTCAAGAGAATGAAAAGTCAGAGTATCCCGGGCAGAAGGCCCAGGATAGAGAAAGAGCTTAATCCTCATTTCTGTCTTCCATGTTTCCAGCCTGGGAAAGTAAAGGTCAAGTCAGAGAACACCAGACAAATGCTCTAATGCCCTCTGGGGTAACTTTTATGTATAGTATGGTATGGTACGATGTAGTATAATATAGTATAGTATCTTCTTTCTAAATTAAGTGGAGGCAGGTGGTACTCAATTTTCTCTCATGGTCAGTATGTTTCTGAAGTTAGGATTTTGACAAATTAGATACATCAGGTAAAGTGCATTAGCTGTTTTTGTCTTTAGTGTGTCGTCTTTCTCAATATACATACCTTTCTCAATCAACATACCTAGTGGTGAAATGGCAAAAAAAAAAAAAAAAAAAAAAGGTAGAGGTTTGGGCTGATTTCCTTATTGGAAGCAATAAAAATGAGTATGGTCGAAGCATGTAAGACCAATATGCTAAATTCTTCGGTAAAAGTGGAAAGCAAATAAGGAAAATCTTCAAAGAGTTTGGATTTCTTGAGGCAATACATCTAGAATCCATAACAAAAATTTAGGTACTTTATTAAACAAAGTACCTAGAGATCAAAACAATGCAGTATGATCCAAGTACATGCATATCAAGAGGCTTCCTAGTAAACACTGACTTGGAGTAGGAAAGATGTAGTAAGGAAAGGCCTTGCTGGTCGAGACAGCCTGTGAATCTCATTTTGAAGAGGTCAAGGGCATGAATTAGGGAAGAAGGGCGGCCTCATTCGGCTAAGTAGAGGCATTTTGTGCACACAGCCACCAAGAAGCATGTTGCACGTAGAAGGTGACCAGCAGAAGAGGGTCACTGGAATGGAATACGCTGGGAAACAAAAAGAGATCAGATCCAATAGACATGTGACCGGGAAGACATTCCTCCTGAATTAGATTAATGGGAGATACAAACCTTGAGGTAAATTTCAGGCATCACTTAGTCATTTGGAAAAATAGAAGAGATTTTCTAAGCCAGAAAGAGCTCTCTCCTTTCTTGTGCCCGGCCTTCTTCTCTCCTTCCTGACTTTTACGCCGCAGTTCCAATGACTTCATTTCACAGCCCAATCCGTTCTGATTTTCTTGCCCTTTTCAAAGCCCTTAATGGCTTTCCCTTACAGCTGCCTTGGGGAGAGACGAGACGCCACCTCCCATCACCAGGGCTCTGCCAGCCCTCGCGTCTCCTCACTGCAATCATGCGCTGCCTGCAAATAAGCAAACAGATGCCCTGGTTCTTTTGGAATGAACACATGTCAGAGACAGAACTGTTATCAACCGCTCCAAAACTGCATTTTCACCTGCTTCTGTGGAGTGTGCACTTCTTAACTTAGGAGGAAATTATTCTGAATGTTGTTTCGAGGCTGTCTGTCACCAGAACCAGCCTCTCCTTTCCTTTCCTTCCTCCTCAATGATCTCATTCACTACTCTACCAAGAGTTTGCCCCTCGTAATCGAAAAGGTTACTGATCTCATCCTGTCTGCTTTCAACACGAGGAGCAAGAGTCACTGGCGCGCAGACGTGAGGCCACGGCGAGGCAGTGGCTCCAGTGTGGGTTGCTTGCTGGGTGCACTGGAACGTGCTCTCTCCGGGATTGCTGGGAATAGGGGCCATTCTCTTCTCCAGAAGATTCTGACTTGCAGCCTCTTACCTCATTACAGAACATGCTGTTGGGGGAGGGAGGGAGCAGAGGATAGCAAATGTGGACCGGAAGAGCACTGAGCAGCACTCAGGCCTTTGCTGTCCATTTCTTGTGGCTCTGCTAACCAGCCTCCAGTCAAGCCCGTTCACATCTTTGAATCTCATGAATTCTGGAAAATGGGAGATTTGGACTACATAATATGAAAAGGGTGCTCCAGATCTGAAAAGGCTATGACTTTGATCTTTCTAGATAATAAGAAAGCCCCCAGAAAACAGACTTGCAGGAAACATATTTGTTCTGGAAACATTATTTGCAATTTTCCATAGTGTCCCACAGGTACTCGAAGGAGCAGAAGATCTGGAAAGAGGGGACCAAGGTTCCCAGACAAGGGCAGTGAAATTTTCTCTGACTTCTATTTAACATGCACTCTGTCTCTTGATGGAGTCAAAATTATAAAGAGGAGGCACACACAGTATAGCACAATTTAAAAAAGTAAACCGCCATGTTGTTTTCTAAACATTCTGTTGGAATCCTCCGCCTTACCTGAACACTGACCTACAGTGGTTATCAAGAAAAATTGCACTCTTTTTGTATTCCGTGACAAATATTTAAGTCAAACAGTGTTTTACTCAAGGACGCTAAATTCATCATAAAATGGCATTACCGATTATGGCAATTTAGGAAACATTATTTTTAGCTCAGTGGTAATTGTAGATAAACTAGTATGGGAAACGCGATAGAGGGAAGCAAAACAAACCACTAGTAAGAAAGGGAAAAAAAAAGATGCAGCTCAACATTTACTGGGGCCTTCCTGTTTTAGAAATGGGTTAAATAAAAACAAACCTATGTTAGTAAAAGCTTTTTTTTAAAGATATGTGTTTTTGATGGGCTTTCCGCTCTCTCTAATGAACTATTGGGGAACAAAAATATTAACATCTCCATTATGTCCCTAAAATTGGTCTCAACTTATCCTCTCAGTAGAGCCAAATATTGTTAGGTTTCAGTGTCATCTCTCTCTATAAATTGGGAGCATAGAACTGATGTACTTCTGATGGTTGATGTAAGAAGACAGTTGCAAAATGGGCTAGTAACAATTAATGAAAAGAAATGCTGACAAATAAAATGATTTGCAAACAAGAACGAAAACAAATTCCCAAACGGGTTGAGTTCTGTCCAGCAATAAGTTCTTTGATGTTTATTTGAGTTAAGCCAAATAACTAGTTACTCCCATCAAGCATTCTCAGTATGGTAGAACCAGTTGGGTAGCTTTCCCAATGGAACACTAAACCCTTTTTCCAGTGGGACACAAAGCGGTGGCTGATGTGTCCTAGCTATTGTCACTTTAGCTATCTCTTTGTTACGACAATTCAGAAAATTCAAAGAAAATCTCTGGTTATTTTTTTTAAGATTAAAAAAAATTTTTTTAAGTAATCTCCACATCCAATGTGGGGCTCAAACTCACAACCCCAGGATCAAGAGTTGCATGTTCCACTGACTGAGCCAGCCAGGCATCCCAAATCTCAGGTATTTTAAAATAAGCTATTTGATTAAATTTAAATCATTTGAAATATTTAATTAACAAATAGTTAATATATATTGATGTCAAGACTGAAAATGTAAATGGTGGAGCGTGAAGCCCCATTTCCCCATCGGCCCAATCCCTAGCTGCTCCTCATCCCCAAGTGACTCCTGAAACTTAACCATTTTTTAACTGAACTCAGACAAACTGGATTGTATGCTTAGATAACTCCCTTTATTTGTCCTTTCTAACGTGTTTCATCAAGATTTGCTTTCCGATGATGTAAGAGGGAAAAGAGTACTATCTAAATAGAAAGTATCTTGTCCTATTGAAAATAAAGAAGGTATTTCTTTATTTTTATAAGAACAGATCTCTATGAAAATATTGTCTTCTCAATGTGATAATCCAGAAATAACTGGCTTACCAGGATAATAGGAAATTACTAAATATGGACAGTGAAGTCAATTACTGTAATTGATTTTGTTGCATGTCTCTTATGTTATTATAATGTTTCATAATCAATTATAATTAGAAGCATATAATGAAGTCAACTGTAGCCGTCGGGAAAGCTGTACAGTTGAGATCCCAAAATAAGAACAGCTGTAGCCATTTCTACTGTGTTGTTTTCAAAATGCATACGGGAAATTGTTGATAAGGAATTCCTGGGTAAGGAATAGGGCTGTGTCTTTGGTTTTATGAACCAGAGTCCAAAAGATTTGGACTTTTAGGGGTTCAGCGTGCTGTAGTACATATGTAGTGTGGATGATTTAAGGTTCTATAAAAATCATTTCTTATGCATTTCTTTTGAAGCAAGCAACAGGGAATTTACCAGTTTGGTGAGAAAAATAGTCCAAACTGTCTTTCTAGATGGGTCTCTTGAACAATTCTGGAGAATCCATACCAACTGGAGATTGTCTTGTCTTTAGGGAAAAATACATCTTCAAGTTCAAATTCATGAGCTGGAAAAATAGGTTTATTGTCTTTGATGGAGCTACCCGCTGGGGACTTTCATTCTTCTGAATCACTTGAGAGAGATCCTAAAGATACTTTTGAAATTAAATGAAAAACTTGCCTCTTACCTGCTTTTGCCTCAGGCCAAGGGAATAGGTTTGATCCATTTGAATGCCCCATCCTTCCTTATTCACCTTGGAATGTCACTTTGAATTACTTCTTCACAAAAATAAAATCTTTTATTAGTTTATTTTTGCCTTATTCTATATTTGTTCTTAGGTTTTATTTCTCTGTCCTGTATTGTTTCAGTTACTTTTAGTGATAATGTAGTTTTCTTGCTCTTTTATCTCGTACAATAATACTTTGTATTATTTAACATTTTTCTTCATTGTTCTTTGCTATTCTAATTTTTACTTTACTTTTTCCACATTATATTTATTTTTCCTATTGATTTTTATTTTGGCTTCTGCTCTTACCATTTTATATTTCTAGGAGGCTTTCTTAGCTCACGTACTTAGTTAATTTTAATAGTTTCACTAATAAGCAGGAAATAAAAGTAAGGACTTCTTTTCTATTGTTCCACATTTGACACTGCACTAAGAATCTAAAATTATTGTTTTAACTGATTGTCTGTTATATTCAGCTTAACAATTAATCAGACTAGCTTGGCAACTATATGTAGTCTCACTTTTTTTTTTTTTTTTTTAAGATCTATTTATTAGAGAGAGCAAGCGAGCAAGCACGGGGAGGGACAGAGGGAGAGGGAGAGAGAAACTCCAGCAAACTCTCAGTTCAGCATGGACCCTGACCTGGGGCTTGATGCCGTGACCCTGAGACCGTGACCTGAGCTGAAATCAAGATTGAACATTTAATCAACTCCACCACCTAGGGGCCCCTACAGTCTCACTTTTTAAATTCATTTCGTAAAAATAACTAGTTGAGGTAGTTGAGTGCTTGGAATTAAAAAAAAAAAAATGATGACAACCCAAATTATGATTTTCATTGAGTAATCGTCTTCGTGTATTGCTGTTCGCTTAGTACCATTATTCAAACTGAAAATTTCAGTTTTGGAAATGTTTGAACATATGGAGTCACCTCAATAATTTGAGCCTACTCTAATGATCTACTTCACTTAAAATAAGCCCTTTCTATGGAATTGTCAGCATGATAAAGTAGGAAAAAATGGTTGTATTGTTGCCAAAATTATAATATTTAAGGATTTTCCACAAGATTTAAAAATGGTAACCTTATAGAAAGTCATGGAAACTATGTAGATAAGTTTCTTAATGGAGGTATTGAGGAAAAGCTTATGAACCAGTTAAAAAAATAGGCTCATCAATTTGTCTCTACTCTGCTTATATATATTCGGTATCATTTTAAGAAAAAGGAGAAAGAGGAGGAGGAGGTGAAGGACAAAAGGAAGGAAGGAGAAAAAGAAGGAAAGAAAGGAAGGGGGGAAGGAAGGGGGAAAAAAAAGAGGTGGGAGAGAAAGGGAAAAGCTGGATGTTATGAACGAAGTAGAGAAAACATGATTGTACCAATTACCAATGTCTTGTTACATCCACCTCCTGCTTTCCAGATGCTCATTTTAGATAACCTTACTGTTTAGGTACTTTGCCTTAGGTTGGGTATGGCTGATGAGGGACATGATCTTCTTGACCCATCGAGGACTAACCTTTGACCATTGCCGGCTTTCCATGTGATGCTGCTTGGCTTCCTCTTATTTGGGAAGTTATGAGGCTAAAGTTGGGTTTTTAAAACATTTTAACAAGCAAAATCTTCACTGCCTGCCTGTATGAAGACCGTTCTTCTTCTAGTGCTTTCTTTCTTCCTTAACACCGCTATTGTTCCCCGCATCCATTTTATCCATAAGAAGGTAAAAACTCTGGTGTTTTTCCATCATTCTCTTATTTTCCCCCGAGGGTCCGGTCAGAAGAGTGAGGGTCTAATTATTGTCTAAAGAATTCTCTCTTACTGAGGGTGACAGAATTAATCTTAGAAATTTGATAAACGAGTACAGAGTTACCCTTGGTTTACGGTGCACTTTAAATCAAAATATACTCAAAATCTAGCACTAAATATGACTGGTGTGTCTTTCACTCTTGTTTTTCAAAGAAGTTGTCCGTGAAACACTGTTTTGTTGGTACCTGTGCTCTTCTTCCTCATCTTCTTAAGAGGAAATAAGCTACAGAGCATTTGGTGGAGAGATAAACGTAAGCCCCATCCCCTCCATCCCAGTCATGCCAACTAGAACAGAGTTTTACATGAAATAATAGACTAAAAAGTGAAGACCATAGTTTGGTAATTTGCCAGCATGTAAATAAAACAGATGGCTGGGCTGAATGAGTTTAATGAAACTGATTGCTATGTATAATGTGATAGACTCTTTGTCTCTACCATTCTACTTTGAATGTGTTTAAGTAGTTTGTACCTAATTTTAATTTATGTGGCTTTCTTTAAAGAATGCTTAATGAAATCTCCATTCCTAGCCCCTTAAAATTATTTTTGCTACGGCTTTCTCAAATGGAGGTTCTTGATATAGAAGTCAAAGAGCTCCATTGATCAATTGGTTTTCTCATGTTTGCCAGACTGAAGTCTCTAGTGTCAAAGATGACACTTGCTTGGATATCATTAAATGTTGTTGAGTAATAATTTTATATTCATATAGCATTTTTCACTTTAAAATATTTATCTCACTCTGCCAAAGTCTTACATAGTCAGCGGAGAATGTACTATCTCATTTGACAAGGGAGAAAACAATAATAAGGAAAAGGCTAGAGGTCTCTAGACCCTTATCTTTATTTGAATAAAACTTGGTGTTTCTCTGCTAGTATATGCCCCATACTATGGGTGTCCCTCAGAGGCTTAGAAGTTCCCCAAATTGACATACTAGGAGAGAGTAGCCTATTATAGATAATAACAAAGATGACAAATTCCAACATTCAGTTAATAACTCAGAAAGCATTTACTAGCTAAGGAGTAGGCAGTGTAAGTCGTTCTACAGAGAAGAGTCAATTTATTTTCCAAAGAACTGTGCATCCTTAGATTTACAAATAAAGTTTGAGGTTCTCTAATCCAACATTCCTGTATATGCAAGAACATTCTCAAAAACTTAGCAGATATTCAGCCCATTGAATCTTGAAGGAATAGGGAGGCTGTTCTATCTGAGGCAAACAGATCTATTGGACAATTTTATATATTAGAAAAAGTCTTCCTTAGTGAGCTGACACCAGCCTTCCTGTAACTTTGATCTGGTCTCTTTCCTATAGAAGCACACAGAATAAGTTTAAACCATGTTGTAAATGAGCCCTTCAAATATTTCTTAGAGTTTAAAAAAGTCACACTTCATAGGAGGTTTTTAACAGGTTTTTTGAGGTATAATTGGTATACAAAAGAAACTGGGCATATTTCCTAATTTCAAAGTATATTATAAAATTATAATAATCAAAACAGTATGGTACTGGTAAAAAGATATACAGACTGATGGAACAGAATAGAGAGTTCCCAAATAAATCCACACGTGTCTAGTGAACTGGTCTTTGACAAGGATAGTCTCTTCAACAAATGATGTTAGGAAAACTGAGTATTTACATGCAAAAGAATGAAATTGGACCCTTACCTTACACAATACAAAAATCAACTCAAAATAGATTACGTGTTGTGATGAGCACTGGGTGTTATATGTAACTAATGAGTCATTGAACACTACATCAAAAACTAATGAAATACTATACAATGGCTAACTGAACGTAATAAAAAAAACCCAAACAAACCAAAAAACCCCCCAAAACCCAAAATGGATTAAAGAGTTCATCATAAGACCTGAACTGTGAAATTCCTAGAAGAAAACAGGGAAAAATTTTCTTGATACTGGCCTTGGCAACGTTTTCTTGCATATGACACCAAAAGCATAGGCAACAAAAGCAAAAAGAAAGTGGGGCTTCATAGGAGTTTTAATGTTCCTTTAGCCAAACAGGAAATTGGAAAAAATGATGGATCTTGTTCAGGGTAACCCAGCTCCTGAAAGATTTGGAAGCAAGAATCCAGTTCTCCAGATGCTCTTTTTATTATTTTTATTTTATTTGTTTTCACCAAGAAGTCTCTGGATAAGTGAGTTGCTATCCCGTTCACATAAATCATAGTGACTAAAGATTTTTATATAGAGACATATATTAACTGAAATCTACAGAGACAAGTGAACAACAACAAAAAATCAACATTAATACTTCAGAGTCACTATGTAACAGTGGGGAATAAAGTTACATGCAGATAAAAATATATAACAGTGGGCAATGAAGGGATCTGAATTCCGATCTCTTTTACCACCTAAAATCAGTTTGATAATTAATATAAGCATATAATTTCATGTTCCATTAGCTATGTTTCCTGTTTTACTTTACCTTATGAAATTAGGAATCATAAATTTCTTTTTTGATACCCAACTCTGAGAGATGAATCAATCCAGATATAATTTTGAACCAAAATCTTGGTGTTTTTATATGTTACTTTGTATTTCTGGACTCCATTCCCTTAGTAGTAAGAGCAAGGTATCCTACTTCAAGTTAGTGGTATCTCTGTTCTAAGATTTTTGGATCGTCAAATTCTAATATTCTATGATATATTTATGCAGGCTGGATATAGTCTAGAAAATAAGATTTTAATATGGTTGAACGAAGGAGCCACACTGTCTATTTCTCTCTGTATTTCCTGTAGGTCTTCATGTATTTATGACCAAAGTGCGTAATAAGCAATGTTAATTGGCTAAGGGAAGATAAAATAATCCAACTGAGGAAAATGTCTATTTTACAAAATTATAGTAATTTTTTCCTGAAAATTTCGAAAAACAAAAGCTGAAACAAAGCCAGTTATTTTGCTTGCCCTGTCATGGAGTTATTCGATGTTTTACTAGTTTCATTCATTCAACCAGCCTTTATTGATGAACTTTCTGGTGATGTTTTTTATTGATGTTCTTTCTGGTGAACGTGGAGACAGATGTTCTTCGCAGAACCCATTCAGGGAAGGACTTATGACCCAGCTGTCAGCTCTTTGGGGGTTTACTTTACCTGAAGAGGGTTGCATGGGCAGATTCACATTCTTCCTGGGGCAGCTCACATCCAGTGACAGATTATGGTAAGGGTAGAAGGGCTCAACTGGTTAATAGACAGTGGTGTGTATTCAAGGAGAAAGTGGTATGGATCTGGGAAAAATCAGTTGTCTGTCTGAATGTGAGTGAAGTGTCCATTCTGAGGGAAATGATTTGTTGTACCTAAATGATTAGCATATAATTAATTCCACATTGTATCTTCTTTTGAATGAAAACAATTGCTGTTAGGCCATGAATACTTTAATGTAACCAGATTGTTAGTCTACGTAACAAATTTATGGCTTAAATTCAACTCTACTTTAACTTCTAGACTTTGCTGCCATTTTAGCTCTGTTACAGGCTACTCTGAAAGCAAACCCTGGAGTTGTTGGTCTGCTCTGTCCTTTTCCCCATTCTGCTAGAGTTTAATAGACCTGGACACCGGTGAGCTTCACAGAGTTCCAGAAAATTTCAAAAAAATGGTTGCATCCACTTGTACCTGATCAGGGGGGTAAGAAGTACTTCTCCAATCACACTAATGGGTAGTCTTTCCCAAACACCCTATAGTAGGCCAGGATGCTACCTGTTTCATTTTCAACCAGATTATTCTGGCACATAGTTTGCCCTAGTACTGACGTCTGAGGGCGAGTTTTGACCAAATCTTGACACGAGGAACTGATCATTATTGCAAATACCCCTAATTCTCAGAGAGCCACATCTACCTTTACTTTTCTCTCTTTAGATTCTAAAGAAATTCTTGGTATCACCCAGTTTGGTCATTAAAAACTCTGAACTCTCTCAATGGCCACAAGCATCATAACCCCTCTGCAAGAAGAAAAAAAGCAAAACAACAACAATAAAACACCAAGCAAAGCCTTCTATCACTAACCAAAGAGCCAGAAAATTGGCAGCCTCGCAAGACAGAATATTTTTAGACTATAACCACTCTATTCTAACCTAGATCACAGATTTTACGGTCACCGAGATCATCAAAGACCAAGTGGGGAACTTAGACTTCCACATTCACCAGGCTGTAAGGAAAGTTGTCAAACCACAGGAGTGGTGTTCTAAAAGGCTGAGCAGGGAGCAGAACTGTCATCATCATAGGACACTAACAAGTCTCAACCCTTGGGCCAGTGGTGACAATATGGGGAGCCTGGACATCCACCTTCACCCCGAAGTAATGAGGTTTCCTCTCCCTCCCCTCCCTGGGTTGACATCAGAGGAGACACTTGACCTGTCCTGCCCCCTGCCTCTGCTACATAGCGCTGTGGTCACACTCCATACCTTGATATTATCAGTTCTGTAAGCTTTCCTTACATTCATTTTCATGTATTCTATCCTCAGACCACCAGCTTCTATTTTCTCTCAGTCCTTCTAGAAGCAAAACCTCAAATATCTTTTTATTCCCCAGCACTTCAATTCATTGAGTTAAACACCCTTCCATTGTCTTTCATCCCCGTAACATACTTTCTTCTTGCTCATCCACTTTGCATTCCATGGTTAATCATTATAATCCCTTCCTTGACTAGAGCTTTAATTCTTTTGCTCCTCTCAGGTTTGTTGTTCTCATTGGGTGAACCACAGCATGCGTTAAATAGAACCTCTGCTTACTCCATGCTTTGACCCACAGCCAAAAATGAGTGGAAAAAACATACAGCCATCCTGAATGGTTATCCTTTAGATTCATGACCATGAATCTAATGACAGCAAGAACAGTCATAGCTACTGGCAATAATGCTACATTTTTTTGTTTTTGTTTTTCTTTTTAGAAGCGCACGACGAGAGTTAATTTTATTTGTTCAAGAGCTCATATTGCAAGCATTAAACCAAGTATGGGCTTTGATTCTGTGAGCCCAGATTCATATATTTAGGAAGATAAAAGCAAACTGTGATCCATGTATATGTATGAAAAAGTAAAGGCTCACAGTTAATCACACTGTAGTTTTAAATATCTACAGTCCAGAAGCCAGAAGTCACAGGTCTTTTAGGTCTTTCTGGGTGTCCCACAAGGTATCTGCATTTTTCTTGAACTGAGGAACCTCATCATCCTTTAGCTTCTGGTTGATAACACTGGTTAATCCCTGAGCATTCAGGATACATGGAAGGCTCAGGAAGACCTCATTCTCCATGCCATGCATTCCCTTCACCATCATTGACACTGGATGAATCCTGGATAGATATTTCAACATGGCTTTAATGGGATCAGCCACATTTAATCCAGTAGCCCAGTTGGTATATCCTTTTAGCTTGATGACTTCGTATGCACTTTCAACCACCATTTTATGCATTTCCTTCCAGTTTTCACTGTCATTGTTCCTGTTTTTAGATTCAATTCCTAGAAAGAAACACCTGCCACATTCCTTCCACTCTACACAGCCATAATTGAGTCGCCTCTTCTCCCACAATCCATCCATGGCAACTGTGGGGATGCATGCCAATTTTTTCAGCCATAAAATAGTGAAATCTAGCAGAATCCAGACTACATCCACTTCCAATCACAGAGTGCTTTCAGTCACTATGTCCACTTAGTTTCCAGATAACTTATGTGAAAATATCCATTGGGTTGGAAACCACAATTATAATACAATCAGGACTGTACTTTACTATCTGAGGAATAATGAATTTGAAGACATTAACATTTCTCTGCACCAGACTGAGGCGGCTCTCTCCCTCCTGCTGGTGGACTCCTGCAGTCACCGCCACAATCTTAGAGTTGGGAGTCATAGAATAATCTTCATCTGCCACAGTTTTAGGTATCTGAAGAAATAAGCTCCCATATTGCATATCCCATCATTTCTCCTTTGAGTTTATCTTCCGAAACATCCGCAAGGGCAAGTTCATCAGCCCGAGATTTTCCCAGAATGCTGATGGCTCTGTCATACCAACTTGTCCAACACCCACTACAGTGATCTTATTGTTTGGGATGGTTGCCTATTCTTCTGCAACTGGTGCAATCAGTTTTTCCTTTAAGAGTTGCCATTGTGCCCAAAGAGAAATGGCTGTAGGCATCACGTGACGAAGACAATGTCAGCTACATGCCAATAATGCTACATTTCTTTAGTTCACTCATTCTTAGTGGGGGTTAGCTTGCTCTAAGAAAGCAAAAATTGATTCTGGGAGGAGAGGAGTGTAAAAAGAGGGAAAAAAATATGAGAAGCATTGGTCTATTCCATTCACTTTCACACTTTTCTGGAGATGACTTCTGACTTTTCTCTTCAGTCCTTCTGGACAAGCATTTGCTTTGGGGCTCTTTTACTGGCTGTCCTTTCCTGCCTGCCATGCTTGCTCCCATAGATGTCTATGGCTCACTCCTTCTTGTAAATCATCCTATTTTAAATCAGAATCTATAACTCTCTCCCCAGCACTTCTCATCTCTCTTTCCTTGCCCTGTCTTTTCCATACACTAAGTGCCCTAACATAGTCCACAATTTACTGATCTATTATGTTTATTATTTATTGTCCATCTGCCTTTTCTAAAGTATGAACTTCATGAGAATGAAGATTTTTGTTTGTTTGTTTTCAGCAATATATCTCAACTATGTAAAATAATGCCTGGCATATGGAAGATGCCCAATGACTAAATAAATGAATTTCAAAAGTCCTTCTCTAAAAAGAATATATAATCTTTGCACTTCCCAGCTGAACTCTTTCAGTAGATTTCTGATACCTACAGGATAAAGGCCAAAATTCATAGCATAAGATTTGAGGTTCCTTATGAAGAGAAATGTTCTCTATTTTTTTAAAATCCATCCCTCTGCTCCTTTGAAAGACACAGAAATGTATTACCTAGACATCCATTCGAACAAGGGTTTGTTGAGCACATTGTTGAGGGAGCTGTTAGCTGCCTCAGGATTTACCTCAGCTGCAGAGAACACTCTTGCCTGGAGACAGAACTTTCCATAGGGCCCTCCTCCAATAACTAATTGCAGTGGGAGTTTAAAAGCCTAATCTTTTCAACCCCAAGCCGTCCATGGGGCTGGCCAAAGCTTTGAGGTTCATCTTTTGTCTACGCGATCCTAAGTTTTACTCCTCTCATCTACACACATTGATGCCTACTAAATATTTGGTATGCAAAACTTCATCTCACCTTCGGCTTCCTGAGTGCAACCTGCAATCTACACCTACCTGCCACATGTTCTGGATTCTAGAATCTGATGTGCTGTGCTCTCTCATGATCCCAGGTTTTTAAGCACATGGGTTGATATGCTTGATCTGTTCAACCTACTTCCTCTCTTTGAAAACTCATTTTTTTAAAGGTTGAATTCATCTGCTACATCCTCTGAACAGCCCTCCTTGGCCCCTTCAAGCTCAGTTACCCTCTCCTTTGTATTCCAATGATGTTTGGTCTATACTTTTATTATCACCTAATATAGTAGACAGTGATTAATCAGGATTGTCAATTGCAGAAGACAGAAACTGTTCAGTTTGGCTTAAAAATGATACTCTATTGGCCTTACATAACTGAAGAGTTGGTCAATGATGCTGGTTCCAGATGTAGCTGAAAGCAAGGGCTCAAAACAATGTCATTAAGGTACCAAATCTCTTTCTACCCGTGCAATAGGCTATCTTTGAGTACAAAATAGCTGCCTACAGCCCAAGATTCACTTCATGCCACCTTTCTTCATTAGTGGATAGAACAAAATTTTTTATTCAATGACTTCAATGTGAAAGCTCCAGGGAAGGCTCACTTAGGTCCAGCTTGGGTCACTTGCCCATCCTTAAATTACTGTGAACAGAGTCATGACATAGCTGATGTTCCAAGTGTAGATAGCAGTAGCAGCTCTAACCAAACCATATGGGATATGTCCCCTAGAGGAAATATGGTTACTTTTAACAGAGGAAGGAGTGGGGTTACTTGCAAGACAAAAATAGCACGTAGTTGCTATGTACTGTAATTATGGCCAAATTAGAGACAGAATTCTATTGGGCTCATCTTACGATTCTAGACATTCAAGTCATTCATGTCCATTGACATATAAGGCAGATTTCAAGTGGCTTGCAATGAAACTGAGGGAGAGCTGGTTTTACAGTTTAATCAAACACAGTACAAAAGAAAATTGGTGACACAATTGGGTTAGGGAGAACAAGACAAATGTTTGACTCCTTGAGTGAATGCAATTTTTATCTTGTTGAGCTCTAGTGAATAAAAACAAAGAGCAATAGAATAAATTTTAAATATATAAATCACCTTGGTATCAGGCTTCTCTCCTGATTTATTGGCAAAGGAATGTGTTGTATAAGCAGATACAGGGCTAACTATGGCAAAGAAATAGTGTAAGATCAGAAGCAAAATGGAAGAAATAAAGGCAGGAATGACGATTATGTAGGATTCAATCTGCTTTACTTAATGAAAGTAATAACCACCTAAATAATATTTAATGTGACTGATGATTGGGCCACAATTTAGCCATAATATTAAATAGCATACTGTCATATATTTATGTTTATATACTTGATATATAATTAAATATGAATGAGAAAATGAAAGAGAAAATAATACTAGGAAGGCAATATCACACTAGTATTTAATTCTACAAAACTCTACACCCTGGCTACGATGGAACCACAAATATGACTCACAGCCTACTAGAAGCCTAGGATAAAAGGGAAATGGAATCCATTATACATCTCTTTGTGCCCAGTTATTCAGAAGAAGCATAAGCATTTATAACACTGTCACAAAAGCAAATCACCCAATCAACAGAAAGAGCCTATGGGATAGAGTAGTCAACATCCTTAGCGTGAGCGTCCTTAAACATGTCACATGATAGCAAAATTGTCTGCCTATAGCCCAAGACTCACTTCATGCCAGATAAGCTGACAACATCATGCCAAAATTCAAATCAGTTGGAGTAATTAAATGGCAGTACCTAATGCTGTAGGGCTGTACAAAGCTGAGGAAAGAAGAAATGCACGTGTGATCTGTCCGACAATCAGGCAGAATCAAGAGTACAAGACTTAAGTGAAATAAGTCTTCTCAAATTATATTCTCTTAAAAGATGCCCGTGACAGGATGAATTTTTCTTCTTGGGCTAACTTAGAGCACTTTTTTTTTTTTTTTAAACATAGGACCATCTGAAAGAAGCAACCCTAGGACATAGAGTCTACTCTGTCTTGACTACAGAAAGACATGTTTTTAGGAAGAAAATAGCACATATTAACTTCTAACATCATCTTCTAAACAGCATTAAGTTACAGAAAGCAAAGATTAAAATAATCACTAGCTGTAAAGCAGGGATGAGAGTCAAAGTATTTAACAGTTAGTTTGGCACTGGCATGAACCAATCATAAGAGAAGCTAGGTGCAGCCTCTTGTACTGGGGTAGGATTCTGGGTGCCTGGGCCTCCTCCTGTGCGGGACATTCACCTTTTAGTTACTAGGCGGTGGTGGCAAAAGGCCAGCATGAAAGGAGGGTGAGGGGGCACTCAGGGGACCCAGAATAGCAGTTGTTTTCCAGTGAATATCTGAGTACTTAATATTTTAACACTAGCTCTTGGAGAAATGGCTGATTCTAGGTCTGGGACATACAAGATGATGCCTGGAAGCATCTTGTAGTGCAGAGAGGAAAGAAGTGCTAATAAACAAGAAACAAAGGAGGCAAATGGAAAAACACGATAATAGTAGTATGTCAAAGAGACAAATGAGCCAACAGAAAGAGATCTCAGTGGCCAAAGCTGGAGCAACTTAAACAGTAAAATAAAATAGTAATAGATTATAAAAATATATATATATAAAATAAAATATCCATGAGTCCATACTGATATTAATAAATGCTTATAAGCAAATAGATGAGAAACAGATCTCTCAGATAATTTCTAAATAATTTAGGGAGATATTTCACATTCAGCGAGATGGTACGTAACTCTCCAAATTTTAAGTATGATCTGCATATGGTAACTTCCTTTCCAAGAGAACAGTGTGGAAGGGGTGGGAGAGTAACTTTATAGTAGAAAAATCTGATCCTAGTCAAACACTAAGTCAGCCAGACAACAACAGAGAAAAATTGTATTGATAGTATGATACCCTTGATATAATAAGATGAGAAGAGCTTTTGCCTATATAGTCTTCCTCCCCAAAATGCTTAACTTCAGTCTAATCATGAGAAAAGCATCAGACAAATCCTAACTGGGAAACATTCTACAAAGCACATGACAGCACACATCAAAACTATTGGAGTCATCAAAAATAAGAGAAATCTAAGACACCGTCACAGCAAAGAGAGGGCTAAAGAGACACGATTAAATTTAATATGGTACCCTAAAAGGACATTAGGTGACAATCAAGGTAATCTTAATAAGTATGGGCTTTAGTTAATAATAATGTATCAATATTGGTTCATTATCTTTAACAAATACTAATAGAAGATGTTAATCATAGACAATAGGATATAGAATATATGGGAACTCTGCAATATCTTCACAACTTTTTTGTAAGTAAAAAACTACTCTAGATAAGATTTATTTTTTCTTTATTCTGAGATATAATTCATAAACCATAATATCTACAACCTAGATTTAGTACATTCACAAAATTTTGCAACCATCACCACCATCTAGTTTGAGAACATTTTCGAAACTGAAAAGAGAGACCCTGTCTTACCTGGTAGCAGTCCTTTATGCCCTCCCGCAACTCCTGGTGACAACTAATTTACTTGATGTTTCTATAGATTTGTCTATTCTGGATATTTCATATTAACAAAATCATCAATATGTGGTCTTTTGGTCTGGCTTTCATGTAGCATAAAGTTGACAAGGTTCAACCATGTTATAACTGGTATGAGTGCTTCATTCCTTTTTTAGGGCCAAATATTCTGTGGCATGCTATACCTCATTTTGCTTATCTGTCATCAGTTGATGGATATTTGGGTTGTTTTCACTTATTAACTTTTAGAATTAATGCTCTGAATATGACACATTTTTGTGTATATATATGTTTTGAATGCTCTTGACGATATACTTAGGTGGAGAATTACTGGGTCATATAGTAACTATGTTTAGCATTTTGAGGAACTGCCAATCCATTTTCAAAAGTGGTGTACCATTTTACATTCCTACCAGCAAGGTGTAAGAATTCCAATTTCTCCAAATCCTAACTAACACTTGTTATTGTCCAGTGGGTGTGATGTGTTATCTTATTGTTTTGATTTACTTTTCCCTAATGAATAATAATGTTAAGTATCTTTTCATGTGCTTACTAGCCATTGGTACATCTTCTTTGGAAAAATATCTATTCAAACCCTTTGCCTATTTTAAAAATTAATTTGTCTTTTTGATGTTGAGCTTTAAGATTTCTTTATATGTTCTATTCTTTATTTTATTTTACTTTATTTTTTAAGAGACAGTGTGAGCAGTGCAGGGGGAGGATTAGAGGGAGAGGAAGAGAATCTTAAGCCAAATCCTCGCTGAGTGTGGAGCTGGATGTGGGGCTCGATCTCATAACCCTGAAATCACGACCCGATCCAAAAACCAAGAGGTGGATGCTTAACCGACTAAGCCACCCGGGCATTCTTCATTTTTCTTGACTCTTGTGCATTAGAAAAAGTAGGTACTTGCCCAGTCTTCACAGATTGGCCTTGTACTGGAGAAAGCTTTACCAATTAGCTCAACCAGAGATTCTGGGAGCCTCTTGAACCCATGTTCTAGTCCAGCTCACTTTCTTTGTTCTTCGCAGCTCCCAGGCATCTAGGGTATGCCACGTTCTATCAGTGCACAAGGACAAGCAAGACTAAAGGCAATTCCTTGGGCACTTCTCAGCAAATTGGATTGTTGGACATTCAATCTAATTCTTTCCCTCTCTGAGAAGAAGCTGGGATCTGGGCTTTTTCATTCACTCACTCTGTGCTGAACTTGGAGGGGTAGGGGTACTATAGTGACTGCCGTCCCAAATCTCCATCTTTGTTCTTACTAGCTTCTGTGCAGCAAGATTATGTCAGGTGTCATCAGCACTCCAGGGCATGCAAGTCAGAAGCCAGTCCTTTGGGTAGCCCCCAGAAGAGTTGTGGGATTAGACAGCAGAGCAACTCTTGCACTCCCCAGGGAGAAGCAGTCAGCCATGGTTTTTGTCCGCTCACTCTTTGATGAGCCAAGGGGAGCAGCTGTCTCCATTCTCCCTCAGGCACTTAGACTGTGGAGGACTGCCTGAGATTCAAGATTGGCAAGACAGAAGACAGTCCTTTGGAGAGTACCCTCAGAAAAATTGGGGTACTGGATACTTGAACCGGTTCCTTCCCTCCCTTGGCAGAAGCTGGCAGCTAGGAGATCTCTGCCTAATTGTGTGTTGCTGTGCCAGGGGTGGATATTCTGGTATGTTCCAAATCTCCCTACCAGCTTTGAGGAGTCTGGTTTTGTATTCACTGAAGATGCAGGAGGGTATCAATTAGTTTCTGGATTATCCTCAAGAGGAATTTTTCCATTGTTGTTGAATCGATGTGTGTATGTAAGAAGGAGGGTCTAGGTCTTCCTATTCTGCTCTCTTTCTAATATCACTCCCTGTAGTTTTCTTTTCTTGTGATATTTTTATCTGTCTTTGGTATCAGGGTAATGTTGGCTCCATACAAAGAAGCAGGAAGTTTCACCTCTCTTCTACTTTTTGTGAAGAATTTAGAAAGGATGTGTTAATTCTTTTTAAAAATGTTTAGTAGAATTTAGCAGGGAAACCATCTGGTCCTGGGCTTTTCTTTTTGGGGGGATTTATTTTTTTTTTTTAAATTTCTGATTAAATCTCTTTGCTTGTAATAGGTCTGTTCAAATTTTATGTTTCTTCTGTATAACTTTTAGTAGTTTGTGTTTCTAGGAATTTATCCATTTCATCTAGGTTATCTCCTTTGTTAGCATGTAGTTTTTCATAGTATTTTCTTATAATCCTTTTTATTTCTGTAAGATCTTTAGTAATGACCTATTTTATTTCCTGAATTTTTTTTTTTTCTTATTCAGTCTTGTGACATTTTTGCCAGGTTTGTTGATCTTTTCAAAGAACCAACTTCGGTTTTGTTAACTCTATTTTTTATTGTTTATTTCCTTTAATCATTTTGTCATGTGTGGCCAATGAAGTCCCTGCTTAGTTAGCTTACTAGTCAGCTAATGACTAGAGAGCTATTCTTAAACATTTAGAATCAGTAAGTCTCCTAGGTTTAGCAAGAGTCTCTTTGCACATGTTTGGAAATGCTTTCAGTCATTCAGACGGTTGAGAACTCTGTACTAACCTTCACATCCTGCTTGTGCAGAGCCTCAAGTTCAGTCAGAAATGAGAAGTAAGGCTTCTAGATTCCCAGGAATATGTCTAAGTTTTTAAAACCCTATTTAGACAACTCATTGTCCTTTTTTTTTTTTTTAGGCTTTCTGGTTAGCCTTTTAAAAATTTCTCTGTTATCTACTATCTTAGGCAGCAGTGTTAAACAGTTGTCACTGATTATTATCAGGATATGCCCCAGAGAATAGGCTGCAGTAGGAAAACTCCGAGTCTAGTCCAACTAAGACAAGTCTTGTGAGACAAGAGGGGGAGAGGGCTCTTCCAGGGAATGACCAGATAGATCAATTAAAGACAGTTATCTGGAAATGAGGCTTTCAAGGAGATCCAACCCTATTATTCCTCCTGCAGTGGCTGTGAGGCTGCTGATTTTCACTGTGATTTTATGGTGTTGGTTTTCAAATATAGCTCGGAGCTGTGGAAGTTTTCATGGTACTAGGGAAAGCTAAACTCGGATAAACCTCCCTGATTTACCAATAGTTAGCCTTTTTAAAAAAATAAATGCTTCCCAGAAACATTCAAGCCTTTGGTTAATTTCTAGAGTTTTGAAAATGTTGATTTTGACAATGTTTGCCAGTGACCTCATGGCTTTTATGGAGGGCAGGCTTTTTGAAGTATTTTACTCTACCAATTCCAGTGATATCACCCCAAGGAATTCATTTTTTAAAATATTTTAACACTTGATTTGGTCATACAATATTTTACAGTTGAGTGTCAGCCTGATTCCTTTAAAAAATTGTTTGTTTGTTTAGTTATTTATTTATTTTAGAAAGAGCGTGTGTATCTGTGTGAGCAGGGGGAGGGGCAGAGGGAGAAGGAGAGAAGCAGACTCCTTGCTGAGCTCAGAGTCTAAGGCTGAGCTCAATCCAAGGACCCTGAGACTTGAGCAGAAACCAGGAGTCAGATGCTTAACCAACTGAACCACCCGGGTGCCCCTAAAATCAGCCTGATTCCTAAGCATAGTTGGCATAATTTACCAACTGTGAACTAATCTAAGCCTTATTTTTCTCCATATCCAAAGAAGAGATTGATAACTTTCTTTTAACTCTAGTGTTGCCTGGAGATCTTTAGCAAATGTCTTGGTCCTAAGCCATGTGGATGGAAGGTGTTAATTATTTCCTTAACATCCGTCAGTTAGTGTGTAAAAATCCAACTGCTTTTATTTTTTTCTGCTGCGATTAACCTTGACCCACGCGCTAGTCATAGCATCAAACAGAATTTCCGTTGCTATCTCTCTAGCACACACCACCCTGGCTTCATAACATAGAGGCCCTATTCCTGATTTAGTACGAAATCACTCGTTTAAACCTGTTTTCAAAATCTCTTCCTATTAAAAAATGAATCTTTAAAGAGGCCAGTCTGCTTGTATCACAATTTTCAGAAGTTCTCCAAACCAAGAACCATATCAAACCTGGCTCTGCATATTTTGCTCTTGTAATTTCTGTAGGTTTTATGCAGGAAACGGAGAAACTGAGACAGAAAACAGGGAAGGCGCAAAGCTCCTTAAAGCAGTGCATTTCAACCCTGGCAATGCCTTAGAATATACTGGAGGGTTTAAAAAAGTCATATCTGGTTTCCTCCTCAGAGCAATTATATCAGAATGTCTGGGAATAGGAATCACACAATTGTATTTATTGAAAGCTTCCCAGGTGATTCTGAAATTCTGTCAGGAATGAAAACCACTAGCATAAAGCATGTGCTGAATGAAGCACATTGCTACCCCTTGTCTCCTTACAAAAATGGCTGGAAACCCCAGGCCTGGAAGATCTGCCCTTGAGATGCTTGGAATATGGAGAGGACGGGTTACGTTGTAGCAAATGGCCCGAGAAACTGCACGTTTGCAGGCAGAACTAGAAACAAAAGCACACTCTGAATGTCTCCGTGTAATATGTATGGAAATTAGGTACCAAGTTAGAAGGCAGAGTCCTGGGTTCTATTCAACAACGAACACTCACTGAATATCCACCCGTACCAGTCTCTATCCTGTATTAACTAGTTTGGGTAAGTTATTGAACTAGATCTTGGGTAAGTTATTTATAATTTCTGGATATGGAGTTCTTCTAGTAGCTCATGGCAAAGTTTTTAACTTACAAGTATTTTGGCAAGTTCCTTTTTGATTATATTCTTTCTACTTTGGAAGGTTCGAATATAATTTCCTTTATAAAAAGGCCATGCTAGAAAAATCTTTTTTCTTTTTAAATGCCCTTAGCGAAAAAAATGAAAGTTTGGAAGCATTTTATTGGGGTTCCCAGTTGGAAAAAAAATTAGCTGTCTATAAAATTCGGAAGTCTGGGAACCACTCATTTGGAAAATACTATCTGTATTCGATGACTAGCTTAAGGAACACTGATCCATATTACTCCAACACCAGCGTTTGTAAAACCTTGTTTTGAAATGTGAAATATCAAATACCTTTATTTTTCCCATCATGGCTTATAGAAGAGGTCCATTTAGGATTTCCCTTGAATTTTTTTTATCTACAATTTTATTTTTATCAACATTCGCACTAGAGCTTACTGAGAGAATAATAATCTTATCTCTTGCTGCTAACAGCAAATTTAATTTTTTCCAAAAGATTTTTGCCTCTTGAGATAAAGCTAAATGAAAAAAAAAATTAAACATTTTCTTTGGAAAACTCTAGCTTTTCAGCTGGAAATCTTATATTGAAGAGCTGTTAACCTTTATCCTGTATCATTAGCAATCATTTGAAAACATTATAATCATTTTGGTAATTGGGGCAGAATACTCCAGCTGTGTCATCGTGTAGTTGGAGTCCTGTGTGAAGAAATCATCAAGTCTTTAAAGGATAGACCCCCAGAGGGATGTGGGAGTGATTGAATCTGTTTTTTTATTCTTTGTCCATACTCTTTTTCTCTAAGTGGGCCTATTTTAGTTTCAAAGATGCAGACTCCAAAGACCAAAGAATGTATGGTGTTTCCAAAAGTAGTACCAGTGGTTTTTTCCCCTAACTCCTTTCTGTTTGGTGTGCCAGTCTTGTCTATCTAAGCAAAACAAAGAATCAAAACATTGTTCTGTGACTCCAGTATATATAGGGCAAAAACTGGATGAATGCTTAATCATCAGAATAAACAAAAGATTAAAAAAAATTCCCCATAACTGGAACAGTAGCTGGTACAGAGTAAATGCTCAATCAATATGATTGAAAGAATGCACGAGTACTTGTGAGATAATCAAATAGGTACCCAAAGCCTTTGTACTCTTCATTGTTGCATAACAACTTAAAGAACATATCTCCAGTCTAGTATTTCTCATGAACATCTCAAGAATGGTCCATTTCTATGCCAGATAAGCCATTTATCAAAACATTTCTATTGAGTTTTTCATATTTATTCAGAGGAAATAATTGTGTAGATAAAGGCACAAAAAGAAACCACCAAGTTTTACCAAAAAATAGAAACTCTAGCCAAATCCATACAAATGCCTAAAAAATCTAGCTTACCAGAGATGACAGTGTTAAAAAAAAGTCAATATCATATCCCAGGTCTCCCAATTTCCAATACAGAGCAAATATTTAGATCTTAAAGGCTCTCCCTCAACTTGTACATTATTATTTTGTCATTTCAGTAGCTAGATGAGCAGATCAAATCATTTGTTTTGAGACTTATTTGTAAGCACCTGTGTCTTTGGGCATGTTATTTACTGTATCTGAAATTGCAGTTTACTCATCTGGAAATAAGAATACCTCTGTTCATTTGGAGGTTCCTCAAAAAGTTGAAAATAGAGCTATCCTATGACCCAGCAATTGCACTACTAGGTATTTACCTCAAAGATACAAATGTAATCCAAAGGGGGAACCTGCACCCCAATGTTTATAACAGCAATGTCTACCATAGCCAAACTATGGAAAGGGCCCAGATGTCCATCGATGAATGAATGGATAAAGAAGATGTGGCATGCGCACGCACACACACACACACAGGAATACTAGTCAGCCATCAAAAAACCTGAAATCTTGCCATTTGCAACAAACTAGAGGATATTATGCTAAATGAAATAAGTCAATCAGAGAAAGATTATTATATGATCTCATTCATATGTGCAATTTAAAAACAAAACAGAGGCGCATAGGGGAAGGGAGGGAAAAACAAAACAAGACGAAATCAGAGAGGGAGACAAACCATGAGAGACTCTTAATCATAGGAAACAAACTGAGGGCTGCTGGAGGGGAGGGAGGTAGAGGGATGGGGTAACTGGGTGATGGACATTAAGGAAGGCATGTGATATAATGAATAAGTCTGATGAATCACTGACCTCTACCTCTGAAACGAATAATACACTATATGTTAATTAATTGAATTCAAATAAGAAAAATACCTCTGTTCAATGTTGCTAAGATTAATTGAGTTACGGATATATAAGGTATCTCTCATAACAAACACACTCAGAGTTAATTTATTTTCCATTTTTTCTCATTAATGGCTATCTCAATAATATACTTATCGTAATAATGAAGTCGTGACCTTCTGAATGTGACAAAGAACTGTGGGAGGGGATAGAGCACTTGCTGTACTTAACAGCAAAATGTGAAATAGTTCCCATTTTGAAAGTTGGCAGCAAATATTTTATAGAAATGAGTTCCATGTCCAATCCATCCACATGTTCTATATATTCAACCACAAAGGCTATTCCAGATCACTTCCCTCTGTGCACTCTACTAGAGCCCTATACCAAATGTCCATCCTCTCTGACTTGGGGCATTCTAACTGTAGCATCTGCTTGGTTTCCTTGCTTCCAATCTTGCCTACTCTTCTGAAATCTGTTCTTCAATGCTGTATCCACAGTGTTTTTTGTAAGCCATAAATCGGTTATCCAACACTGAAATTTTTCATTAGAATAAAATTCCCACTTTTCGCTATGGCAGTGGTTCTGAAGGCGGGCTCTGGCTTCACGTTTGTGTCAGTTTCCTGGGGACGCCGAAACAAATGACCGCAAGTATCGTTGTTTAAAACAACAGGAATATAGTCCCTCACAGTTCTGGAGACTGGATGTCCAAATCAGGGTGCCTGCAAGGCCACGCTCCATCTGAAAGATGGAAGAGTTCTTTTTTGCCTCTTCCAGCTTCTTGTGGCTCTAGGCATTCCTTGTTTTGTGGCAGCGTGACTCCCCTATTTCTGCCATCTTTATCTTTACAAGGCCTTCTCTGTGTGTTTGTCTTTCTGTCTCTTATAAGTTCATGCTCGCGGATTTAGGGACCATTCTAGCATACTATTCAGTATGCTTTCTTCTTGATCTTTACCTTAATTATATCTACAGAGCCCGTATTTCTTTTTTTTTTTTCTTTAAAAATTTTTTTTTTAATTAACACATAATGTATTATTTGCCCCAGGGGTACATGTCTGTGAATCATCAGGCTTACATATTTCACAGCACTTACCATAGCACATACCCTCCCCAGTGTCCATAACCCAGCCACCCTATCCCTCCCCACCCCTACCCCCCAGCCACCCTCAGTTTGTTTCGTGAGTTTAGGAGTCTCTTATGGTTTGTCTCCTTTCTGATCCCATCTTGTTTCATTTCCCTCCCCCACCCCCCACGACCCCGCTGCCCTGCCTCTCAAATTCTTCATATCAGAGAGATCATATGATAATTGTCTTTCTCTGATTGAGTTATTTCGCTTAGCATAGTACCCTCTAGTTCCATCCACGTCGTCGCAAATGGCAAGATTTCATTTCTCTTGATCAGAGCCCGTATTTCTAAATAAGATACCATTCTGGGACTCCAGGCAGACAGGAATGGGGTGGGCGGCAGGCCTCAAGTCAGTACAATCTTGTTGTATGTTCCCTTTCAGTCATTACATTGTAGCTACTTTGACCTACCCAGTTCACTCACTCTGCAAGACTTCTATATATTCCCTTTCCTCCTCCTGGGGCATCTGTATCGCTGAAATTTGGATGGTTAGCTCCTTATCAGTCAGCTTAAATATCACCCCTTCAGAGAGACTTTCCTTGCCCTTGGCTAATGAAATAATACAGTTACTTGCTATTCCATTACTTTGTTTTATTTTCTTTGTTACAATTATGACTTTCTGAAGTTATCTTTTTAATTTTTTTTATTAATTTGTTCTCCTTGCTCATTTTTAACCTTATACCATTAGATTCCAACAGAATATAAAATCCATGAGAACAAAAAGTGTATTTATATTTTTCATTATTTTATCTCCTGTATACATCTCAGTAATAGGAACATAGTAGCACTCAATAAATATTTGTTGAAGGAATGAGCAACTAGAAGAGAGGGTATGAATTAGGGGTTAATTGACCAAGATCCTAGCCCTTACTTTGTCACTAACTAGCTATGTGACCTGGGATGCCACAAATAATCTCTCTATATTTATCAGTTTCTCCATTTATTAAGTGAGAAAGTTGATTACTGAGTAGTTTTCCGGTTAGAAGACTCTTTTATATAACTTTTTTTTTTTAAGGTTTATTTTATTTAATTGAGACAGAAAGAGAGAGAGAGAGAGCATGAGAGGGGAGAGGTCAGAGGGAGAAGCAGGCTCCCCGTGGAGCAGGGAGCCTGATGTGGGACTCAATCCTGGGACTCCAGGATCATGACCTGAGCCGAAGGCAGTCGCTTACCAACTGAGCCACCCAGACACCCTCTTTTATACAACTTTCAACAGGTGCTTGACCATATTTTCATCGAAGAAATAAAATTTGCAAATAGAAATGTCCATATACTTTGAAAAAAGCCTGTATTGTGGCTAAATTAGCCAATTAATTGGAGAGCTCTGTGCTTCAATACGATTTTGGGAAAGCAATCTTTTTTCCTTAACAGTTAGTTCTTTCTGAATGCGGTCATCGATTCTATTTTCTATTTTGTCAATGGGCTCTTGAGCATATTTCAGATTGTTTGGATCTCATGTAATAGGCTGGGTCAGAGACTCCATTGGTCTGGAAGTCGGGTTTTGATTTGCTTAATCCCGCCATGCTAGAGAGAAAATATCTGAGGGCTGCAAAGTGGTGATGACAATAAGATTACTAACATGTTCACAAGTTCAAAAGAAGATACGATTTGTATTTTCTTTTAATTCATTTACTTTAAGAGCAATTCAGATGGATAAATGACTTCTAAATATGCCTTCTAGAAGTTTTTTGGTTTTGTTTGTTTGTTTGTTTGAGAATTCTACACAGTGAATCCTGCCTGAGTACAAATTCTGAAAATGCTTTCTAGAGAAGAATAGAAGGAAGATATTTTCAGCTCCAAGTTGACCTCCTCCTTGAACAAAACCTCAAAACAATAATACCTCAGAGACAAAGAAACATCAGCTTTCACTGGTGATTTCTATGTCTGCCATTGTGCTTATTATCTGACTAACAGAACTAATTTTGTTTCAGCCTCTGAGAGGAGATAATATATAGCCCCAAACACGTAATAACTGGCCCTAAATCCAAATGTGTTCCATACCGAAAGCAGCTGCTACCCTTTTGGATATCTCGAGACAGACGTATTTGGAAAGTTTGTCTTTGAAATTTTCATCTCAACAATAACAATTTATAAATATGATGGTTCAGATCCCAATTATAAGAGCATGCAATTATTCAAGTTACATATAAATAGTTTGACTTGCAATAAACCATTCATAGTCCTTATCCTAGTTCCTCTTTGACCAATAGTGGTCAGCTGGATTTTAGCCAAGATGCAAGGGTGGTCTGTGATTAGACAACCAAAACTCTCTCTGGGAGAAGTTGACTCAGACATGCTGTTTTCTCTTGTTCTCAGCGATCAAATAGCTGTTGATATCTTTTAACATGATAATTATAAATGAAGGACAAAGTTGTATACAGACCTGGTTATTTCCAAAAGACCTGTTCTCTAGCATGGTGAATTTTAAAGTACTTTATCCTAAAGAGAAACATTCATTTCCTATGTCATTTATTGAGTGATAAAAAGTATTCTTCATGAAGTGAGAATTATGAGAGAAGGAACATGCAATTGCATATACTGAGTATATAGTTGAAACCAAACATGGTAGCATGGAAGTGGGAAAAAGATCCAAGGCCTCTAAATCCTAAAACTGTAAATCCGTCTGCATTGGGGCCCCTTACCCACCTCCTCCTTTCTTCCTGTTTTCCATTTCTTGCCTTTCTTCCTCTCTTTCCTCTTCTTCTTTCTTCTTTCTTCTCCTCCTTCTCCTCCTTCTTCTCCTTCTTTTTCATAGCTAAAGGTTTTTGCCTACCTTTTACTATTTACTTGGGATATTTTTCTGGATGTGAAATTACTGGGTCAAAGGAAAAACATCAACTTTTAAAAATTTCTGGTAATCAATTTTTACTAGCCTGGTTGGCAGCATCTGTGTTTATCAGCAATTGCCTTCATACAGGAATCCTTCTTATATGAAAACTATATTAATAGCAAAGCAGTTATTGAGAATTGTTAGGGATCTAACATAGTCAAGGCATTGTGGTAATACAAACAGTCTGAGAGGAATTTTGATTCTGGAAATTTCTGAATCAAGGGATGAGAAGAGGGTGCCTGGGTGGCTCAGTGGATTAAAGCCTCTGCCTTCGGCTCCGGTCATGATCTCAGAGTCCTGGGATCAAGTCCCGCATCGGGCTCTCTGCTCAGCGGGGAGCCTGCTTCCCCCTCTCTTTCTGCCTGCCTCTCTGCCTTCTTGTGATCTCTCTCCTCTCTGCCAAATAAATAAATAAAATCTTAAAAAAAAAAATGAGAAGAGTACACAGGAAAAATTAGGAAAGTGCAATGTTGACTTACCTGCTCATACCTATGAATGAATGCTCCTGTGCTTGATGGAGGTGAAGGTCTGGTTAGCCTTTCAATTATTATTATATTAAACTATAAAATTGAGTATAGCTAAGTGGGAAATCTTTATATCTGTATTTTCCAGTAGGCAGAGTCATTAGCCCTGATATTGACTCTATATCCCAGTGAACAGACTGGGATTTTTCAGCTTTGCCCCTCTTTTCCTCTGGAGCTTTTCTGACAGGAAGGAGTACAGTTCTCAAACTTTCAACTCCAGCTTTTGCCTCAGCTTTTTTCTCTATTCCCAGTCTTCCTTGTAAGAACATTGACCATCGCTCTTCTATAAATGTTGCCTCCTTTCTACCTTTCCAGCCTCTGCTTCCCTGTTTTTCTAATTATCTTCAATATGAAGACATTATATAATCAGGCACCACCACACATAGTAAAATATCATATTTGCTGTAGATATGAAAAAACAAAACAAAACAAAACAACCCAGGACAAATCTGTGAAGGTTGGAATCATCTTGGAAAGCTTAACAAAAATCATGAGTCTCTCTAGATTAGGGTCTGATACAGAGACAACTCTTAAGAGCAGTTAACCAATTAAGAGCAATCACAATGAAAGTGGATTGAGGGGGTTATTAAAGGAGTGCTGCAAATTCAGCAACTTGAATGTTCTGCCTACTTTCGTCTCAAGACTGAGGAGCTGAAAGAAACGGCATGTGCATTGTATGTATAGTGAAGCTATAGATTTATCTGTAATATAGTGTCAGTTCATTCAAATTCATTTTAAATCCATGCACAATTTGACTGATGAATATGTACACAAAGTGTAATAAGCAATGTAGTCAAAATGTTGAAAAAGGCCAGTTTGACATTCAGACATAACCGTAATTTCTCAAGGGTCAGAGATCTCCTTTTTTTTTTTTTTTAATATAACACACAAAGTGCTTAACCTGCTTTTGAGATTCTCATACTACTGTATTCTCAAATAAGTATATGGAGTATGTAGTATTTTCAGCTTGGCTGCTGATAGTTCAAACAGATTTTTAAATTATTTTGCCTTGATTTTAATGTAAATTTTTACTGTCAGCTTTAGAGAATATTTGTTTTGGAAACAATTTTGAAGCTGGAATTTTTATTTGCTTCTAACATTTTTGGTCAGTTTCTTGGAAGTTTAATTTACATACAATAAAATTTACCAATTGTAAGGCTATAAGCTGATGATTTTTAACAAACATAGATAGTTGTATAACTACCACCATAATTATGATATAAAACATCCATCATCTCAAAAACTTTCCTTATGACTTTTTTTAGTCAATCTTCTTGAGCTTCTTAACACTCCCCCCCCCCCATGGCCACTAATTTGCTTTCCATCATTATAGTTTTGTGTTTTCTAGAATTTTATGTAAACGGAATCATATGGTATGGGATTTTTTATGATTGAATTCCTTCGCTGAGCTTCATGATTTTAATGTTTATTCATGCTGTGGTGTAAATCAGTAATGTATTCCTGTTGCATGAAAATGTGAAAAGTAAGACTACAGAAAAAGGTAAAAAAAAAAAAAAAAACAACACAAACCATTCTTTCTAATGACAATAAATATTTTGGAACCAGCTATACTAAGGAGTCCCAAAGAGTTAACTTATAGTCCTACTTGCAACTAAATCATTGACAGAGAAATGAGCTCATTGGCATGGCAAGGAAATAACCAGAAAATTAATTGAGCCTAAACAAATTCGTCTTAACTTCTAATACTCCTCCAGCATAGACATGTTGGTTTTTTGGCCCTGAATTAATTTGGAAAAGTCTCTAGTGATTCCGGTATGTGTATGTTTTATTTCTAAAGTAGTTAAACAGCTTTTAAGAAATTATTTCCTTGAACTGAATGAAAATGTTCTTCCTGGGAATAATAACATAAACTTCATTCACCTTTTTCATTGTTTATCCTGCTGTTCTTGTTAATTAGCAGAGACATCTGTGCTTACCTACACTGTATTTTTCCTGATAGCATATTTTTTTTTTTTTTTTTTTTTTTTTTTGCTGCTAATGGCTTAACCTGCAGTGACGATTTATGCCTAGACTATAGAGAATGAAATTGTGAGTAAAGGTGCATGGACACTATTAAAACAAAAACAAAAAATAAAAAGTTCTTATAATGAGGAAAAAATAGACAAGTTTCAAGTGTTTAGTACCCTTTTAGTCTTCTTTCTTAAGCTTAGCAACCAAGGCTACTATAGTTCAATTCTTGTTCCATGTTATAGAGTATGAGAAGTAAATATTTAGGCTTTTTTTTTTTTTTTTGATGTGTGGTGTGGTTTTTATTGAGAAATATATTTTACAAAGAAAGGTTCATAGATAATATAAATGTTTTGATTAAAGAATAATAGGAGAACAAATAGCCATATTCTCACTACCCAGTTTCAGAAATAGAACATTGTAACTCCTCGGTGTATCTCAATTCTGTGACATTCACTTGTTTTAATTAGAGATTAGGGATGCATGTATATTCCTAAACAATACATTGCCTTTTACTCTCTTGGCCCTTTATATAACTATCAACATGGATGAATCTCACCAATATTGAGCACAGAATAAAAATTACATCACAAAAAAATAATCACTATGTGATTCTACTTATATAGTGGACCAAAAAATAATTAGTTTTGTTTCATATTAGTATGGCTATTATAAAATCCAGTTCCTCTGAGAAAAACATGTGCTACTAAAAAGCCAATGGATAAATTTAAAATGGAATTATATATTCAAATATACCAAAAGAAGGTAGGAAATGGGGGAACAGAGAAAGGAAAAAACAGAGGGACAAACAGACATAATTCCAAACAAATAATAAAATGGCAGACATAATTCCAAACATATCAGTGTATTACATTAAATAAAAATGGAGTAAACATTCAGAAGGCCGATGTAATCAGAATAGTTAAAACTGAAAAACCCCAGGGTGCCTGGGTGGCTCAGTCTGTTAAGTGTCTGCCTTTGGCTCACTCAGGTCATGATCCCAGGGTCCTGGGATCGAGCTCCATGTTGGGCTCCCTGCTCAGTGGGGAGCTTCTCCCTCTCACTCTGCCCCCTCACTTGTGCTTGCTCTCTCTAGTGCTCTCTTGCTCTCTCAAATAAAAAAAACAAAACAAAAAACACCTGAAAAACTCCATATAGTGAAAATAAATGGTTGGAAAAACTATATACCATACAAATATTAAGTGTAAGAAGGCTAGAGTACCCATATTAGTATCTGAAAAAATAGGTTTTAAGACAATATTACCACAGATAAATAGGAACAATTCATAATGACAAAAATGTCAGTTCATCAGGAAGACATATAGTCATAAATATGTATGTGCCAAATAAAACTTCAAGCAGAAATTGACAAAATTAAATGGAGAAGCAGACAGTTTTACAATTACAACTGAAGAGTTTAATGTCATTGGCCTGTAATGGATGAAACAACTACACAAAAATTTAGTAAAGACACAGATTTTAACAATAGTATTAAACACTTTGATCTAATTGGTATTTATAGAGTTCTGTAACTACAGAATACACACTTTTTAAAGTACATGTGGCATATTTACTAAATATTTCCATTCTTCACCTGCACTGCTATGTCATAAGTTAAGCCACCATCATCGCTTGGCTTGACTCTTATGACAGTCTTCTCACTATCTCCTAGTTCCCACTCTTGCATCTCCTATAATTCTCAACACAGCACCCAAGGAGGCCCTTTAAAAACTTTCATCAGATCTTCTCTCTCTTGGACTTATAATCCTCCAATTTCTTACTTAGTGAACATTTCCTATGAAGGAGTAATTCATTTGCAGTGTAGGAAGGGACCAGCGAGCTCTCAGAAGACATACAATTATACGAAATGAACCATTTAGTTGAACTCAAGACATTGAAGCAACCTTCTAAAATGACCTGTTTTATGTGTATGGATAGCAATGTGGGGTTATGGGAGGTAACCAGTAGAATAGCTTTTTCTGCTGTCTCTTTTGGGATTTTGGATTGGATGGGGTGGTGGGGGTGGGTGTTGTATTACTACCATTGAAAGCAGCTCCAAACTCTGAAACAATACATTTGAAAAGCCCATTTTTTTCTTGGCAGTTCCCAAGTTAGACAGTGTGGGTGGCAGTTGACTTCCCATTTTCACTTGGTGCCAAATTCCTCTGGGTTTGATTTGATCAAAATTGCAGGTAAATAACTTCAGTTGAATGATAAGAAGCTTAGCTGAGGTGGAAGGAGAAAAGGGAAGGATAGAGGTACCATTGACTTGGTGTGTTTTTGTTTTTGTTTTGTGGCAAATGTAGATGTCAAAATATTTATTTGACTAGATGTTTTATTTTTGGTATTCTTAGTGTTGGTGGTGGTTTTATTAGATTCACTTATACCTCTGGGATCTTGTGAGAAGTTGTTGGCTCCAATTTACTTCTTTGCAGCATAAGTTCAAGGGTGATAGGTCATTATGTCATAGTGCAGAAGACATTTTGGTCGAATCATTTACTTTTTATGTAGTGACACTGAGAACAGTGCATGCAGGGACATTCATTGTCCAGGAGATGCGGTTATAGGGGATGGAAATAATAATTAAAAAAAAAAAAGTTAATGAATTGATTGCATAATGGCCCCAATTTTTTCACTACTTCTTATAAACTTACCCTTTGGTAGTTCTTTCCCATAATGAATCATATGACTTATTTTGATCAATGGGATAGGCTCTAACCAGAAGCTGACTACAAACACATGAGTGACTTAGATTGGCAGAATTGCAGAGCTGATCCCCAACATAAATTTTTAATCTGTAGAACTGTGCATGATGGTGAATAGATGGTTTGGCCTCTAACCTTGGGGGTTATTTGTTATGTAGCAAAAACTAGCTATTACACTAAGGCAATGATAACAGATCCGTTCTAAGTACTGGAAAAGAAAACAAGATCCAGAGAATATTTTATCTCCTATTGTAAACCATCAGATCAATAGCCATTCTGTAAATTGGAAATCAGAATTAGCTCTAGGAACATTTCAAGTGCTTGAGTACTATTGTACACTCTTCTGTAGGAGAGTTCAGTAAACACTTCTTTACTGACTGTGTTTGATGCAGAGGAGCTGGGATAGTTTCAAGGTTGTTTTGCTAAAGTGCCTTTGTTCTTTTAAAGTTTAGTGAAAGGCTATTTACCATGAGGCTCTTTCCATTGTTGTCTCATACTTGTACATCTTATTTTTCATAAAAGTATTAAAAAGATTCCATAGGAGGGGCGCCTGGGTGGCTCAGTTGGTTAAGTGTCTGCCTTTGGCTTAGGTCATGATCTTGGGGTCCTGGGATTGAGCCCTGTGGGGGCTTCCTGCTCTGGAGGGAGTCCGCTTCTCCCTCTCTGTCTGCCCTTCTGCTCATGCTCTCCCTCCACCAAATAAATGAATAAAGTATTTTTTTAAAAAAGACTCCCTAGGAGACCTCGCTCCAGATTACAGAGATGGCCTTTATTGAGAGGAAAAAATGTTGAATTATAACTTACTGTAATATTTACAAGGGACCATCATGGTACCAGCCCAGCACCCAATAAAAAGGAATCCACAAAAGGGGAATAATATTTCTGAGAAATAATTTCCATGAGACACAAGTAGTTATTTTATTTTATTTTTTCCGGTAGAATAAAATACTATAAAAAGCTATAAAAGTGTTTTAAAACTCATCTAATGGAGTCATACCCGAGAGAGCTGTTTTAGGCGTGAGATACTGTACATAGCACATTTTACACAGTGCACAGAAGATAATCCAGAAATGACAGGTATTCTCCATTAACCCAAAACACAGAGTCTAGAATATCAAAATAGTAGAAGGCACTGCCATGTAAAACACAGAACTGACTGTATGTGGGCTCATAAGACCTTTCGTCCACATCTGCATGCACTGACTGGATAAAAGTAATATGTGTGAGGAGATGCTTTACTTACTCAATCCAGCAACTGTCTGGATGATAATTAATACGATACAGGAAATAGCACATCTATCTTTTAGTCAACCTTTCTGTGGAAGGATTCTTCAACTCCAAACTTTTATGTTCAAAAGTTTGAGTTTTCAGAGATATCAAAGTGACCCAGATCACTTCTGTCTTCTCACATGCCGCAAAGAATTTGCTAGGATTCGTTGGGCTCATACCAGTCACTTAGGTGCTTTTCTCAGCCTCATGTGGGAAGGGGATGATAGACCTTCAGGAGCAATGCCTCTTACACTGTCCTTTAACACTGAGCATTTCATTTTAATCTCCATTACTCTCCAGGTGAGTTTTGTTTTGCCAAACAATTTCAGGGTTTTTTTTTGTTTTGTTTCTTTGCTTTTCCCTGTTGTTTCATTTCAGCAGTGCAGAATAGAGAGAGTGGACAAGAGAGAAGGGGCCACAACACAGCTTATCCTTGTATCAGATCTAAAGCTTGCTTAGTTTTGTATGTATTGAAAGGTTGGAAAGAGGACACAAGACAGGAAAGTTATGGGTAGTCTAAAGAACTGGAGAGAATTTGGGGGCATTTGCCCATGTTGAAAGGATGCAAAATACCTCCATGAGAAACTTGCTCGGCAGAGGGTTCAGGAATTAAGGGGAGAGCAAAATATTTTTTGAAAAGTGTCACTGTGTTTTTTAAGTTGGATATTTTTAAAATTTCTTTGGGAGATGCAAGGACATTTGGGATTCCTTTTCATTTACATGAAATTGTGCCTCTTTGAAAATTACTTTACACAGTGACTGAGATACCCAGTATAATAAGGGTAGTTTCGGAGAGGCCACAAGTAGGAAATGGCTTTAGTTCTTTCTCCACAACAACTATTTTTAACCCATTTCTTCTGATTTTTATGTTACCATATTAATGACCCTTCAGGATGATTCCATAGATTTCTACTCACTTTAAGTTATTAAAAAGCCTAGGCCAATTTTAGTCATGCTTAACATTACCAATCTTATATCTACTTCAGGGTTAATTTCTCCCTTTTCTTTTGACATTTAGCTCCTAAAGAAAAGGAGAATTAATTAGGAGGGAAAAAAAGTTGTATCAGATTCCAGCAGGAAACAGATACCATACACAAAGTAGGATAACTAAAAGAGAGTTTATTCAGAAGTGATATTTACAAAAGTAGATATAGGGAAACCCAAAATGTAGTAGCTTAGGGCTTGGTGTCACCTAAGCCCTTACTATACCTGTAGGGACAAAGGTCAGGTGTGGGTACTGTGGTCTAGAAGGAAAGAGTCATATAATGTCGGCCAGTTTAAGAGTAATGACCTGTGTAGCAATGACCTGTGTGAATAACATAGTTAGCTTGTTGAGCCTTATAGAAAGGGAGCTCTGACCTTACTTTTCTGTCTTCCTCTGATCTCTTGCCAGTGACCAATTAATCAAACCTACTGGAAGTCAGGTGTCACTAACTATTGATGTAGTTCATTCAGTCAAGTATCCGAGTCAGGAAAGAGAATGAAGATGGTTCAAAAAAGGATCTTGACAAGGAAAAAAAAAAAAATATATATATATATATATAAAGATATCTATCTATCTATTTCCCAACAACGTCTGCTTTTGTCCTTCATCTAAGTGAAAAAGTCATGTCTCCAGTACAGAAAAAGCAAAAGGTTCTCCAACTACCAAAATTTCTCTCAATTAGTGAGATCAAACTCCAGGCATTAACTGTTTGTCTTCATAAGGAGCCTCAAATGGCCAGACGTTCTCAGTTGCAAATATTTTGGGAATATGACTGTTTCCTGGTAATAGTCCCTTGGGTACTAGCAACTCCAAGTCTACCAAACCTCAGTGGATTTAAACACTTTGGTTATAACTTTCTTCTTACACTTCATTGTGGTAGTGTCACCTACTTTACTAATCTGAGAGGTCATAATTCTCATTGATATCAGTGAACCTAAGGCATAGTAGCATCTTTCTCTGCCATTTCTAGTCTTCAGAGGCTAGCTACCACAGTGTGCTTCAAAGATATGGACACATCTCACAAATACATCTCTTTATGCTTAATCTCGTTTCCAGGCTCACCTAGTTGTTATGGTTGGGAGTGGCTGAACAAGTTGCACATAAAAGGTTCATTCAGTGTATTCCTACTTCCTGAAGGCTCTGAACTTTTTTCTTTCTACAGTATGCAAGGAAAATTTTGGCAATTTCACCTCAAGAACTGTAGGCCCTGAGTCCATATTTTTAATATTTAACCCAGAAAACCATTAACCTACTCCCTCGAGTTCAACATAACAAATTAATTCTGAAACTCAGGTAGAAGGGACATATGACAATGAATCTGCCCCGGTTAAATCTTTTGTTTGGTCTCCATTGGCTTAACACCATTGGAATCCCCTTTCACACATGCTCCTCAGGTTCTTGCTGACACAGATTGATAATGTCTTATAGTCATATTGATGTAAAGATTGTCTCCTTCAAGAATAGGTCTGTCACTCAGTCCAGGCTATGTCCTAATAGGTTAGAGGCTATGAAAGGTGGCAGGATGTGTTCAGACAAGAATGGGCATCAAATTGAGAATCAGTCATTAAAATATTACTTTTTCTAGAGGATTGTTGGGAGAGGATTTTTCCACTGGCAAAGGATGCTGAGAGGAATTTTGAAGCTTAAATTTTCCAGTCTCAACTTCCAGTCAAGATAGGATAATGGGATTGGATTTACCCTCCAGCTAAAAAAACTGGACAAAATTATGAAACAATGGTTTTCAAATATCATACATCAAGAAGTAACTGAGATTGTTTCCAGGAACACTGGAAGTGATTCTTGAGAGATGAGAAGCAAAGTGAGTCCTGTGATAGCCAAGCTTACTGCCTAGAGAATGTTTCCAGACCACAGTTTAGGAAGAGTAGAAGGAAGAGCATAGTGGCCTCCCAGATATGAGAAGGAGCCAGAAGCAGAGGAGAACAAGTCAGCTAAAGCATTCAGAGTAGAGTACCAGAGAGGAGAGTGCTACATAGAGAAATCCAGAAATCTTCTGAAGCCTCATTAAATTAAATCAAATTGATTTAGTAGTGATAAGTATTTGCAGGTAAGGAAATTACCCAAGGTTAAGGAAGACATGCTGATAATAAAAATTTCCAGCTTTTGTATGTCTTAAACAATCTTTATCTTGCCTTCGTTTTTTGAAAGATATTTTTGCTCGGTAAGGAATTCTAGATTTGAACAGTTATTTTTTTTTCTTTTAGTGTCTCCTTTTTTTTTTTTTTTTTAAAGAATTTATTTATTTATTTGTCAGAGAGAGAGAGAGATCACAAGTAGGCAGAGAGGCAGGCAGAGGCAGAGGGAGAAGCAGGCTCCCCGCTGAGCAAGGAGCCCGATGTGGGACTCGATCCCAGGACCCTGGGATCATGACCTGAGCTGAAGGCAGCCGCTTAACCAACTGAGCCACCCAGGCGTCCCTTGTGTCTCCTTTTTTAATTAAAAATTTTTTTAAAAAGATTTATTAGAGCACACACACAAGTGGGGGGAGGGGCAAAGAGAGAGGGAGAAGCAGACTCCCCGCTGGGCAAGGGAACCTGATGTGGGACTCAATCCTGGGACTCTGGGATCATGAGCTGAGCTGAAGGCAGATGCCTAACTGACTGAGCCACCAAGTCACTCCTCTTTTTTTTTTTTTTTTTTTAAAGGTTTTATTTATTCGATGCAGAGAGAGAGACACAGCAAGAGAGGGAATATAAGCAGGGGGAGTGGGAGAGGGAGAAACAGGCTTCCCGCCGAGCAGGGAGCACAATGTGGGGCTCCATTCCAGGACACTGGGATCACGAAGGCAGACGCTTAACAACTGAGCCACCCAGGCGCCCCAAGGCGCCCCTCTTTTTGTGTCTTCTGATTTGCATTGTTGCTAATGAGAGTTCTGCTGTCATCCGTATCTCTGTTCTTGTGTACGTGATGCTTGTCTTTTATGTTTTAAAATTTTTTCTAATTTCCTTCCTTCCTTCCTTCCTTCCTACTCCTTCCTACTCCTTCCTACTCCTTCCCACTCCTTCCCACTCCTTCCCACTCCTTCCCACTCCTTCCCACTCCTTCCCACTCCTTCCTGAGCAGGGGGTAGGGGGCAGAGGGAGAGAATCTTAAGTAGGCTCCATGCTCAGTGTGGAGCCTGATGTGGAGCTCCATCTCAGGACCCTGGAATCATGACCTGAGCCAAATCAAGAGTCAGATGCTTAACTGACTGAGCCACCCAGGAGTCCCTAAAATTTTTTTCTTAATCACTAACTTTAAGCAATTTTAATCACAAACTTTAAGCAATTTTATTATACTATGTTGGTATAATCGTTTTCTTCTTCTAATTCTTTTTCTTCTTGTGCTTAGGATTTGCTTGACTTCTTGGATCTGTGGATTTATAGTTCGCATCAAGTATGGAAATTTTTTAGCCATTATTTCTTCAAATATTTTTTCTTTTCTACCTCCTCCATTGAGGACTCCCCAAACAAGTATATTTGGCTACTTAAAGTTGTGCTCTTTGATGCTCTGTTCATTTTTTTCAGTCTTATTTTCTCTCTCTTAACTTTGGATAATTGCTGTTACTATATCCATAGATTCACTACTTTTTTTCTCTTGCAAGGTTTACTCTGCAGATGGTCCCATTGAGTGTACTTTTCATTTCAGGCATTTTTGTTTTCATCCTTAGAAGTGTGTTTGGACCTTTTACATCTTCCATGGTTTTGCTTAACTTGTTGAGTCTTTCTTCTAGCTTCTTGAACATACGGAATATAGATCTCATTACTGTTTAATATCCTTGTATCTCAGTTCTATTATTTATGTTGTTCCAGGGTAAATTTCAATTGATTGGCTTTTCTTTTATTGATTGTTTTCAAGAGTTATAACTACACATCTATTAAAATGGCAAAAATTTTGGGGTGCCTGAGTGATGCAGTCCATTAAGCATCCAACTCTTGGCTTCTGCTCAGGTCATGACCGCAGGGTTTTGAGATCAAGCCCTGTGTCCAGCTCCATGCCCAGCATGGAGTCTGCTTGTGCCTTTCTCTCTGCCTCTTCCTCTGCCCCTCCCCATGCTCTCTCTATCTGAAATAAATAAATAGATCTTTAAAAAATGCCAAAAAATTTAAAATATTGATCATTCCAAGGTTTGGAAGTTACGGAGCAACTGGAACTGTTACATAATACTTTTGGTAATATAAACTAGTGTACCCACTACGTAAAGTGGTTATTCAGTTTCTTAAAAAGTTAAACATATATCTACTGCATAACCCTGAGATCCTACCCTAGTTATTTACCCCAAAGGATAAAAGCTTATGTCTACACATTGACTTGTACATAAATGCTCATAGCAGCTTTATTTGTATATGAGACAAAAACTGGAAACAACTCAAACATCTATTACCAAGTTAAAGGATAAACAAAGTATGTTCTATTCACACGGTGGAATACTGCTACAATGGAATACTATAATAATACCGCAATGAATTACTGGAAATAAAAATGAGTGTTACATGCAACAACATACATAAGTCTCAAAACAGTTACGCCGAATGTAAGAAGTCAGACAAAGAAAAGTACATACTGAGTCAATTTATATAAAATTTTAGAAAATAAAAACTGATCTAAATAGTAACAAAAAGCAGTGGTTTGCATGGGGGTGGGGCGAGGAAGGAAGTTGCAAGTGGGAGGGATTATAAACTTATGCAGATGGTGGCTATGTTAATTATCTTGATTGTGATGATAGTTTCATGTCTGTCTGCATGTATGTGTGTGTGTATGTTAAAATATATCAAGTGGTACAATTCAAATAAGTGGAGTTTATTAAATCATATCTCAATAAAGCTCCTTAAAAAAAAAAGCAAAAACAAAAAATTACCCCAAATTTCTCTACCTCCTTCATTTCTGCCAAATGTCTCCATCCAATGATGATCATTCTCAGTCCTTCCTCACCAGTGGTCTTGCAGTGGTATGAGAGACTTGACAAAGTGATGCTGTAACTTTATACATTACAATCAGACCTGACTTTGTTCTCAGTCATATCTGCCCTGTGACTGCCAGGGATGATGAATTCTTTTAAAGTCATCACAGAGTCCTTCTGGTTCTAATCATATATTCTTGATTGTGTGTTAATAGTTTTTAATTTCTCCTTTTCCCTGCTAAACACACTCAATGGGGCCTTAAGAGGGGTGATCGCATAATCTGTTGCCATAGAAAGCACATGCCACAGCCATTAGTTTTTCTTAAACTCTTTCATCTATTTGCATTTAATCTCATGTTGCATTAGCAATAATTTGAGTAATTGGGAAGCTTCTCTGGCAATAAAGACTCTTGGGTAAGTTACTGTAATAATTGTTTAATCCAGCTATGTTCTGAGGTGTCCACTTGATCAGTAACATTTTTATATATCTGGGGAGGCTAAATTGCCAAAATCAGATTTCTATTTTTAAAGAATTTAATAAAAAAAAAGTGAAAAATTGACCTAGTTACAAGATCTTTTTCCTTATTTACCCTGAATTAGTTTATGGCAGCAAAGGGATCAAATAATTTTAGAATTAACATTTATAAATTATCTGTAAATTTTGAAGAGGTTGGTCCTATGAAAATAAGTTAAATGCCAGCACAGAAGCACTCTTACATCTTAAGAGTCATTCCCAGCCCACTTCCAAGGCAGACATGAATCATAAGACAATTCAGGCAATGTCTTAGATGTGACTTCCATAGACAAACATGGGGCTCCTTTTAAGGACTGTTACAATAAGGTCACCTGGAGGTGAATGTCAGGAGGAAGCTTACTCCTTTCCAGAGTAATGAAAATAGAAACTCAAATTCCAGATGTTTCTGGAAAGCCAGATAATGATCGCAGATTTTTTGCTTCAAAAGTGTTGTTCAGTCTCTGGTTTTGTGCTTTGCTTGTAAAAAGACATCCATGTGTTCAAACATACAACTTTAGCAGTTGGCCCCAGATCAAAAGGAAGTGTTTTCATTAGCATGTGTTCTCATTGAAGGCAAAGATTTGGCCATCACCTTCACGCTGCGAGAATCCTCAAGGTACCTAGAATTTCATCAGGAATATAATGGGTTTTCAATAAATAATTATAGTTGATAAGGATGGCAGGCTGAACAGAAAGATAGTTCTTGGATTTGCACTCGAGGACTCCTGGATAATATTTAAGCAGCTGTGCTGGCTCGTTGTGTCTTCTGTATTTTGTGCTCCTGGTGCTCAGGTTGTTGTGAGAATCACTCATCTCCATGCTGAAAAGGAACTTCAGTCACTTCTAAGTCCTTAGCACCAATTTAGATCATAATTATGTCTGTAATCTCATGAAAGCCTAATAATACTCACCCATCCTTCCATCTGCTTCCTTCCTATCAAATCTTATTTAATTCATATACCTCTACAGTTCCTACTGCCTATGGCTCATCCTCATAGTTAAGCATTTCCATTTTCTTGCTCACTTAGCATTTTCAGTTTGATCTTGTATTTCCTGTTATAAGTCCTCTAAACCCCTAGATGGGCCATAGGGGAGACAGATTACAATCTTGGCTTTTATAACCTGCTATAGCTTTTATTATACATTTGATTTCAATTTAGCAACATGTTCATTGAATTCCTTGGTCACTTCTTGACTTCTCCTAGATTTGGGTCTGTGACTCTTCACTCCTCCTCCACCTATTTTCTTTATCTTGACATTTCTTGAACTACCGTTTACTAGCCATATATCTTGGGAAAGAAACTGCCACCTGTATAGCCTCATCAGTAAAATGGGGACAATGATACCATCTATTTCATAGAGTTGTTTTGAGGATTAAATTAGTCAATATATGTAAAATCATAGGAAGTTCTTTGTTACAGAGTGCTATATAAATATTAATTATATGTAAAAATATTTAAAACATAAAGTAACATATGCCTATGTATACTATATATACTAGTACACACATGTATGTATGTGTGTGTGTATCTGTCTATCCATCTCTTATTTAGGTCCCTCCTTGAATATGCAGTTTTTTCCCATTCTTTTTCCTCTTTGCATTTTAGTTTGGGAAGTTTCTCCTAACATATCTTTAAGCTCACTGATTCTTTTCTTGGACATAAATAGTCTAGAGATGAGCCCATTAAAGGCATTTTTCATTTTAGTTACAGTGTTTTCAATTTCTAGCATTTCCTTTTGATTCTTTCTTAGAGTTTCCACCTCTCTACTTTCATTACCTATCTGGTCTTGAATGTTGTCTACTTTTTCCATTAAAGCCTTTGACATAGGGATGCCTGGGTGGCTCAGTCGGTTAAGTGTCTGCCTTCTGCTCAGGTCATGATTCCAGGGTCCTGGGATCGAGTCCTACGTTGGGCTCCTAGCTCAGAGGGGAGCCTGCTTCTCCCTCTGCCTGCCGTTCCCCCTGCTTGTGTGCATTCTCTCTCTTTGACAAATAAATGAATAGAATATTAAAAAAAAAAAAAAAAGCCTTTGACATACTAATTATGGTCATTTTAAATTCCCTTCCTGTCTGATAACACCAAAATTTTTATCATATCTGAGTCTGGACCTGATGCTTCCTTTGTTTCTGCAAGTTGTGTTTTTATTGCCATTTATCTGATTTGCAATTTTTTACTGGAAGTGGGACATGATTTATCAGAGAATAGAAATTGAGGTCATTAGTTCTTTAATGTGAGCTTTGATGTTGATCTAGCTAGGAATTGGGCTGTTTAATTTTGCTGTGGCTATAGGTGTCCAAGTCTTCAAATTGCTCTAGCGTCCTAGCTTTTTATTTCTTCTGTCATCTCTGGGCTTCTCTAGTAACTCCTCCTTGAAAGGAGGTGATGTCTTGCTGCTCTTTTAGCCATAAGTCCATTGTTATCACACTGGAGTCCCATTGATGTGGTGTAAAATATTGGAGAGGGTGGAGGTACCCTGGTTTTTAATCTTGTGATTCAGTCTTAGTCTATCAGTGGGCCTGGGTCCCTGCACTATGACCTTAAGCTTTTCTTGCCTCTCTCTCTACCTTAGAAGAGACGGGAAGGCTAGTTGGGGCTGAAATTGACTGCACTTGCTTCATGTGGGATAAGGCTCTGGTAGAATCTTTCTCCCTGCATCATAGGCCTTGGTTATGGAGAATGCTTTGGAGCTTTTACAAATACGAGGTTACTCTTTCCCTCCTCCTGCCAGAAACATAGGGAATTTTTTTGGCTCTTCACTATGAGACCCTGGTGGGATTCTTGGATATAAAACCCATGAAAATGTGGGGGGGCCCTAAGACTTGAGAGTCTCTCATTCTCACACTAGCTTCACATTCTCAGACTCTAATAATTTGGCAAAATTACCATTAAGGTTGTTCCTACCGGTTTATGGCTCCTACAGCTTTAGCTCCAGCTAAGCAGATCTTAGTGATGATGCTCTGTATCCTCTTGCCTCTCCAGATTTCAGGGTGACAGTTTACCCTGTGACCTCAATTCTCTGATGGGTCCATCGATTTTCAGTTTGTTAACTGTCTTCTAATCGTAAGGACGGGAGTGACAACTTCCTAGCTTTTTATGTGTCAGAGGTTGATAAATGAGAATCACATGTTAACAGAGCTTTGAAGGCTCACTCCCTTCCCTTGACCTTCGTTTTGTGTTTCAGTGCTTTGGGATCCCTCTTCAATGGTAATATCATAGTTGGTTCAACATAGGTCTGCTTGTGTTTTTTTCACAGTAAATATTTACTGAATGTCTACTGTGTGCCAGGCACTGTCTAGGTTATAGAGGTAGTACGAACAACAAACAGAAGAAATCATTTATTTTTCTCTTTAGCCAGAATTAATTCCTACGTAATTCTGTTCTTACTGGTTCCTTCAGGTTAAGATCATGCCACATTGTCACTAGAATATATCATTTGTTCCTACCATCTCCCTCCACCATGGGATTTCCTTACTATATTCTTCACATCCTACCGAGACTTTGTGGCTCAATTCAAAACCTACATTCTCCAAAGAGTTGTAACTTTTCTATTTATAGTGACTTTTTTCTCCTTTGGATGCATACCATTTTGCATTTATTTATAGCATACCAATGAAGGTAGGAAAGAGGGATGTCTATTGAGGACTTAATAATATAAAACTTTGTATTGGGAGTTACCTTTTAAAAATACATATATTTTGGTGTTCATGTAATTTTTATTTTTTCTTTTTCTTTTTTTAAGATTTATTTATTTATTTCAGAAAGAGAGTAAGAGAACAAGTGCAACTGGGGAGAGGGTCAGAGGGAGAGAGAGAGGGAGAGAGCGAATCCCGAGCAGACTCCCCCCAAGCGTGGAGCCCAACTCGGGGCTCGATCCCACAACCCTGAGATCATGACCTGACCTGAAACCAAGAGTCAGATGCTCAACTGACTAAGCCACCCGGCAACCTCTGGCTTTCACATAATTTGTAAATAATTAGGAAGCAAAAACCTGATTGTCTTGTTCTCGTTCATTTATCAGTTGAGGTCTCTCATTAGTGCAGAGGACACAATGGAGTGCCATTGAAGAATTCAGTCACATCCATTACTATAACCTGTAAAGACCAAAGGCAAGAGCAAAGACTTGGTCTAGTAGGTCCTGTGCTGCATGCTGATGGCCATAAAAGGGGGATGGCCAATTTCTCAGGCACACTTGATTCCTCCACAAGCATGAGTCTTTCATTTTTCTTTGAGGGCATGCACTTTTTCAGAAATTGAGAGCTATACTTATTAAATCTTTTCATACATTTCCCAGTTGTTTGCCATATATAATAAGCACTTGATGGCGAAGCTATCAGAGGATATCTGAAAGTATGGATTGTGTTGCAATCAATCATTTCATTTGTAAGACAATTTATGCATCTGCACTAAACTCTTGTTAAAAATAACTGCATGTTTCACAGGCATTTCTATAAATACATCCGATTTTATAATGCTTCCTGTAAATAACCAATGTGGTTTCTGCACTATCGACCATGGAGACACATATGTGTCCTGTACCATTGGCTTGAATTTGCCAAGAAATGTTCTTGATGAATGTGTGGAATGCCCTTTTTCCAGAGTCAAACATCTGGTTTTGGCACCAGTTTTTAGGCCAACCTCATGTTCAGCACAAAAAGGGAATGTACTGGATTTGCTTGGGTAGAAATTGCTCACGCAACCCACATTTACAAATGCCAAGGCTATTGCAAAATTGATTTAAGTTGATTTTAGGTGTGACAGGGAACCAAGAACAATACTTCTTGCTTGCCCTACATTTTCGCTAGTGTTACCATCCCCTACTCATTGTATTACAAGTTTCTGTGTCACAAGGGAAGACCTGATTTACCAGCACTACCAAATACGGGGTAACCAGCACTTTCCCCATCAACAATCAGGAGAACACCTGCAGATTTCAAAAGTTGTAGCAGCAATAAAGTTTTTGTTATTATTAACCTATGTTCAGATATGAAAATGGAAAAGGCAGCCATTTGGGGTTTCGGCTTAACTGTACTATATAATAGACAACTGTTCAGCTAAATCCTAACATTATAAACCCTCTGGCTTTCACTATATTATAGTGCTGAACTGTGAGTCCCTGGAGGAGACTCTAACATTTCCTAAAGCTCCTTTCATATCCATTTCAACAAATATTTACTGAGGACCATGTGTCAGTCACTATGGTAAATGCTAAGGATAGAGCCATGAACAGAATAAAGCCCTACAAAAATTGAGCAGAAGCAGGTAGAGACAATAAAAAATAAATGAACAGATAAATATGTAATAAATAAGTAATGTGAATTGAAATACAGCGAGAGGATAGGGATAGATGGGGTGACATCTGAGCACACACCTGAATCAAGGGAGGGAGTGAGCCCATTGTGTAAATGATCTGGGAGAAGTGTGGTCCGGCTGGAGAAAAGGAGAGTGTAGGGCAAATGCTCTGAGGCACAAGCTTGTCCCACCTGTTCCATCAGTCTGCTCCACCTGGAGAGCAGTGTGGCTGAAGCAGAGTAGGAAGGGGCAAAGGTGGTAGTAAGTGGTGGCGAGACCCACGTAGATCAAAGTAAGGACTTGGATTGTTCCTACGTCTGATGGGACAATACCGGGGGCTACATCCCCAGAGCCTCCTGGTAAATGTTAGTTGAATGATAATCATCAGAAAAAGATGGAAACACAATTACACCTTGTCTTTGACTCAGCAATCAATAAGGACTTCAGTAAGACAAAGCCAACAGGATTGTGCTATCTCATTTTTGCCCTACCTCCTCTGCATCTATTTTTGCATATGTTTTTGATTTTCCCTCTTTCCAGTAATGTTGACAGTCTGAATAGTCCCATTAAATTTTTTCATCAGCTACAACAGTGGGACAAGAATTCATCACATCACTCTGGCTGACTTGCTATGGAAGGGCGTGGACTGTGTTGCCATGTGTGCCTTGACGCTGGCTTGTGGTTTGAGCTCATTATTCCTTGTCATTCTCTAGGACACAGCAGAAGCTTTCTGGAGTCAAAGAGGGAACAGGTTGTGTGATTTCCCCTTGCCCAAATCAGAGTGTTTGCCTGTGCCGTTCATGTAATAAAAAGTGTTTTTCAAGTTTTCATTCCATCCTGGGTCTCTAAGACAGAGCAGGCAGCCAAAATATATCCTGACCTTCCTACCCAACCTGGAAGGAAAAACCACTGGCTTAGAAGTGAGACCGATGAGGCTGTATTTCTGAGTCTTGGCTCTAGTGTGTGGGGAGAGTGTAAGTGGGGGGCACTGTAGTTCTATACCACCACTTACCACTTCTGTGATTTTGGGAAATTGGCTTACACTTTCTGTGCTTCAGTTTCCCCATTGGTAGAACATGGAAGATAAAAGTATTTTCTTTATAGAGTTGATGTAATGATTAATGAGTTAATGTTACATATATAAAGTGCTTATAGTAAGCACAGAATAATAGTTATGGCTATGATTGTATTCACTGTGTGCCTATAGAAATTGCTTAATATCTGTAGTCCTCATTTGACAATTAGGGATTATTGATCCCTACCTTACAGTATTAATAGCAGAAACAAAGGAGATAAGATATGTGAAACACCTACCTAGCATAGTACCTGACACATAGTGGTGATTGTACTACTGAAATTGATGTGATTTCTAAGAGACTAATATTCAGGACCAAGGTTCTTGTGGCTCCTTCATATACAACAGGAAAGCTTTTCTGATTTCTGATTTATGCTTTTGAAGATGATTACTGAATTCTATAACCCATACCATATTCGTGTCTCCCTTCAATAACATTGAAATGGTAGACCCCAAAACAGTTAAAATGTATTTGTTCGCAATTTAAAGATACCAGATTCAATAAATAAGAACAGAAAGTATTACCTCCCAGGGTTGGTCATCCATAGGGTTGGAGGGATTCAGCATTATTGGACTCTCTAGCTCAAGGAAGTTGTCAGGGATGCAGGATCCTTTTGCCCTCCACTTGGGTATTTGCTAGATTTGCCCTCAGATTGGCTATCCCATGGTTGGAAGAGGTGTGACATCTAAGGCCCAGCAGTGGCCAGAAGAGAGCTGGGAACATATCTCAGAGGTCTCCACAGACTTCCTTATATAATTCATTGGCGGGAATAGGGTCCTATACCCTCTTACAAACTCATAAGTAGCAAGAAGAAAGGGCCCACCTTGACTAATTTATACCAGCCAGAATTTACCTCTGGAGTTGGGATGGGTCATTTTTTACTTAGTCCTAGAGGGAAGACCCCAGAACAAAATCAGGGCTCTGCCCTCAAGGAAGAAAGAAGAATAGGATGCAGTGTTGACATAGTTGTCTGCTATAAATGATCAACAAATCTTGTAAAACTACATGTACTGTCCTCTAAAATGAACTCATGATAAGATCCTCTATTTTTATGAGTTCAAAACACTGACTGCTTGGACAGTAGCTATACTCATGTTTCTCACCCCACACTATTACATAAGAAATGGTTCCAAAGCCTTGGGTATTTTCAGAGCAACCCTGTCTTTTTACATACCCAGAGACAACCAGAAGTTGCAAAGGATCTCCCTTGAACATTTCAAGAGTTCAGGGTCAGAGACTTTCCTATTGTCAGTTGAGATGGATTTTGCCCTCAAACCAAGTTTCCACATTCCAGGATGCCAATGGAATGTGGGATGGCCAATGTAGAAGGGAGAATTTGTTCTCAAGCCTGTTCTTTTTGCATTTGTAGTAATACTGTTAGTACTTTAAGAGGACAGGAAAATGCTAGCTTTGCTCCTTGTTTATTGAATACAGCCTGCCATAAACTCATTTTATTTCCTTCGTAGCAGTATTTGATTTTCATCTGTGTTGGTGCCTCAAATAAATGTCTGGTAGGACCAGCTGGGGAGGATTTGATATCAATAGGAATCACTTTCTAAACAAGTAACTGAATGTGAGGAGCAATGCAAAAAGGTTAAAAACTAAATAGGGAATTCTTTTTTGCTGAGTACAAGTTGTACCGTCAGCACTAACCATGCACTGGTTACAAGAACATATTTAGCAAGGGAGTGACCAGGAAAAAAGAGCAAGCACAAGAGAGTGCCTCTAGTTGAAATTTACATTATTGAATCTTTCACAGAAGTTGTTAAGATACTGAAGAAAGCCTTAAACAAGTGGGTTTTAATACCTAACACTCAAGTGGAGGTTATTAATACCTAATACTTGCTTACATGGACTTAATTTCTGTAAATGGAGAAACTCATTTTTCCTTATCTAATATAGTCTTCCTTCTGCCGTCAACATTTTAGTGCCTTTTAAATATCCATTATTCATTACCAGATGCAATTATCCTTTCTCCCTTATCCTTTGCAACCTTTCTACAGTATTGGATTTACTCATTCCCTTCTTGAACTTTTCTCCCCTTCTTGGGTCTGTACTAAGTATGTTCAAACTAAAAATGTCAGTTCTGCATTCTAAATGGCATGCTGGAGCTCATGGCCACTGGAAATCAGTAGAGGGTTAGAAATAAAGGGTTATTTCTGATTTACATATGTGCATAAGTAATGTGAGTCTACAATTATGTCCATGGTCCTAAAGGACAGGCTCTCAGAGATCTAGGTAGCTAGACGGGGGTTTCGTTGGGCTCAGTTCCAAGAGAAACAACTGGATCAAGTCACCAGGCTGAAGACACAAGAAGGATGAAGAAGAAAGTAGATGAACCAGAGGAACTAGAGGGTAATCAGTACAGTAGAGAACTCTCCCCATGCAACACAAATCACAGCTAGAAAAATACACGAGAGAGCTATGGTCATAGTCCAGTTGTCAAAATAATTACTTTTAAGAGCCAAAGCTAGTCTGGTGTTTGGGAGAAAGAAATTATTTCATCATAGTCCAACGGCGTTCTTTCTCTTTACAAAACTGGCAGCTCAGATGAGTAGGAAAGTTCTGAAGGAAAGTCCTATACCTGGGAAACATAAGGTAGAGGGAACCAGGCATAGGGATTGTGCCACGTGGCTCACATGATACTACTCTCTCTTATTTTGCTCTTCCTGTCTTTCTTGAGGATTATTCTTTTTCTGTCCCCTGATTTGTCTCATCTTCCCTCTTCCATGATGTAATAGTAGGCCTTCCATTGTCCTTTCTCTTTGATAAGTTCATTCACTTTTCTGATTTCAAATCTGTATATCTTGTCCCAGCCACACACCTAAGGTCCAGTTCTGCATTCTAAACCGCTAGTCAGATATCTTCACTGAGCTGTACTGTCACCAGTGTCACCAGCAAGATGAACTCTCCTTTTTCATCAAAGCCAAACTTCCTGATTCCCTATTTTGTTGTTTTGTTGTTGTTGTTGTTGTTGTTATCATCTTCTCAGTCACCATGTCTTGAAACCTTGCTAATCTTGGAATATACCTTTATCCTCACTCTTCATGCAAGATTCTGCTGGTTCCTAGACAGTCTAACTTTCTCACCTCTCTCCTATCCATTTTCTCCTCCATTCCCAATGCTCTTACCATTGTTCAGACCCTTATTTCTCACATAGTCTATTATTCCAGCTTCCAGTTTGCTTTCCTTTCCATTTGGTCCTATATAGCACTGTCATATTAAATCTCTCGAAGTGGGCCACCTGGGTGGCTCAGTGGGTTGAAGCCTCTGCCTTCAGCTCGGGTCATGATCTCAGGGTCCTGGGATCGAGCCCCACATCAGGCTCTCTGCTCAGTGGGGAGCTTGATTCCCTCTCTCTCTCTGCCTGCCTCTCTGCCTACTTGTCATTTCTCTCTCTGTCAAATAAATAAATAAAATCTTAAAAAAAATAAATCTCCTAAAGTATATTTTTGATCCTTTCCACTACTGTGCAGAAATCGTCACTATTTCTCCATCACTAATGTCGATACTCTAGTCCAGGCCATCATCAATTCCTCACTTGGATTACTGCAAGAGACCTTTTATAGATTATTCCATCTCCAGTTACTCGGACTCTAGTCAAGTTGGTAACCTGTGACCAGAATGATTGTTTCTAGAATCAAGTGTGAACTCATTATTTCCTGGTTATGGTTCTCTGTTTCCTTAACATAGTTTTAACATAATCTCTCAGGATTTAGTCCCCATTTTTATCTCTGATCTCACCTCTTGATATCAGTTGCCAAACCTTCCACTCCTCTAGCCCTCTTAGGTTACAGAACAGAGAAGTAACTAATAGCAGATGTTTCCTCTTATCAGACAGGGCAGCTCTTGTAAGTAGGCACCCGTTTACTCTTTAGCAGTTGGCTTGAAGCCACTGTGTAAACAAAGCCCGATGCTTTGTTTCCATGATGCCAGAAACCATGTTGGTTAAAAATGAAAAATTCAGTCAATCATCTGGAGGTATCCCAAATATCCAGATGTACGGCCTCATGTAGACAAAAGAGCCAGATGATTTGAAGAGAAATTTTCACTTTTCCAGTTAGAATATGCTACGGTGTGTAGAAGTTATCTAAGGGGAAAACACGCCCAAGTGACTTTCTTGAGAAAATGAGTTCCAGGTGGAATTAAAAACACCAACATGCAAAGGAGGAGTGAGGACTGTGGCTGTTGCACTTGTAAGACTCTAAGGACAATAAAACCATCTGAATTGTTAACAATTGTCGTTAACAGTAATCGGCCTTCTTATTGGTTGATGCTCCGAGTTCTGCCTGTGGCGATGGCTTCCATGTCAAGAGCCTCCACAGATATTCTTGCATGCATTAGGCAGGAGTCTACATATATTGCTCTAAAATGACCTGAGCGTCTTTGGGTACAAACCAATTTAGTTACCTGTGAGGATTAGCATTACATTAGGGCTGTCGTGACTGAAGCTCCCATTTCTGGATCTGTACCTCATGGGCAAGACGACCCGAAGAATTGAAGAAAAGACTGACCCAATGGCAAAATTCATAATATTGGTTTTGAGTCACCTGAAGAAGAAAAATAAGCAATGATTTAACTTACCCGTCAAATTAATAGTAAAGCAGGGAGATGTGTTTCAACTACCCTGAGTCCTGTAGAGAAGAGGCTTAAGAATTGTAGCAAGAGCATTCATCCAGTACGAGAAACACCGAGAAGTTAAACGTGAACAACCCCAAGAAGAACCAATGAAAATAGTTTAGAATTTGTGTCTGAGTCTGTTAAAGATGACGCTAATTTAAAATTTAAGTGTTCAGTCTATTAACTGAAATCCTTTCACATAGTACAGATATTTGTTAATGATTTAACTTTAGGCAAATACACCGTTTTTAAGATTTTGTTTGTTTATTTATTTATTTATGAGAAAGCGAGCACACACAAGCAGGGGGAGGGAGTGGGACAAGTAGACTCTGTACTGAGCAGGGGGCCTGACATGGGGCTCAATCTCATGACCCTGATGTCACGACCTGAGCCAAAATCAAGAGTCAGAGCTTAACCAACTGAGCCACCTCGGTGCCCTAAATATACACTGTTAAGAGAGTTTGTTGTACTGTTGTGTCCTGGAGAACCCTTGTTTAAAAAGCTTCTGTCTTAGATTCATGCTCTCCAGGCAATGTGTGCATAATCACTCAATGTTTATGAAAAATATTCCATTGCAAAATTTATCACCAGTTGGTTGAAGTTCATGGAGAGAATATTTTCATCAAGCAACAAATTGATGGGACAGTTTTTGAGGAAGGAGATGGGTAATGCACATAATATAAAAGATCAGCAAGCATAGAGGAACCTATATTATGGTTGACCAGCAGTAATAACAGCAACAACAGTGACAAAAGTGCTCTTCGCAAAGTAGAATCTAAGCAGAAAAGTGGCAACTCATTACTTTTTTTTCCCCTACTTTGTAAATGCTTTATCCTGTTACGTTGTGTAGGAAGTCACATCATTGTGTTGTGTAAATGAATGTAATGCTTATTTCCCTCATAGGAAAACTGGTTGAGCGAAATTATCTTGTGTGTTCCTTGCACCAGTTGCATTTGTAATAACGTAAGTCATACATGTTCTGGTATTCACCTGGCTAGTAACAGGTGCCTGAATCCAAGGACCTGCTGATATTCCTTCACCTCTGCAATGTCTGATGATGGTGGAGAATTGGCAGATCTGTCTGATCTATGTATAGGAAAGAGCTAGGCCTCATGGAAATGGAACCCTTGTTTTTAAAATCTTTACAGACCTAGGTCTTGAAGAATTTTATAAATTCTAAGAAACAATATGTGGCTCTGTTTCTATGAGGCAGGTGAGCGTCTTTTTATTATTTTAGAGGGAAGGCAAAAGTTGATGACTTCCTGTGGGTATAAGTTATTCCTTGGGAATCAGGATGTAACTCAGAGCCGTGTTAGTTTCCATAGATATATACATCCTGTCCACTCACGCACATGCATCGGAGTAATTAAGGTTTTGAGTGGAAAACTCTTTACCACATGGGATGCAAATATGTTGAGACCAACTATATGGAATACACACTCCAACATTTGGTTGTGATTAGCCCCAACTAGTATACAATAAAAATATATTCAAAAGAATGAGGGTGTGTGCTGAGAAGAAGGCTGATAGTTCTTTAAAGTTCTGTTCTATTATTAAATTTCTTCTGCTTTCATATTAAACTTCAGTTAAATAGTCTCATTGGTTCACTGGAGTAGATTTCCATTCAAAATGAACATTTGTCAACAGATGCATTTATAAACAGCTGTGGTTTTCTTTGGGTATATACAGCGTCATTATCCAGACCATCTGGCCATTCTCCTGATGGTGTTTCTTATTTGAGCTTTCACTCTGACATAATAATTTATTGTCTTTAATCTGCTCAATTTCTTCAGAGAGAACTCTTCCTTCTCTCACACCTCAAATGGAACAACAACCAAAAAAGTAAACTGACAAATTAAAATGGTTACAGGAGGTGAATAGACCTTTCTATTCTTTCTAAAGGTCATTGCATGACCTAGTTCTTCTTTTCTTCTCTTTTTGCTATAAAGCAGCCTGATTAGAGAGAAAGGTCAATTTAAAAACAGAGCAATGCTACATTAATATTTTTAAGAGAAATTGTTTCCAAATATAAATATTTTCTGGGATTTCTTTGCTTTATTTATTTTTTCTTTAACTTTAGAAACCTTGGCACTTCTCAAGTGATTAAGAAACAACAGCTTTATTTTTCCAGGACTTATGCTAGCCCTTGCTTTTCTTTCTTTCTTCTATTTTTTTTTTTTTTAACTTTTAAGTTTGAGTACAGTTGAAAAATAATGTTACATTAGTTTCAGGTGTACAACACAGTGATTTGAAGTTTATATGTTAGGCTGTGCTCACCATAAATGTAGCTGCCATCTGTCAGCATACAAAACTATTACAGTATCACTGACTATATTTATTATGCTGTGTCTTTTATTCTCATGATGTATTCATTCTGTTACTGGAAGCCTGTATCTCCCTCTCCCCTTCACCCGTTTTGCCCCTGCCCTGACCCATTTCCACTCTGGCAACCATCAGTTTGTTCCGTGCATTTACAGCCTGATTCCACATTTTATTTTTCTTACCACCATGTTTTGATCAGACTGGTATAATGATGGAAAAAAAGGAGAAAAAATGTGTTTGTTTGCTTTAAAAGCTCTATCCATGAACAGCATAGAAACCTAAAAGTAGGTACCTTTTTCTTATTCAAATGTAAGAAGTAAATTTTTAAAAATATAGGAGGGCCAAAGGAAGAGGTATTTTACATTAATGTGCACCAATATATAACAAGCATACTTGGAGTCAAGGAAAAATGTAGAAAAATTCTTACATCCTTAATAATTCTCTTATTATGGATGTATAAATTATTAAACTTTATTAGTCATAGATAACATTTTATGCAAATTATATTGGAAAACAAAATGTTTAATAGGAAATAAAAACTCATTATTTTCAAGGTGAGGTCTGTGTCTATCAATGACCTAGAAAACACAAGATGGCTTGACTATTGAAAAACGCAAATAAGAACATTTAGCCTCTATTATGTCAGTGAAAATGGTTTTGAATTAGAAAAAAATGGCAAAAGTTTATTTAAAAGGATAAGTTATTTTTTAAATTGATAACATGGAAGAAATAGAGAAAACAACATATTTAAAGGTAAATAAACTTTTTGTTGATGATATATGCATTCAAATAACCAAATGCTTTTTTTGTTGTTATTCCTAGGTTACTTAAAGATATGTATTCTTAAATTAGTTATTAAATAAATATTTTAGGAGGCAAAAATAATGTCATAAGAAATAAATAGGGGAGTGCTGAACTTATTGGTAGCTCTTTCAGAGCTTCCTGAGAGTAATTTAAATGTTGGAAAATTCGAGCACTTTCTTGTGAATAAAATGTTGTATAAGATTTATGACAGTGGTCACCAATGGCTGCTAAAATCACAAAGAGACAACCAGACATTACATATGTCATAATGGAGCACACTACCACCTATGAAGTAGTCTTGCCTAAAAGAAAATTACACCTGACAGTGAAACCACTCCATCTATTTAACATTTTACGGGAAATAGAGGAAAGAGACACATGTAAAATGACACCCATGAGGATGCAATCAGCAAAATGTAGATAATGGGAAACTATAGGACAAAATATAGTTTCTTCCACAAAAAGTTGAAAGGAAAAAAAATAGATTGAAGAAGTACCCATAGATTAAACGTAACTTAGGAGATCTCGCAATCAATCATGATATATGGACTTTATTTGGATTTAGAAGCCAAAAAGAAACTATAATAAAATGATAAGATAATTTGGATATATAAGACCATTAGGGAATTTTAATTTTATTAAATGCAATAATGACATTGTGATTATATTTTTTAAAGAGTCCATATCTTTTAGAGATGTGTACTGAACTATTTAGATATAAAATAATATGGTGTCTAGAATATTCTTTAAAATTATTTGAGGTGGGGGCTAAGTGAATAGGGAAGAGATAAAAACAAGATTGGTCAAAAGCTGATAATTGGTAAAGGCAGAAAATGGGTTCAGTATATACCATTCCGTCTGTTTTTACATATGGAAGACATTTTTCCTCACAATAAAATATTTTATGCAAAAGAACAACTTGTCATATAAGTGAAATACTATTACATGCTTTTCAACAGCGTAAGATAATGTAATAATATACAGTTATCCAAACAACATTACAGTGTAATTTTAAAGACCTTATAGGAACAGAATTTGCTCCTTTCCTTAGAAAACCAGTACATGATGGAATGAAACTACTTTGAAATAATCACAAATTCTAAAAACGTAAAAAATAAAATTGTTTTGTTGTTATTGATATAAAAGAATCAACCAAAAGTTATCAAAAGATAAAATGATACAGAGCCAGTAGTAATTTAATTATCTTCTATTCAGACAATAGATTTTAAATGAAATAACAACTTTTTCACTCACTAGGGATATAACTCTGCACATCACTGAATTATTCTCTTCAGGTACCAGGCTCTCTCGTAATATAAAAGGAAATCATGACCTAAAGAAATGACCTACAATCTTTTCAGGTCTCCAAGATGTTTCCATCTAGACTGTGATATTGTGATTTATAGTAAGAAATATATATGAGGTCTTGCTCCTGTTTCTGGCATAGGAATTTCTCAAACCCTTGACATTTTCTAAGTGGTGAGAGTAATCAGGTTGTCTTTTGCTATGTTAATAAGGTGGCTTTTGGGAAGCACGTCAGGATTGGGGCAGGTTGATAGGAGAAACAACCAAATGATCAGACAGTTGGAACTCTTAGTCTCACCCCAACCTTCCTCCTGGGTGGGAAAGAAGGCTGGAGGGTGAGTTGTCACCAATGGTAGATGATTGAATCAAGCATACCTATGTCATGGTGCCTCCATAAAAACCTAAAAGGGCTAGGTTCAGAGAGTTCTGGGTTAGTGAACCTGTGGAGATTTGGGAAGAGTTTGTGCACCTGGAGAGGACAATGACTCTCCTTGCCCTTTCTTCCTCCTTGTCCTGTGCATTTCTTTCATCTGGCTGTCCCCGATGATTTTGTAATCAACCAGTAATCTAGCGAGTAAACTGGTTTCCTGAGTTCTGTCAGCCACTCTAGTGAATTAACTGAACTCAAAGAGGAACCTCTGATTTATAGCCAGTCAGTCAGAGGTGCAAGTGAGAACCTGGGCTTGTGATTGGCATCCGAAGGGGAGAGCAGTCTTGTAGGACTATCTCCGGGCAGAAAGTATCAGAATTGAGTTGAACGGTAGGACACTCAGCTGGTGCTGGAGAATTTCTTGGTGGTGTGGGAAACCTCTCCCCTCCTTGGAATTGGGAGTCAGAAACATTACTCCTTAAATTTCTTTTCTAACTCCTCCTCTGTTCTATCCATGGCATCACAATTCTCTTAGTACCTCAGACTTGAAATAGCGCTGTAATTTTGGATCCTTTCTTTTAGTTGCAGTCAGTTCACCAGTCCTAATGAATCTTGTGTGTCAGTGTGTCACGTGTTGCCCTCTCCCATCCTTAAACCTCACACCTGAGTTCTGCTTAATAGCTGAATCCTCCTCACACTACTGACAATATAGTCTTCCTACAATGTTAATTTCACCACATCGTCCTATAATCCAGAACTTCCAACAGTCCATTGTTGTTTGATGTCAAGCTTTATTTTTTTTGCCTGGCAGTCCACATTCTCCTAGATTTGTCCCCCAATAATGCATAGATATTGCTTCTTTCATCCTCCAGTGAAGTTTTGCCCTGTATTCCAGCTTTACTGTTCAATCCTCTTCACCCCATTCTCGAAGACTATCTTATAAAAATCACTTGTCCGCTAACTGTTGGCTTTGGCCACTGGGAGCACTGTCAATGGATTTATGGGTTAAATGAAACCTAAGGAACTTTAAAAGAAATTTGCCTTTAAGATAAAGTAGAAAAAATTCGAAACAAAATTGTTTTCCTTATGTACTCACCAGAATCTCGGTAAATTATATAGAATCTCAGAATCAAAAGAGAATATAAATTGTGCATACCCCAACCCCTTTTCAAAGCCAAAGTGTTCTTTAAAGGAGTCTCCTAGCTGATGTTCTCTGTTTTCCAAAAATATTGCTTCCAGCCTTTAGCAGCTTTCATTTCTAGAAAATTCTTTCTTATATAAAACTTTCTATCTCCTCAGTGACATTCATTGATTGTATTTACAGCTCTGGACCTTTAAAGATAAAAACCCAGTCTCCCTCCTTATGCTGGCACTTCAAATGTTGTATGATAGTATAACTTTGTGTACTCTTTCCTAAGTTGTAAATTTCCAATTTAAAAAATTGTCTCTGAAAGAACATGTTTTTAAGCCCCACAGAGGCTATTGATTAAGTCTTCCTTCTGTTGCTCACTACCTACAAGAGCTCTCTTCTGGCAGGTGCCTGTGTTACTGTGAGATGCCTGCCCTTATATGTGCATTCCTTAGAATCAGGGGCTGTGTCCTATGCGCCCTTGTATTGCCAGTACCTGCCCCAGTAATTAAGACTATCATTTTTGAACAAAAAATATGTTAATGAATTCCTGAGGGTGGGGCCTTTATGATGAGATTAGTCTCCTTATAAAAAGAGACACCAGAGAGCTTGCGCATGCTCTTTCTCTACCCCCCCCATCCCCATCCCCCGCCCCACCCCCGGCACACAACGTGAGGATTCAGCAAGAGGGTGGCTTCTACTAGCCAGGAAGAGCACTCTCACTAGAAATCAACTATGTTGACATCTCACTCTTGGGTTTCTAGGCTAGAACTGTGAGGAAGTAAATTTCTGTTTTTTGAGCCACTAAAAGTCTGTGATATTTTACTATGGCAGCCTGAGGTGACCAAGACCTGAGATGATGTTTTAAATGAAATTTTTGGATGAATTAGGCCATTTCTACTAATAACACTCTCAGAATATTCCTGCAAAGGAAATAGACTTGGTTTGACTTTTTAAAGACTAATTGTACTGGAACTTTGGACATCATGAAGTCATAGCCTGATTCGTAGGTTTTATTGGGTATCATTGCAGATACAGCCGGTTAGAACATAACAAGATGCCTCTAAATGGCTTTTGATGCATTCTACAAACTCATCAACAGAGAGAAAATAGTGGAAAAGCACACAACCCTTCTCCTTTATTCTGTAAGAAAATCATTGATACTCAGAGCATTATTTATAAAGAAATAAATATATTTATGTATAAGTATATTTATATATATTATATAAATATATTATATTTAATATAATAAATGATAATTTATATTAAATCATAATTTATTAAGTTGGACACGCCATTCTTGGGAGTATATAATTTGAAATGCCACATATGCTCCCCTGAACTATGGCTGTATCTTGATAGGACCTGGTAGGAAGCTAAGTTCTTTGGAGATTCTGAGGCCTTAGGAGGATCCTGATTGGCAGAGAACCAAACAAAGCCATTCTCTGAGTCAGTCAGATGTTCAGATTTCCAGTAAAGGTCCCACAAACAACGAACTCAAGGGCATTGACTGTCAACTGCCAAAACAGCAGCTTCTCTGTTTTCCAAAGCAGTCCTGTGTGCAGTCTATAAACAAACTGTCAAAGACTTTGTACATCTGGATGACATGGTTGCAGAGTTAATTTTGGTCAGAGAAAACTACCCCCCTGGTTTTAATTTGGGTGGAATTTTGATCAGAGAAAGAATCCTGTTGTAGGCATTTCCAGTGTTTCTATGGAGATGTGCAGCAATGCGGTGGGCTGCCAAACATAGATGATTTTCGTAGGTAAAATTAACACTTCGAGCGAAGTCTAGGAGAGGGTGGGGGCTTTATCTTACGAGGCGTTCAGCTCTGTGGACCAGCAGCCTGGGACATTCACTATCACATCCCAGGCTTGGGATTTCAAGATTCATATTCTAGAAATACCTCTCTTCTTTTTACATGTTTTCCTAAAATTTAGGTAGGCTGGTACCAAGTGGATAGTGCTCGAATCTGTGAAAACCACAGAGCAGTTTCTCTTGCCTTATAGCACTGTGCTGGTTCTCACTCTTTGAAAAGAGCAACCAGCAGGGTCAAAGTAGTTAAGGGCCTCTAGCACCTTCACTTAAGAGTATTTTGAGCATTAAACCTGTCCACTTAATCCTTCTCTTTTTTTCTGATATTACTGAGGTCCATGTTAACCCAATGCCTCCAGGCAGTGAGATCAGAAAACCAAACATCTTTTCCCATCCCAGTTCTTTTTTAGGTTAAAAATACACATATTTTAACGACAGGACTCATTGGAGAATATTTGTAAGTATGGAGAAAGAAGAAAGTGAATAACGTTTATGAGGTCGCATAAGTGAACCAGTACAAAAGTCAGATTCTTTCTCCCGTGCTCATAAGCTTTCCTACTTTTCCCCTGAGTAGACTCTGGTCAACTGCACAATACAGCTGCCTTCTCTTCTGCTATTGTGCTGGCCCCTTGATAATTTCCATGTGCAGTTAGGACTACCTCTGAAGCCCATGCAGTTCAGATTACCACCCGCAGAAGAGTCCAAGGAGCCTTCAACACTCAGCTGTCAGGGGTCACCCTGAACACCTCTCTTAGCAGTTCTCCTCACCATTCTGGCAGAGGTGGCCTTCCACTTCATGTGGATAGGCTACAATGTTTTCATAACTTGGACTCAAGATGTGGGCTTTTTAAATTTGAGTAAAGCCAACGTAGGAAATTCAAAGTTATAAATAGATGCATTTGAGAAACGATTTCTTTTTACAAGAGTTGAAAATTTGGCCAGAGAACTAACCACAATTAACACAAGTAATGATAGATTCTGGTATTAAATGTATGTAGAACTCATTCAATAAAATTTTACCTGCAACGATATGGAAACACAACTGTCACCCTTTATGTCAATATTTCATACTCTTCAAGTGTATTAATTCAGATTATCTTAATAACAATTTTATAAAAAATATAGAACAAGAGTGGTGCCAATTTTGTAGTTAGAGAATCTGAGAGAAATTAAATGACCAGTAAGAGGTCTCATTGATTGGGGGATTAAAATTAAAACCCAGATTTCAGTTTCAAGACCTATGTGCTTTCTTCGATACAGTGTCTACCTCTGAATCTTGGTACCTAATGAAAACATTCAAGTGGGTTGAGAAATGGTATCCATTGCTATCTAAAGGTTAAGGATCAGGAATCCTCAGTATTAAAGATAATGAATATGAACTCATGATAATAATGGTGCGTCTATGACACATATTTTTTCAGTGTCGCCATAACTGTTTTTGACCTCTACATGTCTTAACTGTAATGTAAGCAGGACTGGCTCCATCCCCATCAGGGGAATATAGAGGCCTATAATTTTTAGAATGAGTCAGAAGACAAAATCTGCTGTTAATCTCATATCAACCTGTGACTCTGACTCTTTTCTAATAACTGGGTTGCTGAATAAGTCAAACTCCTGTAACTACCCATGTTCCGAATCTCTTTCCTCTTGCTTTAGTTTCTCCTTCAGTGTCGGTCACTTTATTTAGTCCCTTTTGTTTGTGGAGCTTTTCTTGTCTTGATTGCCCCTGTATCTCTAAACAGCACTCATCACCCATGTCCAGGCACTTCTACTCTTGAGGCACGACTTCCTTGATGCCTACATTCGTCTGCCTGCTGGGATCAGGAGGACTGCCTGGTGGAGATATCATGGACTTTGGAGTTCGATCATGATGAGTTTCAACCACTTTTAACCATTAGCTTCAATCTCTACATCTCCATGAGATATGTATTCAATTCCCATTTTATAAATTACAAAGCCAAGGCAAGTCCCTCACTTCCTGAAGTGTCAGTTTCATAGTTTATAAAATGCAACTCTTACTGTTACTTAACAAGGTCCTCTCCAGTGTTGACCAGAGATTTAACTGCCCTCCGTCACTGCTTTTCAGGCTTTATGGATTCTCTACAGATTCTGGGGCGTATATCAAGGCTCCAGGTCCCTGTTTAGAGGGTCGGCTCTGCTTTATGACAATCTGGGCTTTCAAATATCCCAGGGACAAATATAAAGTGACAAAGTAAAGTACAGCAGTTTAGATGAGCTCTTTCTAGGCATAAGGCTAAAACAGTAAGCACATGTTATATGCTGTGAAATCTAAAACGATCTACTGTGGTTCAAATTTCCATATTTTATTGTCCCTCTTTGCACCTGCTACAGTCACATGTTTGCTTTGTCTTGCCTTATTTTCCTTCCTAGTACTTATCTGTCATTGCTGTCTGCCATTATGGAGTAGCTCTATTTGCTTATTGTCAGGCTACCCCTCAGGAACAAAGGCTCCTCCTCATGAAAGGAGGGTTACCTCTTTTTCCTTGGCACATAGAGGAGGGCTTGGCACATAACTGTTCCTCAATAATATTTGTTAATGAAGAAGGAAGGAAGGAAAGAAGGAGCATACTTGGGGTAAGGTCAGAAAAATAAGAATTTTAACAATTTTGATAATAGTGATATCTAAGACTTATCGAGTGCTTACTCTGTCTTATTCTTCTTTTAAGAAATTGATAGGTGTTAATCTCATGATACAAATACATATTAAAAGATAGGTAAGGCTGGAAAAACTGATTTTAGGTCACCTGTCCATGGTCACACAGCTCATGATAAATCTTCAGACCCAGGCAGTTTACCTCCAGATTTCATGCTCTTGATCTCCTTGATCTGTTGCCTCTTTTTTGTAGTATGTAACTGGTTCATGGAATAAAAAAAAAATAGACTGAACATTTATTGTGTTAAAGCAACGACTTAAAGAAGACACTCAAAGAAGGCTCTCAGTAATTGTTATTGAATTTTATAAACTCAAAAATACTTCTTACTTGGATGAACTTACAATGAACACTTAAGAGGGCTTGGAGAGAGACAAGGATCAGGCTGGATCACACATTTCTTGTTCCGACCCACTGTAGATTAATACATTGTAAACAATTCAAAGGACATCCTCATTAACTCTGAGGGTATTTCAAGAAACCTTCCCATCTGGAATCTGTGCTGATTTCTTTTCATATTGTATTTCCCTAAGGATGACTCACAGGAAATTGAGGTTTCAAAAATATGTTGTGTTTTTTTTTTTATGGCACTTCTCTACCTTCACTGCAGACATTTTAAAGATAAGTGATTTTGTGGTTGTGTTTTTCCCCATTAAGCTGAAGGAAAGAAACTCACTTTGTCGATTATTTTCCACAGCTTCTTTAATCCTAATAACATTTACGCTTGTGTCATGATAATGATGGTGGTGATAGTCCTGTTGATGGTGGTACAAATATTCCAGTAAACGAGGGTAAAAAGAGTGGGGGAAAAAAAGCCCAGGATAACGGATAGAATTGTAGTTAAAAAAGTTGTTGGATAACCATTTTGTGTGTTGAGCTATACTACATATAGTGAGGGGCATGAAGACACAGGCAGTCACCCCTGCCTCAAAGAGTACGTAGTCTGTTGGGCGAGCCAGAGGTAGACCAGCTGTCTCCAGCAGGGGTTTGGGGTGGAGGTCAGGGAAAGTGGTAGGTAGGAAACAGATACAAAGAGCAATGATCACACATCCGCTGGGAAATGATTAATTTCAACTGGAGGATCATTTAGTGCCTTATGGAAAGGTGGTATTTGAAATAGGTCTTGAAAGATGGCATAGACTTTCTTTAAAAACACCATGAAGAGCAAAGAATAAATTTGTAAAGGTGGAGATGTGGGGGGGAGCGTGTAAGGGAATGCAGCCATCTCAGGAGGTTTTTCCTTTTTCCCTCCCTCTCTCCCTGTTTCCCTCCCTCTGTTTCTTCTCTTCCTTTCTTTCCTCCCCTCCCTTCTTTCCTCCCTTCCTTGTAATGTGTAATGGGTCAGAGTAGAAATTCACAAACCTCTTCCCAGGACCTACGGTCATGCCCGATGCATGTGATTCTCAGTACATGTCATTGGAAAGTAAATGGGTGTCCTACGTACAAATGGGAGCTCAGAGAGGCTAACAGTTCTAATTTGCAGATTAAGGAAATACTTTTGTGCTAGATCAGCTCACGAAAGTCAATTAAAAAAATTATGAGTATCTACATGAGTCACCCATTGTGTAATTGCAAGAGAGAAACGAATGAATAAAAATTCACAGAGTTGGGTTGGTTTTCTGACTCCGTCTCCTAATAGACTCTGAGAAGTCTAGAACAGGAGCCATGTCTTTCTCACTCAATAGGCATTTTATTTAGTACCTGTGATGTGTCAACCACTGTGTTAAGTATCATGGTAGAAGATGAAAGATAGGTTCTTGCCAATGCTGTGCTTCAAACCGATGGGGAAGAAAGATAATGCGAGTGTATGCTACTGCTGATTATTAGAGAGTGTCTGCTGCCAGGAACCCATGCCAGGCAGTGCAAATACATTATCTATTTGGTGTACTCACCCTCTGGGGTGAGTATTATCTCTGCTTTAGAGATGAGGATTCAAAGCTCAGGCTAAAGGAACTTGCCCAAGGCCACGTAGCTGTGTTAGGTGGTAGAGCTGAGATTAAAACTTTCAGACTCCAAAGCCCCTGCTCTTAGCTCTTCATTATACAACTTTAGGGGTCGAATCTTAAGGGGTTGAGTCCCTTCCTGTGTTGAGTCTTAAACAATGGATCAGGAATTTATAAGGAGGAGAAAGAATGGAGAGGACATTTGAGGCAGTAGAGCAAGAGGGTTATTAAGGCTCGGTGTGTCGAGACAGAGGGATGGAAGATATGGTTAGCGAGATAGAAATGCGCTTCGAAGCAGCCCTGCGTAGTTGGGCTCACGCAGTGTCTCACCCCCCTGGCTGAAGCTTAGAATCACCTGCAGAATGTTTAAAGAATATAAAAGCCCGGGCACTTGTCCAGACCAGTTCAAATGAAGCCTGTAGTGGTAGGGGCAGGCATCTGTTTTTTAGTGTTTCTCTGGTGGTCCTGGCCCAGGGCTGGGGGCATACCACTGGGCTGAAGTGGTAGGAACCACTGAGGGAGGTCAAGCACGGTGGCATGTGCTCACGGATTAGAGGCCTAGAGCAGAGGCAGGAAGATCATTTAGAAGCAGGCTACTGAGTGATGACGAAGGCCTAAATAAAGTCAGGGGCAAAATGGAAGGAAGCAAGGAAAGATACATGAAAGGCGATCAGGGAGCGAGCAGGGTCCACAGGTTTCGGCCTCCCTCTGGCAGGTTGGAGGAGAGTGGGGCGTGACTCTTCCATATCTCGCTGCGGTGACTGTGTGAAAGCTAATGCCACCTATTGAAATGGTGAGTACAAAAAAAAAAAAAAGTGAGTACAGAGGGCAGGGCAGGGATGGGGGAAAGATGGGGAAGCCCAAAGCGCACGACTGAGACTGAGATGGAAGAGTTAGAGAAGCGGTAGAAAAGCCAGGGGAAAAAGAGCAAGTTGGGAGTCATGCCAAATGCCCCTGGAATAAGGAACAACAGGATTTTAGGGAATTCGTTGAAAACAGAATGTGAGATTGACGCGGGTTTTTCTCCCTTTGTCTGCCTTCCACACGGAGCCCTGCTTTGGCTTTATAAAGCAAAAGAGCAGAACTAGAAGAGGCCTCTGCCAGTGATTAAGTCCTTGTCCTCGGCTCCAGACTCACCCTCTGCTTCGTGGTCCCAAGGCTGCCAGTTGCTGCCTGTGAGGCTCTGCCAGTGAGGGGCGCTAGAGGGAGCCCGCCAGGCTGCGGGAGGCCCGCGCATCTCTGTCTTCACTCTTCCCCAGGGCGGTAACCGGCAACATCGCTTTAGAATTATTGCTTCTCTCTGCAGGAACTGTTTCTTTGCTTCCCATAGCTGCAGCTGAAACCAGTTTGTAGCTCTTCCTACACTTGCAAGACCAGCTTCCTGTGGCTCCCCACCAGAGACCCCCAGCAAGAATTGTCTGATGTCCCCTGCTCCGGAGACCTGGGTCCCAAGCCCACAGGGCCCTTTCTCTGAGCTTAGATACACGGGCACTAGCCGAGCGGCATCTTTTCCTCCAATATCTGTGTTTCTGCTCCACAGATACCCATCTCAGTTCTGTTTTAATAATTTTAACCGCTTTTCTTTATTGCCTCAACCCGAGGGGTGGTAGTTGTTTTCCGCGGTTGATATCCTTGATACCTTCAAGTTCTTTTGTTATGCTTCCCATTACCTATTTAGGAACCATATAACTAGTTAACTATTTTGTATATTAAATTTTCATGGTTCAAATAGGTACTGTCGCGTCTGTCTCCTGAGTGCGCCCTAACTTACAGAGAAATTGGTTTCCAGGGGTCATTTCAGGACGCAGATCCTCAAAATTATTTGGGGATTAGTTTAGTCATGTTCTTGAGCTTCAATGCGATATTGATCTCCTTTCCAATGGGAAATGGGATTCTAAAGCCTATGGCATGTAGCCTCATTACAGTCAATCAGGTTACTGCCTGTGATTGATTTTGATGAAGTATTTACTGAAGCAAGTGCCTTGAGGACTCAAGTGGCTACTGCACTTAACAATGGTGAGAATAAAGATGCCAGTAAGGATGGTGGGATGGCATGAATTTTGATGGGTGCATTGGACTGCTCACAGAACAGAAATGATGAACAAGTCTTTATAATTTTAGCTCAGGTCCTGGAGCCACAAAGCTTCCATGGTAACCCTAAATCAATCTTTATTTATTTATTTATTTTTTTGTAGCCACAGGACCAATATTTCAAAAATCAAAAAACCCAAATGTTTGCAGAATTAGGATATGTGTTGAATTCGTAGTCTCACCAAGTGTCTCATGAGAAAGTTGGGGCCTTGATTAGGAAGGAGTAAGGACTTGAAATGGACACATCAAGTTGCAATCAGGTGAAGCTAAGAATCTTAGACCCAAGTCACTCTGAGCCTCCCTTGTCTGTAGAAGCTGACTGCCTCTGTGTCTGAAAAGGCAAGCCTTCCCTTGCCTGAAAACCTTGCAAACATTAACTAGGGGCTGTTGCCTTGCAAGTGGAGCTCATTTTATTCAAGATTAACCTCCATCATCTCTTGTTGCCACTAGACCTTGCCCATAGAGGGCGCCAGAAGTAGGTTATAAAATTGGATGGAAAGGTGGAAGACACTTTGGTCTTTCCTGTTTCCTGTGGGTTGTCTGCTACCCATCCCTGTGAAAGGCACCCTAGCAAGACTTCATCCCGGGGTGGGAGTTCTTTCCTAGAGTAGTAGCTGGACTCAGTTTGTAGTTCTCTCAAGACTGCAATTTTTTTTCAAGATCATACCTTCCCTCAGACACCCCAGCACCTGCCAAGCAGCACCTCTTCCTTAGAGGTGAGAGTTTCAGCTACATGGGCTCCTTCTTGAAGTCTCTAAGTTTTCATAATCCCACCATCATCCCTTTTCTGTGTCTGTGCCGGGAGTACTAGTGACTTGCTGTGGTTGCTGTCTCTATGATACTATAAAATTCTCTTTTTATCCTTTCCTTTTCTTAGTTATCAGCTTTATTCCTCGTTAACAATTTATGTTAAATTCTCTCTGTTCTTGTTTTTCTCTCTTGGCTGGACCTCTACTAAGACGAAACCATAGAATGTCTATGTTTAATTCTGTTAGGAAGGGCAGGGGACCACTGAAGGGAAAAGAAAGAAAAAAATTAATAAAAGAAGCAGAGAAAGGGAAAGAACCATATTGGAAGAAATTGGGAGAGTTGGAAGAGAGAAGGAATTGAGGGAGGGGGAGGGGCGGATGTCCTCCTGTGAAAAAAGGTATTTGAGGAAGTGTGTGGATATATAGCTTCGCTGCATGGTATGACCTGAAATCCCTGGCTTTATCCTTTCACATAAGGCTGCAGTAAAGATTTAAATTGGTTTACAATTTATTTTGGACATTTGGATATATACTTTTGAGTGCAACACTTGGCTGAGACCCAACACAGATAATACAGCTTTATAATGGTTACATTTGGAGCTACGAGGTGACTGTTGGACCCCAGGTCTAGTATTTGCAGCATCCCCGACACAATAATGATTCCAGAACTGAGCCAAGAGAGAACTTTCACCATTACTCTTTGGCTCCTGGACTTGCGGTGCAGGGGAGCAGGAAGTGATTCAACATGAAATGGGAGGGTCCCCTGAATGCTAGCGGCACATTGCAAAGGTTGAATTCTTGCAAGTCAGGGGTTACATGACCTGCTAATGGTGAAAAGAGAATTCAGCTTGCCTAGTGTGAATTCAGTAAATTGAGCATATCTCGGAAGTCTGATGTAAATTTTCGGGTTAGTTTTCCACCCAGGTTTAACCGATTTATCAGTTTCTTGAGAAATTAATCATCTCTGGAGGGGAAGAAAAGATTTATGGCAAACATGTTTCAACTAGGTATTTTCAAGATTTTTCTCTGTTCTACTATCTGAAAATAGATACCCTTGATCTGTACGGGTAGCCTAGACCATGCTATGGATCAAACTTTGGATTCACAGAGGATGCTTGTTAGTAAAATCGGACAAATGTGGGAGAAATACAACACAGGAGGAGGTAAATAAGAGATTGAGCAGTTACAATGGTCATAATATGAGGTAATTAGAAAAATACCAGAGCTTCAGTAGAGTGTTTTGGTGTCCAACATTAGGAATTATTTGTATCTTCAAAGCCATAAAAAAAATCTCTATTTCAGTGGTGGCTGGCCTGACCATTTTTGGAAGAGCCTATGACTGAATGGAGAGTCCATAATTACAAATCAAATAAGACAGAAATGGTCTGCAAGTTTTTTTCTGGCATAAAGGAATTTTGGAGAGAGACATGTAATAGGAAGCTGGTCACTGTGGCCAGTGCTGTGGAATGTACCCAGCAGGACAAGATATTCTGACTGGAGTTACTGACAGAATTACATGGGATGGGGGAGGAGTATTTCTCCAAGGAAAGCTGGGATGCTGACATCAGAGGACGAGTGGAAAATGTTGAGGACACACAAAAGTAATGGATAGCCATTGCAAAATGGTATTAAAATAATTATGGAAGTCTCCCTGTTGTCTCGCAGCTGACTTTTTTTTTACACAGGCAACAAGGAGAAGTATTATATCGTAAAGTTTGTCGACTTTTAAAAATTTGTTTAGTAATTAGAGAAATTTCCAGAATATTTAATTCAGTTAGCACTATGTATTAAGAAAATACATTCATTGTCCTGTATTCTCAATTCTGACATTTTCTGAATAAATAGTATATTTCTGGAAGTAACTTTAGATCAAACAGAACCTAGCCTAGGGTTAACCCTAAATAGTTAAGAGTTTTAAGTGTTAACTTTGGAATAAACTAGAAGGAATGTAATTAATGTATGTAATTAATGAATTGATTACATTAATGTAATTAATGAATGTAATTACTATAATTTTATTTATACTTTGAATTAATTAGTACTTTTACTATCCAAGCAATCTACAGATTCAATGTAATCCCTTTCAAAATACAGCATTTTCCAAAGAATTAGAACAAATAATACTAAAATTTGTATGGGACCACGAAAGAACCCAAAGAGCCAAAGCAATCTTGAGAAAGAAGAATAAAGCTGGAGGTACCAATTTCAGATTTCAAGATATGCTACAAAGCTGTAGTAAAAAGAACAGTAGGGTACTATTACAAAAATAGACACAGAGATCAGTGGAACAGAATAGAGAGCTCAGAAATAAACCCACGCCATGTGGTCAGTTAATCTAGGACAGAGGAGGCATGAATACGCAATGGGGTGAAAAATAGTCTCTTCAATAAATGGTGCTGGGAAAACTGGACAACTACATGCAAAATAATGAAACTGGACTAGTTTCTTACACCATACACAAAAGTAAACTGAGAATGGACCAAAGATCTAAATGTGAGACCTGAAACCATAAAAATCCTAGAAGAGAGCACAGGAAGTAATTTCTTTGAAGTTGGCCATAACAACATTTTTCTAGATATGTCTCCTAAGGCAAGGGAAACAAAAGCAAAAGTAAACTAATGGGACTACATCAAAATAAAAAGCCTCCGCACAGCAAAGAAAACCATCAACAAAACAGCAAGGCAAACTTCTGAATGGGAGAAGATATTTGCAAACGATATATCCAATAACGGGTTAATATCCAAAATATATAAAGAACTTACACAACTTCAACACCAAAAAAAAAAAACCAAGCAACCCAATTAAAATATGGGCAGAGGACCTGTAGACATTTTTCCAAAGAAGACAATACAGATGGCCAACAGACACATGAAAAGATGCTCAACGTCACTCACCATTAGGGAAATGCAAATCAAAACCGCAATGAGATATCACTTCACACTTGTCAGAATGGTTAAAATAAAAAAGACAAAAAATGGCAAGTGTTGGCGAGGATGTGGAGAAAAAGGGACCATCACGCACTGTTGGCAGGAACGTAAACTGGTGCAGGCACTCTGGAAACAGTATGAGTTTCTTCAAAAAATTAAAAATAGAAATACTATATGATTCTATAATTCCACTACTGGATATTTACCCAAAGAAAATGATAATGCTAACTCAAAAAGATATAAGCACCCCTTTATTTATTGTGGCATTATTTACAATAGCCAGTATGGAAGCATTGATAAACAAATGGATAGTATCCCCTGATAAACGAATGGATAAGGAAGATGTGGGTGTGTGTGTGTATTACACAGCCATAAAAAAAAAAAAAAGGATGAAGTCTTGCCATTTCAGGCAACATAGATGGACCCAGAGGGTATTATGCTAAGTCAAATAAGTTAGGGAAAGACAGATGCTATACAATTTCACTCGTATGTGGAATCTAAAAAACAAAACAAATGAATAAATGAACAAAATGCTGAATCAGACCTATACATACAGAGAACAATGTGATGGCTGCCAGAGAGAAAGGAGCCCAGGGAGAGGTAAAATGGGTGAAGGGGAGTGGGAGATACAGCCTTCCAGTTATGGAATGAATAAGTCGTAGAAATACAAGGAAGGGATAAAAGGTACAGTATAGGGAATATAGTTAATGGTGTTGTAATAGCACTGCATGGTGACAAGTGGTAGCTATACTTGTGGTGAGCATAGGATACTATATAGAGAAGTTAAATCATTATGTCATACACCTGAAACTAATGTAACACTGTTGTGTCAACTATACTTAAATAAAAAATTAAAGATAAGTAGGAAAAGTAATATTTTAAAGAATTCATACGCCTCCAGACCTTACAAGAAAAACTCATCAACAGTTGTCCAAAATCGCTTAAAATCAGGCAATTTCTGTGATGAGGCACTCCAACTAAATTGCCTGACACCTGGCAGGGCAAAAAATACCCAGCAGCTAGTGCCAGTCCGTAAGGATTTGGACACCTTTGGAAAGAGTAAATGTGAAACAAATTAGAGAGGAAACCAAGGGAACAGTAGCTTGCTCACTTTCCAGACTCAGACCTCAAGCTAAATGTAATTTGGAAAAGAGAATTCGTCTGGAAATCTGGGCTGAGAACATGCTAACCAAAACCTCTTGAGGTCCTCCAAAATGGTGAAAATGAGTCGTTATTTATAAATACAATAAATTGACAGAAGAATGTTATACTGATATCAGAGTTTAACAGTTCACTTTTGAGTCTGTATTTAATGTGTAACTTTGAATCATCTTAAATTAAGTTATAAGCATACATTGAAGTAGTTGATGCAGGTAACAATCCATTTACTTTCTTTTTGAAGTGATATATTATAAAAATGATGGCCAAAATACCGCTTAATTTCTAACATTGTCTACTGAGCCCAAACTTGGGTCTCTACACTAGGAAGAGATCCCCTTTATTTCCTCAGAAACTACTTTTCTATGGACGGATTCCAAGGTGATCACCATTTATTCTTCATTCTGCTCTCTGATAAAGAGTTTGCAGTATATTCTTTCCTAGCGGAATGCCTATGTGTAAGGAGCAAAAAGAATTAAAAGAAATGGAGCTCCTCCTTCTCTATCTTCTGCATACATTCCTCTACCCCAAACACACCACCTATAACTTTTCCTACAACTGGCACTTCACTGCCACTAATAGTGGTCACTAAGTACAATCCCTGGGGGGAAAATGTTGGTGACATCCCATCTACACTCGTAGAAGTTGACATGCATTCTCCCAAGGAATTCCACGCACATAGCAACCCCAGTATGGAGTGCTTGGGTATATCTCCAACTCTGTCTCCCAAAAAATCACATTTAGTTTGGTTCACAAAACCAAATTAGCCTCTGGGTTCGTCAGTGTTTGGTTATACAAAAATAGATTGGCTCCAGGGTGATCTGAAGGGTGAGTTTGAAGTCACACACATCATTATAATAGGAGAAACTGAGGACCACCCAAGGCAGGATCATTTATAGAAAACTGGAAATCCTGGCATCTTATTAGAACCAGGGAAGGACCAGACCTTTAAAAAACCCATCTCATTATGCTTCCTCTTCCATGTCTTCTTTGAGATTGTAACACTCAAAAAGGTCTAAATTTTAGATAAATCTATAATATACACATACACAATGAGGAATAAAAACTAAGAAATAAAATTCTTATTAGCTTATGAGTAGTTAGCTTTTATAGAGTGGATTCTTATCTGGACCCGTGCTCAAACTCTGTATTTTGTTTGGAAAACAGGTAGTGGTGAAAGGAACACATTCTATAGTTCAAGGACCCTTGGGATAGAATCTGTTTTCTCAGTTATTATGTGTATTATCTTAAGTAAACTATTTGGTTTGACTAAGAGACATTTCCTTACATGTAAAAAGGAGACTAATAAAACCCACTTTGTTGAATTTCTGAGATGGTTAAATGCCAATATTTATAAAGCCCCTGATGATATGTGTGGGTTTAAAAAAAAATTATTTTTAAGTAATGTCTACACCCAACATGGGGCTCAAACTCAAAACCCTTAGATCAAGAGTTGCAAGGTCCATGAACTGAGCCAGCCATGCATCGCCCCCCCCCCCCAATCTGTTGATGTCTTATACATAATAAGTGCCCAATAAAATTTACTGCCTTTCTCTGGGTACAGAGGGAAACAAATAAATGTAGCCCAATGTCCCCAAGCAGCTGATTTACAAAATTTTACAGCTAGTCAAGGGGGTAAGATTTTATATGTCTGCAATTTAGTATGAAAACTCTTTGTGTATGAATTTGAGTCTTGGTTATAATCTTATTTTTTTACTGCATGCGTCTTTTACTATGAACTCTCTCAATATTTTTGGAATAGAATTTAGATTTGGAATATAAAACACAAGGAAAATGACAAGCAAAATACATTGTCTACAAAGTTGTTAACCCACCTCAGTATACTTACTAACACTAGTTTCTGCGGAAAATTTCAAAATTCAAGCACCTTTCATGTGATAATCACTGTAAGCAAAGCAAACGCCTCACTGTAGAGATTAAATAACATGTAGCTGTACTATGTATACTGAGGAAAAGATTATATTTTATTAATTAAGAGCTAACTAGTCATTCCACCTTCTTTCAGTAGCGGCTAAAAAGTCTCTCATCTGTTTTTGTTCTTGCTCGTATTTATGCCCTGACAGCCAGTTGATTACTTGGGTCTAGTAGTCTTTCTTGACTCTAAATTTGTAATCTGCTTCTGAGACGTTGCATTTAGAATTGCCTTGGAGACAGATAAATAATTACTCTATGGGAAATTAGAAGAACAACTCTTCCACTTGGCAGTGTGCCAGCATGCTTTCTGAAGCTCTTCTATAGGAAAGTGACAACTCAGAGGTGCCAGACATGTTTACAATCTCCACTGAATGAAATGCCACTAGAAAGAAAACAAATGTCATGGCACCTTTTTGTCCCAAATATTAATGACCAGAGTGGCCTGGATTTTTCTCACTCCACCTTGAATGGAAAGATCTTGCTGGCCTGAAATGAGGTTGGAAATGAAAATAATTGAGTTCTTCTCTTTTGATACTCATTCCTTCCACTGGAGACATGAGTCCTTGCCACTGTTCATCTCTGGATGGCTGAATTGATTGATCTGCCCTTGGTCCTTTTTCATTTCCATTCCTACCTCTTGGCATGACAGATAGATTTTAATGGCTCAGGAGTTTATAAAAGAAGGCATAATAGAATCAGAATTTCTTTTTCCTTATAGGGATTATTCAGATGCAGCCCTGTATTTGCAAGATAAGAAAAGTGAGGTTCCTCTTGCTTGCCCTCCTCACAGTCAAGCAGGAGCGGGATTAGGGCTAGAACCCAGATGAGGACACCATTTCCGTTCCACCATGAATTATTCTCAAGTTCAATCTAAGTACCCATTTTTTGGCGCCAATATCCAATGGGACAACGTTCAGCCAAGATTATCAAACAGATTTCCTAGATTAAAAGAAACAGTAATTTTCCAGAGGGCCACTAATCAATGAACACTGTTTAAAGACCAGTATTTTAGTCATAATATATATATTCTGGTTCAGGAAACGATTACCTTGATTACCTTTTCACTAGATCCACATAATCGTCTTTAGCCAATTACAAGGTCTGGTGTGTGCAGAGAGCCTGAACATATTCTCACTTCCACTGTGTGTCCTAAAATTGTGACGATGCGCTATTCAATTTGAATCCCTCAAGCAGTCAGAATACTTCATAGGTAAGAAGCCTTTTCCAACCTTTGGTGTACAGAAAGACTCATCAGTCAAAAGCGGTGTTAGGTGTCAGCTTGCTGAGCCACTTATGAATATGCCTTTACTTGCAGGACATAAAAAGTTTGGACCACACCGTAGCAAAGAAGAAACTGCTGCATAATTTAGATGTTACTTCAATAGCCTTTTAATTTGCAGAAAATGTGCAGTCATATTTTTTTCAGAAATTCAAGGATCTACTACTCTGGCCTCCAATATATTTGGATGGAGTCTAGAAGAGATTCTGTCTCTTCCCCATGGACCATTGCCAGAGCGCGTTTCTATGGGGGGAGGTTGGGTTGAAGGTGACAGTGAGTTTGTGGGAGGAAGGAGAGCACATTCAGCTGCTCCCCAAACACACATCCCGCCTACTGCTCTGTGTGGCTGCTCTGGTAGCCCCCATGCTGGTGACAGGTGATGAGATAGACACGGGGAGAAGGAAAGCGTGGTCTTAGAGGTAAGGGCTGAGGTTGAAAATTGGGCTCCTTCTTGACCTAGGGCAGGATTGAGGAGGTGGCAGTTAAGCTTCAACATGGTCTATATTGAGTGGTCCTTATAGGTCTGGAAGGGCTCTCCTCCAACATCAGATCAACAGTCCGTGAAAAGAAGAGGACTCCTGGCTCAGGACAGAGCTGGTATTTCCCCGTGGATGGTTCCCCCGAGGCAGTTTTGTAGGAGAAGTGTTGCTGGCACCCACTGAGCGTGTAGCTTACTATGGGAACCCTGTGACTCTAGGCAGCAGGGCTCTCTGGGATGCAGCTTGGCATAGCAGGAAAGATCTCTGCTGTGGAATCTGAAAGATACAACTTTTTAGGTGGTTCTCCTAGTGCGTTTGGGGCATTAGAGAATCATTACTGTTATAACGGTAGCTATTAGAATGACCAGAATGTAATTCTGGGTGAGGAGGAGCAAGACTGCAGATACCCAGGCTGTGGCTTACCAAGGAACCTAAGCTGTGGAATCCGATGCTCACTGGTGCACTGGACTGTTTGAGAAAATATTCAACCCAATAGGCATTGGAGGACAACCTGCCTTGATGCAGACCCCTTCCAAAGCCTCTCAAATATAACAAAAATTAACAACTCAACGTCACAACATTTACCTCCACATCATTTTTAGAGTCTTCTCGATCAGCTTCTCTTTCCCTCCTCTACTTCCTTCACCTGCCTGCCTCCCTCTCCTCCCCCCTGCACAGACAGACATTCCATATGTAAACAGCTGAAGTCACTGTGCATTGTGAATAGACCAAGTGAAACAAAAGTAAATAGACAAAGTAAAACAAAAACAAAGTACCTGTGTTCAGAGAACTATAATTCAACCAGCACTGTAAGAAAAATTATATATGGGGCACCTGGGTGGCTCAGTCGGTGAGGCGTCTGTCTTCGGCTCAGGTCATGATCTCAGGGTCTTGGGATTGAGTCCCGTATCGGGCTCCCTGCTCTGCGGGGGGCCTGCTTCTCCCTCTGCCTCTCTTTCTCTGTATCTCATGAATCAATAAACAAAATTAAAAAAAATATATATGAATTCCCAAGTAGAGAAAAATATTCTCTCTGTGAGAAGATTAGAAGATATTCCTATCTTAGGCCATCACAGGACGGATATCAGTAGACCGATACTGTCTACAGTCTTTTTCTTTTCATCTTTGTATACCTCGGGTATAAACATCTTTTATTCCCAATGATCAATGGCTTACACATGGAAATTCCAATCAACCTTGACTCTGTTCTTCAGACAAGGTTTGAAGGGCGTGAGTATGTATACTCTGCTGCTAAGGGCACTCCAGGACATACTGATAGGCACATCTCCTTTCACTTTAAGGTGGAGTCACTAACATTTAACGACTATGCTTATTTTTAGCTTGCCAGCTTTTCCATTCAATAGCCTTGGATCGGCCTTAGGTTTTTCCCTAAGATTTCGGAAAGATTTAAGAAAGCCTTATAATTCTAGAATTCAGCGAGCAAAGATGAGTTGTTGCAGTTAATCAGATGTACTGTTCGATTTACCTCTTACTCTTATTTCAACATTTATTAGAGTGTGACCTAAGCCAGACTTTTGTAGTTGCTCTAATGTCATTTATTAAAGATAATTACATAATTGCAATGTGCTGTACAGCTGTAATGAACATACAGATATTGAAAGAGGAGAAGAGTTAAAGCACTGAGAAGCTCTGAGAGTTTAAATGAGTTCAGGGCAAGGACAAAAATCAATGTTTTTTAAAAGTTTGCTTTAGCCTCTGAGTAAGACCCCTGGCCATTTTATTATGACACTCTATGAGGAAACAAATATTGAAGTCCGGGTTAGCCCAAAACAAAACCAAAAGGGACTGATGAACCCTTGGCACTTTCCTTCCATGATCAAATTACTGATCCCCTGTTGTTTTCCCCCATAAGTCGAGATTCCTGCTGCCCCAGGGCCATCCCCCAGTGTGGTCTCCCTGGCCAGACCCCATTCTCTGGACCTGAATTACTTTCTAGGCTTTGACAGAATTTCTGCCTGCTCTCCCTTTCCCTTGGGATCTTACTGGGTTCTTTAATGAACTTTTAAAGTATTAGTAGGTTACTATATATATTTCTTTCTGCTCTACCCAATAAATTTTAGGAAGTATATAATTTTTCTTATATATATATAATATCTATATGTATATTTAAAGTACAACATATATGTTTACATGGCTTATTTTTTCATGCTTACTGCTCTAATCTCTGGGTATGTGAAATATGATTGCTAAATAATGATTTTTATGTGTAATGTTAGAGACTATACACTTCTATGCATTTCCAATATATTTGCAATGTTTTAATATTTACCATAATTACATTATATTGGACTGACTTTTTCTGCTGTAATCTCTGAGAACTCAGTTTCTAGTTTTTTAATAACAGAAATGTAGCAAAGATTTAACTTTGAGCCTCACTTGAAATTTATTTATTTATTTATTTATTTATTTTTTAAAGATTTTTATTTATTTATTTGACAGAGAGAGAGGGATCACAAGGAGGCAGAGAGGCAGGCAGAGAGAGAGGGGAAGCAGGCTCCCTGCTGAGCAGAGATCCTGATGCGAGGCTCAATCCCAGGACCCTGAGATCATGACCTGAGCTGAAGGCAGAGGCCTTAACCCACTGAGCCACCCAGGCGCCCCCTCACTTGAAATTTAGATAGATGTAGGCAGATAGATCTAGTCCCACTAACTAATGTTCCGTGCCCAACAGGAGCCTGTCTGGATGAGGACCTAGAAGGGAGGTGTAGGGTATGATGATTTTAGTCTAGCAATAAAATGTCAGGATCGGAAAGGAATACTGATATTGAGATCAGCATGGTGGCTGCCATCATAATCTATATACGTGGTTCAACTATGGAGACATTTCCGTATATAGGAAGCAAAGGGCTGTAGGTAAAAACTAACATAAGTTTTAAAAAATTCAATTTCTCAGTAAGCTATTGAAATCATGAAACAGAATTGCTTTGGTACACTCCTTGTTGTCACCAATGATGGCATGGCTTAAGCAACGGAAAAGTCACAGATACTGGAGGATTACACGAGAGCAGTAGTGGTGATACCTATGGGAGATGGCAGTCTCTGGCGAGAAGCACAAAGCAAGAGTGATGCCCACTGGGAGACTGGTCTGTGGCTACATGGGACACCTCCGGGGACTCCTGGAAATGCCTGGGGAAAGAGCATTTGCCAGAAGGGAAGGAAAAGATGCCCCAAGAATTTTAAGTTCTTAATAATTGCTATGACCCCGGTAGTTCCTATGATCTAATGATGACTGGGGATTTTGGTTACATAATCAACACTTCAAAACATCTTTGTATTTACAGATTTTCTTCCTTCTCTCTAAAATTATTTCCTTGGGACAATATCCCAGAAGTCAGAAGAATTTAAAAGCACTGGGGTAATATTTATGTTTCTTTTGGCAATATCTTTTATTTCTAATGGGGTTTCAGACACCGTTCCTTTAGGAGAACATTTGGGGGCAAATGAGACTCCTGAAACCACTAATATTCCAGGCTGTGTATCAGTGTTCATATTCTCCATTCCCAAAGGGCTCTCACTAATTAAAGTCTCCCCTTATTAATTTTAATCAATGAGAGAAAGAAATATGGCTTCTGAATAGATATAATTGGATATGCTGTAGTTATACCAACTTATTTGAGATGATTATATCTAATCTAGTTTCAGAGTCAGACATATATATATATATATATATATATATATATATATATATATAGTAAAGGAAGATTCCTTGGTATATTTCATTTATGGTCAGCATCACCCTCTGGGCTATTCTAGAAACTTCCCTGCATCTGGGTCAGTCCTGTCTTGTTCAGTTTTTTTCTTTTCTTTTCTTTTCTGATAATCCAGTCTAATTGGGATCTAAATGGGAAATAGTTCTTTTTTTTGCGACTGGGCAACAAGACTGAGTAGAATATGTTTGTCTACAGAAATGGTTCTTGGAAGAAGCAGCAAAACTATAAAGAGACACACAGAGATTTTCACCCAGATGCCCTCTAAAAACAGTAAGTAATGAAAAGATGCATATTTTCTTTTATACGTAATATTCTTTAAAAATAGGACATTGTTTCTACTCTTACTTTCACAGTGAGGTACAGGTATGATTTCTTGTCTTTGTCACAGTGATTCTGTTTCACTAAAACCATAATTACTATTCCATGAAAATTTGTCCATAGAATGAAAGTCACTTGTGAAGAACCAATATAACTCATACTTCTAATAACCAGTTTTCCTTTTCTTTTTTGAGATTTACACTTTTAACGTACGCAGAATGGATTATGAGTTATCTGAGAAATAATGATCTGTCCCCAAATTATTTTATTAGCTCACATAGTCAAGAAGCTTAAACTCCTATCTGAAACCCAAAATGATTTTTTAAAATATGCAATCCAGTTCAGTTGGTTTAATTGATAGTATCGGTGTCTAACAGATCTATATATAAATGTACCTTCTACTTCCATTTTGAAGGTTCCTATACTTAGAAGTTCTCAACAGCTGACAAGGGAGTGCTCCCACAGGCCATAATCATGACTTTATCCTTCTTGCAATGGTTATCATTTTATACTGAAGCTGAGGAAATCCTCTTGTCTAGAATAAGTGTCTCAAAGCATAACAGACTATCCATAGAATGAGCCTTGTAAGTGTTATGCAATGAGTAACATTTTTTAAAACATTCGTATAACTTATTTCAGGACTATTAGTTAACTAACTTCTCTCTCTCAATGTCCAAGATCTATTTGCCAACTTAGAAAAGAAGAAAGCAAAGATGATACTTTGTTGACTTACCAATTTATATACATAACCTATGTATGTTTTCATTGTCTACATTTCCTTGAGCGAAAATCAAGAGCCTACCCCAGCATTTCCCCAATTATCTTCCATTCTGCAGGATCATTAACCATAGTGATAAGTATTATGGTCAGAGAAACTTCTGCGGTAAAATAAAGAAAATGATGGGTTAAACCCTACGTGGTGATTCAAAGTAGGTCCACACGTTGTTTGATGCTCCCTTCAAAGGGCAGGGCCTAGTTGCCCTCCCTTTGTTAGCCTGACTTAGTGATTCACTTCCACCAAATAGAATAAAAGCGGAAGTGACTAGTGAGACTTCGTAAGCTAGATTATAAGAAGCACTGTGGCTTCCTGCTTACTTTCTCTTTCTCAGATCACTCAGTCTGCAGGAAGCTAGCTGCTGTGACATGAGGACACTTGGAAGGGCTGGGAAGGGGTGTCTGTGGTCAGGAACTGAGGCCTCCCGCCAGCAAGCATTTGAGTGAGTCATCTTTGACATCCCTGCCCCAGTCAAGCCTTCGTATGATTGCAGCTCCGGCCAGCAGCTTGACTGTAACCTCATGAAAGACCCTGAGCCAGACCACCCAGCTAATCACTCCCAGATTCCCGATCTTTAGAAACTCTGTGAAAAAACAAATGTCTGTTTCAAGTTGCTAAATTTGGGGGTAACTAATGAATACAGATTCTTTCTTGTGAGACTCCTCAAAGCCTTTAGCTTGCTGGTGCTAGTTGTGGATCTGCAAATTTTTTGACCACAAAACATTGTTTTCCGCAAAGAATACCAATGGGTAGTGCTTGACTAAGTATTTTTGAGAAAGGCTGAGCTAGAGCTTTGAGTCCCCGCAGTCACATTACAAGAGATCAGATCCACCTAGTTAAGTGACAATTTCAGAGCAGTCAACTTAAAAGACATTTTGAAAAAGCCCTGCGGCACTTGGTTGAGTAGGGTGCAGAAGTCCAAAACCTTCCCAATCTTTGATCTCCGGTGCATTTCCTGCAGGGTGCAGAGGACACTGCTACGCTTACGTGGCAGAAAATGATCAAGTTCTGATGAAATATTTTTCTGCTAAGAGCCACTGCCAAAGTAATTCATGAAAATTGGAATACCTCCTTGTAATGTTGGTCATGTTCCATAGCTGCTTGTAAGAAATGATCAAACTGCAAATGTTAAACAGCCTTTAAAATTCAGCCTTGTCATAGGAACAGCATTCACAAATTAATAGAAAATGTATTTTTTAATTCCTACGCTGAAACGCCAAGAGCCTTATTTTCCTGAAGGAAATTGCTACTTGGATTCAGATGAGATAAGACCTTTTCAAGGGAGACTGCACCACTGCAGCAGCTTCCTCAGAGAGCACGCTGGGGAAAGCTCAAAGAGGATTTACGTGACTCTCAGGGTAAAGGGGTTTTGAGAAGGTCTTATTCTTTAGGTCACTAGCCTCCGAAATGTAGACCTAATTAACGCACGGCAGATGGAACTGCTTGCTATCTGACCACTTACCTTGGTTACAATGGCTGCCCACAGATGACCAGTGTAAGAATTTTAGACCACAATGTCAAAAATGGCTATAATTCTCCTTAATCTAAACCTAATCATGGGAGGTCTCTGTTTAGCACTGAATCAGGTCAAGTTAACTCAGGAGAAATTGCAGGCAACGTAGCTCTTCTCATTCATTGGTTTCATTCCTTTGGTTTGAAGAAATGTTCCATCTGTTCCAACTCTCTCACAGTATTCCCTAGTTTGTGAGGATTTCTCGACTGCGTATATTTAATGACGTGTTCACCTGTTTCTTTTCTTGGGAGTATATGATTTCCTCTTGGTTGACATTACTGAACTCTTTCCTACAACATATACAGTGTGGGTAGAGGTCACTAATGCTGCCCAGTGTCCCACAATGTGTAGAACATGCCCCACAACAAAGAATTATCCAGCCCAACATATCAGTAGCACAGAGGTTGAGAAACTGATCTAGTTAGAAGCCATATTATTATATTTTCCCAGGGGGTGTGTTGTATTTAGCTATTAATCACTCTCCCTCAATCACAGTATGTGTTTGAACTTCCCTAATTCAGCTATTTTGTGATGGGTTTACCCAGCTTACTTCGCTTTGCAACCTCTGTGGAAGCCAAGGAAAAAACTTTAAATCTCTCCAGCCTATACCACAGCTGTATCATTTCAAGGCATACGATATTTTTGGTGTGTCTTATGTGGCCATTTCAAACCTTACCGTTTTCAGAATTCTGCCTGAAAAAGAAATGTCCCAGTGGAATGCAGAATAGTGATCAAATATGAAGGCGGAACTGGCCCTAGGGAAAAGTTTGTTTTTAAATATAAACTATCAATCAGGAAGATTCCATAAACTCCTACATGAACTGCGAATAGACTCCTTTCTTGTTCTTAACCTGCCTCTACAGAGGATCGTCTCATGGCCAACCTCCTCGTGAGCCATGTCAAACTTGGCTGACCTCAGTGTGCACCCCAATTTCCAGACCTATCATCTGCATATTCAGTCTACAAAGTTGACCAATCCATACTCAATTTACAATCCACATGCCAGTAGTTGGGTCAAGTATCAGAGGATAAGACCACGAAATTTCTGCTCTCCAATTCTTATTGAAAAGTGTTGATATAAATGAAAATTGGAGAAACCATTTCTACCTAGCGTTCTATGTTAGTTTCTCAAAACGTAAATCTTGGGGAACTGGCAGATGGGGGTTCATTTTCTGGGCTTCACTCTGTACCTACTTCAGGAGCTTCTCTAGTGATGGGACCCAGAAATTTGCCTTTTAAAATCCAGTTTTCTGGTTATCCTTAGAGATAACTGAAGTTTGTAAAAAACACTTCTGCTCTGGAAATTTAAAACATTACTAAGGCAGATACCCAAAAGATGTGCACATGGGTCATATTATTTTGACCTATGCCCAGGAAATGCTTTCGCTAAACTGAAATTGAGGCTCTCCCATGATCTTATATCTAGAACTAATATCAAGAACAGTCGTGGAATCCACTGTAACATTTTTGTAGGGATATTCTGTTTCTCCTGCATCTCTCTCTGTTACCGATATGAAGCCCCAAATCAAACTTTTACTTTAGAACTCAGCCCTAGAAAGGCTTTGTTATCATGAGATGTGGATATTCTTTCTCATCGTGGACAATAAGAACCAAGTCATTAATAAGAGTTTTACTTTTCCCTTGGGCTGCCTAGAAACTGGGAGCTATGTAAGTGGCTCTGAGTCATCGCCTCTGTATTAAAATTTTTGTGTTTCATTTCTCCTTACCCTGGATCGGACCTTCTATTCCAATAGGTAACTTCAGTAGTTGTCATGAAAACAGAGTCTGAGACAGGGATTCAGATGCATGGGATATTGAGGAGGGTGCCCTCTGGAGAAAGGGAGGGAGAGAAGCAGGAGAGGGCAGGGGAAGGAGCTAAGCAAGAATGTGGTCTCAGCTGGAGTCTAGCCTCAATGTGGTCCCACAGAGAGCTCTGGAGTATAAGTCGCAGCACAGACTTAGTCCCACCTTAAGGAAGGATGACTGCCTTTTGCTATGTACATGTCAGTTATTGGCTGGGCATTGCCCACATTGTGGTGGGGTTGGCACTGGGTGACCTCCCAGTGGTGGTTTCTGATGTGCAGAAGGTCACTCTCCAGGAAAGGGGGCAGCTGTGAGCTCTTAGCATCTAATACTCAGAGCATCGGGACATGGGGCCAGCAGCCCAGTAAACTGGGAATCGGGCTCAGGCACCAACAGGTGCCATGTCCGTTTTCCTTTGTATTTTTCTATTTTAATCCATGTCTTAGTTTTATTTCTCCTTTTCCAGAGCAGAGGCTAGCCTGGGAACATAGGTTAAAATTAGCAGAACCAAATGAAGTTGTGGGGGCATGGCTAAAATAAAGTACAAACATATATATACTTTGCCGATGAAAAGCATTTACCATAAAGAAAGGGTAGTGTGATTACTGTAGTACCAACCCGAAAGTAATGCTTGATTCACGTTTAGGTTGGAAAAGTTCTAAGACCTTATGTAATTCATATGAAAGGGTCTTCTGCCTTGCAGTGAAATACGCCTAACTGACCTATATCATTCCAAACTGCGTTAACATTTAGAAGGGGCCTCTTATTTAACGCTATTGACAATGATAAGTAACTTCAGCTTGTCGCTATGAATATGCGGCACCTCTCATGTTAGTGATTCCCACATTCATTTCTCTACCTGGGATGCCTGACCTGAGAGCATTGAGTGCTTTAATTGCCCACTGCGGGTTTTCACTTTGGCAACCCCACGGATACTCTAAATTCAAAACATCAGTCTCCCTGTCGAATCTTCTCCCGCTTTCCCCTAGCCCCATGTTCCTGATCTTAAGTAAAAGTGGTGGAGGCACCAGCATCTCCCAGTAGCCCTCATATGGTTTGGACCCGAATCCCTTCCCCAGGGGCCACCGCAGAGTCCTCTGCCCTCCTGCCATGAGCCCAGCTCTTTCGGCTCAGCCTCTACCCCCCTACCATTGCCAGAGCCGTCATCCTCAAAGTACAGATCGATTCACGTCACTGCCTATCTTAAAGCTCAAAATGTCTTTCCAGTGCCAAATCCAAAATTCTCAGTGAGGCATCACCGTTCCTTCTGAGGAGTCTGGCTCCAGGCTAAAATCCTGTGTGGTCTTTCAGGCTCAACCACGGGCAGTTTCAAGCCTTTGCCTAGCAGGCAGTGTGGGGGGAAGTTGCCCTTCCACAGCCAGCCCACTGTGGTTTTCTCGAGGGAGTAGTAGGCAAGGACTCAGAAGCAGGCACCCCAATTGGAGGCCTCCTTACTGGAGCCTCGGTTGAGACCTTTCTCCACCCTGAGTCTGTGGCTTTCCACTGTTAGCCCTGCCCTCTTCCTTAGCCTCAGCCTCCCAAGTCCATAAAAAGGCAAGAGCCTTTTGGTAGGGGCTCCTCGGCACTGAGCAGCTTCCCTCTCTCTGTGTCGCGTGTCACTCTGACCCGTGGACTGCTGTCTCCCAGAGAGCAGACATTTATTTGGCTTAGTATTTCCAGTAATTGGCACAATAAAAACTCTTGAAAAATGTTGACTTGGTAAACCATGAGCAGGGTAATATTTTGTTTGTACATACAACATAATCGTTGAAGAGATTCGTACACTTGGCTAATCTACTTGTATACATCTAGACTTGGCAATATTAAACTTTCTCAGTGCATGTATAAACTCTAAATTTCTGCACCTGACTGAGAAAAAGGATGGGTTAATTAGATGTACTGACAGTATATTGATGCTTTATCTTTGCAACTCTGACATACTTGGGCAGTGATAAAATTTGAATCTGGACTAGACATTGCCACCAATGCTCATTTAAAAATTTTTAAGAAAAATCATGAAACGTAGAGTCTGATGTCAATAATAATTAAATGTATAAAATATTTTTAAATTTAGAAAGTATAAAAATCATCTCTATGCCGTTCCCTAGGAATTGTATGTACAGTGTAAGAAGAAATACCATCTGCAAAAGTCAAGCATCAACTACATGGAAACCGATGTTTATTCTGTGAGTTAACTTCAAAATTATACCATGTAAGTGACTAATATTCTCTATTGGATACAGTTCAAAATGTGCCCAATAATGGATTTCTTCCCAGACTGCTTATAAATTTAAGCATGAGAAAGCGGAATTTCATTTGGCAAGGAGAAATGTGTATTTAGCTTTCTACTAACAAGAGGCATCCGTTTACTAGTATTGGCAAACATATTTTACAATTAATTTCTAAACAAATTTTCAAGATTAAATTATAATTGAAAAGTTTCGATGAGGGACGCCTGGGTGGCTCAGTTGGTTAAGCAGCTGCCTTCAGCTCAGGTCATGATCCTAGGGTCCTGGGATCGAGTCCCACGTCGGGCTCTCTGCTCAGTAGGGAGCCTGCTTCCCCCTCACTCTCTCTGCCTGCCTCTCTGCCTACTTGTGATCTCTCTCTCTGACAAATAAATAAATAAAATCTTTAAAAAAAAAAAAAAAAAAAAAAAACAAAAAAGAAAAGTTTCGATGATATCTATTGTGAGCCAAAATTTGGAAATGAAAATAATGAAACCCTTGCTTATAAGGAGTAAGTGCATGACAAACTGAAAGTCTCTCTGGTTGAAGAGCTGGCTTTGATTTTTCTTCTATACAGTAAGTAACTAGTACCAGGGTAAGTAAATAGAAGAAATAATCGCTATCTGTGCCCCATTTACTACTAACCCAGTAGAAGAGGACAGATGTTTGTGGACCTGGGAAAACTTGGGATACTTACACAGAAGTATACATCAGACTGATACAACTAAACCTGTTTTTATGTTATTTGTTCACCATGAGTTTTTGGAGCACCTACTATATGTACTCGGCTAGGATCTGGAAATAGCAAGCTAACACAAATGAGTTCTAGTGGGGAAGACAGATAGTCAAATAAGAATGATGATGAATATCTAAGCATAAATTGAGGGAAAAGAATAGGATTTTATACAGTATATTATAAAGGTACCAGAATTGGTGTCAAGGAAGGCTTATCAGAGGAAGTGATACTTGAGCTGGTTTCTGAAGGATGAGTAAAAGTTTGTTAGGTGAGAAAGGTTGAGGTGTAAGAGGAAAGCAAGCATTCCAGGCAAAGGAATGGCAGCGTAATGTGGTCAAAGAAATCCAGTGGGGCTGGGATACAGAGAAATAGGGAGCGATACAAGAGATGAATCTGAAGATGATGGCATAAAGTAGACCAAAAGAAAGCCTTGTAGGCCTTTTGAGGGATTCTGAAAATTGAATAGACAATATAAAATTGAAAAGACAATTAGTGGATTAGACTGGAAAGTAACACAATCAGATTTGTATATTAAAAAGACAGGAGCAGAGAATGATGCAAAAGCAGTCAGTACAAGGGGAGTTGTATGGCGATGGCTTGGATAAAGGTAGGGGCTGTGTACAAATTCAAAACATTCAGGATGCAGGTCTGTAGGGCTTTGGTGAAAGGTGGGTGTGGAGTTAAAGTGGAGAGGACATCAAGGATAATGCCCAACCAGATGGATAGTGGTGCCAATTGTTGAAATAGGTGACACCAAGAGGGCCACGTCTGGGGAAAGATCAGGAGAGGCTTGGATATGTTGAAATGCCTTTGAGAAGTGGAGATATCCAATGGGAACTGGCTAGATGGATATGTGGCTTGGAGGGAAACCAAACCTAAGAGTCCAAAAGAGAAAGGATAAAGACGAGGCAATAAGAAATATTTTGGAAAGGAATGACAGACAAGAAAAAATAGTTGTAAATTGCGGCAAGCATGACACAGTGAAAATATTTTGTAGTGCTAATAGGGAAAAGCAATGGTTTTATGAATATTAGAAATAGTAAAAACTGAGGTTTAGTGAACAAATGGTGTTGTGTCATACAAAAAAGTAGAGTCAAAACTCCTGGTCCTTGCAACTAATCCCTGTCTTTTGGGAAGGCATCGTTGAGATCTGGGTGGGGAAGTGTCATGTGTGAAACCAAAGCTGGACAAACCTTTGTGGTAGGGTGGGATGAAGGAAGCACATGGAGCTTATGAAGATTTCCCCTTATTAAGAAAACCATAATAAGTGAGTTGCCCTCAGAAGTCCCCATTAAAAGTAACCAGGTTCCATCTGGGAACTAACACATGAGCCTGTGCAAGGCCAGTAAGTTTCCCTATAAAAGGACATTTAAGTAAACTCATGCTGGAGCAAAATCATATATTAATTTTAATGGAATTATGAGTATTCAAATAGAGACATCTTTTACTTTATACAAAAGCAAATTTATACTTTAATAAGGAATGCAAACCACAAATAAGTTATGATTTTACTAGAACAGCAAACTTTTTTTTTTTTAAAAGAAAACAATATAAGTTGATCTAGGTCTGTAGTTCTTAGGCATAAATAACTATCTCAAGTCTTCAGAACGGCTGAATTTGTTTTTGGGTTTTTTTTTTTTGGTACTTCATCTAAAATTTCCCTTAGGCCGCTTGAAACTCTAGCCTTTAAGAATCAAAGAATTCTATAGATTTTTTACACAGAGTGAGGTGGGATTTAGTCTTTCTTGTATGTCACATGGTCCTTTGAATTTGAGAAAGAAACAAAGCCCTACATATACACACCGCTCCCACTTTACTGACCACTAAGAAACAAATTATTCAGTTCTCTCTTGGCTTTAGAAGTTTCACTTCTCCCTGTATTACAAAGTGAAATATTATTGAAAAGAGGGTGGATGACATTGACTAAGTAGCAAAATATATAGATTTGTATAAGAAATTGAAAGAACTGGAAAATAATCACTTTTACATTTCATAGCTGTAAGGTAGAGGATTCTTGTCTAGAATCCATGTCTAAGATTTCATATCAAAAGGTTCCTGATCCTTTTTGATTCTAGTACTTAATTTTTTTTCAGATATTCTTCAGGGCAAAACTACTCTTAAAACTGGTCTGATGAAAAAATAAGTTCACTAGAAAATTCTAGACTATGTCAAAATCCGTATCAATGTTTTCTTCACAGGAAACACATTAAGCTTGAGGAAATAAAACTGATATAATAAACAGTTTTTCTTAGATTTTCCCCAATTTTGATGATAATGTTGGGAACCAGGTTTAGGATATTTATTGAGCATCAAGGTGCTTATATCATACATTTATGCAAGATATTAATACATTTATGCAAGATACTGATAAGGTATGTTGTTCAAATATCTGGGGTATGAGGTCTAGAAGATTAGCTGGCAACTGACTTCTTTGGGCTTCGACACTGCCAGGATCTTCAGATTGTTTTTTTCCCTTACTAAAATATTCAGATGCCTGTGTTTTGCATTCAGATTACTTCAGTGTCAAGACAAGATCTAACAATGATAAAATAAGACATTAATATGTCTTAAAGTAATAGAAACAATCTTGGAATTTACATGCTATTTAAAATATCGTATTGCAAAAGGGAAATGTCAGGATATTTGCTTTTGATTAACAGTCACCGAGAAGAACATTCTGCACATATTTACCAAGGGTGGTAATACTGCATCAAAAATAGTTCTTGAATATTGGGAACGAAGGAGCCACAGAAAACTCAGCATGAAAAGTGACATCCTGGAGTTCTACTCGGCTAGAATCCCATCTCCATTCTCAGCAGCAAGCAGGAGACTCAGAAAATGCTGACTTTAATTACAAACTTTATTTGTCAATACAATTCACAGTTTATACATGGTGCATTCCACCATATGAACTTTTAACAGTTATTGAGGGAATGGGTGTAGCTTTCTTTCTAAAAGAGCCTGACTTTCTAAAATTTTGGTTAGAATTTATAAAAGTACCTTCAACAAGTTAACTGAATATTTACATTTCTAGCTTAAATTTAAATTTTGGAAAATAAGCATCTATTTAGATTTTTTTTTTTAAAGATCCTCGGTTTATTTTTTTAATACCCTAATCTGAATGCTGGTTATTCAGATATGTCCACCACCCTTCCCCCCCCCGGATAAAAGAGATGTTTTGAAATTGTATTTGGGGAAGTCGTCTCCTTTCTGCATTTGAAAAATTATATATACAAAGTACAGCAGATCTAAGTATGAAAATAAAAGTGAGTAGCAATCTACTAGATGCCTGTAATGAATTTCTTCTGAATCTTGGAAACATCCAAAGAGTTACAGGATATAAAACTCAACTAAAAAGGGTTATCAGCCTTTTCTATCTTAAAAAATAAAAAAAAAAAAAAAGCTCTCAAGATTTAAATTGTGCTAGAACAGCTTTTTCTCTAATGTCAAAGATGAATTATGCCTGCAATCTGCATTTTTTTTCCATGTGCACTATCACAGTGATCCCAGTTCTAACTTCTGCTCTCATGCTCAGTCACAGCTCCGGAGGGACACCCACACAAGGCGAGGCTGTGCCCAACTCCAACTACAGCATCACTTCCCATCTGGCAAAAGTCACCCAGGGAAAGAAAAATTGGGTAAGCCCTCCACATCAAAAAAGCAAATAGGTGCTGGCAGTATAATGTTTATTAGCAAATGGTTGTAACACATTAGCGTGCTATCTTCTTTTCTTCAGAAAGGTAATTCACACCAATTATCTTAAATCACCTCCAGTAAGATTCGTGTTTAACAGCTTTCTTCTGTCAGTGCGCGCATATATATATATATATATATATATATATATATATATATATATATACACACACACACACGTATATGTGTATGTGTATATGTGTGTGTGTGTATATATATACACACACGTATATATATATACACACACACACATATACACATACATATATTTTTTTTCCTTCTGCTTCCGCCTTTCAAAAGGTGTAGTGATGAATAAACGATAACTTCCAAATACTGCCAGGGAAAAAAAGGGACTGTTTGGAGCAGCCAATTTTACCAGGCTGGAAATAATTACACTGTGTACATGTACCATTGGTACCTGAGTCAAATAAATACTCAGAGGGGCCAGCTGTGCACCTCATTTCTTTGCAGTGCCTTTAACGCTAGAATTTCTGAGTGTTGCTTCACTGTCCATCTAATTTGGCATCTATTCCTTCTTCGGGCATCATCATTTCAGTTTACACACGGTTCCCAGCAAGGTATGGTATTCAAACGGGAGTTGTGGGAGTAAGGGTTGCAGAGGTGAGCCTAGGGGTGGGGCGGGGAAGGAGAAACCACACATTAGCTAGAGAGGTTCTGTTTCTTCGGAAGATAAGGCACTGACAGAAAATTTCTTAGGTAAAAGGCTGCATAAGAATCTCTTGCCATTTACAAAAAGAAACGTTGTCATCCATAAATGGTCCGTATCTAGGCTCAGTTAGGTAGACCCTGAAAAGTTAAGGACTGATCCCTCGAAACTACATGATTACCAGAAACAATTATAATTCATTCTGAGGCCTTATGGCACATTACGAAAAGAGGGAGGAAAACAGTCTGGGCACAAAAAGGCATCAGACATTGCTTGTTTTTTTCCACTTGTCAAGGAAAGTGGACCACTCAACAAGCATCAGCAAAAAAATAGTGCTGGCTCAGAATTCCAAATTCTCTTGATGGTAGATGGCCATGATGGGTGCGTCTGTTACTTTTTCCCCCTTTGGAGCTCATGCACAATTTAAAAAATGCTACCAGCAACAGTCATAAAGAGCATATAGAAGTCCTCACCTATGGCTATGCCTAAGGTTCTTCAAAGAGAGGGTTATTTAATGTTCTCGATAACAGCAATTTCCTCGCCTGCACAGTGTGGCGTCAGTCCGTTCAAATAGATACTCTCAGTTTTCAGTAAGGGAGGCAAGACATCCCTCTCGCTGGCTAGGTGATTCACGGACAGGGTCCTCCTGCAAGGAGTCAGCTCTTGGTTGTGGTTCCCGGCAAGCTCCGCGGACAGCTTCCGCTTGATGGAGGTGGCGCGTTGGAACTTGTCGTAGATCTCCACACTCAGGCGCCTCCTGGTCTCCTTGAACTCGGCCGTGACGTTGGCCGTCCACTCAGCGGCATGGGCTCTGAACTCCCCCACCTGGAGCGTCACGCAGAGAAAACACAAAGAGACACCCACAGGACAGTCAGCATTTTGTGTGCTTTATCTTCGGATCGTTTTATTGTCGTGTTTTAAACAAGATGGTAGCCCTTCGTGATACGGGAGGTCTGAGAATTAGTGTAATTAGGCACGTTGTGCAGGGCGACACTGCTTTCTAGCGGTAGGTCTCTAAAAATTAATGTGTGAACTCAAAATTCTCGGACCTGGATTGTATTAGAGGTACTAGATGGGCTTGTTTTTTTGTACAAAGTTCCTGCCCTTGAAACTTCTGCAGCTGTACAAGGGCAATCTCTAACTTTTTAAAACTTTTCATCCGTAATTTCGAGAAGTATTTGAATGTAGAAAAGGCAGTGAGACACAGTAGGAGCAGCAAGCCTGAGTCAAAGCGTGGAATGTGAACCCAGGTGACCTAGTTGGTTCTGGAAGCCATGCTGTGTGCTCGGGGTACAAACACAGGTTTGAGAGAGCGGAAGTGCTGTGTGCAAGAGCTCTGTGTCCAACCCCACGCTGGTCAGTGGGGAATTCTCTGTTTACTAAATAAGCAGTGAAATATTTTGTTTCTGCTTTCAGGGAAAGCAAAGGAATGAGAACTGGCAAGCCCACTTGGAGGCCCATTTGGAGAGTAAGTCCAAGGAATAGTTTCTCAATGAATGTTTGTGGAATCAGGGAAGTTACTCAACCTGTCGCGGCTGCCACTTCTTGGGCGTAGAACAGGCGTCTGAGGGCACACGCGTCTTCTCCGTGTACTAACCGTACTTTCTGCCTCCTCCGTTGTGATTATCATTAGTATCTTTGCAAAAATGGCCTTACAGTAAACATGGTTTTGCAAATGGCTTTTCCTCCCTCTTAGCGAATTTTAGTCATTTTTCCCTATTAGTATCCATTAGTCTACCTCGTCTCGTCTGTATCAGCTGATAAAAACAGAGGGCACGTGGGATGACAGCCTCTGGTCCCAGCTCTATCACTCACATTCCGTGTGCCCGCTGGCGAGCAATTTTACCTTTTTATCTATAACATAAGGATAGTAATAATCTATTTCACAGGAGAAACAAGTGATGTGTGTGCGTAACCTTAAAATATAAAGGACTACACAATGACTACTTACGACCCTGAGGCTGGTGATGCTATAGCTTGCTAAGGGTACTTTGAGAACTTAATGGAGAGTTCCACATATAGACTAAGTGACACAGAACTGAAAAAATGGGACATTTCCCCCCTGCAATATAATTCACAGGTTCCAAGCATCCAGGGACACCATGGCCTGAGGTCTCTCTGCAGCTCTCCCCAGACAGGCAATGGATTACTTAACCCCTGAGTTACATGGATCTTTAAGTCATGAGGTGCTTTGGGCATGTTGAAGGCATGCATAAAAGATACAGCTGAACAGGGGCGTCTGGGTGACTTAGTCCGTTCAGTGTCTGCCTTTGGTTTGGGTCACGATCTCAGAGTCCTGGGATCAAGCTCTGTGTCAGACTCCCTCTGCCCCTCCCCCCACGTGTGTGTGTGTGTGCACGCTCTCTCAATAATTTTCTTTTTTTTTTAAGGTACAGCTGAACAATCCTCCTGACCAGATACACTGGGAGATGTATTTCATCAGTTAAAGGAAGGCCAAGGCAAGAGAGTGTTTATGTTTACCTTTTACTCATTATTATAGTTGGAATAATATTTTAAAATATAATGATGCATTCAGTGTAGAACTCAGTAAACATTTACTCATATTAGAGAGGACTCTCGTTATTAACAAAGGTCTGTGTCATGGGATTGTGTAAAATTCTGTATGTCCAGTGCCTACTATGCTAGGTAGTGCTCTTTTTAAAAAAGTTAACTTATTTAATCAACTTGATAAGGATGATTTTGTTATTTCCCCCATTTCACTGAGGCTAGGAAGTTAAAAACACTTAAGACAGAGTAAATATGTGGTGAAGCCAGAATTCAAACTTGGAGGTCTAGCCCACACTATTCTGCCTTGCCAGTACAATCTTATTAATTCTAAGGATTAGACATGTTTTGGAGGAGTACAAGGCAAATTCACGTCATATGGAAATCCATCCTAGAGCAGGTTATACTAGGGTATAATTTCCTAAAGATACTGGGAGAATAGAAAAGTTTTTCCAGTATCTTCACTAGGGCTACTTCTCTAAACCAAGAGTGGTATCTGTTTCTTCTCTCTTGTGCCCTGATCTTTCTACTATTCTTCATGATACTGGATTTAAGGAACGCAGCCACTCAAACTCAAAGCTTGAAAATAAGGGGGAAAAACAAGAGAAAAATAAGAGTCCCTCAACAATGAAACCAAGGCCATCAAAATACTTATTCCTGTTCCTTCGAAAAAATCTTGACCTTATAGAATTGTCCATAGCAATGTATTCATTACTCATCAAATAACAGTGTCCTAAAGTACAGGCCCATTTCTATTAATGAGGATAAAACTCTATACTCAGACTCTGAAGGCGCTTTCTTGTTTTCACCGAAATTAGAAAGTAACATTTATGTAAGTCCCACTTTCCTTGATTGACATGTTAATGCATGTGGTGCTCTGGATAATTACAGTTCATCCTTATCCACTAAAACATTTTTGTTTCATTGGATTTTTATAAAAAAATATCTTTCAATAACTTAAAGAGTACGTCATCTCCCTAAAACTAAGCAGTTTGCACCACTTAGCAACAAAGCAGAGGACCAAAACTGAGCAAAAGTAGTGCCTGAAGGATTGCAGCTCATACACTTGACTCAGAGAAGAGGTCTTCCCCAGGATCCATGAATTCTTGACTTTTACTCTGTGCTCACAGGTCATGTGATCGGATTTGCAAGAAAAGGAAGACAATGGAGGGCTACCTTTACTTACCCTCTAACCTGAAAGGGAACCGCTCTCATCCTTGTCACTAAATCTAGCAGACCATTCACTGTTCCTATTTTGCCTGATCTTCACAGATGCAAAGGGTTTTGCTGACTCTTCCCTCCCTCCCAATCAATCTTTGGCCCTAGTTATCAAATCAGCACCCTCTCAAGGTGTTGCTTTACCCAAATCCATAGTTCGAGGTCTGGTCTCCCTACCGAATTCTGTATCCACATAACTGCTTGATAAACACCTTCACTTTAGATGACTTGCAGGCATCTCAAACTCAGCCTCTCTCTAAATGAAATAATTTAACTCTGCAAACCTGTTCTTACCTAATTTCTTATCTCAGTGAACAGCACCATTAACTACTACGTCTTCCAAGCTGAACTTTAATATTATCCCCTGTTGTTCTTCTCAATCTTACATCAAATCAGCCCCGAGTCTTGCTGATTTCCACCTCTTTTCCTCTCAATTCCTTTCACTTCTCTCCATTCCTGTTGTCAAAACTGTGGTCCTGTTCTGAAGCCTCCTAACCAGTCTGACTTAATCCACCTCCCTCTGCATGCATTATCCACACAGCAGCCGGAGTGTCCTTTAATAAACACAGATGGATCAGGTACTTGCCCTTGCATAAAACCATTCAATTGATTCCCATTTCACTAAGGAAAAAAGTCCAGACTCTTTAAAGTGGCTTGTATGGTCTAGGGTCTACCTGTTTCAGCCTCAATTCTAAGCATGATCGTTCTCAAAGTCTACTCTTGGGGGCCATCCTGAACATTTATTTCCTCGAACATGCCAGTCATTCTTTTGCCTTTATTCATTCATTGCTCATTATTTTCTCTGCTCAGAATACTGTTCCCCAGTCCTTCTCTAGTGCCTACTGCATTTCCTACCTGTCCTCAACTAGACCTCTCCATGGAGCCATTCCCTGCCCCCCAGACTACATCGGGGTCATTCCAGCAGCCTGTACTTCCCCAGCGTTATTCATCACAATGTATTCCAACTACTAGTTCAATTGCTCTCCTGGTTTCATGGCAACAGAGAGGATGTCTGGCATGTCTTGTTCAGCTTTCCCAGAACTTAGAGTATAATAGTTGGAGTTCAGTAAGTATTTGTTGGACAAATGAATGATGGCAGAAAAATCATTCATGTTTGGGAAACATGCTCCAATAAGAAGAGTGTGCTGTGCCTCTTGGTTGACTCTGATGGGAGAATCCTGTTCCTTTCAGGCGAGAGACGCAGCCAGGTCTATTCATAGTAAAGGTTCAAAGTATGTTTCCTTAAACTTTTTAGTCTTTGTAAGATCTCCTCACCATTCTAAGAAGTCTGTGATGCTATCAGTGTCTCATCTTCAACATGAAGAAAATCATGCCCATCGTAAAGATCATTTAAGTCAAACTCTCTTCTTCTCCCCACTAGCCCCCTAACCTTTATCATCATTCTTACCACTTTGCATGACAATACCTGACTAGGTCAACCCACAACCTAGGCTTCACCATCTTTGTGGAATGTAACCTTTAAAGTTACATAATACTTTTACATTAGAAGAATCACCAACATCTTTGTCAGCAACTATGAATACTTTTTAAGCATCAGTAGCTTTCTAAGGTAGCAAAGTCTCATGATTACAGAGGTATTTGCCGCCTCGGTAGTGGTGCTAAGCCCTACAGTTCAGGTCCTCTAAAGCATCTCAAATAATACCAAAGAGGGCCCTTGGAATGGTAGCAACCTAATTTAAAACCAAGCACTTGCCATATATCTCAATGCTTTTAGAGCAATTTTCCTAAATCACTTAAGGTTGATAGGATGGCTTAAGAAAGACGGAAGTTCACTATTCTAGAAACTGGTAATTTGTGAAGTTCACAGGAGGCTCATTTGTAACCGTAAAGAATATTTATCACCTCATTGACTCTAGGCAACCAACAAGGCAGATTCTTTGAGGGTAAAGATTACTGGCTAACTAACTTCTTATCAAGCTCAGCCTTTCTTCCCACTCATTCCACACTGCAGCATTTGGGACAGTGCTTTGGATAGAGTGATTGAATAGTTTCCCCAACCTAGATGGTAAGCTTAATGACAAATAATATGCATCCTTTTTGTTTCTTCCCATAAAACTACTCAACATGGTAATTTGAACAAACTAGACTCTTGCATATTTTGACTGACTAGTGAGGAATCTGTGACCGCTGAATGACACAGCTCTCTTCCTGTGTACAAACACTCTCAGGGCCTCTCAAGAAAAGCTGCTATTTGCATAAGTTCTATATTAGCGTGTGTTGGTACAGCCTGAAGAGAAGGCAATGTATAAATCAATTTTACTAATCACTAAAATGTTCATAGTCTGATAAAAGTCAATTAATCCAAAGAAATTCACTCTGGGCAAGAATTTTCACCAAAGGAAAAAATATGTATGAAGATATTCTCTGAACCAAATATACATTTTTTTAATTTTATTTTTTCAGTGTTCCAAGATTCACTGTTTGTTTATAAAGATACATCCAGACTGAAAGTGAAGGGATGGAGAACCATCTTTCATGCCAACGGGCCTCAAAAGAAAGCTGGGGTAGCGATTCTCATATCAGATAAATTAGATTTTAAGCTAAAGACTGTAGTCAGAGATACAGAAGGACATTACATCATTCTTAAAGGTCTATCCACCAAGAAGATCTAACAATTGTAAATATTTATGCCCCCAATATGGGAGCAGCCAACTGTTAGAGTCATATTGATATGAATACATTAATTGTAGGGGATCTTAACACGCCACTGTCAGTAATAGATGATCCTTTAAGCAGAAAATCAACAAAGAAAGAAACAAGAGCTTTGAATGACACACTAGACCAGATGGACCTCATAGATATATACAAAACATTCCACCCTAAAACAACAGAATACTCATTCTTCTCAAGCACACATGGAACTTTGTCCAGAATAGACCACATACTGGGTCACAAATCAGGGCTCAACCGATACCAAAAGAATGAGATGATTCCCTGCATATTCTCAGACCACAATGCCTTGAAACTGGAACTCAACCACAAGAAAAAGTTTGGAAGGAATTCAAATACTTGGAAGCTAAAGACCAACCTGCTCAAGAATGTTTGGATCAACCAGGAAATCAAAGAAGAACTTAAACAATTCACGGAAACCAATGAGAATGAAGACATCAGTCCAAAACCTATGGGATATGGCAAAAGTGGTCCTAAGGGGGAAATACATAGCCGTCCAAGCCTCACTCAAAAAAATTGAAAAATCCCAAATAAACCAGCTCTCTTTACACCTTAAAGAACTGGAAAATCAACAACGAATTAAGTCAACCCCACACAAGAAGGGAAATAATCAAGATTAGAGCAGAGATCAATGAGTTAGAAACTAGAGATACAGTAGAACACATCAACGAAACTAGAAGTTGGTTTTTTGAAAGAATCAGTGAGATTGATAAACCACTGGCCAAACTAATCTAAAAGAAGAGAGAGAGGACCCAAATTAATAAAATTATGGGAGAGATCACAACTAACACCAAGGAAATAGAAACAATCAACAGAAATCATCATCAACAGCTATATGCCAATAAGTTAAGCAACCTAGAAAATATGGATGCATTCCTGGAAACCTATAAACTTCCAAGATTGAAACAGGAAAAAATTGACAATGATATATACATTTTTAAAGTTTTTAAAATTTAGTTACATAATCTCTACACCCAACACGGGGTCTGAACTCACGACCCTGAGATCAAGCGTTGCATGCTCTTCCGACTGAGCCAGCCAGGTGCCCCTGAACCATATTTTTAATAGCATAATATGGAGATTAATAAAGGTCATCTAAGAAGTCAGTGTTTCTGAGAAGTCCTCAGCTATAGAAACTCTTTTCTCCTATTATGTGTTAAATAAAGTGATAACTTTGTCTTTATTTTTATTACAACTATGCAAAATAATGAATGTATATAGGCAAGGGTAGTAAAAGTAACAGTATGTAAAAATGGAAACTGTAGATTTCAACAATCACATGTGGAATAGCTATTATGGACTGGGCCCTAGGCTTAGTACTGACTTTCTTCAGTTGCAAAAATTTTTGAATAGTTTTTTTCTCCTTTTAAATCTCCCCTTACTGATGTTATAGTACTGTGTGTGCACATTCAGTGTCTAGATACCCAAGCCCGAATAAAGCTTGTGAGGGCAGAGTTCTCTATGGAATGCTTTTTATTTGCTCAACCCATGCATCAGAATTGGATTGCAATTGCCACTGGGAATTTTTCTTATTGAGATATCATGGTGAAAAAAAAAAACAAACCCAAACCTTGAAGGAATCTTTAATGTTGCAAAGAAATAAAAAATGAGAATAAGATGAAAAGGCAACCTACAGGGGTGCCTGGGTGGCTCAGTGGGTTAAGGCCTCTGCCTTTGGCTCAGGTCACGATCTCAGGGTTCCGGGATCGGGCCCCACATCGGGCTCTCTGCCCAGCAGGGAGCCTGCTTCCCCCTCTCTCTCTGCCTGCCTCTCTGCCTATTTGTGATCTCTGTCAAATAAATAAATAAAATCTTTTAAAAAAAAAACACTACAGAATGGGAGAAAATATTTGCCAATCCTATTATCTGATAAAGGGTTCATATCCAAAATACATAAAAAATGCATACAACTCATAGCAAAAAACTAATCCAATTAAAATACTAGGCAGAGGATCCGAATGGACATTTTTCTTTTTTTTTTTTTTTTAAGACTTATTTTAGAAAGGGAGAGAGAGAAAGCATGGGGCGGGGAGGGGCCAAGAGAGAGAATCTCAAGCAGACTCCCTGCTGAGCAGGGAGCCCAATGAGGGGCTTGATCTCACAACCCTGAGATCTTGGCCTTAGCTGAAATCAAAAGTCAGATGCTTAACTGACTGAGCCACCCAGGCGCCCCTGAATAGACACTTCCCAAAGAAGACATACGGATGGCCACCATATACATGAGGTGTTCAACATTATTCATCATTGGGAAAATGCAATTCAAAACAAAAATGACATATCACCTCACAGCTGTTAGAATGGCTAGGAAGATAAGAAATAACAGGTATTAGCAAGGATGAGAAGAAAAGGGAACCCTTTTGCACTTTTGGTGGGAATATAAATTGCTGTAACCACTGTGGAGAACAGCATGGAGGTTCCACAAAAGATTAAAAATAGGACTAGCATATGACGTAGCAATTCCGCTTCTCAGTATTTATCCAAAGAAAATGAAACCACTTACTCAAAAAGATATATGCACCCCCCACGATCACTGCAGCATTATTTACAACAGTCAAGTCATGGAAACAACCTAAGTGGTCATCAGTGGATTAATGGATAAAGAAACTGTGACACACACACACTCTCACACACACACAATGTAATATTATTCAACATAAAAATGAAATCTTGGGCGCCTGGGTGGCTCAGTGGGTTAAGCCTCTGCCTTCGGCCCAGGTCATGATCTCAGGGTCCTGGGATGGAGCCCCGCATCAGGCTCTCTGCTCAGCGGGGAGCCTGCTTCCCCCTCTCCCTCTGCCTGCCTCTCTGCCTACTTGGGAACTCTTTCTTTGTCAAATAAATAAATAAAATCCTAAAAAAAAAAAATCTTGTCATTTGCAACAACATGGGTGGAACCTGAGGGCATTATGCTAAATGAAATAAGTCAGAGAAAAATATCACATGATCATATGACCTCACTTACATGCGAAATCTTCAACTATACACCCCAGCCCCCCTGTACCCCCTGGCCAAGCTCACAGATACAGAAGAGATTGATGGTTGCTGAAGACAGGGAGTGGGGGGTGGGAAAAATGGGTGAAAGGCGTTAAAAGGTACAAACTTCCAATAAGTTGTGGGGATATGAGGTACACCATGGCAACTATAATTAGTAACACTGTACTGCATATTTGAAAGTTGCAAAGAGTAGATCTTAAAAGTTCTCATAGATAAATTCTGTAACTATGTGTGATGGATATTAACTAGACCTGTGGTGATCATTTTGCAATATATACAAATATTAAATCATTATTTAGTACACATGAAAGTAATGTCATGTTGTATGCCAACTATACCTCAATAAATTAAAAAATTCCAAAAAAAAAAAAAAGACTGAGAATGTTTGAGTCATTATTTCTGAATCTTAACTCTACCTTATTTACTAAAGTATAATTCTTTATATTTTACTATATATTTGAATGTGATGACTGTCCTATTTGTTAATGATTTCGCTTCTGAAAACTTCCTCGTCTCTACCACCCCAGGTCAATCTTCACTACAAGGAGTAGTCATTTCCTTGTAACAGAAAGTGTAATGACCTAAAGAGAATGTTCAGTATTCTCAGTCTGAAAAAAATTTAATTACAGGTTTTTCAAATGTTTGGTCTTTATCAACTTCATTTCTAAGGTTATTTTCCTTCAAGCAATTCTGCAAAATGCTAGCCACGTCTCCCCCACCCCCAAGAAAGTATAGCTGATTTGTGAAGAGCAGTAATTCCTTATACTTTCTTTTCCCTTCTGATCTGTTCCTGAGCCATGCTTCTGTGACAGGAAGACATAATCCTAACCTGACCTTTGATAAGAGAATAGATTCCAGGGTGCATTTCATCTAAGTGTCCTCTCGACATGGCAAGAGTCAGTGTCTCCCCACCAGCTGGAGTTACCTGAAAAATTGCTGTTGAATTTTAGCTAATATGCAAGGGCTCTACAATTTTCAACCATGTTGTTGCAGGAGTCCTGTTTGTTTTTTTTTGTAAAATTCAAGAAACAAGCCCCAAGAGGTTAAATATTATTTCATTTTAATCTGCTGCTTAATTTATCGAATGAACTTGTGAAATTCCTCAAATTTAGAATAATTCTGACCCGAATTACTTATTTATCTTAACTCTGTTGCACTTTGACCAAACAAGCCTTTCACCCTTCCGTACATTTCTATTACATCGGAAAACCAAGCGTTTTCTGCTTCAGCTTTTCACCAAGAATCATAACCACCCTACCTCCGCCTACCCGTGAGCTTTGAAATTCTCCAACTTTCTTTATAGAGTTTTGGTTTTCAGATCATTAATAGCTGAGTAATAATAGAAAATTTGCTAATATTTTAAATTGTCCAGCTCCAAAGACTGAATAGCTCAGCAACGTTTTTTCCCTATTACTCGCAGGCAGCTACTTTAGAGTGGAAATTGGTGGAATAATTTAGAAATTTGGCAACAGTGACTCCACTAGTCCTTTGTGGTAGGATAGTAATTCAATTCCCACCCCACCCCCCCCAAAATCTCTTTCCACCAATCGTTTCCCTTGAATGACTCCCTTTCATTCTCAGTTCATGGCCATGGCCATGTTTTGCGGTCTTACAATCTCTGCTAGTCAGTTTCTCCCTGCAGACCTTACCCTACCTTATCTCTATTTTCCTATTCTAATTGGCTTTTCTTCTCATGTATACTCAATTAACTGTGAACAATAATCACTCATTATAGGTAAGCCAGTCCCTTTCATAGACTTATAGCTAGATGAGGAATTTCTATCTGAAATTCTGTAAGGTTTTTTCTAAGATTTTTTCCAATTAACAAAAGCCAACTCAAGTACTGGGTAATACTTGGAAGGGCTTCAACTTTTCTTTAAAAAAACATTTTTTTAAAACCAATTATTATTTTTTTTTTTTTTAGAGATTTTATTTATTTGACAGAGAGAGAGAGAGCGAGAGATCACAAGTAGGCAGAGAGGCAGGCAAAGAGGGAGGGGGAAGCAGGCTCCTCGCCGAGCAGAGAGCCCAATGCGGGGCTTAATCCCAGGACTCCGAGATCATGACCTGAGCCGAAGGCAGAGGCCTCAACCCACTGAGTCATCCAGGCGCCCCGAACATTTTTTTTTTAACGTGCAGATCTAACCTTTGTTCTAAGGTTTTTATTTAAATTCCACTTAGTTAACATAATAGTGTAACATTAGTTTCATGTGTACAATATAGAGATTCAGTACGTACATATAACACCTGGTGCTCCTCCCAAGGGCCCTCCTTAATCCCCATCACCTATTTTACTCATCTGCCCACCCACCTCCCCTCTGGTAACCACGAGTTTGTTCTCTATAGTTAAGAGTCTGTTTCTTGGTTTGCCTCTCTCTTTCTCTTTTCTTTCCCCTTGGCTCATTTGTTTTATTTCTTAAATTCCACATATGAGCGAAATCATATGGTATTAGTCTTTCTCTGCCTTATTTCGCTTAGCATTATACTCTCTAGATCCATCCATGTTGTTGCAAATGGCAAGATTTCATTCTTTTTTATGGCTAATATTCCATTGTAGCATTTTGACATGGCCAGAATCACTTGGATAGAGAACCTTCTCCCTAGGGATTTTTTTTTAAAGAGATATTTATTCTCTTCTTTCTTTCTTTGAGAGAGGCGAGTGCAAGTGGGGGAGGAGCAGAGGGAGAGGGACAAGCAGACTCTGCACTGAGTGATGAGCCCACGGGACTCAATTTCAGGACCCTGAGATCATGACCTGAGCCAAAATCAAGAGGCAGATGCTTAACTGACTGAGCTGCCCAGGCGCCCCCCCCCTCTCCACCAAGGGATGTCTTCAAAAGAATCTAAAGTAAAGCTGACCATTTTGGATTGAGTGGACATTAAGTAATTTTCTTCACCAGAAATAAAACTAAAGAGGTTTTTCTTGTCTTTGTCCAATGCATTATCCTGTCCCTTTGACAATGGGATGTTAATTTCTTGTTCTCAGTGCTCAAATACTTACAGACCTTAATGACGTGAGGAAGGTTAAATATGAAAAGCAGGTAGCCAAGGTGAAAGCATTCCTCTGGTTAAATGTGTAAAAATTTGAAGTCTATTTTGCATTCCAACTTCAGAGGTTGCCTAGACTATAATTCCTGACAATTATCATTAATTCATTTTCTGAAGTATTGACATTTCGTTGTATTGTTGAACTGCACTGTTAAAAAGAACAATTCAAAGTATTCTCTTTACCGACGAGGTTAAAAAAAAAAAAACTAAAAGGATTACTAAGTGTCACATTATCTTGACAGAATAGTACATGGTGTTTTTCTCTGGTTTTCAGGAAAGTGTATGTAATATTCATAAGGCCTCTTTAATCTAAACTACTTTTTTTAGTTAGCGATTTCTTAATACCACACATATTAACATAATTGTGCAAAGATTAAGTACAATAGTTTTAACAAAACAATGTCAAAGAAAATAATACTAATATTAATACGGTGATTTTAAATATCTTTCCATAAAAATTTGCAAGTATTATATATAATGTTAACTGCTTTCATGATAAGGCAGGGCTGCAAAATCAGACATTCACTTGTACAGTAGACTCAACTTATTTTTTTTTAAGATTGTATTTATTTATTTGACAGAGAGAAAGAGAGCACAAGTAGGCAGAGAGGCAGGCAGAGAGAGAGGGGGGATGCAGGCTCCCTGCTGAGCAGAGAGCCCGATGCGGGGCTTGATCCCAGGACCCTGAGATCATGACCTGAGCCGAAGGCAGAGGCTTTAACACACTGAGCCACCCAGGTGCCCCAACTTCTTAAGTTTTATATAGGTGTGATGTATTGTCAGTGTATCACTGAATTTTTTTTTTTTTTAAAGATTTTATTTATTTGAGAGAGAGAGAGAGAATGAGAGGGGAGAGCGCCAGAGGGAGAGGGAGAAGCAAGCTCCCCGATGAGTAGGGAACCTGATGTGGGATATGATCCCAGAATCCTGCGATCATGACTATGGCTGAAGGCAGATGCCCAGTGGATTGAGCCACCCAGGCGCTCCTATCAGGGAACATTTTTGAAACTCTCCCTTTAAGACTGGTATTAGAGTTACTTTAACAATCTGTATTATGGAGCTCATCCAACTTATAGAATATTTTACTGTATGTAAAGCTAGAGATATTAAAATACATAAAACAATATAAAATAATTTATGTACTTTCTATAAAATTTCACATGCTCATGATTGAGTAGGTAGATTATTTGTCTGACAGTACAATGTGGAAACTGACGAGGTGATGGTGGGGTAATGCTGTGTTTGTTGTTTTTCGTAAAGATATATAGCTGTGTGACAAATACCAGTCAAAAGTAATAACTGAATGAAGGGCTGATGAAACTTTATGAGCATTCTCCACAGAACATATCCATTACATATTTAATAAAATCAAAACAGGGTGCCTGGTGGCTCAGTCGATTAAGCCTCTGACTCTTGGTTTTGGCTCAGGTCATGAGCTCGCGGTCATGGGATCGAGCCCTGTGTCAAGCACCATGCTCGGTGTGGAGTCTGCATTGGATTCTCTCTCTCTCCTTGCCCATTCTCCCCTATCCCCCCCCCCCACTTGATCTCTCTCTCTCTCTCAAATAAAAAATCTTTAAAAGGTAAAATCAAAACATGTGATGTTTCAAAACTCTTTCAGGAAACCTGGATTTAATAATAGCTTACGTATATCAAAGAGGCATTTTATATTCATATGGGACTATGAGATCTATGCACTAAAAAATTGCTTTTGCTTCCTTTTGTCTTCTGCTCTCCTTCCAAAACAACTCAGCCCTAAAGCAGTTAGGTGAAGCAGAACTAGGGAGACATCAGTGTGGCAGGTTTAGGGAGGGGGCCGTGGTGCCAGTGTGGCACAGCAGAGTTGGATCAGCATGAGGGGAGCACCCACACAATGGGGTAGCAGCCCAATGCGGGGGGTCTCAGAGCGCGAGAGGGATGAGAGGGACAGCCCACACAAGGGCGGCCCAGTACACAGTGCTGGAGACCAAGCAGGGTGGGGAGGGCCTCCCTGAAGGGTAGGGGGTGGGGCAGCAGTGGTGACATACAAGGAGACTGATCAAATAATATATTGAAAATAATGAGAATTGGATATTTCACTGTAGAAAAGGAATTACAAATATAAAAAAGCAGAAAATTAGGGGCACCTGGGTGGCTTACTTGGTTAAGTATCTGACTCTTGATTCTGGCTCAGGTCATGATCTCAGGGTTGTGAGATTGAGCCCCATGCCAGGCTCCATACTCAGTGTGGAGTCTGCTTAAGGCTCTCTCCCCCCTCCTACCTCTGCCCCTCCCCACTCCCTCTCTAAAAAAAAGGCAGAAAATTAGAATGAACTCTTACATCAGACTGCAACTGGGGATATAATTTTTTTCCTGTAATTATTATTTTTTAATTTAGGTATAATTGACATCATTAATTTCACATGTACAATGTAATGATTCGACGTTCGTATATATTGCAAAATGCTCACCAAAGTCCGGTTAACATCTTCACGGTTTTCAAGATATACAAATAGGTATCAGATAGAAATATGTATATGCATGAATATAATAACCTTCTTTAGCTTTGTCTACTCAGACTATCCGGGAAGAGTAACAACACCATTAGCAATGTGCACCCAAATCTCTGTTTCTAAATACCGTTATCCACTAACAGAAACCATTGCTCCTTGGAGAAATGAATGATTCTGAGGGTAGGCAGAGAAAGTTTAAGTTGACCCAGGAACATTTTATTGTGCCAGAAAGTAAAGATTTGCTCAAAGAATAATAGGGATACACCAAAAGGCACAGAAGACAGCGTACAGGGGCTCCCACTGGCCAACTCTGGGACTACTTGAGGATCAAAATACGTGATGTTTGTAACAGATAATAGCTCATTGATTATAGCAGACTGACATACATATGTACAAACATATACAAATATATACACATTTATGTATGCATATAAGTATATGTATATATGTATAAGTTTGAGGATGAAAGGGACAACCATAAATCTCAAAGAACTTCCCCACAAAACATGTATTAATTACACAGGGAAGGGGAGTCTGGGTGGCTCAGTTAGTTAGGCATCTGACTTTGGCTCAGGTCATGATCCCAGGGTCCTGGGATCGAGCCCCATGTCAGGCTCCCTGTTCAGCGGGGAGTCTGCTTCTCTCTCTCCCTCTCCCTCCTCCCCACTTGTGCTCTAATAAATAAGTAAAATCTTAAAAAAAAAATAATTATACAGGGAAAGGATTAACTTTATAGCAGAGAAGCCAGGCAGACACTACTTTTTGTGACCATAGTTAACATCCAAATAATAGGACAAATCAAACTTGTGTACCATCTAAGAGGGTGGAATGAGAAGAGCTTTTTCAGTGTTATGTAGACTTACATCGGGTATCACTTACTGTGATATCTGTATTTCACTGGTACACTGAAAAAAGATAGATCATAGTTGTAGCTGAATGTCAGTGTCTAAGTTCACTGAAAATTATATCCTTTAAAACTATATAACCTAAAATGAAGAATTTTAGATTTCAACATAAAAATATGCATGGACAGACTTCACTTTTCAAAATGCTTTCAGGGAGTTCACGAACAAAAAGTGCAAAGACCCGGGCTCTGAACCAGTGTTTCATAGCTATGGTGACATAGCTATGTCACTCCCCCTTCGCCTCCTCCAGAGACACAAGTTGTAGCTCAGTCCTTTATTCTCCCCTTCACCTTTTCCTCTACATCTATCCCAGACTTTTGCAAAGAGAACGTAAATATTTTGGTAGTCTTTAACATTTAGGATGTGTCAGCCAACCATGAGCTTCAGAGACTGTGTGGAACTCTTGCAGTTGTATATACACTATAAGGATTTGTGCATTTTTAAAATTATGTTCAATTAGCCAACATATAGTACATCATTAGTTTTTGATGGATTTGTGCAGTATTTTCATGAGGAAGGGGATCAGAGCTCTTCACAAACTCTCAAAGAGCATGTGACCCAGAAAAGGTTATGAACCCCTGCTATATGAAATAAATTCAACATTGATGTTAATTATAGTGGAAGACCACTCCTGGGTTTCGTAAGTTTCATTTTGCGCACTGTTTTATCTCAACTGCTGAGCCCAGGAGAGGCACGCTGTAGGCACTTAATAGAGCTTTGTCAAATAAGTGTCCCAGGAACCAAAGGGATCTGGGGATGTCACAAGGAGGTTGGCAGATGACAGACAAGAGGATGGTAGCGAGTATTATGGGAGAATGCCATCAATTTCAGACATTGAGCATCACGAGGCAAAGGCCCATTGGAATGTGTTAGGAGAAAAGCTACTGCCCTCATAGTGCTTACTGGGGGAGACGGACAAGTCCTTTCATAAGTAGATACATAATGACAAATCATGATTAAGTGCAGTTAAGCCAAAGTAAGGAATCTCAGGAGAGCATATGAGGAGGAGGAAGAATTAGATGGGTGGGGTCAGATGGACATCTGGAGGGATGTGACATTTGATCTCAGATCAGAATGATCTCTGTGGTCAGCAAGGTGATGAGCCTGGAGAAGAGCAGTCAAGGCCAGGGCAGAGCACAGCACGTGGGAAGGAAAGGGAGGGGACACATGTGGAAAAGAGCTTAGTGCAATCAGAGAACTGAAAGAAGGCCCATATGGCTCGATTCTAATGAAGCCTTAACATGGCAGGACTCGAATTATGCATGACCACAGAAGTCATGTTAATTCAAAGATCTTAAATTTATTCTCAGAGCAACGCGAGACAACTGAAGAATCTGACGCAGAGAATAACAATGTCAGGTCGGGGTCTTTGGTTTCTGTGCCTGCACCACATATGTTGACAAAAAAGTCCTGAGCGTGCAGGGACAAGAATAGGACTTCAACTTTTATTTATTTTCATTAGGCTGCTACTCATATTTAATATATGGAATGACAACTGGTGCCCTTGCTTGGTCCCTGTGGACCTTGGAGGAATGATGAGGAAAGGGCTGGATTTTGACGACGGGCAGGTTGGCAGGGGCCCCCTCACTTCATTGCTGTCAGTATATTCTGGTGTATTAGAATTTACAGGCTATGGGCTCTCAGCGATGTGGTTACTTTTATAAAATTGCAATTTTTACATAGAATTTCTGTAATACTAAGTAATAAGATGGTGTGTAGCCATGAAAATCTTAGGCACTGACATACAGCTGCCTCATGGTAAACCACTTAAAGATCACCTATGCATTTTTCTTCCTTAAAATTTGTCTGGGGCGACAAATGTTTTCTATTGGATGCCACACAGCAGATATTTTGAAATAAACCCATATACTCTAACCCTTTAAGGGACACGAGATATATATATATGAAAGATAAAAATTTAAAAAATTTAAATGTGTACAATGAATGGAAAAATTATTTTTTTTTAAGATTTAACTTATTTTAGAGAGAGAAGGAGAGGGCACACGAGCAGGGAGTGGGGTAGAAGGGAAGGGAGAGGGAAAGGGAAAGAATCCCAAGCAGACTCTCCACTGAACGCGAACCCCATATGGGCTCAGAGCTCAATCCCACAAGCCTGAGATCATGACCTGAACAGAAACTAAGAGCTGGACATTTAACCAACCTGACCAAGCCACCCAGGTGGCCCCTGGAAGAAGAATTTTTTAAAATAGGTGTTTAGAAATGTCATTGTTATATGGGGTGCCACTTACCAAATCACATGTCTTAAAACTAGTAAACTTGGAAGAAGATTTTTACAACTGTTGAAAAGTCTCCCAAACAAAGGGTTTCAGTGGATATTCAACATGGACTAGCCATAAAAATAACCACTCGACATCAGTAAAGACGGCTATTTCCTAGCTTGAGAAAGCCATTTGCACAATTTGTGAAATGATACTGAAAAGTGAGCACAGTGTTCAACAGGCAAAATAAAAAAATGTCCTCCTTTCATTTGGCTCTGTCTATGTGAGTTAGCTCTTCCAGACACAACAACCATTAAATCAAGAATCAAAATAAACTGCACTGTGAAGTAGAACTGGGAATTACTACAATGTGGAGCATTAAATCCAAAATCTCAAAAAGTAATGGAACATTCAAATTGCACTGTCCTCATTACTAATAATTTTTAGTGAAAGCAAAAATGTTTTATTATCAGTGAACACAAAATATTTTTAAATGACTTCATCTTTTAACCTTTCTACCTTTGCATGTATTTTAAATATATATCTGATATATCGGTACAGGAACATGGTAGTACATGTATGTAACTTATAAGTAAACATGCATATGGTAGGGGCACATGCTCAATTTTTTTTTTTTCCAGATAATTACTGAAAGTAAAACTTTTGGACACCACTGGAGAAAGGAAAGGGATCACTGGGAGATGGAGAGGGAAGGCAGACATCTAGGTAGGATGCTGCAGTGGGGTGTCAGGCAGGCTAATATGGTAGCTTTGGAGCTAGAGAGACATAGAGCAGAGGGAAGCACTGATATGCTTTCATGATACTATCCCTACAACTTGTGATGTATGACCCATGGTGGTGGTGAATAATAAAGTACCCAGAGTGACTGAAAAGACTGTGGCATGAGGAAAAGAATAGGTTTTAAGTGAGATCTAGTGAGAACTAGAACATGCGAGAAGGAGGAGAATATTTTGTGGATTGGAGAAATCACAATCCCATGTGGGTCACGTTAAATTTGAGATGGTAAAATAGGTAGTTGATTAATTATAAAATATCCCTTGCACTGCAGCCCCTTCCACCATATTGGGAGAATTCCAACCTCCATGAATGACTCATTGAGAACAAGAGCCTCACTAACATCTACCTCCACTATTCCTGACTCTTTAAGCTTTGCTGCAGGTGGGCACCCATTCACCTGTTCCCTATCCTGGACCTTATCTCTGACCATAATTCCAACCTCTCTAGATACTTACTCTCTGACCATCATTATTCTAAACTATGACTCCATTGAGCCTTGTAGACTCTTGGTCCATTACTGTCTTAGCCCATTAGTCCCTCTCAACTCCTCACTATACTCTCCCACCATCCCCCAAATCCCCTCAAACACTATTCGTGTACTTCCTTTGACAGCCATGTATTGCACTGTGGCTACTGGTTTTTGTCTATCATGTTTCCTATTGGACACTGGTCACTGAAGTCTGAGAGTGTGTCTAACTATGTCATCTTTTTATCTCCAAATCCAATCTCAGCCCAAAGCACAGTTCCTGCCCCAGAGAGTTTTAAAAACTAAACTGTGCAGAGAATATTAATTGCTTCTTCTTTAAGCTATTTACCCTAAATTTATGAAAATATTTAAGTCACACATATCGATCTGGTTCAGTAGGTAAGCCGAAAGTGATTGTTTTAAAATTTAAACCCATTAAATTAATTTTGAGTGTAAGAATATTGGAAACTTTACTCCAAGCAGAACCAGGTATTTATTTTTTCCCTATGATAGTCAAAGGAAAAAGTTATTTAGGTTTCTAGGGCTAAACCAGTCTCTAATCAGGTATATTACCAGAATCACTGTCAGTGCGAGTTATAGGTGAGTGGCTGGGGAGTTAATAGAGCGTGAAAAAGAAGATGAGACCTCGGCATTGTGAAGGCCATACATGAAAGATGCACAGCTAACATCATCCTCAATGGGGAAAAAATGAGAGCTTTCCCTTTATGGTCAGGAACAAGACAGGGATGTCCACGCTCACCACTGTTATTCAGCATAGTACTGGAAGTTCTAGCCTCAGCAATAAAGAGCAATAAAAGGCATCCAAACCAGTAAGGAAGAAGTCAAACTTTCACTGTTCATAGATGACATGATACTCTACGTAGAAAACCTGAAAGACTCCACCAAAAAACTGCTAGAACTGATACACAAATTCAATAAAGTTGCAGGATAGAAAACCAACATACAGAAATCTGTTGAATTTCTGTACAACAATGAAGCAGCAGAAAGAGAAAATCAAGGAATCAATCCCATTTACAATTGTACCAAAAACCGTAAGATACCTAGGAATAAACCTAACTAAAGAGGTAAAAGATTTGTGCTCTGAAAACTATAGAACACTTATGAAAGAAATTGAAGAGGACATAAAGAAATGGAAAAACATTCCATGCTTATGGACTGGAAGAACAAATACTATTAAAATGTCAACACTACCCAAAGCAATCTACACATTTAATGCAATCCCTATCAAAATACCAATAGAATTTTTCAGAGAGCTAGAACAAACAATCCTAAAATTTGTATGGAACCACAAAAGACCCTGAATAGCCAAAGCAATCTTGAAAAGCAAAGCTGGAGGCATCGCGATTCTGGACTTCAAGTTATAAGGCTGTAGTAATCAAAACAGTAGGTGCTGGCACAGAAACAGACACATAGATCAATGGAACAGAACAGAAGACCCAGAAATGAACTCACAACTATATGGTCAACTAAGCTTCAACAAAGCAGGAAAGAATATCTAATGGAAAAAAGACCAACTCTTCAACAAATGGTGTTGAGAAAACTGGAGAGCAATATGCAGAAGAATGAAACTGGACCACTTTCTTAGACCACACACAAAAATAAATTCAGAATGGATGAAAGACCTTAATGTGAGACATCAAAATCCTAGAGGAGAACACAGGCAGCAACCTCTTTGACATGGGCCATAGCAACTTCTTATGCTAGACACATTCCTGGAGGCACGGGAAACAAAAGCAAAACTGAACTATTGGGACTTCATCAAGATAAAAAGCTTCCTTTGCACGGCAAAGGAAACAATCAACAAAACTAACGGGCAGCCTATGGAATGGGAGAAGATATTTGAAATGACATATCTGATAAAGAGTTAGTATCCAAAATTTATAAAGAACTTATCGGACTCAACACCCAAAAAACAAGTAATCCAGTTAAGAAATGAGAGAAATCACAGAGGGAGACGAACCATGAGAGACTATGGACCCCAGGAAACAAACTGAGGGTTTTAGAAGGGAGGGGGTGACAGGGTGATGAGTATTAAGGAGGGCACATGATGTGATGGGCACTGGGTGTTATACGTAACTAATGAATCATTGAACACTATGTCAAAAGTTAATGATGTACTATACAGTGGCTAACTGAACATAATAGAAATAAAAAAAAAATTTTAAAGAGACATGAATAGACATTTTTCCAAAGAAGACACCCAGATGCCCAACAGACACATGAAAAGAAGCTCAATGTCACTCATCATGAGGGAAATACAAATCAAAACTCCAGTGAGAGATCACCTCACACCTGTCGGAATGGCTGAAATTAACAACACAGCAAACAACAGATGTTGGTGAGGATGCAGTGAAAGGGGAACCCTCTTACACTGCTGGTGAGGATGTAAATTTGTGCAGCCATTCTAGAAAACAGTATGGAGGTTCTGCAAAAAGTTAAAAATAGAACTAGACTATTACCCCATAATTGCACTTGCCAGATATTTACCCAAAGGCTACAAAAATGCTGATTCAAAGGGACACATGCAACTTGATGTTTACAGGAGCATTATCAGTAACAGTCAAATTATGGAAAGAGCCCAAATGTCCATCAACTGACAAATGAATAAAGATGTAGTATAAATATATAATGGAATATTACTCAGCCATCAAAAAGGACAAAATCTTGCCATTTGCAATGACATGGATGAAGAGTGTATTATGCTAAGTGAAATAAGTCAATCAGAGAAAGACAAATACCATATGATTTCACTCATATGTGGAATTTAAGAAACAAAGCAGATGAACATAGGGGAAGGGAAATAAAAAAAGAGAGGGCGACAAATCATAAGCTACTCAGCTGTAGAGAACAAACAGGGTTGCTGGAGGGGAGGTGGGCAGGGGATGGGCTGAAGGGGTGATAGGCATTAAGGAGGACACTTGTGATATGCAATGGGTGCTGTATGTAAGTGATGAATCACTAAATTTTACTACTGAAACCAATATTACACTATATGTTAACTAAGTAGAATTTAAATAAAGACTTGAAATCCATATAAAAGAAGATAAAAGTCAGTAACAGAGAAGTGAGAAAGAACAAGTCTTTATGTTATTCTTTGTTGGTATTCTTTTTAGAGGTTAATACATTTTTCTCTGAGTATATGCTCTCTCGATTAAAAAATCTTTATCATATGTAAGTGGTGCAAAATGGAATGTGAGAAAATATTCAATATGGCCTAAGTGGAAAAAGGAAAATTTTATTTCCAACTTCTTTTCCAAAGGAGATATTGCTTCCAGAAATTTCCCTCATAGAGTAAACTCTCTTATGGACAACTGATGGGTGTGGGTGGTTGACATTTATGGAAGTCCTCTGAAATAATTAATGATCCATGTAGAGCTCTTCACTTTAATACAACATGAAAGGCAGAGGTATCAACAGAAATATAAAACTCAAAGATATTCTCCAAGAATTGCCTCAGACAAGAGAAAGAGTAAGTAATTTACACATTTGTGTAATAAACATTGTGAATTTACATATTTATTTCATTGCCTTGCAATTTGCCTTTTACTCTTCTCCACTGCAACTCCTTGAAACGATATTAAGGACACTACATTTTTAGAAAGAAAACCACAATCTATACCATTAGCGCGGAAGAAGCAGCTTTGTTTTAAAAGAGATCACTGCCAGAGATTCTTAGTCTATATTCTGTAATATAGCCTATAATCCATATTCTGATCTTGGTCTACAGCTGTGCCATCCACTCCACTGACTGCCACCATTCTGACTATTGGACACTTCAAACATGGCCAGTCTGATGTGAGATATGCTATAAAGGTTAAATACATACTGGATATTGAAATTTTATTGCAGAAAATGTAAAGTATCTCATTTACAGATCAAAATGATACAAGATTGAATATACTGGGTCAAAGAAAATATGCTATTAAAAAAAGTTTCATCTTATTTTTACTTTTTTAGCGAACCTATTAGAAAATTTACAGTTACATATGTGGCTTACATTTGTGCTTCGCATTATATTTCTATTGGATAGCCTGGTCTGTAGAATGCCCTTTCATTGCCATCTTTAAACTAGATTGCAAAGAATCATGCTTTTATTGTTTTTTTTTTTAAGATTTTATTTATTTATTTATTTGTCAGTGAGAGAGAGAGAGCGCGCGCGCACACAAGCAGGGGGAGTGGCAGGCAGAAGAAGAAGTAGGTTCCTCACTGAGCACGGAGCCCGATGCAGGACTCGATCCTAGAACCCTGGGATCATGACCCAAGCCAAAGGCAGATGCTTAACCAACTGAGCCACCCAGGCACCTCTCATGCTTTTATTCTTAAATGAATGTGCAAAACAAACATTTAGGGAAAAAAAAAATGGTCATGTAGTTTTGAAAAATAATGCAAGATTAGAATTCTTCCTTCGCTCTGTATTTCAACCAAAGGAGCAGAGAGGGTCTAATAATGCAGTGCTCATTGCACATGAAGCAAGTGTTCCCAGCTGCCTTTCCCAAGCCCGGTCTAGCATTGCCAAGTTAGTTCTACAGAAATGCTGCTCACTGTGCAGGACATAGTCTGTCTTACAGGCACGACACTATATTTCAGTTAACGCAGCCAAACTGTCATGAGGCTACATAAGAAACAGGAGAAAAAGATGGAAAATAAAAGAGGCAGCAATGAAAATACTGAGGGCATGACAAAAAGGCAGGGCTCACCTCTCACCCCAGGAGAGTGGGGGGACTCGCCCTGAGTTTTGTGCATGCAGATCAGAAGTCTGTGAGCCTGTCTCCCAGCTGTATCCACTGATGGTTTATGGATTTAGAATTTAGGGAAAGACAACACCACTGAATGCAAGAATAAAACACAGCAACACTCATTGTGAAAGGAAAGTCAAAGAGCTAGAGTTTAATATCCCATCAACAAATGCTTCTAAAGAGTATGCGGTACTTCTAAAGGTAACACATTGGGCACAAACACCACTTGCCCGTGGCGGTCAGAGCTGTCCAGACCATCTACTCGTACTCCATAAAAAGTAAGCAACTCTACCAAGAGAAAATGGAGTGGAACCCATTCTCTTCCACTGCTAATATCCTGGGGCAAGCTGATTTCATATGCAGCATTTATGATATCACCTTATACTTTCGAGAACAGAATTGGACCCATTTTTGTTTGTACCCATTTAACAGAGAGCTGTGTTATAATGGGTCTGTATTATACCTTGGTCTAATTCTTTTATGAAGCCTGTGTTACATCAAGCACTAAAGGGGCAAGGAATATTCAAGAAGGTTGAGAAATGGCAGAGGAGAACCAACGGCAAATCCAAATGCTTCTCCAGGCACCTTGCCAGCATTATTTATTGCTTTTGATTTGATATTGACTAAGGAAGCCTTGCTCTGTTACCACTTACATTAAACCAATGCTCAGAGAAAAGGGGAGATGGAACTTTCTGCCTGGGTCTGAATTTAACATCTCGTGGGCTCATACCAGAGCTGTTAAAGGCTAATTACTCCCAAGTCCCCCTCTCACTAGCTTCTTTATCTTCCTACCTGCAGATGTCAAGTTGGTTGCTTGTGCATTTTAAATAATGGAAGATGGGAACTTCCAGGAAAACTTCCATTTTTCTTTAGTTTAAAAATCTCTTCAAATTGTCAGATTGTCCAACAGGGGACAAGCCATACATGATTCCCTAGTGAGACAAAATACCTAGCTACCTGAGAGCTTAGTAAATGCAAGAACACCATGCTACCCATGGACGCCAAGTGTGGACAAATGAAATGTATCTGTAACAGTAAGCAGGGTCAAACAAGCAATGATGTAGGTAGATACATCTCAAGTTGTTCCTGGGTCAGTTCGCAGTGAAATTAGGATGCATGCAAAGACCCACAAATAGACAACAGAAGAAGCAGGTTGAACATAGAATATTCATCAAATATTAAATTCTAGAAATGGGACATTTCCCAAGAACTTTTGAAACATTTCTGAGTTCTTTGCTTTCAATCCACTGAACGTACACTTTTGATCATAGGATTTATTTGGCAAAGTAGGGGTTCTCGAAGCAACTTCAAATTTGTATTTCTACAGTTTCTCTACTTTAAGGAAGTACTGTTCTATAAGATCCAGCTTTAGCATATGACTATTTAACAGTAACCAACATTTACGATAATTCTGTAGCTTACACTTATAAAATGGGGGGGGGGCCTATTTTCTAAGGTTGAAACTGGTTAAATAAGAAGGATCTTCTGACTTAATCATTTTTCATTAAGCTTCCTACAGAAAACCCATTAATAACGGCATCACCCTCCCACTGCATGCAAAGACCATGCAAAGCATGTGGGCTTCCCCACCACTCAAATGCAGGGTAGCAGAGCCTTTGTCTATCTTGGATATAAAACTATGTAAAGCATTTTTGAAGCCAGCTGCCACGTTGTCACTTCAGATGAAAGAATGAACATAAGAAGTCATCTAGCCCCCAGGCATGGCCGGATGGCCCAAGGAACAAGTCAGAATGCAACCCCACTAGCTTACAAGTAGTTGACTCACACTACCCTAAAGACATAATCACCCAATGTACTCAATGAAATCGCTAACATAAAGAATAAAGACATCTTTTAGATTCCGAGTCTCTTGGGATGGAAAAGACCTCTGGGGGACCAGGCGAAGAGGCACAAGGACACCTGCTAACATGACCTCACGGGCTTCCAATCAATGGCATCCACCTTCTCAGAAGACCCCTGCCTCAAATTTTGCCTTAAAAACCCTCCCTTGCAAGCCACCAGGGAGTTCAGGACTTTTGAGCATTAGCTCCCCGTTCTTTCAGGTGGTGCCACACCAATGAATGCCTGTCCTTCTCCACTGCAAAAGCTTGGTGTCAGTTACTATGGCTTGCTGCTCATCACATGGACGAACTCTGGTTTGGTTTGGTTACATTTTCATTTTTTGATAGGCTTTACACTACAGGATATCTCAAAGCCGGGAACACTTTTCTTCCAGTTAAGCAGGCCAAATATTTCCCTCTCAAATTATAAAAACTGTTTGTTTTACATGTAGTCATTAATGAAATACAAATACAAAATATCTAGTTTAGGTGTCAGAAAGGGTATCGTGGTTCTGAAGTTTTGTTTTTTGTTTTTTTTTTAAGAGAGAAAGCATGAGGAATGGAAGTAGGGGGTGGGGAGTAGGGGGGTAGGGGCAGATGGAGAGAGAGAATCATAAGCAGGCTCCACGCTCAGCATGGAGCCTGACTCAGGGCTTGATCTCATGACCCTGAGATTAGGACCTGAGCCCAAATCAAGAGTCAGATGCTTAACTGAGCCACCCAGGCGCCCCTGTTCTGAGGATTGTTTAGTGCCTAAAATTGTCGAGGGGAGAGGTGGTACTACTTTTCCAAAACTGCTCATTCAGAATTCCCTGGTGGGTCAAACTGAATCTCAGATACGCCATTTCCAATAATGGGAGGGGATAACCTGTGCTATTTGAAATTAACAATGATTTTGAAGTCAGAGTTTTTGACAAAAGTTTTCTAATTAAAAAAACAGACAGTAGATTGTTTAACATGATGCATTAGAGGTAACTATGTTTTCCAATTAGAGATCTTGGGAAACGTACCAATTCCTCTTTTAGGACACCATATTAATTTCATGTTAAGAAAACAGTTTCTCTAAACACTCTCTTCACTTTAACTAGTACTATTATTATGTGTATTGTTCTCTAGAAATAGGTCAGTTATGCACAAATCTCCCTGCCTACCTGCATTTTTCTTCACTCATGCATACATTTCACTTTTCAAATAAAATAAATGACCTTCAAATCAGCAACTTTGCAGTTTTACATAGCCTAGAAAATTTAAAAATATTAAAGTCTTCTGGAAAAATTCCTGGTGCTTAAAATAAAATCAACTGCCTATAAGCAATATTTCACATGGGTGGGGGTAGGAGTGGAGGGAACTCTCTAAGGTAGCTGCAGGGAATAATAAGGACCAATTATTTTAAAATAAAACAAAACAAATAGTAATAAAGGTATCAAAATTTCCAAGAAGCTTCCTGTCATAAAACCATTGCATCAGGAATAAAAATTAAATTTTCCTGACATTTGATTGCAGCTAGAGACTAACTTGAACTAGCTTCTAGCTTGATGATATTAAACTTTGTACTACATCTTACAGAGTAAGGTATGTTACAGTAATTGCTCGGGTTTCTAAAATTGAAATGCAAATAGTTTTAGCTCATTGAAACTTCTAAGTAGCTTATATATCAAGCTATTTAATCATGAAACTAATCATCCTTTAAATCTTAATTATAACTTATTTGAATCTGTAAGCAATAGAATGAATAAAAGTAATCAAAATAAGTATACTTTGTTTCTACTGAAAATGTAAAAAATGAGCTAAATTAAAATAGGATTTTTGACTTCCCAGAGAGGAAAAACCAGCCCGTTTCTCTTTTATCAACTAAGAAGTACAAGATACGCATTTATTGAGTGTCTATTACATGTCAAGGATTGTTTTACCTGATTCTGATGACGTAAAAAAAATTCCTTTTCTTACGAACAAGACCTTCTAAAATGAGAATCAGGCAATAAACAATGAAATCTAACCAACGAGTATATCACATAGAATGTTAGAAGTTGGGTAAGTATGATGAAAAAATATAGCAAGGCAAGGAGAGTCAAGAGTGCTGGGGTAGAGGAGTTTAGTAGGTCTCAAAATGGTATGTGACAAAAAGGTGAATGTTCTCTCCCAAATACTGGTTACTGGTTTTTTTTTTTTTTAAAGGTTTTATTTATCTATTCATGAGAGACAGAGAGAGAGGCAGAGGTAGAGGGAGAGGGAGAAGCAGGCTCCCTGCTGAGCAGGGAGCCTGAATCGGACTTGATTCCAGGACCTGAGCCAAAGGCAGACACTTAACCATCTGAGCCACCCAGGTGCCCCGCAGCAGCACTTTTAATGTGTCAAAGACCACTAAAGCCAAAGATGAAAAAAAATCATTGAACAAATTCTTATGTTAAATGAAACTATCAAGCATTGATGTAATACTGTTTTCTCTTCAATATGTGATGGTACAGGAAAGATCCTGAATGGAGGGGCAACCTTGCAGGGACTATTTTAAAGAAGTAAAAAGTTATAATATTTGCAATTTTGATTAGTTTATTTTCATGGGGAAAATTTTTCTCCCCTAAAGTTGTTTTTGGAATGGCATATTGTTTGCATGATTGAACACTGAAGTTGTTTAAAAAAAAAAAAAAAAGACTTGGGGTACCTGGGTAGCTCAGTCAGTTAAGCCTCCAACTTTGGCTCAGGTGGTGATCCCAGGGTCCTGGGATAGAGCCCTGCTTTAGGCTCCAAGCTCAGTGAGGAGTCTGCTTGAGGATTCCCTCTGCTCCCCCTTGCTTGTGCTCACACATGCACGCTCTCTTTCTCTCTCAGATAAATAAATAAAATCTTAAAAAAAAAAAAAAAAAAGACTTAAAAATTTCAGTAAGTGAGCCTGATAGATAATCCTAGAAAAAGCAAAGAGCATTCCTGATGGCGGGAATGGTCAGTGCAAAGACTTTTATGTATATGTCACCAAATAACATAAAAATACCCTCAGTAAAATAAATGTCCTAGGTTCTTACCAGTATGCACCAGGATACTGAAGGGACCACCAACACGTTACAAACCTTGGCATTTGTGAGAAATACCATGAAGAATATCATCATATTTACATACACAGCTTCCAGTTTTGAAAATAAATTCCTTTGTATAGTAAGATTTCCCAATATGATTGATTTTCTATTAGGCTTTAGGGCAATATTTAATACATTTTCCTCAACAGATAACTAAGTGCTTGTTGGTATAGAGAAATTATGAAAGTCATTGCCAGGGCCATAATGAATAACAATGTGTAGCAGGGATACTTAGCTATAAGATGTAAGAAGCTTTTTTTTTTTTTTTTTTTAATTCTAAAGATGAAAAAACCTGACATTTCAGGGATCATAAGCAGCCTGATGTTCTGGAGTTTATCCTTGCAAGTTACATCCACCTCATTGTGAAAGTGACTACTTTGGAGAGCATGTTTGTTTGTCTGTTTTGTTTGTTTAATCACAGACATAGAAGTCAAGTACCTATCCCCAGTTCTTGGAACAAACTTGCCAGAGGAAGCAGTCCAAATGGAGTTGCTTTAGACCAATCCAATATGATGTTTAATGCTTTAAATGGGTATCTCCATTTGGGGAAGAATATATTTGCATATGTTGTATATTTCTTATATATTGGATATATATATTATTATCACATCAACTGGTTTTCTGCTGGTTTGGTCTCTGCCCTCAGGAGAGTGAACACCCAAGAGAATAAACTCATCTAGAGTGACAAATAGACCCCTACAATATGCCACCAAGCCAGAGGTTGAGGAGGGACAATTTGAGAAGAAGACCAATGGACTGTAGCAGCAATTCGCTTTGATCACCTAGTATCAAGTTGTCCGCGTCTGCTCTGTAATTCCCTGAGGTATTCCTCAAGACTCCCACAAAGTTATAGACTGTCTCAGCCTCATATTAGCTGTATTATGAGGAATAAAGTGAGAAATCTATTTGGTGCGAATTGGCCCCAGAGAATGCTTCAGCAGTTATGACATGTCTAGGTAAGGAAAGAAAAGGGAAATCCAGAACTACAGTCTGGAGTGACCACTGACAAATATATTGAGGACAGATGTGTGGAACTTGAAAGTACAATCAACTGGTCGGTCTTCAAGTTGAGATAATCAGTCTACAGTTCATATACATAATTGAATGGAATTTTGATGAGTTTTAGCCAAGTATTGAATAAAGCAATGTCTAGCCAAATATGATTTTGCCTAATGTCTAGGTCATAATCCAATGTATAGTTTATACTAGGAAAATTATAATATTGGTAGAAATTGGTTTGTAAATATAGTTCCTTAGTATAATAGGTTAAACCATATGGAATTGTGATTCTTAAGGTCAAAAATAGTTGGATGTCAATAATTTCATATAGTTCAACCTAATAAATTTCAAAAAAATAAGGATATTTACTCTTTTATATCTGTGATTATTTTGGTGTTATGCATTGGTTTAATGAAACTCAACATCAGTTCAAGATTCTTTCTTCTGGAAAGTTTACATATAGAACAGATTCAGTATCACTGGACAGAATCCTGAATGATTGTATAATCCTGAATGAGAGCAGAGACTGCTTTTTTATAGAAACAGGACTATCTGTACAATTTAAAGTCCATCTGTAGTTTCCTTAAAAAGCAGGTTGCTTCAACTGTTACCTTGATGCTTCTGTTCTAATAAAACCACTAGTGAATCTTAAATAATATAAAAATGATAACATAGTATCTTAAATATTATAAATTCAGACAATATACCTAAGTCCATCAGAGATTTGGAAACTAATACAAAATTCACCAAATATGAACACGAGACATAAAATTTTAGTCCTCTAAATTATTATTATGACTCTTTCCTTGAATTAGAGCAATGTTTGTTTTACAAGATTAGTCAAAATAGAGGAAGTTATAATTTCTAGCAAACGCCCCCTTCATTTTAGTGCCTTAAAGCAACAAAGGTTAATCTGTCACTCAGGCTAATGGCCCTCATGTCTGCAGCGGGCTCTGCTCACTGTGGTTAGTCAGGGACCCGGGATAACACTGCACCATGATCTCCTAGAGTCATTGTGCTGGAAGCAAGTATGCTCTTGGGGGGGCTCACAGGTGCAATTAAACTTCTTCTTGTTCTGCTCATATCAGTTCTGGGCACAAGTCATTGGCCAGAGCTATCATTATGGTTCGCCAACCACAAGGGGAAGAGGAAGTGCAGTCCTCACATATGTCTGGAAGGAGAGACACATATTTCATGGATAGCACTGATGGACTAACACTTTTACTGGAAGGAGAACAAGGAATCTTCCGTGTTTGGAAACAGATTATATATATATATGTGTGTGTGTGTGTGTGCGCGCACGCGCCTATGCACACACATATTATCTTTCATTGAAAGCCATTCTTTTGGTTCAAATCAAGTTTAGGCAGAAAGAATAAATTCCTTTACTACAATTAGGGTGCCATGCACTGAAGACTAAACAAATCACTGCATTTTGTTGCAAAAGATGATCAAATAATCCCGGATTAAACTTCAAAGTGGGCCCCCTACCCAGCTCCAACCGACCACAAACAAATATTCTTTTAGGAAGAGCCACCTATGAAGAGGAACTAAAAACAAATTTATTTTGTTGATCCATCTTTGAAAACACAATTGCTTGTGTTCTCAGCAAACACAAGTTCGACCTTTTGTAAAATTTGATTGATTTTAGCTCTGAATACAGGCAAGCACAATACTTTGGTTTGACGAAGAAAGTCCAAAATCAATTTGAAAGCAAAGTTCATGGTGACCACTTTTCCTAACACAAATTCTCAGAATAGATAACGGTATCAAAACAGTCAAAAGAGATAACATTATATCTTGATGCATTAAATTCCCATAATATGCTCTCTAGTGAAAGAAAATAAAATTACTTATAAAGTGCTTTGAGGCAAAAACTATTAACTTAAGTTATTTTCCTATTATGTACAAATGAATAGGAAAAATTACTATGAATTTCCATTTAGAGATGACATTCTGTGAAATATCTGGAGGAAAATGAAGTTACAATTTAGAAATAGTGAGGGTTCAATCTAAAAGAGAGAAAAAAAAGAAAGGAATCTTCCTGCATATTTTTTTAAAGTTAAAATTAAGCTACTCTTTTCTGGTTTAATAAAAGGAAAAATACAAATAGATTCTGCCTCAGCCCATACATCAAGACACTAGAAAATCTGCAGCTCTAATTTAAGAAAAGACTGAAGATAATAGTAGTGTGAGTAGATTTAAGGAACATTTAATGCAGGACCTAGTTTTCAAGTCCATAGAACATCCAATATACTTGAAATTCTTGCACTCAAGTTTTCCTAGACTTTTCACATGGTCTCTAGGTTTGTGATTAAATTCCAGCAATATACATAACCTTAATGTAATCTTGTTTACCTTTTCATGTTTACTTTTTATTTCAACCAGATGAGATGCTAGTACATATAAGCATTCATAGCATTTCCGAATAACATATGATGATATCTAGATGATAGCTTTAGGGTTTTAAAGGATTCTTTGATTTGGGATGGTAATTTGATACTAATTTCTTCAGAAACCCAGGAGGAAAAGAACAAACATCTAGTAAGCACGTAGCCAAATCCCACACTCTACCCACTAAATCTTTATAAAGCAGCCTCATAAAGGAGTTTAAATCTCACTTTATAAGAACATGGAGACTAAGACAGAGTAGGGATTTTGGTGAAGTTTGCAAAGCAAGTAAATAGTTAAGATAATATTAAATCTCAGTTCTAAGGGCTCCAAAGCCCATGCACTTTCTAGAAATCACAGAAATCATTTCCATTCATTTAAAGGAATGTTAAAACTTTAGATTTCAAGAGATCACTGACTTGTACCATTAACACCATCAGTGACCAGACAAAATTCACAAAACCCTTTTCTATAGCTACATAGTAAAGATGGGTCAGATTTGGGTACTTATTTGTAATGTGTTGATATTACCTACATATGAAATAATAAGAAAAAAATAGCAATACAGTAATATATACCTAACTTTTTTAGGCACTTGGGAGGCAGCATAGCAAAAAAAAAAAAGGCAGTTTAGCAAAAAGGTTGGGCCATGGAGTCAAGCCATCTGGGTTGATGACCGACTGTACCACTTATTAGCTTTATAACCTTAAGCAAGTCATCTTACCTCCCTGTACTTCGGTTTCCTTATTAGCATTTATTATTTAACGGCTGAGCACTTTGCTTCATTGTCTCATTTAATATTAAAAAAGAAAGTATATTCTAGAAGAAAAGTACTTCCATTTTTATCATTCTCAAATCCTATTTTGTTTTTAGCATATATTTTGACTTGTAAGAGCCTCCTAACACTGGACCTGCAAAGGTTCATGGAATGCAATATAATCCTGGGATGATCTAGAGACGTAATTTGGTGTCTTGATTCTACAGAAATGGCTGTCCATAAAATTCATTTAGAAATTAGACACACACACACAAAAAAAATAGAAATTAGACACATACTGGTTGGTGTGTAAGAGTTACTCTTGCCTCAAAGCATAATTTAAGTTTTACATTGTTATTTGTTTTTTTATTTATCTTTATTCTCCTTTCCAAATTCCTGTTTACTAATACTAAATAGGTAATAACTTGCACAGCTGAGGCCCAACCTGGAATGAGAAGGACCTTTCTCTTTGGCACAACCGGGCAGAGTCAAATATAGACCAGCAGATGAACCTCAAAGTCTGACTGCACTGAGCTTTTCCCCATAGCACAGTGAGGGGCACCTCCCTCCTCAGGGGATAGAAAAGAAGGGCCCTTTATATCTGCCTTATTTTAAGTAACACATCACGATACCGCCTGCCTTGATTTTATCGTTACCCGTTAGGCAAAGAGATAAGTACTGAAATATAAACCTGCAAAGTCTTACAGTCACTGTATATTGTGCCCAGAGTCCAACTTAATTATTTACCACTACTTTAGCATCTTGACAGAGAACAACAAAAATATACCAAGAAAAAATTTGAACTGAACAGTAATGCCATCTCCCACACCCCACCCGATGCTGGAAATCAAAGCAACAACTACAAAGTCTGATATGCTGTTTGAAGGTTAAAGAAAGGAAGGGAAGGGGGGAAAGGTGGAAGGGGGCGAAGAGAAAAGAAAAAAGTAAAAGCAGGCTATTTTAGGAACTAATCAAACACTAAGTGCCTTCTTAGTCAAAACTCCTTTTTCCATCTCTACAAGAAAAGTAAAAGCCGGCATTATAAAGATCAGTTAGGAAATGCACCACCTATGGAATCTTCCCAAAAAAGACATCAGCCTCAAATTAGCACCAATGAAGTTACTCCCAGAACCTAATGCAGCACTCATCATACAGTACTTAGTAATTTTTAAATGAATGATTTAGGAATCAATTAGATGTTAAATAATCTCCCAGCTGGTCTCCATGCCTCCAGTCTTTTCCCTGTCCTGCCAATCTGACGCTGCCATTCCACAGCTCACCTCCCACCCCCTCACCAGCCATGCTCACCACGTGTGCATGCCCAGCAGGACCCAGGATCAGGGCTGCTAACACTGCTCAACCCCATACCCCACCATGCACATAGCTCTCTGTCACTTGTGCTCCGAGGGCTCCTATTTCCATTAAAAACACTGACTGTTGGCCTTGGGAATCGTGCTTGATGTGCCCAAAGAACCATCTGAGAATCCCACTCCATGGCACAATCCCAGGAAGCAAAGTTGACACTTTTTTCCCTATAGGAGTGGCATCCCTGGAGCACAATTCTAGTAACTTCTCTGTTTTATGTTCCATTCCTTTTCTTCCCCATTGTCTTTAGCCAATCTGATTCATCACTTCAATTATCCTCTTCAAAACCTCAGCTCATTTTTCCTTCCAACAGACCCTACTGTACATCAATGCATTTGAGTACATTATTTGCTGAATAATCCTTTATGGTCTCTGCGTTCCACCCCCTCCTCCTTAACTGAAGGTATTACACCAGGTTCCATTCCTAGCTCTACTGTTGACTTACTTGACAAATCTCAATGAGGCAGATTTAGCTGTACTCACAGCTTACACTGTCATTTCTGTAGTGATGAACACCTCCCCCAAACTCTCTCTCTAGCTCCCATCCTTCTAACTTTGTTTACACTCATATTGGCCAACTGAAATCCAACATCATTCCATCACAACGTGTTCAAAAGGACATCTTCATTCCTCCCTCAGAATCTCTCATTTTTCTGACTTTTGTAATTCCACCCAAAGCCAGAACCATGGAGGTCACCCTCCTTTTCTCCTTACTGCCCAAAGCTAATGGGTTACGAAGTCCTATTCCTTCTATCCCCCAAATAATTTTGAACCCCCTACCTTCATCTCCATCCCACGGCCACCATAGAGCCTTCATTCTGTAGTACGTGGATTCCTCCACTAACTTTCCCGAGTGATCTCCCTGCATCCAGCTTTGTTCCTAATCCATCTTCCTCACTGTTGACAAGATCATTCATTCCACTTACTTACAATCCTTCAGCGGCTCCCTCAGGTTTTCAGAATAAAGGCTAACTGACTTCAAAGGGCATACGAGCCTTTCCTAGTCAAAGCCCTTCTCCCATAAGAAATAACAGAAAAGTGGTCTGCTGCTACCTTTCCAGAACTCAGGCTGCAAATGTTCTTTACTTGCCCATCGTGGACAGGAGAAAGGGCTGCTAAGTCCCACCTCTTTCATAGAAGGGAGGCCTCCCCGTCCCAACGGAGGTCTGGGAAAGACCAACTGCTGCCACCAGCTAAGCAGGAGAAGAAAACCGTCTTCCTCCATATTCTCAGACCCCTGGGGCAAACGAAGTTCCAGGCACCACAGCTTCCCAACCCAAGGCAGTTTTCTGACTATGACGTGAGGCCAACCTGCTAGCATGAGCATCTCCATTAGCACGAACCCCTCCAGAGAGTAAAACACATGACATTGGTAAAGACGTGATGTTTGCCTGTCCACTCACTGCGGCCAGTTGTCAGACAACACTGGCATGCTGGGGGGAGGGGGTGGGGAAGGGGGGCTGGTCCGTGGCACTGTCCATCTCACATATGGACAGGAACACTCCAGACATGGGAATGTATACATCAATCCATGCAAGACCTATGCAGAAATCCCAGGCTTTTCAAACGAGGCCTGTAAACAGTAGAAAATGATGAATAAGGAACCACTATTCTGCGCTTGCTTCAAAATTTCCCTTCTGACTTTTGTGGTCACATTTTTCTTTTTATTACACCTGCCTCAGATAGTGGTTTTATTGTATTATCCAGAATACTTAAGTAATCTTTATTTTCTAAATGGAAACATCATTTCCTCAGAAGAGGGTACATGGCTTAATAGGAAAAGATAATTAGTCATACAATTCTTCTTGTTGAACATGTGCCTACTCTCCATTAAACTTTAAAAAATAATGAGACAAATAAACACTTTTACAGAAACTCATGTGTCTCCATGGAAAAGGACTGAGGTCATTATTATTTCCCTTGAGGACTGCAGATCAACTATAATTATGTGTGACATTTTGAAACAATGCAGTGTTGCTTCCACTAACCATTTCTTCTGCAAATATTTCCGATGGATCAGCTATACCAAAATATTTTATTTCAGCATGTTCATCATCGAAATCATCAAAAATGATTTTTCCTTATTTCTGACCATATTTTCATTAAAATTAGTCCTCATTGGAAACAAAATCTATTTTAGCATTAAAAAACCCAGAAATAAGGCCACATATGATTAGATGTATATTTTTATACTCATCTGGTTTAAGAATATTTTTAAAAAATATAACAGACATTATTAGGCAAAATATTTTCCTTCTGGGAAAGCATGTGTTTTCATTTTATCACCCAGAAATTTAATGCTATATATTATTTTGTATATTCTATATTAGTTACATTTTTAATAGAATTTCAAGTTATCAAAAATATGTGGCATTTTTATTCATCAAGACTGAAAGCTAGATATAACCTTGTTGCTTCTGAACATGTAGGAGGTTTGTAAAGGTTACAGTATCTGGAATGGTTTAGGGACAGAAGGTAAGGAATACACCGTGAACAGTCACCCGGCCCGCACGCTCCATCTACATAAAGATGACAACTAGAATGTATCTAGTTGTATTTTATTTAATTATGCCCTTTCATGAGTTATTTCAAAATAAGATGATCGAATAATCCCTCTTCTATCGCTGTAGACATTTTTGTAGGATTTCCGTTTATAAAAACTTTGGCTCTGATCATCTATAGATCAGTTATAAGTTGTCTGTGCCTTTTTGTTCACATTCCTCTGTTGAATTTGTAACCTGTAACTCCATTCTATCATCGCCCTAAACTGCATTATAAATAAATTACAAAACACACATCTGCTCAAACTGCGGCTCCATTTTAATGGGCTCGGCTGTCCAGAGCAGCTGCAGCCCCAGCTCCAGGATGGCTCCCAGTGACTTGTGCTCGTTTACTCACACGAGCTTTCTACAGACGCGGTGGCCAGAAACCACATGTGACTCCGAAGGTTAGGCGAAAGCTCAAAGACTTACAGTAAGGAAAAAAAAAAAGTTTACTACTTTCCAGTGTTTAAAAGCCTGAAAACACAGTGATCCATCTCACACTTCTGTTTGAGACTCTTGGAGATCATGCACAGGAAGGCACATGAACTTGTTTTTCATGCTAAATAAGCCAGGTAATGTAGGAATTTCACTTTATTTCAAAGGATGGTGTTATGGCCCAAAATGTGTCCTCTAAAGATGCGTAAGTTGAAGCCCCAAACCCCCAACGTGATGGTCTTTGGAGATGGGGCCTTTAAGGAGGTAATTAAGGTGAAGTGAGGTCATAAGGGTGCATCCCTGAGTCTACAGGGCTGGTTGACGTCCTTACAAGAAGAGCCACCAGAGTGCTCTCTCCAGGCAGGTGCACAGAGAAAAGGCCACGTAAAGACCACGGGGAGAAGGCAGCACCCATAAGCTGAGGAGAGAGATCTGACCAGAAACTATCCTTGTTGGCACCTTGACTATGAACTTCCAGTCTCCACAGCTGTGAGAAGATAAGTGTCTGTTGTCTAAGCCCCTCAGTCAATGGTACTGTTACGGTGGCCTGAGCAGACTAAGGCAGATTGTTATCTCATTACTCTGGAGAAGTGAGTTAAAGCTTTGTACCAGCTAGTCCTATCACAAAAAGCACTGGTTTTTAATATCACAGATTATTTTAAACTTTGATCAAATCATCTATACCAGTGCCATAAAAATAAAATTTCCCACCATCAAATGTGTCTTACTGGCTTTCAAACTTTTTGACTGTGATCCACAATAGTCTTAGTACCTATGTATGCGTGTATGTATATAAAATATAGTGCATTTATAATATGAATGTGTCTTTCACAAAACTTATCCTATCTAACTGCAAAAGATATGTTCTGCTCAATTCTATTTTATGTACAAAATAAATACCTGTCAGAATCAGACCAATAAATACAGAGAACAAACTGGTGGTTGCCAAAGGGAAGGGGATGGGGGGAGGGGCAAAATGGGTGAAGGGGAGTGGGAGGTACAGGCTTCCAGTTATGGAATGAGTAAGTCCACAGGGATAAAAATTACAGCATAGGGAATATAGTCAATAATATTGTAACAACAGTCGTATGGTGGCAAAGAGTAGCTACACTTATATAGAGATGTTAAATCACTGTGCTGTACACATGAAACTAATGCAACATTGTGTGTCCACTATACACAAATTTTAGAAGTTAATTAAAAAAAATAAACCCTTGTGTATGTTTTTAAAATCCATTTAAAAGCCAGTTTATGGCTAGATGCTTCAGGTTGTTTTTTCTGTTCTTTTTTTTTTAGCTATGTTATCCAAAACATTTCCTAGTTACAATTTCCTTTTTTCCCTTAACAGCTCAAGATCCTTAAAAGTACACCGAAGCTAAAACAATTACAGTATTCTTTCTTTCCCCTCACATTCATTGTGTGTGTGTGTGTGTGTCTCTCTCTCTCGCACACACTCACACACACACACACACACACACACACACACACACACTGAGTCTAACTAAGATGGAGGCAAATCACCTGGGGTCCTGTTCAAAGCACAACTTTTCACAGGATTTAAACCAGAATGTCAAGCACACTGTCTTGCTGACTTGTTCATAATAAAAGATTTTGGTTTCGTGGTGCAACTAAGATATAGATTAATGCATATAGACTGTGTGAATTCCTAATCGAGAAATAGGATATCCATGAAGGGAAGGGTGGGTAACTCACAGCCTCATGACTATAGGCACCGTGGGTACAGATAAGAACCTACCTGATAAAGAGTTTCGAAGAAAGTATTGTAGAGAGAAACTAGTTTTATCATTTCCTATCTTATTCTATTTCTTTTGGGTTTATGTTTAAAGTCACGCTTGCTGTATCAAAGATTTTGACATTGGCGTCTACTGGCATATGAACGCCGCTAGATAACGAAAGGGAGGGATAATTAGAGGCAGACAATGGGTACAAGAGTTGCAGGTTTTACAGATTTGTTCTCTTAAAAAATTGGAAAGTTAGCTAACACCAAGAAACCAAAAATACAGAATTCGTAATAAAACACTATTCTGTCACACTTAACTGATAATATTTCCGGGCCTGTAAATATGAAATCCAAATGTAATTTCCAAAGTATAAGATTTCAAGAACAAGACTGAAATTTTACACTTTCCAAAACTTCATGGGTCAAAATTCTAATGTTCATTTCTATATGTATAGTTGTATAAAATGGTTACAACAGTATTTTTTTAACACCTGAAATCCGTACACAGGGAACCTGGCCATAATTCATACAGCTTTGGGCACGTATGTATATGTACCTATGTGTACTTGCACACATTTATAGGGATATAAGAAGGAAATAATTCAATATAGTAAAAAAAAATTCAATATTATATGATACATTAGCTTTTCCATGCTATTGACATTGACATAAATATTTTCTATTGTATTTCTCTTTATAGAATAACACTTACCTTTCCCCTTAAGAAAAAAGAAAAGAAACAAGAAAATGGAAGACGAAATAGCGAGGAAAATATTTTAAATTACTTCTTTTTTCATTATAAATCAGCCTCAGCACCTGGTACATAGAGGTGTTCAGCAAGTATCTATTAACTGAATTATACTTAACATATAGCAAATTCACACCAAACATAAATATTAAAAATCTTAAAAAAGATGAAAAATAACATTTACGGAATTAGCTAAATAGGAGTGTTTTTTGCACACTCCTTCATTCTTACCTCTTCCTTTGTCTTTTTTGATATCACTCGGAGCCAGTCTCCAATCATGCTTAGGACAGCAGCAAAGTAAGCAAGTCCTACAAGGATCCAAAACCACACAACAGGCTTGTAGAAGTCTAGATATTCAATATCTGAGCCACCTGTGTAGGAAAATAAAGAATAAAAATCACTTCATATTCTTATGAAAGTAAGCAATGTGGATATTTGCTAGAAGTATCAACTGAATGGTGGCTTACACAACAGAAATCTTGTCAATTGATCCACATTATTTTCTTCATATGGGATTCTTTCCTGTCCTTATTTATTTTTCAAGAATCAGTTACTAGGTTTTTGTTTTTTTTTTTTAAGTTTTTATTTTAATTCCAGTTAGTTATATTCAGTCACTAGGTTCTTCTTAATGAAATCTTTCAGTACGTCTCTGGGTCGTCATGATTTTTCTCTGTTCTATGTTTGTTTTTTTTGTTTGTTTGTTTTTCTGTTCTGTTTTTTGTTTATTATAATCTGCCTCAACTAGTCTAGCACTTAAGTGTTCCATGTGTACTTGTTTCTCTTTCCACCTCTACTATAACAAGTAGAAGACAGAAATGACACCTTTTTGGGTATGCATTTGACTTAGCATATTTACATTACTGCCAATCAATTCATGCTACCCAATCAATACATGCTAATCAATCAAGTCAAAGTCAACCTGGACAGAAAGTGGTTCTTAATTCTAAAATCACCAATACAATAGCTTGATAACGAATGCCTGAGACAATGCCTTGGTGGGCTAATCGGAACAAACAGTAATTTGCAGATAATACTGCCATTCATTAGTCTCTGACTTTTCAGAGGAATTCCCATGTATGTCATATATTTAAATCCTTGACTCTCAAGAAGAAATTAGCAAAGGAGCTCTTCCGCTTTACTCTAACCTTTGTTACTTCTCCATCCATTGGATACAGAAACTGTACCTATGAGAACCTGAATACATTTCAACACATCCCTACTTTAGCACATATTAATGGGGCACTTAGTAATTCCCAAACACTGCAAAGTTACTTCTCTTCAGAAGAGGGAAACAAGTCTCTCTCTTGAGAAATTCATAATCTACCCTGAGAAAGCCTCACAAAGACAATTACTCATAATGGGGTAGATCAAGTGACAGCAAAAGAGAATTTTAAAAAAGTGCTTAGGAGAGGACATGGTAAAAATGATTTTTTTTTTTTTTTTTTTTTTTTTTACTTCCGGAAGGGGAAAGGTGATAAGAGAGAAAGGGAGTCTTCAGTAATGAAGATCAAAACAGAGAAAAATTCAGTGTAAAAATATAAAATTCAGTGTAAAAATATATTTGTATTTAAAAATATATTTTATTTATAAAAAAATAAAATTCAAAGGACTTTTGGTAGCTAATGTTACATATGGATGGGGGCCAGGGAGTAGATGAGTAGAAGAGAGGAATCTAGAAAAAATGAATTGTATCAGGTTGTAAAAAACACTTGGGGCATAGGTAAAGTTTATAGGTGATAAGTCTTCTATTCATGTTTGACCATATGCATGGAAAGATCCAGCAGCAGAGAAGGAAGGTTGACAGGGAAGTCCCATGAGAAACTTTTGTTCTGAACTAGCCAAGTGTTTATTATGCTTGAGTTAGGGCTGGAATGGAAAAGAAAAGGCAGTAGAGGTAGCATTATCAAGGAAGGGCTCTAGGACAACCAGAGTCCCTCTGTCCCTCCTCTCAACAGAGGAGATGATACCAGCAACTGAACAGGAAACAAAGGGAAAGGAACAAGGACTAAAAAAAAAAAAAAAAAAAAAGTAGAGGAGGGGGCCAGACTGGCTCAGTCAGAAGAACACTGACTCCTGATCTTAGGGTTGTGAGTTCGAGCCCCACTTTGGGTATAGAGATTAATAAAATAAATAATCTTAAAAAAAAGTAATTCAAACTGCTACACGATCGGTTTGAAGTGCTTGAGGACCAGCCAGTGGAGGTACACAGCAGGATCCTTAAATAAAGATCTAATGCCTAACGGGGCAGAGAGCGGGAGATAAGGACTGTAGTAAGAACAACACAGAGACGGGATGCTGAGAGGGGTCAGGAATGTACTCAATTCACAAAAATCCAATCCATACATTCAGAAGAATTGCTAATAAATAGCAAGTATACATTAAAGTCAGATATAAAATACTGAATGTAACTTGACTATAAATTAGACTTTGTGTTGCCCACAATGACATTTTCAAATATCAAAGGGTCAGAGTAAAAAGAGACCATTTTTCTATCAGGCAAGTAATATGAATAGACACAGGTTCAGCTTGCTTTGGGGACAAAAAATAATTTTAAAAACACAGTTTCCAAAGTAAGTAATGTTACTTTCAAAATACTGTAGAAATTTTACCTTGTGTAGGGTTTTAAAAAATATTTCTGGGAAGGATTGTGGAGGCCAGACGCATCTCGTGATGGGTAAGGCCTGGCCCAGGGGGAGAAGCAGTTCTACGAATTCACAGAAGTGACTTAAGAAGCGTGTGTGGAAACTTGTTATATGATAGGCTCGCTAGCGAATTCCATTTTTCAAATGTTTCCATTTCAGTGAAACCCAAATGACATTTTTTCCAAGTACTTTCTCTTTCAAAACCAGAAAATCTTCATCCAAATAGTTGTGACTCACTTAACACATAAGTTTACCAACATGTTGATTTTAAAAGTTAGTTCATCCTCAAGATGACTTTTTATGTCTTCTTTCTTATAAACAGGATGTCACAGTTTGAAAAGACTAAATTAGCTTAATCACCCCAAGGTTTATATTTGGGTAAAATGTTCATCCCACAAGTTTCAGTGGATTCTAAGCCTGAGCGTGGGGGTGGGGAATGTTTCCCATTCTGCACCGCCGCTCTTAGGACAAAATACCGGCTGTAGAAGGATTTGGGAAAAACTAAGGTACACAGGAGTGTTGTCCAACAACTCACAAGTCCTATTCACTTTCTGACAGCCAAGATTTATGAATTAATTTCTGCATATTTCATCCACTTGGTCTAAGAATCCAAATTAAAATATCTGTAATATTAAGATAACTCACTTAAAAGGAGCTGTTAGTCTTATTCTTAAATCCAGAAATGTCAACAAAAATTTTTCTGGCTGTCGTAAGCATCAATTTTAGTCTAGCTAAATTTGGGAAATCTGAACATGGGGGGTCTCTTTCTGATTAAGAGCCTAGGGTAATTTCTGTCCTGGATTAATGGCCTGAGTCCCTCCCCCCCACATTTCCACTTGGCTACTCTATCATTTTCCCCTCCTTCCACAGACTCCTGAGATACAGCCTGCAGGATGCTACGACCCACTCTCCCCTCCTGGGTTCCTCACCCACTTGGCAGGATTGGTCACCTCACCGCTGTTTGTTGCTACTGAAAATACGCACGCAAGTCCTTTCTATTTTCAGACCTTTCTAGCTAATCCTTATAGGAGAGCAGACAGAGGGTAATAAAAATAGCAGAGGGGTGGAGGTACAAAGGTTTCAGGAATCTTACAAACTGTTCCAAATAGTAGTTAAAATAAATCTCTTCCTGACACTCACGATACGAGATGGCGCCATTTTTCTCTGGCTTTCTCCATAGTGCTTAAATAAAGAGATTAGCCAGAATCTAATCTGATCTAGCAGATTAAACCTCTAAAAATGTAGTTCAGGAAAGATTGTTTATTATTGTTATTATTACTACTACTACTATTATTGTTACTTACGGCATTATTGCTAGGAACCCATTTTAGCAATAGTGGGTTTCCTACCATTTGCTTAGAACAATCCCTCTATCTAGCATTAACAAAGTCATCTCCTACCTGGCCCCAAAGAATCACTGGTTAGGGGGCAAAAGAGCCCATGAGGCTAAAGCAGGCACAGACAGGTGCTTTAGATAAAGGCCCTGCTCGCCCTATAAACCCAGTCTATACTCATTTCAGCTGATTTCCAAAATATTCAAAATCTGAGAGAGAGAAAAGACTGACCGCCAAAATGAAATCATTCCACCCTAAAGCCCCGGGGGGCAAGTGTGGAGGGGAGTTGTATTCCCACTCCTCACATTTCCATTGACTTATGTCATGGCTATTAGTAAGATCATTCACTATAGATTTCGGCCACATCTCCGGCTGCCTTTATCAGTAATTAAGCTGATAACTCAATTGCCATCACTCTCACAGTCCGTTCAGAACTCAAGAGTAAAAGACCATTTTTGTGTGGGCTCCTAGAAATCCTAACAGGAAGTAGCTCCACTCACAACAAGGAAGCCATCGTCTCAGTAGGAAAAAGAACTTGTGTCAGGCCACACAGGAAAGGAGGCAGCCGAACTAGAATTCAAACCCAGGGCTCCCTGGCTCCAAAACACAGGCTTTTTCTCAATGACCAGGTTGTCCATGTCACCTATGATCTCAGCTGCTGTCCTTCCTATCATTTACCCACCAGCCCTTTGTGTCCATACTGCATGGTAGACACTTAGCTAGGGCTAGAAACACCAAGACAAACAAGGTGGGCCTCTTCCCCTCCTTCCCCTCAAAGGTCTTACCTAAAACAAGGGGGGTGTGAAGATTAGTACTATTGAATAAGGGACAGGTGGGGCTAGCTAGTGAGAGAGAGGTAGGGGGCCAAGGGAACAGGCTCACAAAATTCAAAATGGGGGAGATGAAACAAAACCAGAGATAAGGGAACAAACCAGACCATCTTGTCCTAGGTGTCAGAGGTGAGGTCCTGTTATAACAGCTACTTGTGACCATGAATTACCAGACCCGAAAAAGGAAGAAAGCCATTGAAGGCGTTATCACTAGTCCTTACTCAACAGTGCTATCAATGGAGATGTTAAACAGATTTAAGTTCTCTGGCTAGCTTTCTATAAAAGACCATCCCTAAAAGCCCTCCATGGCAACCCGGTTGAGACCCCCTCAGTCCTGAGAGCTTTTTTCCTGTATCCTTGCTTAATAAGCTGCTATCGCTTTACTCACTCTCTGCTGTCCATGAGATTCATTCTTCAACTCCGTGAGACAAGAATCTTACTCTCCTGCATCATTTTGGTGCCAAAACCCGGGATCACTCTCATCGAAGTGTGAGTAAAAGCGGACTGTTTCTTCCCTGAGAGAAGGCTCTCCCTTAGATGACCTCTTTTAAAAAACAACAAAATGGGGCACCTGTTGGCCAGTTAAAGGCGAAGAGCGGGCTGCTGGTCTTAAGTCTCAGGCGGCAGGCTTCTGGAGAAAGGTTTCCCCTTTTTTCAAAGAAGGGAATGTTGGTCTAACCCCACCCAGCTCTGCTTTCTGTTCATTGGCTTTTCTTAAATGGCTTTCTCCCACCTCAGGGACTTGGCCTCAGGTCTTTCCAATCTCCGATGATCAGTATGCCCTTTTATTCAGGGATTCATTTCAGGAAGAGTGTTGCTTACGTAGATGTAAGAGTTTTTCATTTAAAAGTGTCTTTTTACATTATGCTTTAATTAAAAAAATAAAAAAAATTAAAAAATAAAATTAAAAAAAAAAATGAAAGTGTCTTTTGTGAGAACTTGGTTCAGGATGGACAGGAAGAGTGCTCAAGGGGTAAGGCAAGGAAGCATAATTGAAATTGGCTTATAATCAGCCTGACTCATAAGGCACCGTGGGGCTAGGAATGCAAGCGAATTTACATGACCAAACAATGAGGGCTCAATCCGGAGAGCTCCAAAGAATGAGGTCATTACAAGAATTCCCTGCTTTGTTTAAGGTTCAACGGGAAAGGGGAGCACAGGTAAGGGCTGGCAATCCAGGGTTCTGAACCTGCCTTTTGGTTACCTGAGTGACCTCGGGGTCTCCAAGACATTTGAAAGGATAGAGGCCTGGCCCTGGGGGTCACACCCTGGGGAAGCCTCATCCATAAACAGCACATGCCTCCCACTAAGAGACCCTAGCTGTTTCGCTCGCATTCTTAGCCTTCTAAAAATATCAAAGTTTAAACTGTTAATCTTGCCAAGCCCTTATGATTAGGCCAGGTTTTTTTGGTGGGGGGGGGAATTTAGAGGAGAAAATGAGGATCAGGTGATGGACGATGAATGGGTAAGAGTGGCTACTCCTCCTGGCCTAAGTCCTCCTCAACCCAAGACGTTAGGCTACTCTTTCACCTTCGGTAGGAAAACATGGGACGCCTCACTTTGGTTCACAGGTGAGAGCTGATATGTAGGGATTCCTTCATAGGCACCTCTCCATATTAGGTACCGGGTAACTGACTCCTACCGGGATCGCGAGATGGGAAACCAACCAACCTCCGCAGGGACTTTGCTGGATTGGGTACTGCAAAATTGGATCATTTCCCCTTGTAAAGCTTTTCTAGTGTTTTCCATGGGTTAATCACTGTGGGTTCTTCAAGGCAAGGTAAAAATAATGCGTGGCGTTCAAGGCAAGGCATGGTCTCTTCCTCAGTTCCCAAGGACCCTCCCTTGGGGTGCCTTTTAACCCACTGGAAACAATTTGGATTGCAAATTTAGGCAAGGACTGAGCCCCTGTAATGCTCACCGCTTGGCCTCAGTGGGATCTATCAGGTCTCTTCTGCGGGAAACAGGGTGAATGGACAGAGGTACCCTAGGTCCATCCAGGCTTTCAGGGCTCTAAATCAGGACCCAGACCTAAGGGCCTCTTGCAGAACATGTTTGGTGGTAACTAGACCAGTAAACTCCCTTCTGACATATTGGACGATTGTCTAAATAGGCCCCCTCTCAATAAATCTAGGTTGCTGGAGGAAACACAGGCCCTCCCTCGCAAAGGGGACATTGACTCTCACTCTCCCTTTCACTGTTCCCCCTAACAGATGTGGGGGCTTCTCCCTCACTCATTTCCCAGGTTAATAGCTATAAGCCAGCTGTGGTTAACAGTCTACCTCAGGACGGGGACTTTAAGGAATATTCCCAAACAGCTGCCTAAACTCCCGTTTCAGGGAAATTCCTTGTCTTCTCTGGCCTGACATGGACCACCTAATCCTACTTATTGGTAGAAAAACATGGCATTTGCTCATCTGTCCAAGTGGATGAGTTTTCAAAACTGGGAACCCTTTTCCTCTGCCTTCTGGCTGCCCTTTGCCTTTTCTGTCTCCCCCTCTCTCTCCACCTGTTTCTGTAGCACCTTGGGTGTGATCTGCTTACACTGCTCCCTTCAGATTTCCCCACCAGTGTCTCAGGTAAAATTGACAATGGGGAACAAACTAACTTTTAAAAATGGGCCCAGGTGGAACATAACTTGGTATTTAAACTAATTTCAGTTTGTTGGTTTAATTAAAATAGACATGTCTTTAAAGTTATCAGCATTAAATATGAAACTTCTATTCCACCAAAATCTATTGAAGGCCAAATAAGTTCATGTTGTCTCTGCCGCAAGTTGTTAGCAAAAAGATGACTTAAAATGATGCTTAATTGTCTCAAAGTTTTCATGGGTAATTGTTAAGATAGCTTTCGAAATCTTTAGTAACCTGAAACTTTAAAGTTTTGCTGGGTTGACAAATGGGATTAAATTCATTGGACATCTAGGTCTTTTCCAAATAGGATAAAGTGCTAAATCATTGATTACCAGATGTAGGTTTGTGCTTCTGACTACTTATTGCAAAGAAACTAAGGATATTTAAGTCTGTTGGTAAACATGCTTTATGCTTAGCTGATTCACAAATTTGCCGTCTAAAGTTCTGGTGTAATAGTTCACAATTGGTGACTACTTAGTGTTCACTGGAGACTAAGGTTTCTAAGAATGCAAAATTCTGCTAAATGTAATTAAGACTGATGGAAATAAGGGAAACAACTCTGTGTGTAGAAAAGTAGAAGATATGTAAGAAAGATATAAGGAATGGGAATGCATTTTTGTTGAAGGTAAAAGAAGGTAATTTTGTCCTAAATGAGACAGGCTGGAGAGAAATGGCTTCGGACAAAATATGAATGCAAAGGAAAGCTGTAGAAGGTTTGTGAAGGGTAATTTCTGAGACGAATTTTAAATTCGTTGGTCAGGACCGACTAAGATTGAAATAAATGGATTTTAAAGTATACTCGTAGAAGATTAAAAGCCTGCTTTCTCTCAGTTCAAAAGACAAAGTTTTCTTGAATTAATCTGCTCTTAAAAAACAAAAAACAGTTGCTTTCTCTTTGCCTATCCAGAAAAACCAGTTTCTGTGTTTTGCCTTTATCAGGTTTCTGAGGATCCCTAATCCTATTTAGGCATGTGCTTTAAAACTTTGTAAGGTTTTAACCTTTCCAAGATTTAAATTGTAAATGAAGTCTCTTCAACTCATCAGGCCCTTTATTTGGCATGATAAGTTACTCTGGAAGCACCGTTAAACAAATGATAAGCCTTAGGTTATATTGTTCCGGTAAATGCTGTAACTATTCTAGAGATGATATGCAATTCTTAAAGTTTCGATATGTTTCAATCTTTAATCATATCCATTCTGAATTTTTGTCATTTATAATTGTTCTTATTCTCTTGTAAAAAGAGGTCCATCTTCAAAAAAATTCATATAAAGGATTTTTAGGACAAACACAGGTATTTGATATCTTTAGGATTAAGACAAATGGATAAGAATTTCTAGAACTAAGATAAGAATTTCTAGAACTTTAGTTACTAACTAAAGAATTAGTAACATGGGACTAAGTGAACTAAGAGTTGACTATAGTTTTGTGACTCTTTTTTTTTTAAAGATTTTATTTATTTGACAGAGAGAGATCACAAGTAGGCAGAGAGGCAGGCAGAGAGAGAGGGGGAAGCAGGCTCCCTGCTGAGCAGAGAGCCTTATGTGGGGTTCGATCCCAGTACCCTGAGATCATGACCTGAGCTGAAGGCAGAGGCTTTAACCCACTGAGCCACCCAGGCGCCCCTGTGACTCTTTTTTTGAAACACTGCTGGTTCTCTAATGTTTGCTCTCCCAGATGAAGAAAACTTTCTCTCAAGGTATCTATGACTTAAAAAAGTAGGATAAAGTATTCATGTGTAAACAAAAGCATTAAAGCATTTAAAATTTCTCTCTACCTAAATCCTCTGAAATTCAAAAGGTCTCAATAAGCTTTCTTCCATGGCAAACATAATCATTTGCATAAGTTCAATAAGAATCTGTTCTCCTTGTAACAGGACACCATTGGAAACATGGGTTATTTTACCAAGGCTTTGACTGGAATGTCATATTTGAGAGAGACATGCATAGACTCAGGTATGACCAGACAGCTCGAAGGAACTAAGGTTGACTTTATGAAACCTGGAGCCATAAAGCCCCTTGGAACTGCTGGTCTGATATCTTGCTTACAGAGTTCCCAGCAGCCTCACCAGGTGAGTAAAGAATGTCACTTCCTGGCAGGTGGAGGAACCTCAGGATATACTGGGTGAACCTCGTGAAGAGGAATCCACCCACATCTACAGGTATGTCTGGTGGCAAGTACTTGGCTTCCGGCCTGGAGAGGCTACTAAAAGTTCAACCTAGAGATTCCTTATGAAAGTTCCAGCAGAGCAGATTCTAAAAGATAACTCTATATGATCTTTCATTATTCTTGCTGAGCTTATGTAAATCATTAGGCCACGTTTGTTAAAACTGGACTTGTTTTACAAACCTATTAGTCCTGATTTGGCTACCTCTGATTAAAAATGATGGTTACTATAGAAGGAGAAATTATGTTTCAAAAACATACTTTTGCAGATGTTAAATTTTAGTTCTGATTGTCTTTGTTATTTACCTAAACTAGACAACTTGAGGTAAACTTCAGAGAAATTGCCACAGTAGCTCATACAGACGATCTTCATGCTTTTTATTCTGTGAGGATAATAACAGGACCCCAGGGGCATATGATTTGAACAACTAAAAAAAAAAAAAATGGGATTATTCTCTAGTGTTTATGTAATTCAGCTAGCACTTTGACCAATTCTGTGTGGCTGGGATAATGAAATTGCTCCTTTAAAGCCAGAGGTGCCCCACTGCATGGGGTTAATTATGGACTTATGGAAATGATGACCCCACTTTCTTTATGATTCGATTGGGGATGCCCTTATCTGCTGATGTAGTCTCCCACTTGCCAGTGATTCCTCGTAATTACAATACTGCTCAAGCTAGACCTCAAACGAAGACAATTTCTTGATGGTTTTATTCCTTAGTCATAGTTATCCTAGAAGCCTCTACTGAGGTACAATTACAAAGACTTGAGCCAAGCATACAACAGCCCTCCTGGTAAAAAGAGCCTCAAAGCTCACTATGGGACTTCCAGGACTGCAACATAAAATAAGCAAAACAGTATGCTTGCTGGGCCGGACTCTAAATGATACTTCCCAGGCACTAGACGTACTCAGCCAAAACTTAAGTGAAGTCAGGGAGGGACTTGTCAAAACCGTGACACTACTGTCTACTATTGTGACACCATTTGGGGTGTGAGGAATTTCCTCACATGTGGTTTTAACGTTACAGATAACTCCCACAAGGTGTCCCGATCAATCGGGGACATTTGTGATCAGTTAAATAAGATCAAAATATCCACTCATCTATTTGACGAAATTAGTAATTGGGGATTTTATCTAAGGTATGTATTCATAATTTGGGGCCTAATACTTGTTTTATGTTTATCGTTTCGCATGTGCTGATGCATGTCCCCTTTGCTGCCCATCCTGACCCACTGGAGCCATCCCGTGGGCCCCCGGACCGACCCCTGGATAGATTCTAACTGCCGCACAGCCTGCCGCCCCATATCAACAGGAAGCAGCCAGAGCGGTCACCGTCTCATTCCCTAAGGTCAGTTAGGTTTACTGTTCCAGGGGCAGGAATAAGTAACGGACAGGCGGGGCTAGGTATGGAGAGAGAGGTGAGGGGCCAATGGGATCAGGCTCAATATTCGAAATGAGGGAGATGAAACCAGAGATAAGGGAACAAACCAGACCATCCTGTCCTAGGTGTCAGAGTTTCTATAAAAGACCATCCCTAAAAGCCCTCAGTGGCAACCCTGTTGGGACCCCTCTGACTCCTGAGAGCTTTTTTCTGTATCCTTGCTTAATAAACTTCTATTGCTTTACTCACGCTCCATTGTCTGTGGGATTCATTCTTTGACTCCGTGAGACAAGAACCTCACTCTCCCGTATCACTATTTTATCAGGAGCCTCCCTACCTTGCTTCTGTCCTCATTCCAACAGTTTCTAGAGGCTGGCCCTATTCTGCACCGAAAAACTTGAGGATGCGATGCCCTCTCCTACTTTTAATTTTCTTTCCCTGAGATGCTTCTGAACCACAGAATATTTATAAAGAAAAAAAAAAAGAAGATATATTCTGGATTTAAAGAATCATCTAGCTATTCTGAACTAAAGTCATCAACGCCATGCCCCCCTTCTCTGGTTTAAAATGATATTTGTATTATAGAATATAGATACAGACATAGAACTTTGTTCTAAAGAAAATGGGCATCATTTCTTTATACTGGTCTTTAAGTATTTTAGTTTAGATATCTAATATTGATTTTAATTTTTTTGTTTAGCTTTACTTGTATTAAATAAAATTATCCTGCCTTAATATAAAGGGGGGACTTATTTTCTGCTTTAGCATGCTTATCTTTTTTATAGTAAAACAATTTAACCAAATGAAGAGTTTTTTCAGGGCTTCAAGACCTAAGAGGCTCTTTCAACAATGTTGCAAATTCTGCTTTCTTTCTTACAAATGGAAGGTATGACTTCAGTGTTAAACTGTAGCTCACCTACTAAACCAAACTTCTCATATGCTATTAAGTCAGAAAAACAAAAGGCAAAAAAATGGTAACTAAACCTCTCTAGCATTTGAACCTATATTTTTGGGATTTTTAATTTCGGCATTTGAGATGTTGTCCATTTCCTGCTAGATACTTGGTCTAAATTTAGGAAAACAGCCATTAGAAGAGCAGGGGTTTCATGATCACAAAGAAAGATCAAAATATTATCACTCGCTCATCCTTTACAAGGATGGAAACCTATAGTATTTAAGATGTGCATAATTATTATACCTAGAAATTACCATTAAAAGTCTCAATATAGAGCAATTTGGAGTCTTTTTCATTATACTTAGTACAATTTACTGCCTGTCTCACTAAGCCATACCTGTCAATCACTGAATGTTTTCCTTCTCATTTTTTTTCTGCACATGTTTCCACAATGCTTCTATAGATTCATTCTGAATCTGAAAAGTTAAATAATTCCTCGGTTTGTCCCAGATCTTAGGACTTCTGGATCATTTGGATCCAATCCCATTTATTAATCATGCAGACACTATCCATTCTCTTGTGAGTTCTCTGAGAGTCACTGGCTGAATCAGGGGGTGGCCAGGCTCTTTGCTGTAGTTTCCTGTATTAGAAAACAGAATGACTACCAGGAAGAGAAGAAAAATCCCCTATTGAATTTAATTTTTGCTCCCGGATTTCAAACATTCTGTCCCAAAGGAAAAGGAACTAGAACAGTCATTGTCACTAAGTGCTAAGCAGAATATCTAATACACAATATGTGCTCGCTAAATATCTGAATAAACAGAAGAATGATGAATATAATACATCTCCCTGGGAGTCACATAAACCCTCCCTTTCCGATAAAAGTGATTTTTCTGAGACATTGGAGTGGGGGGGTGACCGTTCTTCAGTAGACCTCACTCCTCATCAGCTACTTTCCTTCTTATCTGTTGAATTCCTGGCAGATTTTTACTGTTATTGATTAAGTTCAGTAACAGCAAGTTTAAGAACTGGCCACTGACATAGTTGCAAAACCTTTAGGCAACACCAGGAACTGTTTTCTAGAGGGTCTCTGCTAGAACTGTTTTGAACCAAAACACCTGCCATGGTTTTCCAACAGAGATTTATATGTTTTCATGATAAAATTCCCCTCCATTAGGCAAGCTCTAAGCACTCCAGCGAATGAGTCATGTTTTCACTTATAAGGAAAAGCAATAGTTTGCTTACTGAAATCTTCATTTCCGATAATGACTTTGAAAATGTAATTCCAAGAAAACTTAATTCTTAATATGAGATATACAAATATGTTCTTCCCAAGTTTAAAAAAAATGTGATGACAAATGATTATACAACTGTGAAAATTTGAAATTTAGTAAAGGTAAAAGTACCAGAAGAATTTTACCTTGGAAAGTCCTAAATTGTATTTCCTGTATAGAGGAGCATAAGGCACTAAGCATAAGGCCTGATTAACTCAGTAAGCTTTGGTCGGGGAGAAGACCTTCCCCTGCCCTATGGTCCTTCTAGCTGGACTTAGAATCAGATTGATATGAGACAGAATCAACAGGGGGAAAATCAAATTTAATAGGTATGCGGGCAGGGAATCCATACAAATATGAAATTCCAAAGACAGTGAAGCAACGTGAAGCTTTTATGAGCAAGGAGAGGGGTAGGGGTGTGAGAATACAAAGGGGAAGAAGGCCATTACCAGGAGGTGAGAGGAGATATTTGGAAAAACAAAGGTTGCCCTATTATGAAGGTAAGTTTCTTAGGTAAAGGGGAGTCTCTGTTAAGAGCTCTATTCCTGGTATAGACCCTCCTTTCCAATGTATTCAGGCAGCTGTGGGGGAAGCAGAGAGCTTTTCCTGCCTCTGTTGTGTTTTGATGACTTTTAACTCGAAATAATCTTTGTGCCAAAGTGGCCCATCTTGGGGGCAGCGTGCCCTTGGCCTCTACACCTTCAATAACTACCTGTGAGATATGGAAAATTTCATTATTCAACTAAAAATACTAAATTTCACTGATCCAAATTCCAAGAAGATATATTTGGATGGCTAAATAAATTATTTATTTATTGGTGATGAAATGGAAAATGTGTTTTCATAAGATCATGAGGATTTCTCAGAACATCTAAATTTTTGGCTAAAATTTTTGGTTTTTATTAGAAGAATAGGTAACGTGAGGACACTGCTTTGTGAAATATAAATTTTCATCTGGCTTTCACTCATTCCAATTATGTCTTATGAACAAACCTGGCTTATGAAAAGGGGTGTTTTTGAGGACTTCTTTAGGCAGCTTCTAAACAAGATGTGGTCATGTTTTTCTTGGCTTGCATGATCCACTCTTACCCCAAGAGCATATATAAAGGAGATACTAGCTTTGGAAAAAAATTTTAAATTGCATTATATTTGGTAATTATTTGACTTCTCTCCAAATTTGAAGAATCATCATTAAAAAAAAAACAAAAAACATGGACCTGGAAGATCAGTCATAGAGGCAACCCTGAATAAACAGAATTCAATCTGTCACACATTTCAACATAATTAATATTACTGCTTAGGTTTTAATGAAAAGCTGATTTAGCTATTAGTCTATAAGGTAAGCATGATTTAACAATTTATCACTAGACTTTTCATCAAATGAAAAATAAAATGGCAAAAGTTAAGGAACAGAACATAGGAAATTAAGTTAATTCTCAAACATAATTTTTGCCGTTAACTTTAACCTGTGTAATTTGACTATAAATTACAGGCACTGCGAAAATCAAATAAATGACACTTTGCTAAATAACTGAATTTGTCTATTTTCACCTTTTAGGAGGGGTTACTATGTGCAAGCACTAGTCTTAGTAATAGGGGTCTGTTTATTCATGTGTAAAGTAAGTGTGGGAATTCCCTGTGGCCTCCTCGGTTCTTTTTAGTTCTAGAACATTGAGAACTAGTGAAAGAACAAAAAAGCCCATCGGGAAGGAGCACACACCAACCATTAAGGTAACCAACCAGCTACTAAAACGCCTTCCTTGCATAAATACGAATATAAAATTAAATTCTTCCAGGTCTTTTGTTGCAGAAAAATTGCTAAATGCTGAATTCCTGTTTTCAGTCACATATACAATGACAATGAGACTTGAACCCTGTCTATCCTGTCTTTACTAGTGATCTGTAAATGCTTTTGTTTCAATATTACCAACAGTGAAAAGGTTTTGCACGCACACATTTAAATGCATGTTTATTTATGAATTAGAAATCTATTATGCTTGGGGCGTGTCGGCGGCTCAGATGCCTAAGCATCTGACTCTTGGTTGCAGCTCAGGTCATGATCTCAGGGTCGTGAGATCGAGCCCCACATTAGGCTCTTTGTAGAGCGTGGAGCCTACTTAAGATTCTCTCTCTCCATCTCCCTCTGCCCTTTCTCCCTGCTCGTGCTCTCTCTCTCTCAAAAAAAAAAAAAATATATATATATATACACATACATATATACATATATACATATATATGTATACATATATACATATACATATATATACATATATGTATATATGTATGTGTGTATATATATATATAATGCTCTTATATCATGAACACTGTGACATATAAAGAAGAAAAAGTAAGGAATGAGGCTTAAAAATACATAGAAACAGGAGTTGTCTTGTTTGCCTCCCATGGCAGAAAATATACCTGGCATGCACTTTCTTGCTTATACCCTAGAGATGAGCTCTCTGTTTCAGAGTTCGGGTCTAAAACACCCAATATCTTTACTTGTTGCTCTTAAGATGCTTCTAATAATCACGCCAAGATGACAACTTGTATCCTAAACGTTTATACACCCCTTTCGAAAATTTACTTATTCTCCTTTAATAAGATTAGTTTGAAGAGTATGTTCTTTAATTGATCTTCCAAGGAATTCCATACAACAATGTGACTGAACCTTCACCACATTCAGAGCAGGGTTGGCAGGTGTGAGAAGGGCATTGGACGGTGAGGGCGCATTGCAGGAGGTATATCTTTGTGTTCTCATGAGACTTACAGCCCAGTAAAAAGGCGAGAAGGTTCAAGTTGGAACAGTGCCTCCTGCTTTTCCTTGGCAAAAATACCAAGATTAAGTGAGAGTACTATCTGTAGTGACCTGGAATTTCAAAGAGGAAGGTTCTACAGAGTAAACAACTGATATTTCCCAGGTGGGATACTTGCCTTTTGCTCAATAGCTGACTTTTGCTGCTTAGCCACAAGGTACCCAGAAGCAAACACTGCGTGTACTCTATTGAATTAAGTGAGGCAATTCTTTTCCCAGATCCTTAAAAAAATAACTCAAGATTTTTGTTTCTCCAAAGAATCTTGCAAAGAGTACACATTTCCTACCAGCCTTTGCCACATCTCCTTCCAAATCCGCTCCCTGGGCACAGGGACCTGCTTGGTATGTAAGGACTATTCTCTAAGTTCTCTTTCTCAGCATTTGTCACTTTAATCCCATCACATTCCTTTGCTAATTTTTAGCAAGGCATATTTCTAGTGCTTTCTATTACTTCCTCTGCAAAATAAAAATAAAATCATAGTAATGGACTTAGCAAGGGGTGCAATAGAATAAAATCTTAGTAATAATAAAGGTGTTTATTAGATGACAGTGTCACACAAAATCATTTTGTGACTGTGTTCCTCTATAGTGCTCTGCCGCAACTCTGAATTCGGGGTCCCCACTCATATACACAAGACATTCTTAGTGAACTGCTCTTCTAATAGAGTGGCTATGAAGAGACCCACGTGATCTAGCCAGTTTTAAAGTTTTGATCTCTTAAGGTTAGTTTAAAAAAAGAATTAGGTGGGGAGCCTGGGTGGCTCAGTGGGTTGAGCCTCCAACCCTTGATTTTGGCTCAGGTCATGATCTGAGGGCCATGAGGGATTGTGAGATCAAGCCCCTCCCTGGACTCCCTGCTCAGCGGGGAGTCTCCCTCTGCCCCTCCCCCCACTTGTGCACATGCTTACTCTCCCTCTCTCTCTAAATAAATAAATAAATAAAATATTTTTTAAAAAGGTGTTATTTTTCAATCGTCTACAAAACCATAAAGTAAAAATATTTTTTTTTCCCTAAGCCATTTTATACTATGGTCACAAATACAACATTATTTTAGGATTCCACCCACATTTTTTAAATTTATAATCTTTGTGTTTTTGTTTTGTTTTTTTACCAGACCAGGACACATACTGGACTGATGGAGTCTATCAATTTCTTAAAATAACACATGCACTGTATTGTATTACTGCAATCTGTTAGGAGTAGAACTTAAATGTTCTTACCACTCCCCACTCCCTCAAAAGGTAGATATGGGAAGGGATGGATATGTTAATGTGTTAATTAACTAGACAGTGGGAATCCTTTCCTAATGTATACTTATGTCAAATCACCATAGTGTACACTTTTAATATCTTAAATTTTATTTTCAATTATATCTCAACAAATCTGAAAAAAATAAAATGTTGCATTACTATAAAAAATTAAAAATTAAAATAACATATGCAGTACAAGGCTATTGGCCTTAGACTCCTCACCAAATACGTATATATTCCACAGCTGCTCTAAGGCCTTGTTAATGATATTTATAAAGTGGTGCAAGAGGCCAAGGTTAACATATCACAAGTCTGAATCTTGTTATCATCTCACTGTGTCTTACTTTCTCCTACACGAATGCACTTTCCACTTCTACTTAAGCTAACCATACACCTTCAGAGGTAGAAAAATGAATGTTTCAGGGCAGAAGTCTGTTTTCCTATAAGGAGCTACAAATATCTGAGATTTTTCTCTCTACATTTTGCTAATTAGAAAACGAAAGGCTCTCCAGCAGAGTGATGCCCCCTTCCCCTTCTGGGGTCTCCATCCAGTACAGAGATGTGTGCATAGGATTTTTTACCAAAAGCAAAGCTTCCTTCATGAAAACATGCGCATCCTCAAGGGCAGTCTAGGCTTTGCCAGATTAAACCATAATTAACAAATCTAACAAACAGAAACAGATGAACTATCAGCCTTCTCTGAGATTTTATAGACCTGCGCAAAATATTTTTTCTCGGAAAACATTTAAGAACTTTGGAACAAGAAAGAACAGTGAACAGCCAGAAAGTATAAAACTCTCCTAAATCTAAATTAGGCTGGTGAGTTTTATCCTGTGAAGTTTAAGGGCACATTCCTACTATCTCGTTAGCATGCTTTCTAATACTTGAAATTGGTTTTTCTAAAAAAGAATGGTTTAGATTTTCAAGAGCTGGTCAAACTGATCCATGATAGAACACCGTCGCGCTTACTTTTACCACCATTATTACAATTTATTTAAAATTGGAATTAGAAGAGTAATGATAATTGGATAATATAAACGGTAAAGAGGGAGTTAAAGTAACAGAAGTTAAGACCCAAGAGATACAACAATAAAGCAAGCTGCAACTGTAATAACATGTAGAAAAGGAAATATCAAGAAATATGAATAAAAAGTGTGGATATTGGTTAACGTAAAAAATACTGTCCTGAGAATTGAAAATTAAACGAGATAAATATCTTAGAGAAAAGAAGATTTTAAGTAGCTTAGAACATCTTCTGAAGTTTGCAGGTGTTTTGAAACCTGAGACGTGAAAAGGCTTAAGTAAAAAGAGCAAGATAAACTCAAATTTGTCTAACAGTAAAAGAAAAATAAATAAATACATAAAAAATGAAAATTAGAGGCAGACTTTCTGGTTTCTGAAATTAGGGCGGGAATATAAGATTCTGAACACCAGCAACTTAAACTTCTTTCCTAGAATGAAAATAAATGTTCAACTACACCCTTCTGCCTACCTTCACTGTCCCAGAACGACTTTTCCTTCGTCTCTCTGTCCCAGTTATAGATTAAATGGTCTTCCAAAATGGTATGCTCAACTCCTAATCCCCAGTACCTCAGAACATCGGAAGATGTAATTAGTTCATCTGAACTCCTACTGGAGTAGAGTGGGGAATTTTCTTCCAGTATGACTGGTGTCCGTGTAAGAAAAGGGAAATCTGGACACAGCGACAGAGACAGAGAGAAGGGACGCCATGTGATGTCGTAAGCAGGGATGGGAGTAATGGAGCAGGGCGGGCAAGGACGGATGGCCTCCTCCACAAGCTGCAAGAGGCCAGGAGGGATTTCACTTGGAGTCTCTGAGGGACCATGTTCTTACTGTCCCCTTGATTTTGAAATTCGATGAGGCAATGAATTTCTTAAAGCCACCCAGTTTTGGGGTTCTTTGCTCATGACAGCAGGCCTGAGAAACTAAGACAGACACTGTGTTGCGCCTCAAAGCCGAGTGAAAGGTCTAACTAAAGGACACGGGTTAGGCGAGTAGGGTCCGTGCCAGGAAAAACTTACCTGCAACGTAGTCGCCAAATCCAATGGTGGTTAAAGTGATGACCACAAAATAAATGGCGTCCAGGGCACTCCAGCCTTCTATGTGCTTGAATATGATCGCGGGCAGGGCAACAAAGAGTACGCAGCCGAACAGTATAAATATGATCGTTGAGATGATGCGAATCTTGGTCTGACTAACATTCCACTTCTAAGGATGAGAGCGGAGAGAGCGAGAGAGAGACACTGATTGAGATTTATTGATTATTGGCGTACCTAATACATCGTTCTCAGCAAATTAGCAAGTGAGGTTATTTTTTTTCCCTTTTATAATGAATGTTCAATTGTCCTATTAAAATTGGGTATAACACAAAGAACTCAAAACAATCAACACTAATTGATGATGCTACTTTACTCTCATATAGCTTTACAACAGGCAACATGCTTTCAAAATAAATTACATTTGCTCTGAGAATACAATTTCAGATGTACATCGTTCTTTGTTTATCTGGATTACTTTTGAAATGTTTCTATTCTGTAGGCATACAACTGATGGCAGGCCAAACAGAATCTAGAAATATATGAAAATAGACAAAACTGACCCCTGGACTAAATAGTTTGTATTGATAATTGATAAAATTACTAATTTTATGAAAAATTTCCTCCTCGCTGTGTTTTCCTATCATTGTTCAACCGATTCAACTGAAATACTAACAGACTTAAAGTCCATAGTCGATCCCCTGTGAACCAGATGAATTGTCTCTCTGTTCTATGGCCTTAAACTGTACAACTAAATAAATTGAACATGACAGATAGGAAAGGCTGAATCTTCAACACCTTTACGCTATAGCTGTCTTTTCAACTTTCTTCTCTTCTCAAGAATCTCCCCCATATTATGTTTGTACACACAGCACTTTATCTCCACATCTTCATTTGAGGCTAATCACCATATAGTCTTCATCTGCTAACTGGGTCTGTCCTATCTGCTATGAAAATTATAGGTCACATCCCCACCATATAAAAACCACTGAGTTTTAGAACTTGAAAATTTTCTAGAGATAAAGATCTATGAAACCATAGAATGGAAAGTGAAAAAAAAAAAGTTTCTCTAGTCTACCGTCCTTATCGCATATGTGACATTTAAATGAATTCATGTTTGTAAAGTTCTCACGACAGCGTCTAGTACCAAGCGTAAAATCGGGACCCTGGGAATGTATTCACCACCACCGTACAGGATGTGTTTTATGCACCGATGTAGATGCAGCATGAAAAACATTACCTGGCATCCAACGGGCACCCAAAAATTTGTTGGAAAAAAAAAAGATAAAACAAATGCATAAACGAAAAGCAGAATCAGAAGTATAAATACAGAGAACAAACTGATGGTTGCCTGAGGGGAGGGAAAGGGGGGAATTGGGCCAGATGGGTGAAGGGGAGAGGGAGATACAGGCTTCCAATTATGGAATGAGTAAGTCAAGGGAATGAAAGGCGCAATGTAAGAAAAACAGTCAATGATAATCTAATAGCAATGCGATGGGCCAAATGGTAACCATACTTGCAGTGAGCATAGCATAATGCATAAGCTTGTCAAATCACTAAGTCATATTCCTGAAATTAATGTCATTTTGTGTGTCAACTATATTCAAATTTAAAAAAAATTAAGCAAAAAAAATTTGTTGAATGAATGAACAGTTCAGCATTACCAAGTTGATGACACTAATCTTCCCTCTTAATAAAAATATGAGATACTTTTAATATCAATATAAGAAAAGTATATTACCCAGAACAGGATGAAACTCTTATTTTAGAATAATCATACATACTTCATTCCAACCAGAAATATCTGAGAGTGAATTTGGAACTGGAAACATAACTAATGCTAAAAACTGGAACTATAAATGGAAAAACCAATACTCAGTAGTCTTATTTTATCAGAAGAATTACATGTAAAATATTTTTGTTGAAATGTTTGTGAAAAGATGAAGAGATTATTGAAGAGTAAGTAAAATGTATTTGTAATACAGGTGATGGTAGTAACATATTCTTTATAATCCCACCTTCTCATGCAACTATTTTCTTGGTAATTTTCTTCAGGAATAAAAGTTTGTAATCATAGTGGTATTATTACAATTTTTATTTACCATTCTAATAAAAGCATTTTCATTTTACTTATTCTTTTCTGGTGAGTATAATATAGCCATGAACGTCTTCGTGTATATTACTTTTGATTCTACTTTATTATATCCCTTGGATAAATTTCTATCAATGACATCATGGAATTAATTTATATGATCACCTTTATCATGTTTGCTAAATAAGATGTCCTTCACAAAAGGGCTATATAAATTTAGAACACCACAAGGAATGAATAAAGGCACCAAAGCAAATTTTTAAATTAGAAAACACTGTCAGTTATTTACTAGCTATGTTACGTATGTATGTATGTATGATACGTATTTATTTATTTATTTAAGATTTTTTACTTATTTATTTGAGAGACAGAAAGAAAGAATGCATGCAAATAAGCACCAGTGGGGTCGGGTGGGGTGGGTAGGTGGGGGGGGGGGGTTGGTTGGGGAGGCAGAACTGGAGGGAGAGGAAGAGGGAGAGAATCTTAAGCAGATTCTGTCCTGAGTGAGGAGCCAGACTAGAGGCTCCATCTCATGACCCTGAGATCATGACCTGAGCCAAAACCAAGAGTCAGACACTTAACTGACCGAGCCACCCAGATGCCCCAAGCTTTTATTTATTATCTCTCTCAGAGTGCCTCTCCATTGCCAGTACCATTATTCACATTGTATAAATGACAAAATGGAGATTTCAGGGTAAAATAACGAGTTTAGGAGAATACAGCAAGACAAGACATCTGGAATTGGAACCTAGGATTGTCAGATTTCTACTTTATTTCCGCGTATTTTTGGGTTTTTCCGATGCACTAATTTAGTTATTCAAATTAATTATAAAAATATGAAGTGAGTTACATGCTAATAGAGGTACATATAAAAGGGTATGGAAAACCCAATAACTTGATTGTCTACCCATACCTGAGGTGTTAGAAAAATTTAATTAAAAAAAATTAAACAACTTATGTAGTTAAAAGGCTATTATACTTACAATAAATGTATCTTCCACTTTTGCAATTCCTTTTCCAAATATGGTCCCTAGTTGATCACCAACTCCAGCCAACAAAAATCCAAAAAGGGGAATTCCCAGTAAGGCATAGATGATACAGAATATTTTACCCCCTTCTGTGCGCGGTGAGATATTTCCAAATCCTAAATCCAAAAAAAAAAAAAAAAAAAAAAAAGAAAATTGTTTTCAGTTGTTTATAAATGAGCAATAGTTTAAAACATATGACCTTGTTAAAAAGGAAACAAGAAAACTGAAAGAGGACTTGGGCTGTCTCCATTTTGCCCTCAAACTTTCTGCTTGGGTTCTTCTTTCCAGCTTGGGACTTGGTGCAGGCAGGAGACAGACCCTACCCCTCAGGCCATAAAGTCTGCCCAGAGCCAGCAAGCCCCTGCCCGTAACTGACTCCAAGATTTTATTTATTTATTTGACAGAGAGAGAGAGAGAGAGAGAGAGATCACAAGTAGGCAGGAGGCAGGCGGAGAGAGGGGGAAGCAGGCTCCCCGCTGAGCAGAGAGCCTGATGCAGGGCTCGATCCCAGGACCCTGAGATCATGACCTAAGCCTAAGGCAGAGGTTTTAACCCACTGAGCCACCCAGGCGCCCCAATAGCTAATCTAACTGCAGTTTCAACTTTACCCAGAAATGTAGTCTTAGTCTTAACCTGAACCAGTCAGGAATTTTCCTATCAAAGGCAAAGTGTCTGCCGCATTGGCCCTCTCCATCACCCCCTCGCCAAAAGGAAGATGCCTAATAAGACCTCCTGTTCTTCCCTCTCAGGGAAAGCTACCTTGTCTGGAAAAGGCTTTTCTTCTGTTAGTAACTTTCTTGCCCCCACCCTGATTCTATAAAAACGTTGCGTGTTGTACAATTCCTCTGAGCTCCCCTCTGCTTGCCAGATGGGATGCTGCCCAATTTATGAATCATTTAATAAAGCCAATTAGATTTTCAAATTTACTCAGTTAACTTTTGTTTTTTAACAACCTCAAGGGTAATTCAGAAATCCCCCAATATTAAAAGATATTAATCACAGATTTTTAACTAGATAAGAATCCCTTTTAAATATATTTTAATATACAATACTTCAAAATAAGCAAACATTTCAATAATTTACAAAGTATAGCTAATGTTTCAATTAAAATAGATGATGAAAACCAAGGGGGTACCACCTGCAATAAAGCCAATATTTTCATTAAATGCCCTTCCGTCTCTCTATACTGATAATACCGTTAACTACAGGGCTTTCATTGTCATTCGTTGAGAAGAGCAAATAGGCTTCATATGAGGATTTTGAAGGTTTAGGGAAGCAAATTTTGCCACCCCAAGATATGTCTCTTTGGCATACTGATTATTTTAAGGTGGTTAATTTTAAGGAACTACGGACACAATAGAGACTCTGAAAACCGAATACAGGTCATCCTTTTGCAGGAGACATTTATAGGTAGAAGGGAAATCCATTTGGAAGGATGTCCCCCTCAGTAGCAGGGAGGTGGGGAGGTGACGAAATCTGTAGAAAATGTTATCTGTAGAGAATGCATGGACTGAAATCTGCCTAACAACTTTACTCTTCTTCGCTGTGCTTTCCCTGGTTAACCTCCCAAACTGAAAAGTTGTAGTCACAGCTTTACTCTGGAGGTGGACTGGAAATAGCTACTGTGCAAGTTAAGATTAGTGGTTCCATAGAACTTTGATTAATTTACAGGCTATCAGCCATGGGCTCACTTCTGCTTCTAATTTTGGTGTCTTCAGGAGGTTCCCTTAGAAAAATTGTCTTTTTAGAATCCTGTTTTGCTTGTACCTGGGATATGGGCTCCTTAATTCAGATTCATTGTCATCTGAATCCATATGCTTCATATCATCCTCAAATCCATTCCTGTTGTGGTTCCCTCAACACCCTCCCTGCTTTCAACACGCTATGGACTGCCCCTCCCCCATTATTTTCATGTCTTCTGTCATCTCAGTGCAACTTTTTGGGGAGGTGAGGTACATGCATGTTTATATCAAACAGCTTGTAAGGTAAATTCATGTTTGTATCAGATGGAATTAGATGTTTGGATTTACCAATGTCTTTTAGCATGTTAAATACTGTCATCTAATAAAAAGTCCACAGATTTATAGTAAGGTATACAAACTTGATGGCTTTTAAAAGCATTTACTTTAAAGTCTAAAATTAACTGATTGAAAGAAATACAAGGAAAGGGGTGCCTGGGTGGCTCAGTGGGTTAAGCGTCTGCCTTCAGCTCAGGTTATGATCTCAGGGTCCTGGGATCGAGCCCCGCATTGGGCTTCCTGCTCAGCAGGGAGTCTGCTTCTCCCTCTCCTTCTGTTCCTTCCCCCTGCTTGTGCTCTCTCTCTCAAATAAATAAATAAATAAAAATAAGGGTAAGTACTCTATAAGAGTTTAGCAATATATTACAGCCATTCCTAGATTCATGACTCAAGAGATATGTGGCCTTCAGTAAATTATATTCTCATTTGGTAAAGGGTATATTGCTAATATTATCTACCTCATGGAGTTAGGTATCACATGAAAGGTGCTCAGGAAATTTTTTCTTATTATATGTGTTCAATATATTTAGGTGCTATAATAATAATTATTATAATTACTATTTTTTTAATCTTTTTTTTTTAAAGATTTTATTCATTTATTTGTCAGAGAGAGAGAGCACAAGCAAGGGGAGTAGCAGGTAGATCAGGCAGAAGGAGAAGCAGGCTCACGCTGAGCAGGGAGCCCGATGTGGGACTCGATCCCAGAACCCTGGGATCATGACTTGAGCCAAAGGCAGATGCCTAACCAACTGAGCCACCCAGGCATCCCTATTATAATTACTATTAATCATACTATTGGAAGTAGTAAAGATGAGCAGATCAATGTATTTAGCCCAGTCGGTATGCAAATTTTTAATAGCCAGATTAATGGGGTCATGATTACACAGTGCTCTCCACTATGTTCTATCAAACTGTGGATGCCATTCTTTAGAAGGAACACTGGCAAAATAGCATGCATAGAGGAAGGCAACTTTTCACATATGGTGTCTACACATTTAACTCATTTGCCTCCCATCTGTTCTTAGCTACTAATGCCTCAGAGTGCTGAACACCAGAGCAATATGTACAAAGGATACATCCAGGGCAAGTGTGTAAAGGGCCTGGAAATCTTGTATGAAGGTAATTTTAAGGGAAAAATTTTAGGCTGAACTATTTGGGACAGTGCACCATTTCTGAATGCTATCCAAGAATGGAACTCAACGATCTCAACCCTGCCCTGTATTCTAACATCAATCAGCAGAGTAGCAAGAACGAGAAGGCTATGCTAAGTCAGCAGGGTGGACTGTTTGACATAGGTTCTTTGATTATTCCAGACAGTCTTGCTAAGATCCAACAATGTTCTTTATTGCCTCTCCAGATGAATAACTATGTGTTCGGAGGTAGGGCCGAATTCTGAGTCATGTTATTCCATCCCATTTTCTCTTTTTGATTAAGAGGAAAAAGGTCTTCAGAGTTATAGCTATAAGAAGTAACCTACCTTCAGGAAGGACCAGAGATGAAAAATAAGGGATACTGTTAGTGAGCCCTCTTGCTCAACTGTAGACTCCAACAGTTAAAACCAGAAATAGACAAGGCAGCTTAACTCATGCTCTAACTAAAATCCACTGTGCTTATTTCTTACCACACTTTTTAAACATTCCAACCACCAGACCACAAAGCACTGATAGCAATGGAATGTCTAGAAGACTTCACCTCACAGGTCCCCTTCCCTGCCCGTGACCATGAGATGAACACCTACTGACCCTCGTCCATGATCATACACTCCCCGCCTGCTCTCTTGCATGTAATCCCCTGCCCCTAATCTTTCCTTATAAAACTCTAGGTGTCCATCTTACTGGTGGAGAGGTCAGTTGTTAAGACTTGAACCTGCCACCTCCTCCAGCTGCCAGCACCCGAAATAAATTTCTGCCTTTCTCTTTTCCGCACCCTCGTCTCTTGAGTTATTGGCTTCTCTTATGACTAGTTTATCTGAGTTTGTTGGGCAACAGTGTTGACAAACTCAGTGAGGAGCTTTGCTTCTGATCTGTCCAGGCCCCCCGGGATTCCTTGAAACAGAGCAGTTGCCGGGACAGCACACCAGAGCTCACCCATTCATTTCCTGAGCTAGCAGCTGTGATAGATTGAGAGGTAATAATACAAAAAAAAAATGTTTAATTCTGACTGTGGCATTGCTATAAATACACTCTAATGTTCAAAAAATAAAAGCTTAGCTGTCAGAGAGCTCAATTTGATCTGTTCCATGAAAGTTAAAGGGGCATAAGAAACACAGTCTCCCAGTTTTCATCCATCACTGACTCAGAATCAGCCTGGAGGCCACTGGAGTATCTCCAGAAAAGCTCACAGAGGATTTCCTCAGAAAGCCTGTTTACCTCACCAATGCAATGACCCCAGATCCAGAGAGAATTTGAGATATAAGGAAAGCCAATCTACTGTTCATTGATCAAAAAAAATGGAGACCGGTGCCTTGTAGCATCTCTATACTTCATTTTTACTACCTCCAAGTCAAAGGTAGCGGAAGAGAGACGAAGGGGAATGAAGGAATGAAGGATCCTGAGATGACCCTTCCCTGAGTGTCTTTTGTTTTGCCTTCCAAATACGTCTTTCATTACCATTATACTGAGCTTTATGATGAATCTGTGCCTCCTAGGTGACATCCTTCACAGACTGACCACTTCCCAGGCACAGACACACACAGTGACCCAGCAGTTTTCTGACATAAAGAGAATGCCTACAACTCCCCAAACATTTCCTTGGGTGAGAGAATGAAATGGCTGTTCAGAGGATGATCCCTCATGAACTTCTCTCCCCTGAGTAAAAGAGGAGGAGACTTCCCTCCACAGATTTACCACATGTTTTAACCAATCAATGGGCACTGGTTAAATAACTTGGTACTATCAATGGATTTATGAAAGGTATCCATTGATTCTAAGCAGTAAGCTAAGCTTTTAAAATATTAATCATTGAGGGGCGCCTGGGTGGCTCAGTTGGTTAAGCAACTGCCTTCAGCTCAGGTCATGATCCCAGGGTCCTGGGATCGAGCCCCGCATCGGGCTCTCTGCTCAGCGGGGAGCTGCTTCTTCCTCTCCCTCTGCTGCTCTGCCTCCTTGTCCTCTCTTGCTCTCTGTGTCAAATAAATAAATAAAATCTTTAAAAAAAATATTAATCATTGAGATTGTCTGAATTTCCTGACTCTTTCCCTGGTCAGTTAGCAGCATCTTCATTGCCTCGGGACAAAATGGATTGTTACAGCAAGAAGAAAAGGGAAAAGAAACAGTATTAAGTTTTGTTTTCTTTTAACTCCTAAATTAAGATGTTCACAACAAAATGTATCCCCTGAGGAGAGCAGAAGACAGTTTATGGCATAACATATACAAAATAAGAGAGTAAAATGTGTTCCTTCCAAAGAGCTTGAGGGAATAGACAAGACTGACCAGGGATGGGGCATGACTTTGGAGGAGGTGGGGTTAAGCAGAAACCAGAGGATAGGACCTTGAGGTGCGGGTTGGGGGACAGGTTCCAATGGTATACTAGAGCTCACTTGAGACATCAACTATTAAATCTTCACGAGTTTTGTAAGTCAGCTGACTTCACATTGGTAACCTGGAATCAGCTATAGTAGGAATACATAACACAGAAATTGACAAGCACTATAATCTAGGGCCCGTCCCCCTCCTGGCACCTAATATTTACCAATATGCTACAGAATAAAATACAGTGAAATTTAAGAGATTGCATGTAGTCTGTGCCAGAGATTTGGAGGGAAGCCAAGCCAATGCCTGTGGGCCAACCCTTGATATTTAAATGAGTACATCACTAGAACAGCTATCACCGCTGTTTCACGGTACTCTAAGGGAAGGGCCTTCCGTGGAAAGCTACTATAAGTCCATTGTAAGCGGATCATCTAGCAGGAGACCCAAATATGCCACTCTCATTTGAATACTCTCAAGTGAAGAGGCCCTTACTCTGGGATCATTTATTAATCCTACAAAGGAATAATACCCGTCTTCATGCACTGTGCATACTTGGCAATTATTTAATTATTTGTGAAAGTTCATTTAATGTCTACATTCCCCACTTGACTATGAGTTCCATGAGTGGAGAGGTTGATTTATTTATTTTTTTTATGCTATCTTAAATTCTATATTTTATTTTTATAAATATTTTTACAACTATAATTCCCAAATCTTCCTGACTTATTAACTAGTGCATTATTGGTAATCAGTAAGTATTTCTTCACTGACTGACACATACATCTAAAAAACTCACAATACTTTAGAAAGAGGCAAAGAAAAAAAATACAGATAAATAGAATATCTCTGTGTGGGAATTTATAAAAAAACAGAATTTCTCCCCCACTAATTAATAAATTTACTATCTTTGTAATCAAAGTCCCATAGTTTTAAAAATGTTATAACTTAATGAGATGATTTTAAAATTCATCTGGAATAAAATTAACGATAGTCAATAAATATTTTATTATTTTTTAAATAAAATCTTTTATTTATTTTTAAAGGTTTTATTTATTTGATAGAGAGAGAGTACACATGCAGAGGGAAGGGCAGGCAGAGGGAGAGGGAGAAGCAGGCTCCCCCGCAGAGCAGGGAGCCCTATGTGGGGCTCGATCCCAGGACGCTGGGATCATGACCTGAGCCAGGACCCTGGGATCATGACCTGAGCTGAAGGCAGTTGCTTAACCAACTGAGCCACCCAGGCACCCTCAATAAATATTTTAAGAGAAGACTAATGTGAGGCAAAGTTTGCTTCCAAACTAAAAAGATGTTATCTGTCGTTTTAAGAATTAAAACCTTCCGCCGCGGGAGTCGTTGAGGAGCAGCAGCCATGGCTCTGTGCTACTCTATCTATGGCCGTGGGCCTCAACAAGGGCCACAAGGGGACTAAGAACGTGAGCAAGCCGAGGCACAGCCACCGCCGCCACGGGCGCCTCACCAAGCACAACAAGTTCGTGCGGGACATGATCCGAGAGGTGTGTGGCTTCGATCCCCTACCAGCGGCGAGCCATGGAGCTGCTCAAGGTTTCCAAGGACAAGCACGCCCTCAAGTGCATCAAGAAAAGAGTGGGGCACGCATCCATGCCAAGAGGAAGAGGAAGGAGCTGAGCAACATCATCGCGGCCATGAGGAAAGTGGCAGCCAAGAAGGACTGAACGCCCCCCTTCTCCCCAGTAATAAAGCTTTTTTGGAACTTAAAAAAAAACAAAAAACAAAGAAACAAAAACAAAAGTATGTGGCAAACTAATGAATGAAAACAAAAGAAAGCACAGAAAGGGACCTCAGCATGTAAATGAAAATTTGGTAATATATTTCAAATCAATATAGAAGGAGTTGATTAAGTAGTGATGGGATAAATAGTAAGCTACTTGGAAATAAATGGTGTCCTTGCCTCACATTATATACTAATCCTCAAATATAAAGAGAATATGACCATAAAATACTACAAAAAAAAGGGCAGGAGAATAACTCTTTAAGCACAACTTCTAGGACAGAATCATAAAGAAGTTAAAGATAAATACGGCTATGCAAAAAATATAATGATGCTGTATGTCAAAAGAAGAACATAAACTCTATGCAAAGGCCAAATGCTTTTCAAGAGGCAGTGAAGAGAGCCAAACACCTCTGTTGTGGGTCCTCCTAGGGTTCCTCTTGGTCAAAGAGCCAAGCTCTCATTTAATTTGCAGGCCTGAAGTTGGATTGAATCTATCATGTTTGCACTTGTGATTTGAGATGTTCTAATTTAGCCTTCCACCAAAATTATATAAAACTTGGACTATTAGAGATATGTCTGTTATGGGGAAATACAAATATTCATAATGATAAGTTGATAAACCCCAAGTACATTATTGGCTTTGTGTACCTGAGATTTACTGAAAGCCTGTCAACTGGCCAACTTTAACAAACAGGTTCACTTCCATTGAAAAATGTCAGGCTAAACATGTAATAAGGGATACTTTTGGATAATAGTAGTCTTTCTACCCTCTGAGTGAGACTTACTGGTAGTGAGCAACACAGTTAAACTATTTGGACTTGTTGGCTGCAGTGTACATATTCCAGATTTAAGAGTTTTATTTGACTAATAGGTAGTTCATGAAAATCTTTGCTCTCTTAGCCAGCATTCAATGTGGAGACTATAGTTTATGATTACATTTATTGACTACAGCAATGATAAAAGCAACAATAATTTGAAATTGCACTTATGTGGACCCTTCTAGAGTTAAACACATTTTGAAAAAAATCTAAATAATTCTGACCAAAAATTTAGGAGGTGGAACTCTATTACTCCAATCCCATGGAGAGAAAATTTTGGTAAGAAAAATACTGCATACTATTACTTTACTCTGAGCAATTCTGTATCATAAAGCACTAAGTTGTGTGCAAAAAAGAAGAAATCAAATATCATCACAGCAATTAGTATGATTTAATTCTGTTCAATGACAAATTATTCAATAATAACTCCATGGCATTTACTGTGCTAGATACTCAGGACAGAAAGATGAAGAAAACACTAGAATTCAAAAAATTCCACATTGTGATGGGTGCCTGGGTGGCTCAGTCGTTAAGCATCTGCCTTCGGCTCAGGTCATGATCCCAGGGTCCTGGGACGGAGCCCTGCATTGGACTACCTGCTCAGCGGGGAGCCTGCTTCTCCCTCTTCCTCTCTCACTCCCCCTGCTTGTGTTCCCTCTCTCGCTGTCTCTCTCTGTCAAATAGTAAAAAAATCTTTAAAAAAAATTTATAAAAAAATTCCAAATTGTTATTAAAATCAAATAAATATGCTATCTACCAACTTTTAAAAAAGATTTTATTTTTAAGTTATCTCTACACCCAATATGGGGCTTGAACTCACAAACCTGAGATGAAGAGTTGCACGCTCCACCCATTGAGCCAGCCAGCCACCCCATCAACATTTCTTTGCATATTTAAAGGTATATAAATGGACAAAGACTTGCTATACAGAAAACAAGGATGGCAGTATGTACGTGAGAAATATCCCCGTTAAAATACTTAAAAAGCTGTGTAGCAGAAGTTTGGTTCCATGTTGAATTTCTGAAAGGAAATTGGGTCTATTCAAAAGCTGAATCTATGCAGAGGCCATAACTGCTCTCAATACACAGCAGTTATGGTGTGTACTAAGTACTGATAGTAGAATAGACCCAAGGAGAGCCTGGAATAACTTCCTACTGGGACAATAAACGTTAATGTACTATCTCAGGAAATTCAGCAAGGGCCCAAGGACAAATGAAGTGTGAGGAGTAAAGAGAATGAAAAAGAGAAAGGAATATAAACCATTCTACTCAGCATAAGCCTCTATATAAGAAGTCCATAAATAAATCAAATGCTAAGAAACATAAACCTGCAGCAGGAATTTATTCCAAATGAAAATAATTTTATGGGACAGTCCAAACTAAATTAAAAAAAAAAAAAGCCAATTAGAATATCCAGAGACAAAAAAAAATTTTATTGGAAGTATGCAATAAATAGGTACAAAAATATAAATAGGTAGATAAGAAAATGAATAAATAAGAAGTCTTGGAAATGAATCATATTAGCTACTTTTTAGGGAAATAAAATAGATGAAATGGACTGATATAGATGAAGGAAAGACTGATGAATTTGAAGGAGATACCGAATACTTCATGTAGAACTTGACCCAGAAAGGAAAAGGGATTTAAAATAAAAACATAAAGAAGTATTAAGAGACAGAGACAGGGAGGACTAAGAGACCTCAACAATCATATATGAGTTCCAGGAGAGTGTACTGAAAGACTAGCAAGGAGACAATATTTAAAATATTGTTACCTAAGAACTCAAGAATTGACGACCTGTGGACTCATATTAAAAGTGCGCTCTTAGTGTTAAATATGATAAATAAATATATACCCATGCCTAGACACATCATAGAGACACAAAGAATATAGAAATAAAGATAAAATCTAAAAAGCTATCAGGGAAAAGATTATTTACAAAGGAACAACACATGAGTAATAACAGTCATTGGAAAATAACGGAGTCCTGATATCTTCAAAGTGCTAATAACCATTACCCTGAAATTTTATATGTAGCTAAACTATCAAAGAAGAATGAAAGGTCCTATCTTAGCATTTTCCAGCAAAGTCCAAGAAATCTTACCTCCCCCAGAAAATCCTCACTAAAATCACTATGTAGGTATGCTTGAGAAATTAGGTATATCGGAAAGAAGAATGAAACATAGCATAAGAAGGAACATGGCATAAGAGAAACAGAAGTGGGCATGAAAGTGGGAAAAAAATGTCAGAAAATATAGTCAACTATTAACTGCAAAATATGTGCACATACATGCACATGCACACAAACACTAAAAGTAAACAGTGGACAACAGTAACAAGATGGATGGGACAATGGGGAGGTTCAATAAGTAAGCAGTTTGGCTAAAATGCTAGAAATATAAAGCAGTAGCCAAAAATGTGTTCAAGAATAATGGTAACCACAATTATTCCAACAAAAGAGTAGGAAAGTAGCGAGAAAAGGAACAAAGGAAGAGTATGACATCAACAAGAAAAAAGTCCAAATACATAAATAATTACAAATTATGTAAATAGATTAAACACAGAGATTATTAGAATTTCTAAAAATATCACAGATCAGGTGAAAATAAAGGGATGAAAAAGACTTGTCAGCAAATTCCGATCCAAAGAAAGTCAACGTAACAATATTAATACCATTCAAACAGAATTTAAGTCTAAATGTACTCTTAAGTATAATGAGATTAAAAAATTATAGGACCTGAGGGGGCCTGAGTATAACTTAGAAAGCCTTATAGATATAAGGATGCAGAAAAAGCATTTCATAAAATTGAATACCCATTGATGATACAACTTTTAGCAAATAAGAAATGGAGTTTTATAAACATGGTTTTAAATTAAAAAACTAATAGCTGACTTATTCTTAAGATGAAGCTTGAAAGCATTGACTTTAAGATAAGGATCATGACAAATACATCATCCTCATGACTTTTCTATTATATTCTATTGTAGGTCAATGCTATAGGCTTAAAAAAAAAGATGTAAAATGAGAAAACAAAAGCTGAAGCTAAAACTGTTTTTTAGACAATATACTTGTCTATTATAATAAAGCCATGAAAAAAAAAATAAAGCCAAGAAGTTTTCTAGATTCAAAGTCAAGAAAAACAACAATAATACAATATATTTATATGTGCTTATTATGTACTATATACTCTTACAAGCAATTAAACATTAATTTGGGTAATTCTCATAATAACCACTGAGGGGGTAGGTTTCAATATTCACATTTTGTAAATGAGGAAACTGAAGCATGGAAAGGTTAAATCATTTTCCCAAGGATATACAGCTAGTGAAATGGGAGAGCTGGGATTCAAACCCAGGTATTTTAGGTCCAGTGTCTGGGCTCTAATCGCACATGCCACAATACTCTATACCCCCAGAAAGAACCAATCAGCAAATGTAGTACGAAATCAAAGGATTACAATAACATTAGCAATAAAGATAGCTAAGAATAAATATAAATAACATGTGAGTATTTTATGGATAAAATTACCCAAAAATTTGCAAAATAAATGACATAAAAAGAAACCTGAAGCTATGAAGAAATATATGTGTTAATTTTGCTAAATTTATGCTAAATACAATTGCAATAGATATTTTGAAAGAGTTTTCAGTGGAATTTTATGAACTTTGATAAAAATGTGTAAGAAAGTAAAGCACCAACAATAGCTAAGAAATATTTGAATATTTGGGGAGAAAAACGAGGTGGGAAGGTTTGTCTTACATGGTATGGAGATCTGTTATGGCTATCAGGAAACAGCATGATTAAGACAATGGGGTACTGGACAGGGAGAGGGAGACCAATCAGAACAGAACACAGAGCTTGGAAACAGATCCAAACATATCTGGAAGCATGGATAACTGCCAACGGGGGAAAAAGATCGACCGGTCAATGAATGTTGATGAATGGGAGTGCAGAGGTGGCTCCCTGGTGAGACTGGGAAGGACAATAAAGGGCCTTCAACTTCCTGTATTGTTTCATTTAAAAACAGTAACACACTGAAAAAATAAAATAAAATAAAATAAAAAACCAGTAACAACAGAAACAGCATGAAGCAATGTTAAGATTTGATGAAAGTGGATGGATAGATGGTCGTGTGCATATGATTCTTTGTAGACATTTCTACTATTTGAAATACTGCACAATAGTAAAAGCAGGATAGCTATAAATAGATTTATAGATCAAGAAGACATTGGACAATATTCTGCACCATTTCTTAGAGTTCTCTGAAGGCTAGAAATAGAAAATTGTCTTATCATGACACAGAATTCTATCTCAAAACATTCAATATCATATTTAATATTAAAGCACAAGAGGAATCCCCTTAAAAATCCAGGGGGGAAAGGACATCCATTTTACAACCATTAAATAGTATTATTCTGCAAATTCTAGCATGTGCAATAGCAGTAAACATAGAAAAGGAATAATTATTATAAAAAGAAAGACAAATATATTAGTTGTGGGTGGAATTAAATATCTAGTAAATACAGGAGAATACTGAACATTATATAGAGAAAAGCTCAGCAAACTAGCATAAGGCATGATAAATATGCAGAACCCAACGGCATTATAATATCTGAGCACTACCTCAAAAGTGCTAAATGAGATGGAATATGACTTACTTACAATATTAAGGGAAATATGAGATACCTAGAAGTCCTCTGATCAAGACATACACAAGAACTTTAGAGAACAGCTTGAGCTACTGTAGAAAGGGATGGAATAAAACAGAAAAAAAAAATAGAATAAGGGCAGGGATAGCACATATCGTTTTCTTTAAAATATCACGAGTAGGTTGGAAATGGAATAATTATTCAATTGAAGTGCTGACCCAACTGATTACTCTTCTGGAGGGACAAATATTTCACCCTATGTGAAAATAAGTACCATGCAGATGAAAGATATGGATAAGTTAACCGAATTTAACTACTTCCTTACTGAGCCCCTCTATGTTTCTTCCTTTGTCTCAAATGCACACCCTCCCCCACCCACTCTTCACCTGGCTCACCCCTAAGAATCCCTCATTGCTTAGGTTAGCTATTAATTTCTCCAGGAAGCCTCCCTGGAGCCCTTGCTACAACCGCCAAGACTGACTTTGACCTCCATCATGCCTACGCATGTCCCTACCCTAAGACTTCTCTCACCAGACTGTAATCCTCTCAGGTCTGTAATCAGAAGTTCTGTAAGGTTAGGCACCATGTCTTCGTCATCACTACAGCCCTGGTGCACTTCCGCTCAATGTCTAAACAAATACATCCTGCCCCAAAGCTCCCTTCCTACTGTCTCCCCTTCCTGGTAGCCCTCTGCATTCTCTTCTGGCAGCTCCTCATCCTAAGGGCTGAGGTTTTCGAGAGAACCTGATAAAGTTTCAGAGCTTGCATCTAGAATGTTCTCAAACAGCTGTTTGCTTGTGGATCTCACCGAAATGGACCTCACCGAGATAGCTTTTGAAAGCTATCCCTCCTCTCTCTTTAGCCCTTAAAATCTCTTCGGCACACAGGTTGTCCTCACAGTTTTTATTTATTGCTTTGACTTCTGAATAGTACTTTTCCTTTAAAGATAGTCAGACACTCAAGTGTCACCTCCCTCCCAACAGTAGTTCAGGGTTTTGTTGTTAGTGATGACCAGCAGATGACTCCAGTGGCAGCTCACTTTGTCTTGCCACGGTCTCCTCTGGACAATACCGGGACGCAACACTCACAGCCTCACCACCACCGTCTTGTTAGGCTTAAATCAATCACCGCACAGCCAGAGTTCTCCAATCTCCCTCACGCCCAGGTCCTAAAGCCAAGTGGTTTTGTAGGTAGTAAGGCAGATCCCTTGAGCACCACCCTTTGGTTCCCCTCCCCTCTTAAGAGTTCCACTGCCACTACACCTCACGGCCTCAAAACGGCTTGAAAGTGGCCTTTTCTCACCCAAATCCGTCTCAAAATAGTTCATTCTCCCCGAGGTGCAGCACCTGCAGTCTTGAGACTCCTTTTAAACGTTAGGTGTTCCAAGGTCTTTATGTACAAATCACCACTGCTTATTTCCCAATATTCCTTGTTATACAATCGTTCTACCTTCCAGTGACACCAGAGTCATAATTACTTGTTGAAGAAAATGAGCAGATGTTTCCGATCCTTTGCATGTTTCACGTTGTTTGTTCTGATGGTGGAACCAATTTGGCCCTTCGGCTTCCATGCTGAAATCCTGTCCATCCTTTCTCTTCCCCCTCCCAAAACCCAGCCATTCCTTACCCTTCCAACCAGGTGGGATCTTGCTTTCTCTCAACAAACATAGTACTTTCTATTGCCTTTGGAGGAATTATGCATTACTCTAACATGAATTCTTGCCCTTTAATTACATGCTGTTCCCTCTCGTCTTGGTGATAAACTTCTTGGGATTCTGTTTTAGAATTTTTTCTTTCCTTTACATGTCTTGTGTCATGCTTTGCTATATAGCAAATGTTCAAGAAAATTGGTTGAATTGAAAATAATTATCTATGGGCTTTCATTAAAACCTCATTTTTAAATTAAATAGACTTACTCATATCTAAATAAATCTATGGTAGGGTTTTTTTTTATTGCTTTTAATTTTATTCAGGACTGACAAGGAAAAGAGTTCTTGATCTGTGCAAACTGTATTTTAAAAATTACCTCTGAAAATAACAATTAAAATACTACTTTAATACAAAGTAATTTAAACTATTTTAGGTGCAGAAAAACATTAATATTGTAGGGCATAAGAGTAAGATGTTAGAGTAGGTGAGAAAAGGAACAATATAAATTCATTGTGTGCTTGCTTAGCAACCTAAAAAAAAAAAGAACAAGCCTTTCAGAAATTGAAGTGAAATGATAATCATCACATCTGGTCTTTTTTAAAAAGCTAGTCAAAGTCACAGCTATGCTATAGAGCAAAGAACCCAACCCAGCACTGAAGAAAAAATATGGCTCCAGAAAAATGTGATCCTAATTAAAAGACGATTAAATCGTGTCTTGATAAAAAGCTTTATTCATTTCAGAACTTTCATAAAGTTGTACATTGTTCTTCCAGATCACTGGTTTCAAAACAAGGGTGCACATCAGAATCACATATGAAACTTAAAAAAACAAGAAACAAGAACAAGTAAATTATTGTCTTCTACTGGGAGGGGAGGGGAATGTGTACATGCATTTTTAAATATCTACAGAAGTGATTCTGATTTATACCCCTCTGGCAGGGGCAGGGTTTATGGGTCTAAAGCTATAGGGGGACGGGGCCCTTTAGGAAAAAGAATACAAAATTAGGGAGTAAACCCATGTAAGTGGGGAACAGGGGTCCTGAAGCTTAACTCTCATTAGTCTCAAGTAAACCTGCCTCTATCTTAGGATGACCTTGATCACAGCACCCCTTTAGACTGGCTATGGCATGAGTCTATTACTATGTTTTTGTTGCCAATAATAAAATATAATGAAATAATTTTCATTACCAATAAAAAAATAATAGCCAACACTATTATTTACTGAATATTGCTCTCTCACTATGTGCTAGATATAGTGGTCATCCCTTTAAATGGATATTTAATTAAACTTTCACAACTTGATGAGATTAAGCACAACTAATTATCCTGCTCTTTGAATGTGGAAACTACGGCTTAAACAGTTAGCTAACCGTTAAGGCTGAGATTTAAACTATTAACTCAATTGCTTAGAGATAAGTATCTGGGATCAAGACTATAGATACTGTTTCTCAAACTTCGTTCTTTTCAGTAGTATAACCACTGAGTATGGATTCATACCCAGACATGGCATTCTGCCAATATTTACTGTTTTACCTCGTTAGATGGGAAAAGAAAGCATAGAGGCAGCAAAACAAATGCGTCAATTGAAGTCACTAAATCAAAGGACTGTTTGACATTTTATTTTAACTTCAACATCATCACACTTTGACTTGGCCCGGAAGCCACGGGCCTGCAGTTCAAACAGTCTTTCACCAGATGGCTCCCTTGCTATCCTCAGTTGCAACTTATATAATAAAATCCTACATCACAATTGTAAAGTTGCAAATCTTTAGGAAGTTATGTATTTCTTGTTGGTTTTTGAGCCTTTCTAAAATCATGACTATCTGATTAAGTCGCTACCAGGCACTTTTTGCAAACAAGAGTCTTTTATATTACCTATATGGAAAGCTAAAAGTTGAGAGGAAATTCCCTTGGTAAAGGAATTTTGCCAAAAAACCCGATAAGAATCTACCTGCGTGTTGTTTCCTAACTCCCCCACCTTTTTCTTTGGTACATTGGAAGTACATCCCATCTCCTTTTCACCCAGGCAAAGAAGAGCTTGGTGAGGTGGCAGGAGGAGGGAGAAAGAGATCCTGCCAGGGGAGAAGTAAGAGCACATTTAGTCCTAGAGCGCTGCTCCCATGCCCTGGTGAGAAGATCCCAAGTGAGGACGACCAGGGAGGAGGGAAACAGCTTATCTCAAGTCCGTCTGAGTCTCCTAAGGCCTGTCACAGACAGCACATCGAACTGGTTTTAGATTTAATTCTGTGTTTTTTTTTAAAGATACGCATTTTTTAAAAGATTTATTTATTTTGGAGAGAGAGTGGGTGTGAGCATGAGTTGGGGGAGGGGCAGAGGGAGAGAGAGAATCTCAAGCAGACTCCCTGCTGAATGGGGAGCCCAGCACGGGGCTCCACAGATCTTACAACCCATGAGATCATGACCCGAGCCGAAACCAAGAGTAGGTTGCTCAACCAAATGAACCACCCAGGCGCCTCATAAAGATACGCATTTTTGATAAAACATGACCATTAAATGTTGGCCAACTACTCTGTCTGAAGCTCAAGCCAATAAACAGAGATCTATTCAAGGTGTAATGAAATATTTCTATAAATGGCTGCAAATTCATGTGCTATTTAACTGCCTATTATCTGATTCACCCTTTATCCCAAGAAAGGAGAAAAATGACCTGGTAGCACTAAAGAAATGGGGAACTGCTTCTAGTAGAAAATATAAACGATGAGTGTCCCACTTTTTTTTTTCTCAAAGAGAGAGAGAGAGAGCTTGAGCACACATGGGAGGGGGAGCAGGCGTGGACAGAAGGAGAGGGAAAGACGGAATCTTAAGTAGGCTCCATGTCCAGAGCACAGCCCCATGTGGGCTCAATCTCAAGACCCTGAGATAATGACCTGAGCCAAAATCAAGAGTTGGATGCTTAACCCACTGAGCCACTCAGGTGCCCCAAATTTTCCCATGTTTTGAGGGAGATTATAAATCAGGAATCTGAACTTCTATGATAATAACACATTTCCTGGAAATCATACTTTTAACGGTTACTGGTAACAGAATTTTCCAATAGGAACTTCAGTATAATTTGATGTCATATTCCTGACCATACATGGTATCAAATAATAAACTACAAAAGCAATAAATAAGGGGGCCTGGCATGCAATTCTTGATCTTGGGGCCATGAGTTCAAGCCCCATGCTGCGTATACAGTTTACTTATAAAACAAAAAACAAAAGAAACCAAGCAACAAATAAATTATACCATCTATCAGCAAAGATTCTCTCATTGACCAGAGTTTGGTCAGGTTCTTTTGAGCTCTCTGTTTTGACTAAATCTTGGGCTACTGTGTCCTTCCTTATAAAGTCCAGTTCTAGCACGAATCCTGCTAAGCCAGTTTAGACATACTCCCCCGTCCTAAATATCTGATCACTCTCCATATCCGATCGGGTTCCTCATCCTCCACCATTGCCAAGGTAATATCTGAACATCCAACAGGCCTTCAGCAAGGATCTTGATGGTTGTTTTAGCCCAAATTCTCCCTTACCCCTAATGTGTTCACTTAGTAATTTTCTATCCGCTGACTCCTTCCCTGCTCTTTGGCTATAAATTCCCACTTTGCCTTGTTGTGTTCAGAGTTGAACCCAATCTCTCTCCCCTAGTACAAAAGTCCACGGCAGCGGTCCTTATACTTATCACAACGGTCCTAAAGAAAATTTGTCTTACCTTCTTTAACAAGTGTCATTAATTTTTTCTTTAACACTATAAGCGGTAAAATGATAAAACTATATAATTAGTCTATCATCAAACCACCCTAAAAGTAATACAATAGACACAATAAATGCAAAAAATTAAATTTTTCTGCATTTTAGAAAGTTGGATCTTGGTAAACATTAATAACCTGAATGGCCGAAAAAAACTATACTATCTTTGATTTGCAATCATTTTCCTAAAATAAGTCTAACACCCTCATTCAAATTTATTTTCAAGTATACTGAGGTCAGTATGGCATAATGGTTAAGACTATAGGTTCTAGAGCCCAAGTCTCTGGGTTTGAATGCTAGCTTTGCCCCTCTAATTCCTGAGAAAGTAACTAAAAACTCTCCGTGCCTTAGCTTCCCCATTTGTAAAAGAGGAACGAGGATTATGTGATATAATAGACATAAAGGTCTTAGCATGGTGACTGACCCACAGTGGCGAGTAGTCAGTGAATATCAGACAGCTAAAGTCCCTTTCCTGGCCATAAAAAGTCGCTTTCATGGCTCAGGTATTGCCACCGATGCTCAGAATCAGTGCCAGCTACTGATAAAAATAATGGTGACGTTGAAGATGATTTTGCTTTTTCCCTTGAAACATGTTTAAAGTTACAAGGAGTTGAGCCCACATTTTCTTGTCAGGTTCCTCCCTTTGCAGATTATGCAGTGGGACAAAAACAGCTATTGAACCAATAAAGTAATCCCAGAAATGAAGTGCTGGAAGTTACTGCACTCACTGACACAGCCAAGCAGGCCTTAGCGCCTCTCAGAGGATCTCCGCCTTCAAGAGCAGTGGTCAACCTCGTAACTATCAGAGCAGAGGCCGTTGTTTTAGAAGAACTACTTGGACATCTCTCAGAAGATTGCTAGGCAGGCTCTTGTCTGAGATGGCCTATTAGTTTTCCATATTCACAATGCAAGGTGCCATGAGTTGAGGGAGAAAAGGCATCTGAATTTTTTTAAGGTGCCTGCATTTTTAAACTATTATTATTTCTTATTATTTTTCAAGATTTTATTTATTTGACAGAGAGAGACACAGTGAGAGAGGGGACACAAGCAGGGGGAGTGGGAGAGGGAGAGCCTGAGCTGAGCAGGGAGCCCGATGTGGGGCTCGATCCCAGGACCCTGGGATCATGACCTGAGCCGAAGGCAGACGCTTAACGACTGAGCCACCCAGGCACCCTGGCATCTGCATTTTTTTTAAACAAAACTGGGAAATTTAAGAGTTGAAATGATCCACAGAATTCTAACTGCATCATTCATTAAACAAACATGGAAAACTGAGACCAAGAAAAGTCAAGTATTGGATGGTCACGAGGGAGCATAAGTTGAAGACATAAAATGCAAAGTTTTCAAATGCTGAATGTCTATATTTAATACAATTTAACTTGAAATTAAGGAACTAGGCTTGCTTTGGCTATCGCCTTGGGGCAGTAAGGCAAAACTCATCAACTACGGCCTGTGTCAGACAGAAGAGAGAGTGTGACAGCCAACCTATCTGAAAGATGCATAATTATCCAGATAGCGACCCTGAGTGTTGACAGCTGAAGTCGAGTCATTTAGATGAAAGAACACATCACCAAAACCATTAAGGGGCATTGATTAAATTCACTTTAAATTCAACAGCCACTGGCATCTTTAAGATTCATCTCCGCTAGGAGATTAGATTCCCGTGCATTCTTGGATTTTGACAAATTAAATTTCCTCAAACTAATTTATTTGTGCATCTCATTTTTTGTAAAGATATACTACAGAAGAAAACCAAGGATGTGCATTTACATGCTTAAAAACTATACTGTCAACATCCAAATGGTAAGGCCGTTTTAGCCTAAATATCATACAAGGTTTTCTCACACACATGGTAAAGGTAGATGGCTATACTTTGCTTAATTCAGAATTGATAAGTAACAAGAGTGTTGAAGGGCACATCAGAGTCCAGTGCTTTCTAAGCCGATTTTCTGCCAATTACTTGTAAATATTCCAAAGGTAATAATGGCAGAGCCCCTTTACCTAGAAAGGTGGAGTCTAGAACTAAGTCCTTAACCATTAGGAGGGAGAAATAAACAGTTATCATCAGCTCACTCACGATTTATGGTAAAACATATCCATTCTACTTTTTTCAACATAGGATGCAACACAGAGGTCAGAGGTTACAAGTGCCAACACTGTAGCCAGGCTCTGTGGGTTTAAAACCTTACTAATGCCATGTACTTGCTGCACGATTTAGGCATGTTATTTAATTTCTCAGTGCCTTGGTTTGCTGATCCAAAAATGGGTATCTTCTTCTCAGTTGATTCCCAAAGTAACATGGAAAATGTGTTTTACGACTTGCTTATACCAAGACTCAGAAATGTTAAGTAAAACACATAAGGGCTGATCAGAAGTCATAGCCAGTGCTACGCACAGACCTGTCTGACCTCCGAGTCCTGCCCTGCTGCTGAAGCGAGCTGCCTGCCCTTGGATGCAGCCCACCACTGCCTGTCCCACCACAAATAGACACTCACGCATGCACAGATCCACGTATCTGCTTTATATCTGTTTGAAATTCATAAGGTTTAATTTAAAGAAGATTCCAGGGGGTGGAGGGTGTGGAGGGAGTATGAAAACCACTGATCCACGCCAGGAAGCATCCTCACGTCTTAATTTCTTGCACACCCTCATTGGACCTTCAAGTGAAGCATGAACACATGCAAAAAAGAGGTAATTAGGAGAAGGCCTGATCTTGCCCTAAATGTGGACTCCTTTGCCCTCAATTCAGTCTATTAGGAAAGCCCAACTCTGGAAGGTAATAGGACTGTCTCAAAGATAGCTCAGAACAACAGCTACAAAAAATACTATCTCCTTGCTTCTGTAGCAATTCAGAGCCTATAGATGGAGAATATGGGAGGATTTTCCACTTAGGAGAGGGAAGCAGACTGAAATGCACTAATCCGTGACTAACTCTACTTCTGTTATCCTTCTACTAAGCCTACTCACAATGAATTAAGGAGAAAGAACTTCTGGGCCTCCATCCCCACTCTGTGTCCACCGGTTAGAAACAAAGATCCAAAGTGAAAGCAAGTAATATAGAAAACTGGAAAAGAGATACCATCTTTTAGACTCCTTTAAAATTATACCTCCCACTCCTAGTCTATTTTCCTAGTCTATTTTTTTCCCACAGCTATATAATTAACATGTAACATGCCATATAATTTAGTTCCTTGTTAAATCTCTCACTAGTTTTTTTTATGTCTGTTTGTTTGATGTATTCCAACCATCTAGACACTACTTAATAGTTGCTCAATAAATATTTGCCAAGTGACTAAATGAATAAGAGAAAGAGAGCATCTCTGAAAGTGGTATACTGCAGAGCCCAGAGTATGTCTGAAAACCATGATAGGAGGGATTAAAACATTAGGTCTATAAATCTTGAGTCTAAAGCCACCAAAAAATGAATACACTGGGATCTAAAGATGAAATTAAGTAAAGAAAAAGAGATGGGTAGGATAACGTAATATTGAAAGAAAACTGTGCGATTGCAAAATTAAAATCTGTATTTAAGATAATTAAGGAGAACTGAAATAGTAAAAATTCTAACCATTGCTGTAGCTTACAGAACACAAAAGAAAGTCCAGAATTACAGAAAAAAATAAAGGTAGAAGGAATTTCAATGTAAATAATATACAGAGAAAACTGAGAGCAAAGAACAACACAAAAATTGTCAGTGTCTCTGGAGGTAGAAAAACAATCATTAGAATAGAATAATCAAAAACGTAATTAAACAAAGGTTAAAAAAAACTTAACAAAACAAATGAAACCACTGCAAGATTAAAAGAAAATCTTCAAATAAAAGAAGAGACAGGGAGAAAATGTTACCAATAAAGGAAGGAAAATCAGGTCAGTATCAAACTTCTCCTGTCTAACAGCAAATGCCAAAAGACAATGCAGAAATACCTTCAGGGTTGTGATGGGGGAAAGTTGTGATTCCAGAATTTTATATCCAACAAAATTATCTTTCACGCAAGAAAGCCATTTGCAGATGTGCAAATATTTATTCCACTCACGTAGCTTCACTGAAAAAATGGTCTCTCTGACAACTTACATAAGCTAATAATTGTGAGATAAATCCTCATAATAACAAGGTATTTTTATGGCATGCTGAATTCTGTCTCTCACTGTTTGAGTGACATATGTTGGATCTTATGTTGGATTATACAACAATTTAGATGACTGGATCATGTTGCCTAGGGAATAATGAACAAAATTGTTTTTTCCCTTTTACAACGGTAAAGCAGCTCAGTATATAACAAGTAGCCATTACAAATGACAAGTAGATTAAGGAATGGCTTTCTGGATCTTTGAAGTTCATATTAAAAGATCTGAGCCATTGTTTTATTTTTAGTTTTTAATTTGAAAGATTAATAACCTATCCAATGACAGATATCTTATGCCAACCAGCTTAATTTATAATATCCATAAGGATCACGTTAAATATTTCTAAAAAATCAGTGATTATGATATGATATCAGCTATGTCAACTATATCAAGTAAGCACACACAGGAACATGGCTATAAGGAAATGTAGTCATAGCTACTTTCCTTTTTTATAGTTTTCTGTATTTTTCTATTAATCATATGTTACCATATTAGAGAAAAGATCAATCTAAATCTGCAATTTGATCAATAAAATAGTCACAATCATGATTTTTTTAAAAAAACAAGCATAACAGGACTGTTAAAAAGTAGTATTGGATCAAGGAAATGTGAAATTATAGATACATATATATACACACATATATATACACACACACACATATATACAGATACAGATATATTATCTATATATGTATATATACATATATAGATATGTTACATAACATTTAAACATCAGTGTTGCATTGTTCCTAGTGACAAAAAACTAATGACCATAAAGGGGTAGAGATACAATGTATCATTAAAATGGAATACTGTGCAGCTGCTAAAATAAAGCAAATCTTTAGGAAGTAATAAGAAAAATCTTTCAAGGGGCACCTGGATGGCTCAGTGGGATAAAGCCTCTGCCTTCAGCTCAGGTCATGATCTCAGGGTCCTGGGATCGAGCCCCGTGTCGGGCTCTCTGCTCAGCGGGGAGACTGCTTCCCCCTCTCTCTCTCTGCCTGCCTCTCTGCCTACTTGTGATCTCTCTTTCTCTGTCAAATAAATAAATAAAATCTTTAAAAAAAAAAGAAAAGAAAAAATTTTCAAGATCATTATTACAAAGAAATAGCAAAGTAGAGAATCACTTTCACTTGTAACATAAAGGACACTGTATATGTATGTTAATTACACCCCTACATGCCCCCACACACCCAAATGATGTTCAGAATAATAAGTAACAGTGGTTGACTCTGTGTAGAGGATGAAATTGGGGATCAGCTGCAGGCAGGACACTTGGCTGTCACTCTGTAATTTTTACACTGCTTATTTGTTTCTCATGCGTTTGTTTAATCATGTACATGTACTCCTTATTAAATTTTTAAGTAAAGGTATGCAGCATTTGATTTTAAGTAAGCATACCAATAATTCCTCACTATTTTCATGCCCAATGTTGCCATGCAAAAGAATATTATTTCTTTTCTATACTGACATAAACAAAAACCCTATCTCGAGTTGCCTTGATTTATATTTTTCCTAGAGTTTCTATGGATTTTGAAAGGCAATTAGCATGGCACATCCTTAGACTTTGAGCAAACATTTATAAAAGTCAAGCAGGAAACACTGCAGAAAGACAAAGAGTTTTATGAAATATAATTTATAATCAGGTCTATGCTATTTTTTTCTTTTGAATATTACCCATATTGAGTATCTTTATTATAACAACCTCCTTTCTATTATCATAGGTCTGCAATTTCCACTCCCTATGATATCTCCTGAGGAATACATTGGCTCCTTTTCC
>CM052893.1:24140584-24172868 GCA_028534135.1 Potos flavus
TTTTTTTTTTTTTTTTTTTTACTTTGAGATAGTTTCACTGATGAAGTCATTGTATAGGGAGGTGATTTGGGAACACAATCTCCTTCCATAATACAACAGGAGCCAAAATTACATGCAATAAATAAAAAAGTCCTATTCTAGTGATGGCGTTAAGGGAGACAAAGTTTGGGAAAGCAAATTAAAATACAAAATATATTTTCTTATAATGTTTAGTTTGTTTGAATATCAAGTAACCTTTAAAGGAGGGGTATTCAATGAGTATATTTGTTTATGGTATTAATTAGGGCTATCACCAAATATCTGGGTTCTTCCGAGCTCAGGGTAGGGCTGCTTTTCTCCACTTAGCCTCTTAAAAGTTAGTTTGGCCAATGTCACGTGAGTGAAAACAACGTGCACACTGACATGAAACTTGATTAGCCAGTGTGCAGTTTCCCATGCTCTGCTCCTTAGGCCAAAGGAAAGGACAGGAAAGGACACTGAACAAGGAAAGAGCTATCACCCTGTCTCTGAACAAAAACACTGGGCAGGGCCCTCCTGTCAATCCACACTGAATATATAGTATGAATAAAAAATAACCCTTTATTTTGTAAAGCCACCAAGATATGAGGATTGTTTGTTACAGAAAATAAACACATCCTAATATAAAAGCATACATTTTTAAAAAATCCTATAGAAAACAGATTTACACAAATATTAATTTTTATGATACTCAGCTAATAGTAGCACCTCAAGGGTACATTGTATATTATTTTGATGATCACACTTTGGATTATCGACAGATCACTTAAATAACCAATCAAATCATTTCTTTAAATTAACTACATGAAGTTAACTTACAATTATGTTCACTACATGAAGTAACTAGTCAAATCTGGCACTTAGTGTTGTGAGAATAACTGGTTTGAGCAAACCTTAATAAGTTATGTGGAGGCAAACATTTATGTATTATTATAAGAATGAAAATGTATGCATTCAAGGTTTAAGCAAAAATGTATTTCTCTGTTAACAATACTAATATAAATAAATGTGCAAAAAATAATTTTGGCTTATTTTAATAATTAATAAAAATTACTCTAATAAAGTCAGCTTACTCTAATATACTGTCATTCAGGATGCAAGCTATTTTCACATCCATAATCTTATTTAACTTTCCAACAACTCTGCAAGAAATACTAGCCCCACTGACACGCGAGAAAATTAAGGATAATAGAATGGTGACTGGCTCAAGAATACAACCTTAGCTAGTGGCAAAAACAAAAACCTGAACTTAGATTTTCTGCAGTGATATCTGATATTCCTTCTACTATATCATTCCTTTAAAAAACAGGGAGAAATATTTTCATCCTAAGCTGTACTCTATGAATAAAGCTAAGTGAAGTATCTACATAAAAACTTTCAGCACATTATTTAATTGTAGTACAATGTATATTAGGTTATGCCCACATCTATTTTTTTTATTTAAAGCATAACTTCCATAATCTACAGGCGCCACTGAAATTAACTATGAAAACATGCATTCTTTGAATAAGTTACTTGGGCAGATTATGACTTATTTCATACTCCCTTTCCTTTTTTCTTCTCTTGCCACTTGCCCTTGGAAATTTCACTTTGTTAGCATCTTCAAAGAGGGGAACCTAAGCTTAGAAGGAAGAGGTACAGCACGTCAACTATTCGTTGTTGTTTTAATGATAAAGTTGAAAGGGGAAGAGGTTTAAGATTAGTAATTAGTGTGTATTTTTGGATGAACCATGACTTTTGATTGTTCATATAATCAATACTCCCCCCAATGCTTGTTAGAACCAAGAGTTGGCTGCATGAAATTCCAATTTGAAGTTAGAATTAGTTGTATCTGTAATGTACTTCATGCGCGCCACAACCACCATACTTGCAGGTGAACCTCATCTGGGCCAGGTACTTCTGTTGTAAATATCATGCTACATTCATAGTACCACATAAATAACAAAGCCGATTGTCCAAGAGTAAGTTTGCACAAGTCTAAAAAATTTCACACACATACACAAAGGACTGGGAAGACAACAAATACGTAGCATAATTACTAGCTGCAAGCAGACAGGCCCAGACAAATGTTATTATGTTCCTTCTTCATCAAATGAAATATTTGAAACAGTTACAAAAAGTATTTTTCTGATAATCATTTCACCTAGTTTTAATCCCATTCAGAGCAATACTTGCATGTATTTGGTGGTCGGTCAGATGCTCTATAAAATCCAATATAATCTATGATAAACAGTGCTACATGTCAATGGTTGAGAAGGGGGAGAAGACAAGAAAGAAATGGATTCTGGATTTATTCAGAGCATGAACTTCATGGCAATTGCTTGCTTCTAATTTGGGGGTGACTTCTTGATCACATTTGATAGTGATGGCTTTCCAGAAGATTAAAGATATGCTATTGCAAACTTTTCAAAAGTATGAAGAAATACATAAAAGTGGTTTGTTTGTTTTTTCCCAGAATACAAGCAATTCCTGACTTGAACATAGCCAAGAAATGAGTGGCCACTATGTTGATACCATAGCCAGCCCCCTCCCCCTCACCAGGCCCTTCAATTTCTGTTAGATCTATACTACCTTGCTATGGGTTTTCCTACTACCAAAAACAAACAAAAAGGCTTCCTCCCTCCTGGGAAGAATTTATCCCTAATGCTGCCTAATCCCCTTCTAATTGGCACAGGATTCTGAGAACTAGAGGCTCTGAATTGAACTTGTGACTGATGTAACATACATATGCCAATGAGAAAAGATGACTACTTCATTGTTGCTTTGGAGTCTACAATATATTTATGCAATAATCCTGCTTTATTGCCTATCAAATGTAATTTTGCACTCTGCAAACTTAACTACCAATCACGAGGTATTTTTCTCTAAGAAATACATGTTAACTTAGAAAATAAATAAACCTATGTGAAGATTTCAAATGGCAGCAACATATGTTAATATCCTGAGATAGGCTTTATTTTCATTAATTTAGGTAGATGGGAAGAGAAACAGAATCAAAAACACAAAACAATTTCTTAATTTCAACATTCATATTTCAAATGCACAACACTGGAATTACATATTTTGGAAAAATAAGCATCCACTTTAACAAACCGCCATAAAGAAAAATGCAAGGATATTGCAGGGTCAGTGCTACAAGTCACCTCCCAAGACTATTTGCCTTTTAAGCTGCCTGAAAGCAGTTTAACTTTTCTTTAAAATGGGTTTCTAAGGGCACCTGGGTGGCTCAGTCAATTAAGTGTCTGACTCTTGATTTTGGTTCACTTTATAATCTCAGAATCATGAGATCGAGCCCAGTGTGGGGTTTTGCGCTCAGCTCCCCCCTCTAAAAAAAAAATAAATAAAAATAATGGTTTCCAGAATCCAATCTGCAGTTCTCGGAGGACAGCCAAAAGACTAGCGAAATGCCACAGAATTATGAGTGTACTAAATGAATAAGATAACACCCAACACCCAAAGCTGCAATAACACCACCCCCTGGGAGAAAGCTCTGTCAAATTCTACACCACTGCTTCAAGTCTATTCATTTCCAAGTTCAGATAGTGGTTTCATGAAATCACAACATTGAACAGAAAATACTCTTACAATTTTTCCCTCACTCTTGAAGGTATAGTTTCCTACCATATCCAACAGAAATGGTAGATTCCCTCCTGAAGACACGCATAAGACTCTGCAGTTTTCAATATACCTTCTGCCTTTTCAGTATTGATCTGTCTGTTATTTAGAACTTCTTGTGACAGTTACTCTAAACCTTTAATTTTTTCTTCCTTTTTTTGGTTGTTTGTTGTTGTTGCTTTTTTCTAATCAATGAAGCATTGTGTTAAACAGGCAAAAATATGGGTTTGCCCTAAGTCTGTGACCATTGCCATAACAGCTTGAGCCAATTCAATATAGGTAAAAGCAAACTGAAAGTTCTGGTGGCTGGTTCGAAATACAGGAAAAATAAACATAGATGCTACATAACTGATTTCAATCTCTAGACTCAAGTAGTAGGAAACAAGAGTCCTTTGTAAATAGGAGAACTGCGACTCCAAAAATATGTCTTCCATAAGTCTCAGCGTGATGCTTTGGGATCTCACAGTTGCTAGAGACCATAGTGCGGCCCTTGTTATCTGCATTCTGACGCTCAGAGATCATGACTGAGTGATAAGCTTGGGCAAATCCTGGCTCTGGCATTCCAATTTACTTTCCACTGGGGATAATATCATTATATTTTAATGCCTCCAGGTAATCAAATCATCTGCCATTTTATTCTGATCTTCGAACCCAACTCAAAATAGAATACAATTGTCCATTACCTCATTTTTGCCAACAGCTTGTCCTAGAGTTTAAGTGATTTCTTATTAGCTTTAAAATAACTTAAAATAGAAGACACAAATAGTCCCCCTTTGGCACAATGCTCAGGGATTAGTATATTTCCATGTAAGTTTTCTTTTTTTATTCCTGTATCTGTCAAGGTGGCAGTAAGGAGGGTAAAAGGTGGACAGATACATGATTTCTCCTCCTCACTGCTCGCCTCCTTAGTTCAGGGTAACATCTTTGCTCATAGGGATTAATGGGATAATCCTTATTTTTTTAAGATTTATTTATTTTAGAGGGAGGGGTGCAGGGGGAGGGGCAAAAGGAGAGGGAGAGAGAGAATCTTAAGCAGGCTCTCCGTTGAGTGTGAAGCCCTATGCAGGGCTTGATCTCAAGACCCTGAGATTACAATCTGAGCAGAAATCAAGAGTCAGATGCTCAATGGACTGAGCCGCCCGGGCACCTCAATGGGATCACTGTCTCACTGGTCTTCTTGCTTCCCCTCATGCCCTCCAAATGGCAGCTGAGTCACATCTTCCCTCTCTTGTGCTTAAATCTTTCAGTGGCTTCCCCCCACTGAATTCAGACTGTTGTCGTGACTTACTGAGTCCCACATGCCCTGGCTCCTCTTAATCTTGCTAACCTTGCTTCTTCCTCCAGGTCCTGCCACAGGGACTCATCTGTAGCCCTCGAATATGCTCACATCCTTCCCACTCAGGATCTTCGCTATTGCTGGCCCTCTGCTTGAACACGTCTTTGCACTCTTCTCTACCTAGCTGATCCCTTCTCACACTTCCGGTTTCAGCTTCAATGTTACCTGCTCAGAGAGCTCTTAAATCAGTCTTCTTTAGAAACCTCCCACTCCCTGCTCTGGTTCCTCGATCTACTCTCTAACACCACACATGAACTTCTTGGGCAGCGTTTATTGTCATTTGTAATGGTCTTGTTTTTTTTAACGTCCTGATTGATCGTTGGTCTCTTCAGCCCTAATGAGAGCTTCAGGGGGGAGCCCATCTACCTTGCATTCCTAGTCTGTCTGAATTAAAGAATAAACAAGCAAATGTTGAGGGGGAGATTACTAAAATGAAACTACCAAATAGAACACAACGTATGAAATCTTGGCCATTTTTTTAACTCTCATCCCTTCACAGGATAGACTAGCACTGCTGATGAGTTGCAAGCCTGCTGCTTAAATATTCATTTCAATGTTGAACGTGTATTACTCACCAAGGCCTGTTGATTCTTGCATCTAATTACTTCAACATTTTGTCTTCCTCTCTTCTTGCAACACTAACTCCAACCATCCCAGTCAACCCTCCCGTCCCCCTTTTATGGGTCATTGGGATGGGTTCCTAACTGCTCTCTCCACCATTGGTCTCCACGCATCCTCTTCTTGACAGGAGCATCTTCTAATGTCACTTTTAACCTGACACTTCACTTTCCAACAACAGCAACAACAACTAAACCCCGAACCAACCCATGTCCTATCTTATTATAGTAGGTCTCAAAAATCACATTATATTCAACTGTATCCTTCCCAACTGAATCAGTCAATGGTATCTCCCACTACTCTTTAAACAATTCCTGTAGTCTACTCAAATACTTACTTTTCTATCCCCAAAATAAACCAAACTCATGCCACTCTTTGTATTCTTGCTCAGTCAGCTCTGTCACGACTTGGAGGCCCTTTCCCCCTCCATCGATCTAAACCAAAACATTTCCTTCAAAGCCATAGTGGAAATCCAACTTCTCTCATTAAACCTCCCCTCCTAGCTCCAGCCCACATGTACTTGCCTTTTTCTCAATTCCTAAACCATTGTTTAAACCACTGTTCCATATAACATTTAATTACACAAGACTTATCTCTGTTACCCTTCAGTTATTTCATAAGTGTACATTTTATCTCCCAAATTGGATTGCAAGCAGGGGCTGTGTCCCTTCTATCCGGGCAGTGGCAGAAGTAGCACTGATCCAACAGGAGCCACTCACGCTGACTTACTGATTTACACGGTCCTGACGAGGAATCCCTTTAACTACAAACAACAGTTCTAGATAACTTGCAATCCCCAAACAGAACATAATGTTCCTCGGCCCTAATCTCTCCCACACAAACTCCCAATGCCTAGAATGTTCCCTTTCCACCTTCATTCACCTGGGAAACTCCTAATTCTCTTTCGGGTCTCAACTAGGACAACATGTACTAAGAAAAGGAAAGTACTGTGCCTTCCTTACCCATCCGCCTATCCCAGTATCTACCTAAAGTCTAGTTCCTATAGATTCCCATTAAATACTCTTAACCCATAGCATGTGGTAGTCTATATTATAAATGACTATTCGTCCACTGGCCTCCCTGACTGGTCTGTGCACAACTTAGGCTCAAGTAGTTTATCTTTTATCTCGATGGTAGCAGAGTGACAATGCTGTATTATTTGTTGAAGAAATAAATGAACAAACTAGCCAAAAAGCTGGCACTAAAATCTGTTGAAAGAACTAAGAATGTAGTGTAATAGGTATCAATTTAGTGTTATGTAATTTACAACAGGCCACAGTTCATACCATTGAATGTTTATTTGCTATTAATTCCGATTGTTAAGCACCCACTGTGGGTCAAACATGGGGATACAGAAAAGACTCAAACACATAAAATCCCTAACCTCACAGAACGTGCATCTTACTAGGTGAGGCAGGCAGGAGTACAGTGTTTGCTCTGAGGTGGCGAGCACAGAGACGCTCTCCGCAGAAGGCTTCTTTCTGGAAGGATATTGACGCTGAGACAATGCCGCCTTGGACCAAAATGGTGGCAGTTTGAATGGTGTGCAGTGGTTACATTATGGATGTATTCTGAAGTCAGAGCCAATGGAACTGATTGAGAATGAGAACAGTCTGGGTTGGATTATAGTCTGTGGACTGGAATTTGGACTGTGGACTGGAATTTGTACAGGTTTGGAAGTGTATGATTTTGGAAAGAGTGTGTACGTATACGAAGAAAGTCTCTAAAATTAGGCCTTAAGAGTTAATAATCTATTTTGTATAATTGAGCTTCCCTTGGGCACATTTCCCATGAATACCAAGAGTCCCTGTGGCTTCTTAGAGAAATGGGTAACACTGGAGAGACGAATCTTGGACAGCGGCAGCTAATGCAGCTCTGTGAAGCCTCGCCTATACCAGGCACCCCATAAAAGCCACTGCAATTTTTTTCTCCAAAACTGTCTCAAATTTTCTTTAAGTGACTAATGCAATGTAGCTAGTGCTAGAGGTTACAATTTCTGAGATTGCTAAAAACCACTTCAAAGCTCACATGATTATTATCATGATGAAGATTAATAACTGTACTTTGAATTTTACCGAATGGGGATTTGGATGTCAAATGGACACATATGTAAGAAGGCAAAATTGTTGCCCTGCCCTAGACCATAATCTAGTCTAAGGTCAGAGGAGATGAACTTGACCTAGGAGTAAAAGGACGTAGAGGAAATGTGGGTGACCCGGAATGACTTAATCCACCTGAGACTAAAGTCTGAGATAGAACAGCAGGCAATTTGGGCTGTTGGGCAGCCACCTAAACAACTGGAATCATCAGGTCCTATGCTTAACGGCTATAATTTGGGGTAAGGCTGGTAATAATGGTTTATTTTTTTCGTGTGTGGAAGTATATGTCTGCAAAACTTACTGAATTTGGGATTCAAAAAATGAGACTGTTTACAAACACACGATGCAACCGTAAGTCAGTATAATGACTAAGTCTCCTGCAGAATAATTCGGTGGTGGTCATGATGAGTTAGAACTTGGACTTTTGAGTTTTCATGGGGCTGAAACAAACCATTCGCACTCAGTCTATGAGGTCCCCCCCCCCTTCTAGACTCTAAGTAGTTTACACAATAAACAGTTATTTCCATAGTAGAAATGAGCCAAGATGTCTAAGCTCCAAAGTTAACCTGTTATTATGGTTAGAAATCAAGGTTGCCATTCTTCCAGGTTTTCACAGCCACACCACTTTTGACCTCGCTGGTGGAAATGTAAGAGTAAATATATTTCCTTGACCTCATCACAAAGGCAAAAATCAACATGCTCAGGTATTGATTTCACTGGCACGTGATCAGGCACAAAGAGGCATTACCGTGGATGCGGATAACTCCAGGACTCTACAGACTTTTTTCTAAGGAAAATTTCAAGCAAGAGTTCATCCACACAGTCAGTGTCCTCTTATTGAGGAGTTGATATAAAGCACTGATTTGAAAACCTTATCTGCTTCATAATTTATCAACGGCATCACATAATAAAATGAAATAATGAAAAGAAATAAGATGAAATAAATGAAAACTTTAAGAATCATAATTCACACCCCAAAATCAGACACCAGGCCCATGAGAGGAAATCTCATCACAGGAATATGTAGAAGGGAAGAAATCTTCTTCCACTTAAAATTCCTTCATAACTGAGATGAGTCATTTTCTTCCCTATCTTGAAAATTATGCTTTAGGGGCGCCTGGGTGGCTCAGTGGGTTAAAGCCTCTGCCTTCGGCTCAGGTCATGATCTCAGGGTCCTGGGATCGAGCCCCGCCCGCATCGGACTCTCTGCTCAGCGGGGAGCCTGCTTCCCCCTCTCTCTCTACCTGCCTCCCTGCCTACTTGTGATCTCTCTCCTCTCTGTCAAATAAATAAATAAAATCTTAAAAAAAAAAAAAAAAGAAAAAAGAAAATTATGCTTTAAACCCACCTCCTTCCATCAAAAAAGACAGCTATAAATTTCCCAATCCCCACAGCATGGCAAAAGTGATTTTCACTATCGGGTCTGTATTTATAGTCTGTGGATATTTCTTAGGCACTGAATGACTAACTACCAGAAGCAAAGTCATGTATATATACCCATTCCGCTTCCTAGAAGGCGCTGAATGTATGCATAGTCAACCCAAAGAAAGACTGTATTCCAGTATGTTGTCCTTTTTAACATTATAACAAACAACGTGAATAGAAGGCAAACAGCAAGGGCTTAAACTTAAATTCTTCCTGTAATCCTCATATTTCAATGTCGATTTTGTAATACATTTGCGCTATTGCAAAAACAATATATTTTTTAAAAGCCCTGAAGTAATCATAATAGACAAGCACATAAGAACAGGAACAATCCATTGAACTGTAGAGTTAAAATTTGCAAATTGAAAAAGGTGATCTCAAATAAGAACTTCATGAAAAGAATGTCGAAACCGTACTCAAATCTTTTCTTTCTACACTAAAAAAAATCAAAGATGCAGGAAAATTTGAAACTACTTGCCCCCCCAAAAAATCATCATTTCAAGCCATTTCATTAGTCAAATGATTCAAATGCTTTGCCCTCTGGGTTCATATGCATTTTAAACTTAGTATTCTGGTACAATAACTAATTCATTTCCATCATTCCTTTGTTCAACATTTAAACCCTCTTTTCAAAATCAATTTACTAAAATCTGGCTTTCTACCTTCCATAGACCAATTTGACCAACTGTAAAAGAAGAATTCGAACATGAAGTTTAGCTCACAAGCTGTACCAAAAGTAAAAAGCAAAATAAGTTGTCTCCTACCTATAGTTGTTATAACAGTGCCAGCAAAGAAGAAGGAACTTCCCAAATCCCAGTGACTGATTTGATTGGAGGTGTTTCCTAAAGGTATAATCCCTGCATTTATTGCTGCCACTATTTGCTGCAAGTTTAAAAAGAAATTCATCAGTACACATGAATCACATGGAGGCATCAAACAGTGTATATTTCACCCCAGTTGATGAATTAGACAAAGAGAATCAAGTCTAAGGCTTGGTTTTCCATTTGAAGCATACAATATAGATTAAGGCTTTATACTAAAGAATGTAGTAAGATAAATAATAAGAAAATTGTATGGATATCAAGTGAATGGATTTGCATGGAGCATATCATATTGTATCAATATGCATTTGTATCTCATCCATTAACATCTTCAGTGGCTTATCTGAATTAACTACTAATACAGCCATGTTTTTTAGTAAGCACCCCAGAGTTAAAATACCAGATTGCAAACTTAACAGTTTAAATAATATATAATAGCTTCATCAAAAAGCAAGTATTTCCAAAGTGCTCATCATTTTGAATGTTAAACATATGCAGCCAAGCCTGGGTTGTGTATAACTGTACAGCGTATTTATCAATAAGGTCCAACAGAACAGGCTAAGATAAGAAGGAAAGGCAACAGCAATTCACTATCACACGTCCGTTAGTACATGTATATCTAGATTCTTAGAATCTCTGCAGACTTTTTACAAATTCTATGACAATATCATAGCATCACCAAAATATCACCAAAGACCCATAGATGACAATCACTCAACAATATTCATATAGGGACACTAGGATCTGGATGCTGCCTTGAGTAGTTCAGAAAGATGACATAATCTCTTCAATCATCAGATGTTGAGCAGAGGATGGGAATATCCAGAAGCACAAAACATAGAAGAGAATGTTAGGAGAAAATTGTGTAGTAAGAGAGACATTCAGATTGTAGGAAAAGAGGTTTCTGCATACAGTTTTAGAAATCTTTATCATTTAGTTTCCAGATTTTAAAATTGGAAGGAGCGTCATTTGATAGGCAAGGAAATTAAAGACCAAGAGAGGTAAAGTGACTTGTTTAAGGTTAGTTTACTGGCAAACGGACAAAAACTACACTGTGAAGATGGAGGGCACTACCCCAGGAAGTTACTGTCAGATGGAAAAGAGCATGTAATCCAGAATTGAAAGGCAATATAAAATTTCACTTGTCTGATTTGTTTTACCCTATAAATTAAAACTTCAATAGTTCTGTATAAAGTTAATTGAATGGTAATGCTTTTCAAAAAATTTTAATAATATATTAATTGTAAAAAAATATAGAAAGGCATAGCAAAGATAATAAAAATTATTCATAATTCCAGAATCCAGAGATAACCACTGTTAATGTATGAAAGTATCTACTCCCGGTATTTTTGCTATACTTTTTACATGGTTGGATTTATGAAATATATGAAATGTATTCTCTATTTTTATTTAATATTTTCTATGTATAGTTTTTCTTTGTCATTATCATATTAACTTAATCATTGCCAGATATGTAGATGTATATGCTGTTCTAAAATTTCTTATTATGAAAAGTGCTGCTGCAAACATATTTAGGTATAAATATTTTTTCATTTCTGAATATTTCATTGAGAGAGATTGCTAGAAATAAATTTGTCACATTAAAGATTATGAATATTTTAATGCACTCAATTTATAGTATCAAGTAGCTATCCAGGAAGATTGTTACAACTTACAGTTGCTCCTGCAACGATTTACAAATGCGTAGCAATGCTATTACCACTAATATTAATATTTTATCTTTAGTGAAATGATAAGAATTGTTCACATTTATAAATCCTCTATTGTGAGTGAAGTTAAATCAAGCTTTATTATACATTAAATGCACACAAATATAGATATATGCACATATATGCACAGCACACAACGAAGCTAGTTTTGAGATATCTGGTTTTTCTCACCTGACTCTCTATTGTAACTTTAATATAGGTAAGGCAGGCCTCTCTGACTATCCTTCTTTTAAAAATGTTTTGTGTAGTTACTAATCTATTATTCTTGCATAAACTTTAAAATATCTAACTAAATTTTACAGAAAATTTCATTCCCACATGTTTAACATATTTGCATTATTTGGATATATATGAAATCCATAAGTTAATTAAGGAAACTGAACATTATTATAATAGTGAAACTTCCTATCATAGAACATGGTATGCATCTCCGTTTATTGAGTCCCCTTTAATATCCTGAAATAGAGTATTTTTATATGCTTCACATAGGTCTGTTAGGTTATTCTTAGGCATTTTACTTTCTCCCATTTTGAATTATAACTGGGTATTGCTGCTGCATACACAAATACACATTGCCCATTCTCTGCACTAGCAACGCTCACATTTTTTTTATCTTGAAACCACTTTGCAGTGTCAAAAATTATTGAAGACATCAAGGGTCTTTTGTATATGTGAGTTATAACTATTGATATTTACTCTATTTACTAAAATTTCTAATTTTCAAAATGTTTTGATTAATTCATGTAAAAATAACAAGAAGGCCATTATATGTTAACATAAATAACCTACTTTTATGAAGACAATTGTTTTCCAAAATCAAAAAATATTTAGTGAGAAGAGAGGCACTGTTTTGTAATTTTATAAATGTCTTAAATTTCCAGGGGCGCCTAGGTGGCTCAGTTGGGTAAGCTGCCTTTGGCTCAGGTAGTGATCCCAGGGTTTTGGGATCAAGTTCCATGTTGGACTCTCTGCTTAGTGGGGAGACTGCTCCTCCCTCTCCCTCTGCCTGTCACTCTGCCTACTTGTGCTCTTGCTCTCTGTCAAATAAATAAATAAAATCTTAAAAAGAAAAAAAGGGGGATGCCTGGGTGTCTCAGTTAAGTGTCTGCCTTTGGCTCAGGTCATGATCTCAGGGTTCTGGGATTGAGCCCCACTCCCGTGTTGGGCTCCCTGCTCAGCAGGGAGTCTGCTTCTCCCTTACCCTCTGCCTCTCCCCCAACTATGCTCTCTGGCTCTCACTCTCTCTGTCAAGTAAATAAATAAAATCTTTTAAAAAATCTCTTAAATTTCTGGATTAATAGAAAACAGATTTGATTATATGCTTTTGGATTCAACTTACTAGAGAGCATATCACATAGCCTCTGAAAAATGAGACAAAGGGAGTAGAAAGGCAAAATCATCTTAGTATTTTCAAGAAAATAGCATTGACCTCATCAGACCTCTGAGAAGGTCTCAGAACCTCTTGAGAACTGCTGCTGTATACTGAACTTTTTTTGTTTGATTTTGTTTTGTGCCTAGAGAACAAAAGTAAGTAAGCTTGTAGCTTTACAAATAATGGCATTTTACCTCTGCATCTTCCAAAAGTTATGTTTTATTACCTTTCATCTCTTATTATGTTGGTCAGTATTTCCAGAGCAATGTTAAATAAAAATAAGGAAAGCAGACTTCTTTGGTTTTTTGTAGCATAAACTCCTCAATGTTTTAGTGTTTTATCATTAAAAATACTATTGGCAAGAAAATGGTATTTAATTAAATAATTATAAGAGCAAGCAAAGGACTGATAAATAAAACTTGAATATCTAAAAATGTCTTTGGAAATATTTTTAGATAACAATAAACACAAGGGAGGTGCACGTAAATATTGTAAGCACAGGCTCGTAATCGCTAGCTTTGCAACTCCCAGAAAAACTAATGTTGCCAGCAAAAATACCAAGGAGAAGGAGGGTGGATTTAGATACATTGTAATTACATCCAAAGTATATTTTTATATTTTTTAGACATTTCTTCAACATATTCATTTATTCAAAAATATTTATCAATTGCTTATGATGCTAGGCAATGGGGAAACAACAGAGAAGTAAAAAAAAAATGGGTGACGTACACTTTTTTAAGATTTTATTTATTTATTTTTCAGAGAGAGAGCATAAGCAGGGAGAGTAGCAGGCAGAGGGAGAAGCAGGATCCCCGCTGAGTAAGTAGCCTGATGCAGGACTCGATCCCAGGACCCTGAGATCATAACCTGAGCCAAAAGCAGATGCTTAACCAACTGAGCCACCCAGGTGTCCGAGGTGACATAGTTATAAATGAGAAAAGATGAGGCATGTCTTTAGACTCCACACCATTAAATACAATTATTTTATTGATTAGAAGCAAGCTAATTTCTCCAGCAATTGACTTAAAACAGCCTACATGGTCAGCACCATTATTTTAGCCAGTTCTTTTGTTGTCGGTGATGAGGTGCAACATTACCCACACACTTGGATAAAATCCATAAATTATTTAAATGCAAAAGAAGCAAATGTAGACTTAGAAAAAGTAATGTCTGGTAATGTGTGGGTTGTAAATAGTTATCACAGAGCTGTGATGATTCCAACAGAGGCTGTAGATGGAACTGGGAATATGTCAAGTCACTATGAGAATGAATCTACCACGAGGCTCTTTATTTGGAATATTCTTGTGAATTTCTTTTACATTTTTGTAGAAGATCTCTTGGTCAACATCCGCAGGAAACTGGTTGCCCTTGGCAAGTGTACTGATATAGATCTAAGAGTCTTGAATTTCAACATCAATTCAGGCTATCAAAGCACTTAACAAATACCTTCATTAGAACCGTTTCTGCATGTGCCATATTATGGGACGAAAGTAATGATCACTTCATCAATAATAAAAATTCATTTTTCCATGAAAGGTAACTTTTGTAAACAATCAAGTCATGTTGACAACTTACGAATAAGTCAAATTGTTTAGAGTAAAGGAAATTTGGGTCCTATGCATCTAATCCTAACAAACGAGGACTTGAAGTGCTGATTAAAGAAGGGCTTCCAAACTGAAAAGTAGAAAGAGTATAAGATAATCTTGTTTGGATTCACATTTAATTTTGATCTTTAGTATATAAACAATCACAGAATGTACATTAAGAGAAGGAAGTAGAATACATGTTTCAAGTCAAGGTATGAGTTGAAACTTCAGAAATAGAGCTCTAAGAACTTTGTACTCACTGAGATGATAAAGGTAATTACTTATAAAAGTAATGATGAAAAATGTGAGTTTTCATGACAGTGATGTCTTTAGAACAGAAGTTCACAGAGTTCGACTGTGATTTTGTTCCTTCTTGGATTGTAAGAAGTTGTCTCCGTGTCATTTGGCATTTTGGAATTCTATTCGGCTTTGACACCAAATACTAATAAGACACACTTATTTGCAATTGTATGAGACTAGCCTTGGAACACAAGGCAATCACTGACAATCATGAAAATGTTTCCGTGAGTCCAACACCTAGGAACAACTTTTTCATGTGTTATAAAGTACTCGACCAGCTATTGTGTCATTGAAGGAAAATGTGTTGAAAATTAAATAACTCCAGGGAAGACCTGAAAAATATATTGTTTTAAAAGTAGGTTATATCATGGATCTTAAAATACAAGTGACACCATAAGTTTTAATTTCTCTTCTTCTCCCCTTTACTCAGAGGCTCAGATGTTCACATTCAACAAAACGATACCGAAAATTCTGAATGCCTTCCACAAATTCCTCCTCTGTTCATACCGTAATCATGATTTCATTAAAATATATTTTCATACCTACAATCCTAAAAGTAAAGTCACATTAATAATTTGAAAGTTTTAAGTGATGCAAAAATTCTAAACTACAGGTATCAGGTATTACTCTCTGAGTTACACCAGTGATGTATGCATAACTGGTCCAATGACAACTCTTTTTTTTAATTTTATTTATTTATTAAGTAATCTCTGCACCCGACATGGGGCTAGAACTCACAATCCTGGGGTTAAAGTCACATGCTCTTCTGACTGGGCCAGCCAGGTGCCCTGGTGCCTTCTTTTAACTTGGTATTTAAGATTGCTCTCATTTTTTTCTCACTTGGAAAGAATACTATTTCCAATAAATTGATATAATGGCCAAGTTCAGCTAAAATTACACTGACATCTGTATTATTACACGATTGCTTAAAGAAGAACATAAGTATTATCTTGGCCAAATTTCCGTAAAGAACGATTATACATCTTTCTTTCCTTTTCTTTTTTTTTTTTTGGCCATTATTTCCTTGCGGGGGAACCAATTTCATCCTGAAAGGAACCTAGTCTTTAGGAAAAGAATCAAATCACACATTCACAACATCACATCTGAACACTTGAAGTTTGTAAGCAAGATCATTTTAAAATACTTAAAGAATGCATAATGAGAAAAGCAAAACAATAAATGATGCTCTCATTGCCAAAGAACTTTGTGAGAAGATATAATGGTAGGTATTATTACTATTTGTTATACCAGAAAAATAATCATCATCCATCAATTATATGCAGTAACATTTGAGTACTATCGCCAAACACTATCATTATTCATCTCATTCTTGATCCTTCTGGTTATATACGTCAACACCATGATCATCTAATGTCAGATGATATGAACTGCTTTGAAATGCCCTGCTCGTAAAACCAGAGATGGTCTCAAAATGGCCTTTACTCTTAGAGGCTCATAATTCACATACTGCACGGTGGAGCCTGGGCAACCTTGACTGGCATATTTGAATCAATGAGGAGTCACATTTGTTTATTCATCTAATGAATGTTCTTTTTTTAACTTTATTTGCCATATCTGTCTGAATATTATTTACAGACATCATTTGCTCAAGAAGAGGAGACTCTAATGTCAGTGACATTTAGTGGTCTTAATCACTGGGGCTGCTTCTTCGACATACCAAATTAGGTTCAAGAGAAGTAGCATTATAGAGCTTTATTGTAAACTTACATACAAAGACGGCCCACGGTACATATTTTGTACCACTGGGGCAAATGCCCAGAGACCAAAACAATCTTCTTCACTTTTTTGTCCTTTCATGGTATTCTGGAAACTAAATACCTTGGCTTTCTTATACGAGATAAAACTCGGTCAGAATACCACTTGGGACCACTGACAATTCAACAAGGGAGCAAACAACTTCCTGAAAACCACACTGTATTACCACATTGCTCCACAAGACTATTCCAGGGGCAGCTCTCAGCTAATGGTAGTACTAGGTTGAACCACATAAAATTGTCAATATCTGAGTCCTTTTTGTCCTACAAAATGACAACTTCATATTAGCATACAAAAGAATGGCACTTATGTTTTCATGAATAGTATGTAATAACATGCTAACTCTCATTTCAGTGTGACATCTATTACTTTCAGGATTAAGGCTAATTCCATTAGCAGGAAACTGTTAATATCAATTGTCGTCTTGTTTACAGTTCCACATGAAGAATTATATACTTCTCAGATTAAATAAAACCTGATATGGCTGAGAATCCTATTCTGAGAAAACATGGAGTAACTACTGAATTCCTACTGGAAATTCAAGTCATGTCCAACTTTTGCACATATCTGAAAGGTCAAAGGATATTATCTAATAAGATGTTAATATTTTGTAGAAGCAAATTTATATATTCATCACTTGATATCAAATTTCCATACTAATATACATTCTAGCCTCCAATTTGGTAAGTGAACTTGAGACACATTACATGTAACTTACTTTTTTCAGAAATTTTATAGTTATATGGAGATGACACATGTTTTGTCTATGAAAAATAGAGGAATCTATATAAATTCTAAAAAGAAAAAGAAAACCCAAAATTATATTGAACAATTAAATAAACTGTTTTAAGAATTGACAAAGGTTAGATTTTTAAAATCTAACATCGATAATTTTTTCCCTTTAAAAAATATATTTCTGATTTCTGTGGAGAAAAAAGATGGAGTAGTATATTTGCATATTTTATACAGAACACAGGTGATTAAATCATTCTATATCTAGAGTCTGGTAAAGAAGCAAGTTTTCACGGTTTCTCCAGGGCATATCTTTTAAGTGAGAAAGGTAATATGCAATGATGTTTTTAATCTATTGTTCTTGTTGAAAACAATTTGACTCAAAATACATTTGTTTTCTTTAAAAGCCTTCCAAAATCATTGAACATGTTTCCAAGTAATCCATTACCTACGTTTAACCACACATTAACTAGGAACTTTTTATAAAGAAGTATCCTTTTTATAAATAAACTTATTTTTTTTAAGTAAGCTCTGCACCCAACATAGGGCTTGAACTCACGACCCCAAGATCGACAGTCACATGCTCTACCAACTGAGCCAGGAAGGCACCCCAAAAAACTTAATTCTTATAATCTAAAAAAGATAGCATTTCCTAAGGGAGGCTGTTTCTACACACCAGACTTTAGAAATCACCTCTAAAAGTAAATGTCTTGCTTATCTTCCCATGTATTTCTTTCTATTTAGGGATTATGCCATTGCATGTCAAAGCTATTTTTACACACACTAATGAAATGTACAGTTTTTTTTTTTCTCTTTTGAAAGTGTAAATTTATTTCCTATTAGTAGAAACAAAAGCTTAAAATCCAGAGTAGTAAAGAACAGAGAGTCAGAGATGGGTGTCACCCACAGAGCCCAAAGCAAGAGGCAAACTGCTTGGTATTAGAGTTGTCCTCCCTGATTATATCCACTTTGGAAATTATTTTTAATCCTAACATGAATATACAAATTACTGGGTATTTGGAAAAATGAGAATAAAAAAGATCACTCCATAGGTCCTAAAATGGTTTTTGCAACATGCATACATTCCATGTTTGGTTCTGTTAATGGTGAAAACCATTAAGTGTGCTTTCAACTATTTCCCTATAACATAAATATCCTCCAAGGCATTTTGAAGCCATTAATACCTCACTGCTTAGTTATCTATACATCACTATACATGTAAAATAGTTTACATAACCAACCCTCTATTAATGAATAAATTTGTGTCGCTGTATCCAAGGTCAAATGACCATTTGCAAAGTTGTTATAGAGATGATTTATACATCAGACAAGGACTGAATGTGAAACACTAAAATTCTGTTCTTCTTTGAGCCCGGTGTGAAATGCCACTGTGGTGTAGAAAGGATAAAATGTGCTCAAGCCCCTTGAGTCCTCTCAGCTCTGGAGAGCCAGGAAAATACATGTGAAACAAGCATACTGAAACCTGCATTTCCCCAGCTGTGCATTTTTTCATGTTTTCCTGGATTCCATACTATTCTATGGTATATTAATATTCTATCAGAGTATCAGTCTCTGTCTATCTTTTTGGCCCCTTCCACCTCCTCTCAGCATTGGTGGTGGAAAAGAGTTTAAAGAATAGGAAAATATGGAGAAAGAAGGAGGTAGAATAAGAAGCCAACAAGAAACAAAAGAGCAAATAGAGGGGAAAAGATAAATGTTAATTGGATAACAAAGAAGAGACAGTTCTAGAAGAATCAGATAGGAACTTAATTCAAGTCACAGTCACTCTATCTAGGAAGCTCTTTTAAAAGAGGTTGTCCTTAAAATAGGATTTGAGTAGGCAGAAAACTGAGATCAAGAAGACACAGCATCTAAGACAATAGTTTTACACCATTTTGCCTAGGGCATATAACACTAACCAGCATTTATTCATGCACTGTTTTAAAGGCCTGAGGTTCTAAACTGATGAGAAAAAAACAGCCCAAAATGGAGCAAAGGGAGTTTTCCTGTCAATTACATGCATCCAGAGAATTCCCAAATTTAGAGGTTCTTATGGCTTTTTCAGTAAAATGCCACTGATCTCTATTAATTTGATTTTCCAGTACACTTAAGCCTATATTTCCATAACAGATACAAATCTAAACTAAAAAGTGCTTCATACCTATATAAAAGTAGTCACAGGGGAAATAGGGAAATTATTCAAGTTTCCACAGAAAGGCAACTTTTTTTATTATAATAACGAATGATTTTTTTCCGTGCCCTTTCTGAATTTGTAACTAAAAGATCATAGCAAGGAATGAAAATCTCAGGCTCTGTAAACACACACACACACACACACACACACACACACACACACACACACAACCCAGTAGCCGGCTAATCAAATTTGTGTTTGAATAAATCTGACTTCCCATAACCCAAACCAGCCATCAGTAAGGGCAAAATATCACAGTACTAAAACATTTCAGTAACATTCTGGTCGGCAGGTCCTCTGTTAAAGTTTCCACCCTGTCCCCCCCAAAATTTATGTATTCCTTATTTCAACTGAGTTGACTCATTGCCATTAATAAGTCTAAAAGAAATTGCTATGCTTTCAGGTTCCAGGCAAAATTTCTTAATACACTGCAGAGTAAGTTTACTAATGACTCGCTAACATTACACAGAGAAAAGGAAGTCTGGCAAAACTGCTTAATATGTTTATATTTCTTGGCTCAATGTCACAAAATCAAGATGGCAAAAATAGTATATGAATAACTTCCCAAAACGTAGTGATTCATACCCATCCTTAGCTTTCCTCCAAGTTTTCCCCGTATTTCTCAATTACACACCCATACACTCACCAGTCACAGCAAATATTGAATTGGTTGAAACTCATTTTCTTGAGAAACAGGAACCGGATAGAATTTCTTTTATTTTTCTAAGCCAACTGGAATGATAGAGCTACCCTTTGACACCTGTCCAGTAGTTACTGCACAAAAATGCAATTAAACCCTTCCCTCGGGCACCTCTCAGACTGATTTAATAGTGTCGCACCACAACCATCAGCACTGAAAATGAGTCTGGCATCTGTCCTCATGTTTTCTACATTAGTCATTCACACATGCTGTATTGTTCATCTTCATTCACACAATGCTCTCAAGAGCATTTCAGAGCATGGCTACCTATGAAAGAGAAGATGCTCCCAAATCCACATGATAAGCATGAGACTGGAGGGTCTTCTCTGCTCAGAGGCTGAGAGGATGACGATGCCTTTGCCCCACTTAGTAGGGGATGGATCAAATGCCTGGGGAGGTATCAAGTTGGCCCAACATCCTTAGTGATCTTCACTTCTGCCCCCAAACTCTTTCCAACCAAGCATGTGTTTATGCTGGTGGAATGAGCACGACAGGTTTAAACTGGGCAGGGAGAGAGAGAAATGCATAATCACAGTAAAGTAACATGCAGTCTCTGGAGAATCCAGAGTGTTGGCATCAGGAGATGACTGAATACACCTGAATGTCACTCACTTTGTTTATTTTTAATCACCTGCTGTGCATCTATTGGATGGCCTGTAGGTAGCTCTGTCTCCTTAAGTAACTCTTTGAATCCAATGGTGCAAGACCTGAGGTGATTCACCATCTCATAAAATTAACACCGCGAACATTATCAATATGGTATCACTTAACGGGAATCACATATGTATTGTTTACCTTCCACAAAAGCTGAGGCATAGAGAGTCTAAATGGATCACTAGTTCAAAATAAGCAAACCCAATAATTAGCCTGGCAAACCAGTCTCTCATCTTGGTGATACAGTTTAGCTGTATTATAGCTTTGGTTTCCTCACATTGAACATAGTTGTCATTTATAGTATTATTTTTATGTGAAAGCACATGGGAAGTCCCAAGCAATAAATACACTTATAAATAAATTTTTAAAAGAATCCATTCATAAGTTTGAAGCTGGGTGAACATCCTGTTTATTTTATCCATATGTGTATAATATATCCCAAATGGTCATCAGGCCTTGTCTTCAATGTGTATGTCACACATGGCCTATGTGTCTAGTGTAATGCTCACTGCTCAAGAATTGTTCGTGGCACATTTTGTTGCTTACTGATTTCTAAGTACACAAATGATCGCTATGGTGAACTGACAGGATACAGCACTAACTGCATACTACAGGTCATGGTGAAGAGAGTAAGACATTGCAGTAGCACTTGGTGCAACTAATCTCTTCCACCTTGCAACATGGCTTCACTCGTCCTACAGAACGCCACACTCTCCAGCTTTCCTCCAGTCTCCCCGAATGATGTTTCACCCCCCTCACCTTTGAGCCTCTGGTTCTGTCCTCCATCCGTCCACATTCTGAAGTGATTTCATTTGAACTCAAGGCTCTAAATATCAATATGTGATAACTCCCAAATGTCTTACTCATTCAGGACTACTTCCCCGCCTGGATGTCCGAAAGACAATTCAAACCAACCACATGCCAAATTGAACTCCTGAGCTCCTTCCTGAAAGAGTTTTACTCTTGTCATTACCTGGCAACTTTAGTTTTCCAGTTCTTAACGCCCTAAACCTATGAATCATTGTTCACTTCTTTCTCTCACACCTCATATCAAAACCCATTAGCTGTACCTTCAAAATATCCCTCTGACCCTGTCTCATCACATCCACTGCTTCTGTCCTCATCTAGACTACCAGATTCTACCAGGGTTCCAACTTTGCCCACCTACATCTATTCCTCACAGGGTAACTACAGTGGTCCCTTTGAGTCATAAGTCAGATCATATTACTTGCTCTCCTCTCTACCTGGAATGCCTCCCCCCAGGTATTCACACAACTATGCACAGCTGACTATCTTTCAGGTTGTGCTAGAATACCTGAATTCCTTCATTTGCCAATTTAATTAGCCGAGACAGCAATTCTCTATCATGTAACCTGTATTACTTTTTCAGAACACTTAGAATTGTTTGAAATTACCTTATATGTTTATTAGTTTACTTATTTTTTGTTTCTATAATTATAAGAAGCTTACTTGAGTTGCTCTTGGCTTTAAAACCCATAACCTCAAGGTGGGGGTGATATTAGCAAAATGGTGAAAGAGGAAGCCCCATCCTCTTCCTCCAACAGAGATACTGATTCAACAATGCACAGACCAATTCCCTTAATGAGAAATCCAGAAATCAGTTAAGAGTCTCCTGAACTCCAAATGAGCACAAAACCAGTCACATCAAAGCTGTTAGAAAAATTCATGGCCCTTACTCACAACAGTCCTTCCCCAGTTCAGCCCGGTGCTATAGGGAGAAAACTCCCAGCCCCCAGCTTCTCCCTGGGGAGGCAAAGAGTTGGAATATGCATCAAATGTCGGGGGACACCGCCCAAGGGATTGTTTTTTGCCTTGCCTATGTCAGAGCACTGATGGGACCTGTCACACTCTAGATGCCTGAGGGACAGTGAGAACACAAGTGAGCTGGGCAGCTTGCATCTGCTCCAGAGGACCCATGGTGTAGCAGGCAGAGGCCAATAGAGCTTGGCAACCTCTCCCTCAGGGGAAAGGGGAAGAGTGGAACATATGTTCAACATTCTGATTTTTGGAGGGGTTACCCAAAGGATTGGTTTTTGTCTTGCCCAGCTCAAAGCACAGACTGATGAGGATGCGGCCTATTCTAAAAACCTTGGGACCACTGAGAATAACAAAAACCTGGGAGGCTTGCAGCAACTCTAGAAAAACTGCAGTACTGCAGACAGACACCAGAGGTAGCAAGAGATTACAAACTCCTGAAAAAAGAAACTGGCTAATCTAGGTAATTGGGAATTTACATGCACAAATCCGAGAAACACATCCACAGAAAAGGTCTGAGAGGCCTGCAGAATCTCAAGCTGGGCTGATTGGAGAAAGCTCTTCCCTGTACATAGTCAGTTTGCAAAGATTGAGAGAGGTGGCTATTTTGTCAATGGGTAGATCACAACACAAATTTATAAGGCATATGAAGAAACAGGGAAGCCTGGTTCAATCAAAGGAACAAATGAATGTCCAGAAACAAAGGTATATGAATTATCTCAAAGAATTCAAAAGAACTATCATAAAGATGCTCAATGGGTTCAGAAAACAATGGATGAACAAAATGAGAATATAAAAAAGAGATGGAAAACATAGAAAAGAACCAAACAGAAACTTAGGAGCTGGAGAATACAATAACCCAAAATTTCTGAAAGAATTCAAACAGCAGACATGATTGAGCAGAAGAACCAGGGAACTCCAAGGCAAGACATTTGAAATTATCCAGTCAACGGAACAAACAAACAAATAAAAACAAAAACAAAACAAAAAAAGAGAGAGAATGAAAAAGAGTGAAGAAAGTTTAAGGGATTTATAGACTACCATCAAGCATAGCAATATACACCCAAAGTGCCAGATGTAGAAGATGGAAAGAGGCAAAAAGCTTATTTGAAGAAATAATGACTAAAAACATCCTAAATCTGTGGAAGAAAATGGACATCCAGATTTAAGAAGACCAAAAGACTCCAAATAGGATGAATTACAGAAGTCCACACCAAGACACATATGATCAAATTGCCAAAAGTTAAAGACAAAGAGAGAACTTTAAAAGCAGCAAGAGAGAAGTGACTCATCACATGCAAGCGTGCCTCCAAAAGACTATTAGCATATTTCTCAGCAGAAGACTTGCAGGGCAGAAAAGAATGTGATGATAAATTCAAAGTGCTGAAAGAAAAAACTGCCACCCAAGTTTACCACACCTGGTAAAACTATCCTTCAAAAATGAAACATATATACTTTCCCAAATAAATAAAAGCTAGTGGAGTTCATCACCCCTTGACCTGCCTTATAAGAAATGTTAAAAGGAGTCCTTCAACTTGAAGTAAAAGGATGTTAAAAAACAACTGGAGGGTATTATGCTAAGCGAAGTAAGTCAATCAGAGAAAGACAATTATCATATGATCTCTCCGATATGAAGAATTCGAGAGGCAGGGTGGGGGGTTGTGGGGGGTGGGAGAGGGAAATGAAACAAGAGAGGATCAGGAAGGAGACAAACCATAAGAGACTCCTAAACTCATGAAACAAACCGAGGGTGGCTGGGGGGTAGGGGCGGGTAGGGATAGGGTGGTTGGGTTATGGACATTGAGGAGGGTATGTGCTATGGTAAATGCTGTGAAATGTGTAAGCCTGAGGATCCACAGACATGTACCCTGGGGCAAATAATACATTATGCTTTAATTAAAAAATAAAAAAAAATCTAAAAAAAACAACAACAAGAAAGCACATGAAAGCATAAACTTAACTAGTAAATGCAAATAGGTTGACAAATAGAGAGTACTGTTGAACTGTAACGGTGATGTATAAATCATTTTTAATTCTGATATGGAAGTTAAAACATAAGAGTATAAAAATAACTATAACTAAAAAATATGTTCACAGATACAAAATTAAAAATAATTTGTGACCTCAATAACACAAAGTGGTTGCGGGGGGAGAAAAAGAAGAGTTTGGTATATAATTGAAATTAAGTTGTTATCAGCTTAAAATAGTGTTGTAATGACAAGATGTTTTATATAAACACCATGGAGACCACAAATAAAATACCTTTAAAGATTTTCAAAAGGAAAAGAGAAAGAAATAAAAAAAACACATCATTACCAAAAAATCAGCAAAAACAAAGATGACAGCAAAAGATGAAAAGAGTGACAAAAAAGTTACAAGACAAACAGGATACAATTAACAAAATATTAATAAATTCTTTCCTAGCAATAATTATCCTAAATGTAAAAAATAATAATAATAATAATAATTATCTTAAATGTAGATGGATTCAAAGACATAGTCAAAAGATACAGAGTGGCTGAATGGATTTTTTAAAAAAAGATTCAACAATAAGATTCTGTCAATAAGAACTACTTTAGATTTAAGGTGATACCTAGACTGAAAATGAAAAAGTAGAAAATGGATTTTCCGTGCAAATGGTAATCAATAAGTGTGGCCATACTTTTATCAGATAATATAGATTTTAATTCAAAAACTGTCACAAACAACAAAAAAGGGCATTATATAATGATAAAAATTCCCTAAGAAGATATAACAATTATAAATATATATGCACCCAGCATGAGAGTGCCCAAATATATCAAACAACCACTGACAGAACTGAAAAGAGAAATAGCAGCAACATTGTTATAACAGGAGATTTTAATGCCCCACTTTCAATAGTGGATTGAATACCCAGACAAAAGATTAATAAGGAAACAGAGGACATAAACAACACTGTAACCCAAGTGGGCCTAACAGACATATAGGGAACATACCACTCAACAAAAAGTACAAAAAAACAAAAAATACATAATTTTCTCAAGCCCACATGGAATCTTCTCCAGAAGAGATCACATGTAAGGTTACAAAAAAGTCTTTTAACAAATTCAAGAAGACCGAAGCCATACCAAGTATCTTTTCTGACCAAAATTGAACGAAACTAGATATCAATAGCAAAAGGAAAACTAAAAAATTCACAATTACGTGGAAATTAAACACCACACTCCAAGATAACCAATGGGTCAAAGAAGAATGGGTCAAAGAAGAATCAGAAGGGAAATTAGAAAGTGAACAAAGACAAATGGAAATGAAAACATAACATAATAAGACATATGGGTTGCAGCAAAAGCAGTACCAAGAGGGAAGTCTACAGTGGTAAACTATATAAAAAAAGAGATAGCTCAAATGAAGAACCTAACTTTACACTTCAAGGAACCAGAAAAAGACCAAACTAAACTTAAAGTTAGCTGAAAGAAGGAAATAATAAAGATTAGAGCAGAAATAAGTGAACAAGAGAATGAAAAATCATAGCAAAAAATAAAAATAAGAATTGTTTTTTTGAAAAGATGAAAGAAATGGACAAACTTTGTTAGACTAAGAAAAAAATGAGAAATCTCAAATTAAGTAAAATCGGAAATAAAAGAGTAAACATCACAACTAATGCCACAGACATATGAAGGATTAAAAGAGATTACTATAAAAAATTCTCAACTTAGAAAAAATAGAAAAATTCCTAGAAACAATCTACCAACACTAAAAGTCATGGGAAAACAAAATACGTACATACCTAAACTAGTACAAAGATTGAATGAGTAATCAAAACCTCCCAACAAAGAAAAGCGTGGGGCCAGAGGATTCACTGATGAATTCTACCACACATTTAAAGAATTAACACAAATCCTTCTCAGACTCTTTCAGAAAATTGAAAAAGAAGGAACATTTCCAAACTCATTTTTCAGAAGCAGCATTACTCTAATACCAAAGCTAAACAAAGACACTATAAGAAAAAACTATAGGCCAATGTCCCTGATAAACACAGATGCAAACATCCTCAACAAAACACTTGCAAATCAAATTCGACGGCACATTAAAAGGATCATAGATGATGACTAAGTGGGATCTATTGCTGTGATGCAAAGATGTTTCAATACATGAAAATTCATCAACATGATACACTGCATTGACAAAACAAAGGATAAAAATCACATGATCATCTCTAGAGAAAAAGCATTTGACAAAATTCAATACCCTTTATGATAAAAATTCTCATCAAACTAGAAGATTACCTCAACATAATACAGGCCACATGTGAAAAGTCCATGCCTAACATTATACTCAACAATAAAAAACTAAAAGTTTTTCTTCTAAGGTCAGGAACAAAGCATAAAACTCACTCTAACAACTTCTATTCAACATACTACTGGAAGTCCTTGCTAGAGTAATTAAGCAAGAAAAAGAAATACAAGGCATTCAAATTAGAAAGGAAGAAGTAAAAGTATCTTTGTTCAAATTACATGATTTTATGTTAAGAAATTAATTCAGCAAAGTCACAGAATACCAAATCAACAGAAGAATCAGTGTGTTTCTATACTACAGTGAATCATCCAAAAGGAAATTAAGAAAACATTTCCATTTACAATAGCATCAAAAAGAATAAAATACTTAAGAGTAAATATAAGAAGTGAATGGTTTGTATAATAAAAACTATCACATTTGCTTAAAGAAATTAAAGAAGACAATTAAATAGAAAGAAATCCTATGTTCATGGATTAGAAAACCTTATAGTGTTAAAATGTCCATATTGCCCCAAATGATCTACAGATTCAATGAAATCCCCATCAAAATATAAATGTTTTTTTTTTTTTTCAGGAAAAAAATCCCCAAAATCATGTGGAACTACAAAGGATCCCACATAACCAAAACAATCTTGACAAAGAACAAAGCTGAAGGCCTCACACTTTCTGATTTCAAAACATATTACAAAGTTACATTAATCAAAATAATATGGTACTGGCAAAGAGACACATATAGACCAACATTACAGAACAAAGCGCAGAAATAAATCCATACATATATGGTCAAATATGGTGAAATGATCTTCAAAAAGACTAAGATTATAAATGGGGAAAGGATAGTTTCTTTAGCAAATAGTGCTGAGAAAACTGAACATCCATATACAAGAGAATAAAATTGGACCTTTACCTTACATCGTATATGAACATCAACTCGAAATGGATTAAAGACTTAAGTGTAAGACCTAAAACTATAAAACTCCTGGAAGAAAACATAGGAGACAAGCTTCATAACACTGGTCTTGGCAATGTTTCTTGAAAATGTTGCCAAAAGTGCAGGCAACAAAGAAAAAATAGACAAGTGGGACGTCATTAAATTAAAAAGCTTCTTCCCAGCAAAGGAAACAATTCATGGAGTGAAAAGGCAACCTATAGAATGGGAGAAAATATTTGTAAACCATATATCTGAAAAAAAGGCTAATAATATCCAAAATATAAAAGGAATTCTGACAACTAGATAGCAAAAACCCCCCAAATAACCTGAATAAAAAGAAATTAACAAAGAACTTGATTAGACATTTATTGGAAAATAATATAAAAATGGTCAACAGCTATATGAAAAAATGCTCAACATCACTCATCATCAGGGAAATGCAAATCAAAACCACAATAAGATATCACCTCCTATATCATAAGATGGCCATTACCAAAACAAATGAAAAACAGAACAAAATAAGTGTTAGCAAAGACTTGGAGAAACTGGAACACTTGAGTACCATTGGTAGGAATTTAAATGGAGCCACTGCTATGGAAAATAGTGAGGATGTTCCTCAAGATTAAAAATAGAACTAGCTTCTGGTACGACCATCCCACTTCCAAATATTTATCCAAAAGAATAGAAAACAGGATCTCAAAGAAATACTTGCATGTTAATTTTAGCATTATTCACAATAGTCAAGAGGTAAAAGCAATTGAAATGTCTATCAGTGGACCAATGGATAAAGAAAATGTGGAATACACATACAATGGAATATTATTCAGTCTTAAAAAAGGAGGAAATCCTGTTACACACTACAACATGGATAAAACTCTGAGGACATTAGGCTAAGTGAAATAAGCCAGTCACAACAGGACAATGATTCCATTTATATGAGGTATCTGAAGTAGTCAAAGTCATAGAAGCAGAAGGTAGAATGATGTCTGCCAGGGGCTGGGGGGGAGAGGAAAATGTGGAGTTGCTGTTCGATGTATATAGAGTTTCAGCACAGGAAGATGAAATTCTGCTGTACAATACTGTGCTTATATTTAACAATACTTTGCTATGCACTTAAAAATTTGTTAACAGGGTAGATCTCATGTTATGTGTTATTTACCACAATAAAAGAATGAAATAAAATATAAAATCCCTGACATCGAAGAATAGTTTTAAAGGACTATGGTACCTCCATAAAATGGCTTACTACAAAGCCTCTGAAAAGGATTCCATAAATCTATAGTTAAAGAGATAGATACATAACATATTGCAAAGTAAGACAACAAAGATATAAAATATGTATTATAAAATATAATTTTGAGAGGAAAAAAAACCCATCATCTAATACAGGGCCAGGTATACAACTGTAAGAATTCAATAAATATTCACTTAATGGGTGGAATTCATGGAATTTCCATTCATTTATTAGACAAAATTTAAAAAAATTCTAAATTGTTTTGCTTCTCTTTTCCTAATGCATTTTGGTTTATCACCCTTTAATTGAAAGGCTTAATCTTGAAAAAAAATCCATGTATAATTTCATCTGGCAACTTTGGTAGCAAGAAGCTTCATGAGGACACTGCTCACTTGCATTTTTCTCCAGATTCAGGATTCCCCTAATCCTAAAATTCTGAGATTTTTAGTCATGCCTTCAGCATATGAGGCAGCGAAGCAATGGTAGCAGGAAACCTGAGATGATAAATACAGAATCATGAGTCATATCTCTGTGGGTCCACAGACTGTATGCAGACTGCAGCTCCGGAGGGCAAAGAATAAAATATTTTGATTACTTAACTTCAACAAAATAAAAACTGTTAGAGGAGCATGATGATATTTACAAGAGCGAGGGAAAAAAAAGAGAAATTGGTGGAAGGGAAAAGTTTGGTGAATGAGAAGTCATGGACCCAGTGGTTGTTGTCACTAACTAGTAATATGCTCTTAGGAAAATGATTGGATAGTTTATTTTCTTAGTTCTGAAATGACAGAGTTTGACGAGACAATAGGTACTGTAGATTCCATATTCTAAATTAATGAGTGTATTCCTTAAAATGTTTTGCATATATGCAAATAATTCATAATGTATTATGATAAAATTTGCTGATACTTTCTATAACTCCCTACTTTTTAGATACAGTTATCCCTTGTGCTTCCTCTTCACATTTTCTTTTAGACTCTAAGACACACATCCTAGTTTAGTTTATAGATGAGAGTAACTTACTTTTTTCTACTCTCTCAAGAAGAAGGGAATCTCATTTAGGTCCCTATGAAGAAGGCTACCTGAAACAATGCAATCCTGCATCAAGAAAGAATCACACGAAAGAAACACAAATGCAAACACCCAAACATACACACACTCTCTCTGCAGATCAAGAAATAACAACGTAGTCAGGTGCTGAGTAATGGAAAATAAGGCAAGAGTTCCTGTCCTATCAAAAAATACTTTTTGCGTAACAGCATGGTATAGCATCTAAGAAAAATATGCCTCAAGCACGATATCATTATTATAAAATAAGATTATTGCCAATTTTAATTAAAATAAATCATTTAAAACTAGCCTCACGAAATAGATTTTCAGGCCAGCTCAAAGCAAGAGCCAAATGTCATCATCTGATAAAACATCTTCCAGAAATGAAAACATAGTGAAGTTTTGGAACTTGTTAACCAGAGAAAAAAAGGGAAAATCTATATTTATTAAGGAAAAAGTAATTACCCAATCATTTATAGTAGCCTGTAAGCTATAACATGCCCAAAAATATCAATAGGGTTGTGGGAAGGTTTCAATAAAAAAATAAATTTTAAAAGATAGCAAAATAAAAAACCTTTTATCCTAAAAGAGTTAGAATTTATTTTGAGAAAATTAAAATAAAATAAAGCACTTCTGCAAAAGAGAGCCCATGCAAAAGATTCATCTAGCAATTATCTATGCTCATTAAAATTATCTTCTCAAGGAATCTTAGACACATCAAATTGAATATTTAGTATCAGCTTCGGAACCCTCGACTGGCCACCTCCCCTCTCTCTTTATCTTCCCCCAAAGTACACATATTGCCTGGGTCATCACTCTTGAGCATCTCTTCCTGAAAGTTGGGAAGAGAGGAGAGTCTTCTCCTAGCCTAAACCTTGTCTGTCCCCTCTCAGCCTACATCTTTAAAATTCTTTCCAAAAATCAACTTTCATTAAAATGTCTTCAACTGATTTATTTTTATTTGATCTCATCCCCTTATCAAGTTAGCAGAGTATTTACCTAGTTATTCCTCACTAGCATAGCAGCTTCATGGAAGTACGTCTCTTGTCAGTCTGCACGGATTATGCCCCCTGCTTGGAACAATTTCTTTCAAAACATATTACGTATAGGGTGAATGAATGAATGAATGTGCCTTTTAACTACTTCTTCCTTTAGAGGAATAGACCTTCCCACCAATTGTCTTACCTCAGGTCTCTACAAGCGCTAATATGTTATCTGAACATGATAGATGAATACGAAAATATTTCTGAGCGAGGATTCAGAAAAAGAATATCAGAATGTTCGGTGTGTGGCCAAATGTCCAAAAAAAAAAAAAAAATCAGATTCAGAAAACTATGTCATAGATCGATTCTTTTTTTTTTTCTTGCATGAATGATAAGCTATTCTGTCGCATGATTAAATGTAACTTTGTCATACAAAATTTTATTTTGTGACGGCTGGGAATAATGGTTTCTATTTTTGTCCTGCATTCAGTGAGTTGTGTATGGACCTGGACAAATGGAAAACAACAGCAGCTGACCTCACCGTTGGGGAAGCAAGAGTAAATCGCGTGTGCTGAGAAACCGTCACCAACCCCTAGTGCAACAAGAATGTCAGAGCCACACTCAGGAATATTTAAATTCTCTTATGGACTGTTATGCAATTAACACTGTAAATTTTATTTTACCTAAAAGAAGAACAATCTCCAAAGCAAGCATTAACGTCAAGGGTAAGAAGACATCTGCCATACTCACTAGCTTCTTTGCTCAAGTGCACCCGAATGTTTATAGCAGCAATGTCTACAATAGCCAAACTATGGAAAGAACCTAGATGTCCATCAACAGATAAATGGATAAAGAAGATGTGGTATAGGGACGCCTGGGTGGCTCAGTTGGTTAAGCGGCTGCCTTCGACTTGGGTCACGATCCCAGGACCCTGGGATCAAGTCCCATATCGGGCTCCTTGCTCAGCAGGGAGCCTGCTTCTCCCTTTGCCTCTGCCTGCTTGTGTGCTCTCTCTCTCTCTGACAAATAAATAAATAAAAAATCTTAAAAAAAAAAA
>CM052893.1:24173368-24190487 GCA_028534135.1 Potos flavus
GAGGAGCAGTGAGGTATCTCTGCTCTCGGGGTTAACACCAGCGTAGCTCATTGGACACGAAGCAGTGCCTTTTCACCCATAAATTTCAGAATCCACTTCCCTGGTACCATTAATATCATGCTGGTGCTGAAAGCATTTCCTATCCAAGGAAAGAGGGGTTCATTTCATTGTATCTGTCACTTAGATCAAGTATTTTCTAACCAACCTCTACAGTATATGAATAATAGTGACAGGAAGGGAGACTTTTTCATTTGCCCAAAAACAACGCATCCTGTTTTAGCAATTATGAGTTTCTGATGAATCCCCATATTCCTCTAAGTGAGTTTTAGCAAAATAAGAACAGATGCATAACTGTAAAAAAAGGAACTTTACAATAGTCAAGAAACTGTGCTGGGACTCTAAAAATAGAAAATTTAAGAATTAAAGGCTCTTTTCTCTGCAATGTGCATCAATGTAAGCCATGTGATCACGTGATGGTGTCTATGGCGATTCTTTTCCTTTTTCACGGTCCTGACATTCATTGTTTTGCATATTTCTCAAAGCTCCCTTCACTGCTTCATCACCAGAGAACACATTATACTTCACAAGCGTTTGAGATATTCCTTAGGTACCCCTAAAAGGAATATATGCTTTTTAACTTAACAGTCTTCAAATATTGGCATTTTCCCTCAGCATGATTATAGACTGAAGACATGCTAATTAGAGCTCTCTCACATATAACAATAAATTCTAAATAAACTGGAGTTTTGAGAAAAACTAAAGGCAATATGAAGTGAAAGCAATAAAGGATACTTCTGAATACATATGCAAGCTAACTGATCACAGGGGGAAAATGTAGCCAATCTGCGTTAGTGAAAGTATGTTTCAACAGTCAAATAGGTATTGTATGGGGGTACATAAGAACATAAGAAAAATGAATTCACAAAATGTTAAGTAGCCATAAAAAGATTATCTTCTGAAGACTGATAAAAAATTATCCATTGTATAAAAACATTTGGTTACAGGGGCTCCTGGATGGCTCAGTCGATTAAGTGTCTGACTCTTGCTTTTGGCTCAGGTCATGATCTCATGGTTGCAGGATCGAGCCCGGCGTCGGGCTTCAGGCTCAGTGTGGAGTCTGCTGGAGATTCTTTCTCTCCCTCTTTCCCTGCCCCTCTCCACTGCGCACACACACACTCTCTCTCTAAATAAATAAAACCTTTTAAAAAAAATGTTTGGTTACAGATCTAAAAAAAAGTTTTTAACAGTTTTTAAAAATGTAGATTAAATAAATTTAATGTAGATAAAATAAATATATTTAAAGGGATCAATGTAAATCTAGGTATCTATTATTCAATGTTTTAATTTAACACTAAAAAGGAAAATATCAAAGTGTGGGAATATCATCATGATTCTGAAGATTGTGAAATGCCTAATGTTCAATTAAATTTTTAAAACCTCACAAGCCTGGGTGAAAAGGCATACAAAGTACAAATGAGGGTTGAGATTTATCCTCGTTAAGTGAAAACTAATGGATTGGGGAGAAAATAAACCAGGATCCCCTTTTCAAATAGTGTTTTCAATAACCTAGAAGCCTCTGGAGTCCCTGGGACTCTGCCAGAGGACATTATCCAACAACCACCAACACAGGAAAACACCAGACATCACCAGAGAGGTAATAGAAATAAAACGGAGTTGGGGGGTGGGGAGAAGAAAATGAAAAAGAAAGAATTAAAACAGAAAGCTACTCTTGTGCGAAAGTATGATCCCTCCTCTTCTGGAATACTGCCCACAGCTCAAATCCACACTTACCAAAGTTTTAACTGAGCAGAAGGCAGTTCAAAAAAAGATAAGTTAAATAATCAAGGGGCCGCTCTAAGTGCTAAGGAAACTATTACAAAACAAGACTATTAGAAAGCAGAGACCCAAGACACACATCACCGCAGATCATCAAGGCCCAAGGAGCTGAGAATGAATTCTCCATGTGGTCGGGTGTAAAAATAAGAAAGATAATGTCGGTATCTTTACATGGGAATTACATGACTTCGTTCACAAAATTCACCAGGTAATGGCCTAAAACTTTATAAAGGATGCAATTTTATGAAAGAGCAAATGAAAAGGGAAACTTTATCGAGAAGCATGTGTGACACCTATCAAGAGAAGGTACACACTGAAATGTGGTCACATTCGAACAGTCCAGAAAGTTTATGAATATTAGATCCATGCCAGATTTTTCATATTGTCATGATGCTCAGGGTACAGCCAACCCTTCTAAAGATGGTTTTATAAAGAGAACTCTGATACTGTTTTCACATGTCCATCGGTAGCATAGTTAAGGGCAGAAATACTGAGCTAGATGAACGACTGTTTACTGTTCCTGATCCAGCCAAGATTTCAAATGCTCATAAAAATAAAGGGCAGAGAAACACCTGAAAGGGATTAAAAAATATCATCTCGCTCTCTTACTGATAAAGATACTACCTCACCTATGTGGATATTTAAATAATATCTAAAGTCAAGAGTTGAAATATTCCCGAAGTATCCCCTACAAAACAGTGAGCAAAAAATGGAGGTGGCAAGAGGACACGCATATGTGATCCCACGCGTGTAAAATTCTGTGTGGAAATATGTATGTACGTGTGTGTATGTGTACATAGACACACACACACACATGAGAGGTCTTGGCCAACTCTAGGTGGAGGGGTTTCAGATACTTGCTTTTTTCTTTGTATCTTCTCGTATTACTTGGATTTTGCACAGGACGTTTTTGCTACTTTGTGAATGTCAGAAAGCAAGAAGGGGGTAAAAAGTCCTGTAATCCTATAAGCAGAACGTTAACTTGTGTCCCTGCAACTATTTCCCTTTGTTCCTTCTCTTTCCATCCTGATCTGTCTCTTCCTTCCAGGTAAGAGTTCTCCAGCTTGAAATCGCCTGCCCTGACTTACTGCCCTGACTTACGTGACCCATTCATGCCTTAGCACGACTAGCGCCTGCCATGCAAGTTTACGCATAATGTTTTAGCTGCTCATTTGTGGCCTCATTATTGGGCTCTAGTTTTCCATGACTATATACTTTGCACTCACGACTACAGACCTGCTGCGCCTTCCACTGCTGACCTTTGCTAGGAGGAGCTCAGAGCAAAAGGATGCACCGGCAACTCAAAAGGCCCTTCTAAGACTTGCTGTGCCACTTGGAGCATCTCAAGCTAAAAAGGCTAAGAGGGACTTGGGTTAAACATTCTGTGCCTCAGTTGACACAACCTGCAAAAGGGAGAGGATGAAGCCTAACCTGCTTCTGACCAAACAAGAGAGAATGTATATGGCAGGGCTTCTAGAAAGATGCAGACTTGGATTAAAATTGTATTGGCTAGCAATTATCACTAGACATTGTGTTGCACACATTCTTATCTATGAGGAAGGCACTGGAGATGGAGTCAAAAGAAAGAATCTGATCAAGGTGCCATTTTTTTCTCTTGCTGAACATTTTACAAATGTGAACTAAAAATATATATCTCAGAGATGGGGAAATTAAATATATCGTAAAGTGTAAGAGTACAAATCTATGATTAAATACATGTTCTAAGAATTTTAAAGCCATCGCCATTATCGCTATTAACATCTATACTTGTCAAATTTCACTCTAATACTATTGGATTGAGCTTTACATTTGAGTCCTGTTTTTAGCTTAGACTAAATAAATCCTCAGTCAAAAAATACTCTTCAATGTCTCCCAATGTATATGGAGAGTACTTTCTCTCATTCTCAACCATTCCAGGCATCAACTAATGTTCTAGCCATCGTTTTTAAGTAATATTTCTTTTTAATCACATCAATTTGAGTAGTATTTTACTAATGTACAATACTCACATAGCACTTTTTTTTTTAACCAATATTAACTAGTTAATCTTCATATAACCTTTGGATATAAAATCATTTCCTGACAAGCTACTTAAATGCTTTATTATAAAAACCTAAGCATAATTAAGAAAGAGTGTATAAAAATATTTCAATTGTTATTTGTTGTACTTACATACAACATTCTGCAAGTCAAGATAGCATGAACACATGGACAGGAAAGGGAGGCAAATGTAAGTTTGTTCACTAAGTAGTACGTGGAAGAGTCCCTGGGAAAATGGAAATGGACAAAGCTTCCTTAAGACTTCTGTAGCTCCCTTCATTCATAAGTCCCTCTTGTAATTCTTAAGACAGCATTCCTGAAAAACCATCACCATTAGAGCCCGGTCTTTTAAAATGGCTCCCAGATAATCTGCTAAAATAATCCAACCTACTATGTTATCACGCACCCAAGAAGATTACACATTCTATTATCTGCAGTGCTTTTTCCAGAGATTAATCCAAAGGACAAGAAGAGTGAAGGCACTGATAAGAAAAGAAAGCCCTTTTAAAGGTTTTCTGGATAACAAGTTCTTGGCATCTCAAATTCAACGTGGCGGTGCTGGCCAGAATTTGCCGAGGCTGTTTCTGCTGAAGTCCCTGCATGGAACTGTCCCCTGGTAAAAGTGTGAGGCATGTTGACCCAGAGTGTTGTTTCATAACCATGGCTGGTAGGGTGTCTGCGAGGTTAGGACCAACTTGTCACATTATTTATCGATAACAGCATGATGGATGACTTGCACCTGGTCTTGGTGAGCCTCTCAGAAAGCTCGGCCACTGAGGCTGGCTGGCTACTTGACAAGAACATGGCTTTGTGACCAGCAGGGTAGCAGAGATCCCAGCCAAGATGTCACCTCAGGCTCCCGAGGTATCCCATGTACACGCGAGGGGCTCTGGATCGAAGAGAGAAGAATGTCCTGGCATGGCCTGGCGGAGGGAGGCCTTGGCTCTGACGCCAACTTTGCCTGTGGTGTCCCTCTTTATTGGGTGCTGCTGGTACGTTCTATCATTTTCCGGCAATGGAGATCTTATTTTGGGTCCTGTGACTCTTGTTCCATAACTGAACTCTGTCTAACTGCCATTCTGAATGCGATGTCCAGCGCTAGGGGGCTGACATCACCCCCTCAGCAGCGCCTCCTCTGCTCTCCCTCACGTCAGCAGAGTGGGAACTATATTCTTTCAGTTCCTCAGGACAAAACTTTTCGTGTTTTTCTCTGACTCCTCACCCTTGCACTGCAGTCTTGTCCATTGGTAAATCCCACTGGCTCTCCTTCTAGAATATACCCAGACTCTGACCACGTTGCAAAGCTCCTACAGCCACCATCCTGGTGCAAGCTCCCCTCATCTATCACCAGGATTATCCCAACAGCCAAATAACGGGTTCCCTCTGTTTCCGTCTGCGGCCACCTGCACTCTCTTCTCAACCCAGCAGCCGGAGCGAGCCTGGGGAAACGAGCCGGCCCAGGACATTCATCTGCACCAGAAAGCCAACTCCGTATTACAGCGTACAAGGCCCCACAGGACTTGGCCCTCATTACCTGCCTGACGTCATCTTCTACGGCTCCCTGCTAGCGTCCTGGCTGTTCCCACCCCTGCCAGGGGCACTCTCTTCAGGGAGGGCCTCTCTCCTGTGGATCCCTCCGCCTGAGGATTGTTCCCGACAGCCACCCTGCTACCTTCCTCACTCCCTTTACTCAAAAGCTGCCTTATCAGTGAAGCTTCCCCAGTGACCTTATGTAAAATTAATCACCAATACCAACCAACATTTCCTATCCTTTTTCACTGCTTTGTGTTTTCTCCTGGGACTTACCACTATCTAACATACTATCTTCCCTCAGCAGGATGGACCCTCCCCAAGGGCAAGAACTTTCATCTGTTTTATTCTCCACCGTATTTCTGTCCCTGGGACAATGCACATGGCAGGAATTCAAGACATATTTTTGGATGAATGAATGATTATATAATTAATGTAAAGCAATGTTTTTGGTTTTGTTTTGAAAGTTCACTGGCGTTCTAGGAAGGCATGCAGCTCCAGGTATCCCCTGGAAAACAACCAAGAGCCCCAGTGGCCCATCTACCCCGGGTGGGGAACAGCTCAGGAGAAAGCCCACCTCCCTGGTGTGGGTAAAGGAGGCTCTCCTTTGTTAGACTTGCTGATGCCCCTGCTTCTCAGTCTAGATCATTCAGTTACTGGAGCACATCATGCTCCTTCTGCCTAGAACATCTGCTGATCCCCTCGCCTCCCTCCCCAAGCCCCGGTGAATACTCTGAGTTCCCATCTAACATCCAGTTTCCTTTTACCTCTTCTCCATGTCTTCCTATCTCTCATTAAGTGGTTCATTTCTTCCTCAGTAGTCTAGCTCCAATCTCTAAGAACTTCTAGTAGCTATGTTTTTTGTTTTTTGTTTTTTTTTAAAGATTTTATTTATTTGAGAGAGAAAGAGAGAGAGAACACGAGCAGGGGGGAGGGGCAGAGGGAGAAGCAGGCTCCCCGCTGAGCAGGGAGCCCAACAGGGAACTCAATCCCAGGACCCTGAGATCATGACCTGAGCTGAAGGCAGAAGCTTAACCGAGTGAGCCAGCCAGGTGCCTGTGTGGCTGTGTTTATGGTGGTCTCCTCCACTTGACTTTGAAGGAGGGAGTGCCTAAAGATGTTTTTTCTGATGGTTTCACTTGCCCCAATATCCAGCAGGAAGGTCAACCCACTGGATGTGCTCAACAAATGCCACTGAATGAAGGAATAAAATCCAAACTGAGAAGGGACAGCACAAAGAGAATATAATCCCCTCAGGAGGAGGACTCCAAAAATCTAGACCTGAGACCACATGACCTCATGCAAATGTGTCCATTTTCCCACCCCAGAACAGATAGCATACCTTCCCTCCCTACCTCACAGGGATTGTGTGGCTCAAATGATAAAATAATTTTTATCAATGTACCGATCATAGATTTTGCTCTACCTTTTCTTTCTCTTTTTTTTTTGCTCTACCTTTTCAATCGCAGAACCAATTCAGCAAATACGGAAGTGACTAGATTGACAACCAGCCATATTCAATGGGGAACCATGCCTCTACTGGTTTAACACATTCAAACGGGAGAAAACCAGGAAGTGTTCTCCAAAAAGAATATTAAAACCCAGGTTATAGGGGCGCCTGGGTGGCTCAATCCGTTAAGCATCCAACTTTTGAGTTCAGCTCTGGTCATAATCTCAAGGTTATAAGACTGAGCCCAACACTGGGCTCTGCATTGCGTGTGAAGCCTCCTGGGCTTCTCGCTCCCTCTCCTGCTCCCATCCCTCCCCCTCCCTTGCCTGTGCACACATACTCTTTCTCTCTCAAAAAAAAAACAAAAACAAAAACACTCCCAAAAATCTCAGGTTACATACTCCCCATTCTTATATGGAGGAAGAGATAGGTTATATAACATGCATTACTATGTACCGAGGACTGTAATTTGCTATTCATTCTACTCTAATACATGGAAGAACCTGCAGGAAGCTTTCCAGCAAAATTAATGTTTGTTAATTTTTTTAGAGGCTGTAATACAGGAGCTAAGAGCATAAGCTTTGGAGTCTGTCCACTTAGGTTTAAACAACAGTGTGCTCTTTACGTTGTTCTCTTGGAAAATGAAGTTCCTTCTGCCTCAGTATGTACCTAAGTTAAATGCAGTTCATAAGACATTTATCTCGTGTGGTTGAGAATTAAAAGAGACAATACACATAAAAGGTTAGAACGGTGCCTTGTACATAGTCAGTGCTCATCAATTTTGGCTATTGTTAAGGGTATTCATGACTCTCAAAACTTCCGTGTGTCCATGTTTTTCCGTACTGATGTCACACTAACTTAAATGCAATGCATGCTGAAAATCAAAGTGCTCAAAATACTTTAGCCCTTTAGATTCCTTTGTCTTGACAGCTCTGCCTGTTCCTCAATCCTCCGTCTTGCCTTGGCCGGCTGACGTCAAGACAGCGCTCAGAGGGAAAGCACAGCTGGGAGCTCTGTTCTCTTCTCTCCCCTCCCTCCCCTCCCCTCCCCTGCGACGCAAGCACAGCTTGTTAGGAGGTTACCATAACCCGTCCAGAGGTGTAATTAACAACCTGGGGCCTGGTGCCAAATTAGATTAACTGTACCTGACCGTACAGTCTGACTACCCATTTCCTCCTCCTTCCCCACTCTTCATAAAGGAATCCAGAAGTCCTTCTCCACCAACACTAGGACTGAACTTCTTACTTCTCCAACTGGTTCCCCCGTCAGCACTGAAAAACACTAAACCCAGCCAAGACTCCTGGGGATAACAGATCAAGGTTCTGAAAACTTGCTCTCTCATCCTCATAATGCTGTCTGGTGTAAGTCACTGGGACTGCTGTGTGGTAGCTTCCTAATCCTTAACGCTGGGATATACCTACTCAGGAATGATTAAGGGATGATTAAATGGGCAAATACATGTGGGGAAAACATGTGGAAATTTACGAGAATCATATGAATGAAATGTAATTCTAATCTAAGATGATTGGCTCATTTGCCTTCCTCCCTATTTAAATACTGATCTTGATCCTTGAAGCCATGCCATTATAAATATTTCTCTTATCAGAAGAAACTTTATGCAAAGAGAATAAAATAATTTATTAAAGCCATGGGGTTCTAAAGATGAGTGGTATGACAATAAATAACAGACTTCGGGATAAGCACAAAAATACTTGAGATTTTTAAAGAGCAAAGATTCTCATCAGCGGTGAATATTAATAAAGCTAAAAGAGATTCCTCTGTGGGGTGGAAAGCAAAAGATTAGGTCCTTGTTGAGCTCTGTCTGTATCCATTCCAAAAACAATAGAGCAAAAATGATCAATCTCCACCTCCAGATTGTCTCCACCTGCCATGACCTTCAAGTTATTTTCACAGTGATGAATAAATCTAGGTAGTACAGAACAGTGGGACCATTTTGAAATTCACACAGGGTTTCCTCCAGCATTGTCCTAAAATTCCAGGCATTTTTTTCCCCCTGCCCCAAACCCACCACACTGCTTCAGATGCTAAGAATGGAACTGCCTGGGTCAGACACTTCCACCCAGTAAAGGGATGGCGTGGGGGTGGGGGGAAGGGAACCTCACACTTTGTGACATCCTAGATGTTTTATAGGGATTATCTCTTTACTCTTCACAGCAACCCTACTTGGTAGATATTCTTCCTGCATTCCAGACAGATCACTGAAGGCTCAGAGAGCAAAGGTACTCGTTCAGGGTGACACCTCTAGAAAAGTGCTCAACTGGAGTTTAAAACACATCCTATCTAATGCTACTTCCAAGACAACCTAGAGCTCGGCTTTTAAAACCCTAGGGAAATGGGAAATCTTTAAGATTTTTTAGTACCTCTTAGAACCCTGTGGCACAGAGACAAGAGTGAAGTGCAGGTGATCTAATGTAGAAACAGTGCGGTACCTGGGACAATGGTATCTGTTGGCAGGTTCACTGTCAATACTGAAAATACTGGCATCGTCTAAAAATAGTAGAGAATTCAGTATATAAGTCTCTGAGGAGTCTTTTCAAAATCTAAGTCAAATAGCTGAGACGCAGAAGTGTCTGAATATAGAAGGAACTAAATGAGGGTGAGAGAATACTATCTTTGATAGCTTTTAGTAAAACTTGGGTGAGAACTTGTATGTGTGGTCTACAAGTAGAGAGGGGCGTGAAGGGCAGAGGTAGCCTTTGGGGTATCCACGGCAAAAGGGAAATAAGAGAGAAAAGGTTTTTGAATAGGAAACTGGATTAAAACCAGTAAGAATTTCCTCCCTCAATCTACTAATCCAATTCATTCAAATGATGTGAAACCAAATAGAAGATGAGGAAGAACATGTTCAATGACTCAGATAATTTTCAGTCCAATCTGACTTAGACCAGTTGAGAAGTAGGATCTACAGGAAAATGAGTATCTGCACATTAAAATGTTTCCCACAACCAGTCAGATAGATGTCTCCTCGAAAGAACATTCTAGGGCTTTCTTCTGACCAGACTCTTGGTTTGACCACTGAATTGTTTTATGTAAAAGAAATCCACAACAAAAATACAGCCATCTCCAAGTAGTCTAACTGAAACGTTTAAATCATTTTGTGAGTAACTTTTATAACAAAGTATTTTCCTTAAGAACACTGTTCCACCATGATAGAGTACATGAAAACGAAATTATTTTTTAAAATTCAAAACCTCCATTTTTCCATGTAATAGTAAATTGCTTTTCGTTAGGGTTTAGAGAAGCAAGGATGCATCATTTCTCTAGGCGCCTAAAAAAGGCAGTTTTCAGAGTTATACTTCAACTGGGTTAAAGAGGTGAGCTGGAATTTGGTAACCAGGAGGGGCGCCCATCTCAAGAGGGTCACACCCCAAACTCATCTCTTCCATCTTATGATGGCCGCCGGCATGGTTAAGGCACTTTTCTGCCTTAGGTTTTCCTCTCACTTGCTACGGCAATGTTTCTCAGTCGGCAATGATAATCTGACCACTAAAGCCTCCGGCAAGCCAACCCCATGTCCATGGGCGTCCACTGGCCGTTCTAAGAGAGTGCAAAGAAAGACAAATCAGGGAGACAACGGGACAGGAGGAGCAGAAGAGGGTATGAAGGAACAGAAGGAGGGAGAAATGAAGGAGAAGAAAAGAGAAGAAGTAAGAAAAGAGGGAGGAAGGGTAGAAAGGAGAGGAGTCAATGCTAAAGAGAAAGTGGAACTGGGCCCCCTACAGGCAGGCCACTGGGCTACCGGTAGCCTCCTCCTGCCATTACTGTCTTTCCCCAGAGAGGAAGCCAGGTCACAACTCCTCTGTGCCATTGTTACCTGGATGAGTTCGTCCAGCTCAGTCGAATTGACACAGGAGTGTTGGGAAATGAATGTTTGCTTCTGGATCACAATGGTGGTCCTCTGTGAAATCTCATGAGGCTGCTCCAAGGTTTTGAACACGGTGGCTCCGATGATCAGATAGAGGACAACCACCAGGAAAATCGTGGAGACCGTCTTCCATTTCATAACATTAATGGCCGTGTCACTCTCCACCCGGGAAGCAAGCACTGTGGGTTTCGTGGAAAACGAGAGCCTCGGTTTGGAGTTCTGAGCGGCAGATTTAGGGTCCAGCAAGTCAGGTGCCGCCACTGACAACGACAGAGAAGGAAGGTTAGGTCGGAGAAGAGTAGAGGGGCAGCGGCTGGGCGTCTTTCGGGGCTGAGCAAAGGCCGACTGAACTCCACTGCTCTCCTGGTGGAAGTTCTGGAACCAACCAGAGCACTCCCACTAGCTCGCATGCAGGACTTTATCAAGGAAAAGGGGCTGGGTCTCAGCTCTCTGCTGCTACTGGGGCTCCAGACGGGAGGAAGAAAACAGGAGGTGGACCAAGAAAGTTAAAAAAATAAATAAATAAAACAATGCCTGAGGTCTTCCTAATTAATTTTTAAATTTACATCTGTTCGCCATGCCAGTCAACAAAGACTGAACTCCTAAACCTTGATAGTACTAAGCTATCTCATGAATACTCATGAAGGAGGTTCATGGATGATTCCTGCTCTCAAGAACTTAACCCTCTATGCCACAAGCAACCAACATAAGGCATATTCCTTATTTTTATGGAAAAATTCATTGTAATAGAGGGATTGCATTATAAGCAAATTTGGGATCCAAACATTGTTGCTCAAAGTAAAACATTAGTCATTTTCTGGTAAAGCATGATGGTAAGTAAACCACTCAATTGCCTCATCATTTCTTTTTGCCTACCCTCTAAAGTGGTTCATGATTAAACATTCTCTGTATCTTGTTATACAATCTCTGACATCTTGAAAAAACAAAAGTACTGCTACCTTTTCTGGCACAATCCTAAGTGCGGCCAAGACAGGACTAGTTCCTTCTATTTCAACAGTGAACATTATCCAGAAAAAAAGAAAAAGTAAAACCTTATCTTACACCTTAGACCCTCGATGCTCTGTACAAAGCTAATTGCTCCATTAGAGTGGATTTATGTGTTCTCTTACAAATTCCCATATACTCAGAGGTGACTGTAAATCCATTTATCATTTATCTCAGCTGTTCAAAAATATCATTAATGGATTTCTTTTTAGAAAATACAAAGATACTAGACTTCTACTTGGTAAGGGGAAAACAAGCCGTCTACTACAGAATGATTGGAAATGATTGAACCAAAAAGGTTAACAGAATAGCCAGAAAAGAAAAAACAAAACAAAAAGAAACAAACAAACAAAAAAACAAATACAGGGGGACTTTAAAAAACCACCAACTCAACCAGAACAATGAGTTTAGAGTCCATAATTGTTATAGATATAAGTAAAATTACTCAGGTATATACAATACAGGTTTGATATAATAACCTAACCTAAAAGACACTTTTAGGTAAGTATCTGAGAAATCCCTAAGGAATTGCACCCAAATACCCTACCGGAACCTGAAATCACTCGAGGATAAGGAGAGAACAGAAAGTGTCAGCTTTCACAGGGTCGGATACCCTATACTCCCGACTACCACTGTGAGTTAAACGTAGGTCTACCACAACTTGAGTTCAGAAAATAAATCATCAGTTGCCCATCACAAAGAAGCTTTGCAAACAAAGCTATTTGAAGCCCTAGACTTAAGCGGCCTTGTCCGGTGGTGGCCGATAGCAGAGGGTTCCTCTAACCAGTAAAAACCCTGGATGGCTCTGACTTTGAAGAGATAAGTCAGCTCCAAGGTAGTAACCACAGACCGAACTGCTCATTTCAGCAATGTCCAATGGTTCGACCCGCTAGATACACGTAAGTACACGTTTCCCTCCTGATAGAGTCACCTGCTCAGAGTAAAGCCACAAACCAGTAGACACCTTTGTCGTGTAATAGTTATAAAGGCAACTTCGCTCAAAATTAGCACTGGGTATGTCTTTTAAGGTTTTAATTGGGAAAACTTTTTTAATAGACATGTGATAACAGCTGATATCACTGTCACCTGCTGGCTAGCTATGCCACCCCGCCGCCGAGCTACTTAGTGTGTCTTGACTGAAAAATAAAGGTCATAATCTAAAATTAACCCATCTTTGCAATAAAAATAACAGGAAATCGACATTATCTCTCTGAAGGAAGCCTTCCAAGCCTTTCCTCTCCAATTATCTGTGCTCTCATATCTCTGGTTTTTCACATCAGTGGTTTCTAGTCTTTAGAAGTAGAAAACACCAAGCCTGTGTACCTTGATGCGTCCAAATCCCAATCCTAAATCCCAATGCCACACCAACACATTATAATTATATGCTTTTGGGGGAAAGGGACAGATAGGTTTTTAAAAGATTGTGTGTGTGTGTGTGTGTGTGTGTGTGTGTTAAGCTAATACATTTCCTGATGAAGTTTAATTCTTTTAAGCTACTCCCTTATTTTTTTAATTAGCAGAAATATATATAAATGCACATTTGGCAGACAGAATGGACAGCAATTGGTAAAATACCAAAATAAAAAACAACAGCCTTTTCTCTCAGTCTAACATGGGGAACCTCTGTGTTTCCATCTCCACATCGTTTGATGTACGATCAGGCAAAGACGCTCCTCAGAACAAGGAATCAAAGAGTCGTCCCTTGCACACACTGTCATCACCATCGCTACCTCCCTCCTCTGCCTCCAGCACATCACAGTCTCCTCTTAATCCCGGTCTCCCCTCCTCACGCAGGTATGCCTTCCACGCTCGGGGCCGCAGCTGACGACTCAATAGCAAAAGAAACGAGCTTTTTTTCAGCACCACTGCCTGTCCCACCACGCAATGGGCAACAAGTGTGACCAGGGTCACCATGCGTCCTGCCCGTCTGCTGCTCCCAAGGGCTGACCCTCCTCCTCCTTCGGAAACTCCCCCAAGGTGTCCCAAACCCACACCCGAGGCAGATGCAGAAGCCCCAGGCACCAGCGGGAGAGGGGAGAGCAGCAGCCAGCAGAGGACCCCGGCATCAGTCGCCTCCAAACCGAGATTATGACCCAACACCTTGGACGGGAAACGAAGGCGGAGGACGTCCACTTGCTGCCAGCGGGGCATCTGCAGCCCTCCCAGTCCCGGCAGGGGCAAAGCGCGGGGCGGGAGGTTTGGGGCCGGGGGTGGCCACCCAGGGGGGGGTCTCACCTCCTGCTCTATAGCCGGGTCTCTCTCGCGAGGCGCTGGGAAGCATGAGGCATGCAGCATTCAAAATGTTTTTTGAAAAAGACGGACTTGAAGCTTTTACAAACACGCCATTGTACTCACTTCTTATTCAGAGTCGGGCTGCGCGCTCCGAGCTGCACGGGCAGGCATTTTCCCCGGCTTTGTTTTACAAGGTGGGGAGAGCGGGGCTGGACGCGGGAGGGGGTGGGGGGAAGCGTGAGAAGAAACGAAATCGCGGGAAGGAGGGGACACCGGCAGGCTGGGCAGAGGGCGAGGCGGAGGCCAAGTTGGGCGCGGGCGCCGCCGCCCCCGCATGCGCCTGTGGCCGGGCCCGGGTCACCCGGAGAGCGCGGGCGACCCGGGTCCCGCGCCGGCCGGCAGCCGCCGCCGCCGCGCGCTCCGCCCCGGGTTCCGCGCTGGCCGGTCCCCGGCGCGGCGCGGCGCGGGGGCGGTCGGTGCAGCCCGAGCGGCCGTGCGCCCCGGCGTCTTTGTGCGCAAGCCTCGCTCTGCCCCTCTTCGCATGTCTTTGTGTGTCTCCCCCGGCAAAGCCCTCGGGCCCCGGGGGGCGGGGGGTGTGGCACCGGCTCCGCGCGCCGGGCGCCCTCCTGCCCGCAGCTCGGCCGCCCTCCGCCGCTCTCCCTGCCAGGCTCGCTGCTCTCGTCCCTCGCCCGCTCCTTTCCCTCCTTTCGGAACTCCCTCCCCCTCGCCTCCCCCCACCCTCCGTCTCCCCGCCTGGGCTCGCCTCTCCGCACCCCCTCCTAGCCCAACCCGCGCTGGCGTCTGCCCTGCCTCCTCGCCTGCGGGCACTGCCCTGGGGCTCACCTGCTGCCTCTTCTCTCAGCCCCTTCCACTAGCGCTGCCCCCTCCCCACAAGCCCATTCTCACTATCTGGCGCACAGAGCTCCAACCTATCTCCTTCCAGGGCGGAGTGTGGGTCCCAGGAGCCCTGCACGTATGCATCCTCCGCTCCCCTTGCCACCCCCCCCCCCCGCCGGCTTGTACAGAGAACTGCCCCCATTGGCGCCCTGAGACCCCCGGAGTGGGCTCGGTAATGGGGCTGCTGGTTCCTTCGAGTCTACGCCTGGGGAAGTGTTGTCGAGTCACCAGCAACCCCCACCACACCCCACTTCCTTGGGTGCTTGACCTGGGCAGCAAGCTCTGATAACAGAAGGTGCCAAACCAGAAAGGATGGGGGAACGCACCGGGAGCTAGGGTGCAGAGGACATCTAGGGATGCAGAGGGAATGGAAGAAAAATCGGAAGGCTCTCAGGGCAAGATCCCTTTGCCGGGGACAGGGGTTGCGGATGTTCTCGGCCGAGCCGCGGAGTGGGAGACCTGAGACATCAGTCTGAACCCGGCGCTCCCGCACACCTCCGCATCAAGATCCCAGTTTGGCGGATACCAGACCCCGCCCAGACTCGTAGACTGCCACGCGGGGGCAGCTGAACGCGTGGCTGCAGGGGTGCGGGCACCGAACCCGCAGAGGAGGGGAAGAGAGCGCGCCGAGTCTAGGCTGCAGCTGAAATAGGTTAGTCCCCTCGCCACACACGTGATGTAGCAGAACTTCAGCCCGAGTGTAAACTGGCTCTCTCTTCTCACTTTCGCTGCGGGAACACCCCGCTGACCTCCACCCTCCCACCTCCACCGCTGCGTTAGAGTTTATCTTCCAGAAAGGCTGCTGGGCCAACTTGAAGTATTTTGCCAGCTACAAGGAGAACTTCCTCGTGAAAACTGTAGATGTGAGAAACTAGTGAAAACTATAGATAGACCCGAAGGAGGTCAGGCAGAGTAGAAACACCCTTGATGGCAAAAAGAACGTTATAAACCTGCAGAATTGTGGCCATCGATGCTTAAAAATGCCAAATTATGTTTCAAATTCCAAAATAGACTCAGTACCTCTTTCTCCTATTAAAAAAACTTCTTATTAGGAATTCCTTCCTGCTGGAACAGAAACATGTTTTTCTCCACTTCTGCTCTCAATATAATCGGATGTCCTTTCTGAAATGTGAATCCGGTCCTCTCACTTAAAACCTTTTCAAACCCTCTAGGTGACATAATTTGCTTCCTGATCTGGCTTCTCATTTTCATTCCAGGCCTTTCTGAGTACGTTCATCTTCCATCACCCACCTAAACAGAACTGATAGGACATGTGTGTACGTGTGTGCAAGGAATTAAGGAATTGGCTCACTGTCATGGGGGTTGGCAAGTCCATTTCAAATTCCTAGGGCCCTTCTGGCAGGCTGGAAACTTGGGCAAGAGTTGATGCTCCTGTCTTGAATTTCTTCTTTTCTGGAAAACGCCAGTTTTTGCTCATCAGACCTTCGACTAATTATATGAAGCCTACCCACATCATTAAAGGTAATCTTTCCTTCAAGTCAGGTGATTACAGATTGCAACCACATGTACAAAATACCTTCACAGCAACATCTAGATAAGTGTTTAGCCAAATAACTAGGTATGGTAGCCAAGACACCTAAAACTAATCATCACAGATATTGTCCTTCGGATCTCCCAGCAGTCTGGAAGTTTCTCCCGAATCCTAGCTAGTCAGGTGTCTTGCCGTTTGCTTCCCAGGCAACTTGAGCTTCTGTTTTTACACTTGTCACATTGTGTTGTGCTTCTTCAGACTACACTGTAAGCTCAGTGAGGGCAGAAGCCATATCTCTCGGATCCCCGTAGTATCCACAATAACCAGTGTCTTGTTCTAAACAGGTGTTTGAGAAACATCTGAATGAAAGTGTGGATGACGATATCATTCACCTGGCCTCTCCGGGCATTTGGAACCAGGGTATTCAGCGTATATAGGATGTGAGATGAATTCCCCACCTTCAGAATCATTTCTATCCTGTCACAGGCTTTTTGTTCTCCAGATGAAGTGATCCCAAACACTTTGATTGAGGTTTGCTTGTTTGTTAACTTCTCTCCTTTCGTCTAACAACTTGGTGATTCTTTCTTGTTCTGTATCAGTCTTTTGCAAATTTAACCACACCTTGCCAGGCTGCCTCATGCTTACTGCAGGGGGATCAACTCAGAATTTACGTATGCCTGCATAGTGCTCCCCTTTCCTAGACTCAAGGAATGGAAGATTCACCGCCAATCCCAAACGCTGAATTGCCTTT
>CM052893.1:24190987-24206472 GCA_028534135.1 Potos flavus
GAGGTGGGGAGGGAGAGCCACAGTGTAAGGGAAGAGCTTCCTCCGGAGAAGGAGGAGCAGGCAGAGAGACTGGGGCAGGCAGAAGCATGGCAATTAGAATTTGGGGAGCTCAGACAGAGAGGACTGGTGGTAGACAGTGATCAAGCTATAGAGGCAGGCGGAGGCCAGATCATGTGGTACTTGGATTTTCATTAATGGGACTCTGACAAATTTTCAGCAGAGCGCTAACCTCATCAGATGGCATGAAAACAAAAACTTAAACAAAAACAAAAAACAACCACTCTGGTGGCTACATGGAGGACAGATAGAAGACAAATAACAATGTAAGCATGTAGGCAGCGAATTCAGATGTTATAGCTTTAGTCCAGGTGAGAGATTCATGGGATGGGAGGGGAAGGGGGACATGAGAGGTGGCAGTAGATCAAGAGGGCTCTATGATCCACTGGTGTGGGGAGTGGATGATGAGGGAGAGGGTGGGCATTTTCTAAGAGGTTCTAGTTCACTACAAACTTGGAGGAGACAACTATGTAGACAGTACTTGAGTGTAATGCTTGAGTGAAGTAGTCCTTCCTGAGGGCACTAACCTCCCCCTCTCCTACCTGCTGTGTTTTCTGTGGGACTCAGCCTATTTGTGGGTACACTGTGTGTCCTGGGTCTCAGCCAATACAGTCATGATTCCTCAGCCTTTCAGCTGATTCAGGCATGAGCCTGTGACCCACTCAGCCAATGAAACTTCTGCCATGGTTTCTGAGAGAAGCGACCTTCACACTATACCACTGACCTTGAATCCATAAGCCTTACAGTTTATTAATCCAATAAGAGAGGAGAAGGTACTAGAGAATAGAGCCAATATGGAGCAAACAAATCCAAGATGACCAGGTCATGTTTAACGGATCCTCTATACCAAACCGCACTATAAGGCACAGACTTTTTCTTTTTATATAAGCCAGTTTGTGCTGAGACTTCTGACACTAAAAATCAAGAGTCCTGACTGAAACATTGCAGTTCAAGGAATTGGAGAAATTGGGAAATAATTTACCTATATGGAAGTCTCTAAGTCGACCCCCAATGATTCCTGTCTCTTGGTATTCGTGCCCCATGTTTTACCCTCTTCTCGACTGGGGGCTGCCAATGAACAGAATATAGTACAAGCGATGGGATGTTCCTTCCAAGATAAGGTTATAAAAAGACCATGGACTCCCTCCTATTCTCCCTTGGGATCTCTCCCTCTGGTGGAAGCCAGCTGCCACATGATAAGGCAGCCCTGAGGAGGGACCCATGTGAGCCTGGAAATGCATCTCCTGAGGTCTTCCAACAGCCAAGTAAGTGAGCTTGGAAGAGGGTCCTTCCCCAGTCAAGCCATCTAGACCGTACCCGGGTCCAGCCTCTTAAGAGACCCTGAGCCAGAGCCACTCAAGTAGGTTCCTCTGAGATTCTTGACCCTCAAAAGCTGGGGGAGCATAAATGTTTCCTACTTTTCAGCTGCAAAGTTTTGAGGTGACTTGCTATGTGGCAGCAGATAATAGTATAACTCCTAAGAGTTAAATTCGAAGTGAGCTGATAAAGTGTCGGTCAGACCCGAGCTATGCAAATTACACTAAGAAGGCAATTCCTCCAAGGCCAAAATGTATTCGTCTGAAGTATTAGAATGTGTTAATTAGAAGGAAAGTTGGACAGCACTGGAAGAATAGCAAAGGATCTCTAGAGCAGCGGATCTTGAACCTGAGCATGCATCAGAATCCTCTGGAGTGCTTAGAGGACACAGGTTGCTGAGCCCACCCTCACAGTGTCTGATGCATACATCTGGGGTGAGGCCTGAAAACTGGCACAAAGAACAAGTTGCAGGTGATGTCGAACCTGCTAGTCCTTGGAGCACATGTTGAGTGTCCCGGGTGAAAAGCAGGATTTGGGTTCACTCTGCTCTGCGAGCTCACAGTCACAGAGGCCGTCTCTGCAGGGGTGAGAAACTGGGCTAGATGGCAGCTCAGGATTTGGTTGACAAATGATGGCAGGCATGGGCACAGATCACCATTCACCCTCATTCTCAAAGGTGTGCAGTTTAAAAGTTCTTTCCATCTGCAATACTACCTATATGTCTTATGCCATTTATGGTACAAGAAATGGTACAAGAAATGCACCTATTCGCTCATTCAATGATGCATTTATTTACTTAGTACCATCTGTGTGCCAGAAGGGCATTGTTCTAGCATTTGAGGATATATGGGCACAAAGAAGATACACCGGATCTCTGTAATCGTGGAGTTAAAATAAGGAAAGAATGACACTGATGGAACCAAGTCCGTGTCTATTCAGCAAAACATCACTGAGTTGCTGTGAGGATTTGAGATTAAAGTGCCTGCCTCTGAAAAGTGAAAAAAGAAAGTCATTTTCCCCTAAAATTTTGCAAAATTCATCAAAATCAGGATGTTCATTTTGCAGAAATAACTCACTCTAAAGTATATAACACTCAGCAATATTTTTAGTGGGTTTGTATATATGCTTACTTTAAAATAGACACGTGTGCACAAAAAATAGGAAGAAAGGTAAGATTTTCTCATGTAAACAAGAATCTCTTTAATAATGGTAATTCTTAGTTCTGTGTGATTTCTGTTTAGTTTTGAAAATTCATGTAAGTCAATACACCCATCTTTTGTTTATAAACATCAGTGCTTTAATCATGTGTCTCCGCCAGTGTTAATTATTAAATATAAGCTAATATTGATATATAATTTTGCTCAACCAGGAATAAGATACTGAATAAGGGCATTGCTAAGTAAAGAAAGCCTTATAAAATGGTACTGTGTTATAGAATAAATTCAGAACACGTTAGAATTTACTGAATTTACAAAGAGGAAATTTTGTTCTAGATTTTCTTTCCCCTTGCAAAGCTGAGTATCATAAGCTATCAGGAGGAAATGAACATTTAGCTGATATGTATTTAGCTCTAACACTCTCCACCCTGGGCATCACAGGTAAATCTTCCACCCACAATGAATTCATTAGGAAATTTTTTTTTTAATCTGCCAATATTAGGCAAACTAATTACATCAAATGTGATGCTTTTTATTAAAATCAGCCATAAATCCAGACAGAACTAGAGCATTTTCAATTTTTCCTGATGGCTTTCATTACCTAATGAATTTTCAGCACATCCAGTGCTTTATTTAAAACTTATATTTGTTGTGAACATTTGCCAGCCCAGCATTTTGCCTTTGCCTGAGATCACAAATTCTGACAGCAATAAAGAACAAATCAATTTTTTGTGTGTGAAGAACAAATCAATTCGATTTCTCTTCTAAAATGAAGTCAAAGACATAAAGGCAATAAAAAAGAAAATAGAGAACATATTTGGAATCTCCTAAAGATATTTTTTAATGTGTTCAATCACCAAAGATCTTAATTTCACCATATGGAGATTTCAAGAATCTAGCTTTCCTTTATATCTCTTTGTGTCTGTGATGAAATGAGCACATACAAGGCTTGCTCATGGCTGTCTACTAAGTTTATGGCAGAATTGAGATTAACAACCCATGCATCACCCAGGATGTGTTTATTCTATAAGAAAGCTGTAAAACAAAGAAGAAAGTAGCTTTTGATAGAATTGTTAGGGTGATTGTATCTATCTCTCCAAATCCCCAAAGTGATCCCGGCAAGCCTGCTGCCATACCACACTTATACCCAGGACCTTTTGTCAATGGCCTCATCTCCACATCTCTCATCCATTCTCTATACACTGCAGCCAGATAGATCCCTCCAAAATAAAATCTGGCTAAGTTGAATTAAATGCATACACTAGCTTCCCATTGCTTTCAGGATAGAGACCAATCCGTGAAGTATATACCTTATCCTGTCAATAATAATGGTAACAAGAACAGCAGGAATGGTGACGATAAGTAACATCTATCAAGGCAATGTGCCAGCCATTGTTTTAAGACCTTTTCATTTATTATCTCATTTAATCCTCATACTAACTGCAGGAAGTAGCTACTCTTATTGTCCCTGGAGAAACTAAAATAATTTCCCCAAAGTATCATAGTTAGTGGGTCGATGCACCCTACTATAGAAGGCCCATCGCCAAACTCTGCAATCTCCTCTCCCTGGTTCAGCCACCAACTGGGTTTCCAGTTTCTTGAATATCCCCCACCTTTCCTCTCCTTAGAGCCTTCACATGCATCAATCCTTCCAGCCCAGACTGTACCTGTTTCCCTCACTACTAGAAAATAATTTCTACTTGTCTTTTAGACCTCAGCTAATATACATCTTCCTCAGAAAAGGCCCTGTAAGCTCCTAACAAGATGAGCCCATCCTCACATGTACAGTCCCTTCATTATCCTGGTCACTATTGTTATTAAGCCACTTGTTTAAGTCATTACTTCGTGACTGCCTATATTATTGTCCTTGGCTGCCATAACCAAGTACCAAAACCTGGGTGGCTAGAAACATCAGAAATCTTGGTCTCAGTTCCAGAGGCTAGAAGTCAGAAATCAAGGTATCAGCAGAGCCATGCTCTCTCTGATGGCTCTAGGGGAGAATCTTTCCATTGCTGCTTCTAACTTCTGGTATTTGCTGGCAATCCTTGGTATTCCTTGGCTTATATGTATATTCATCACTCCAGTCCCACGGGCATCTTCTTGTGTGTCTTCACATTGGCTTCCCTCTGTATCTATCTCTGTGTCCCAATTTCCCCCTTCCGAAAGGACACCTGTCATACTGGATTAGGGCCCACCCTACTGACCTCATTATAACGTGATTACCTCTTGAAAGACCCTCTTTCCCAATAAAGTCACATTCTGAAGTCTTGGGGTTAGGACTTTAATATACCTTTTGGGGAGGCTACAATTCAACCCACAACATTGCCCGTGAGACTAAAACAAGTTCCAAGAGGGAAAGGACATTGTCATCGTGTTCTCAGTACAATATCTTACACACAGTAGGCACAAAAATTAATATTCATTAAATGAATGAAAGCTCATTTTAAGAGGTATTATTGAAAGAATCTTGCAATTCATCAGGGCCCAGAATCTCAATGCCTACAACACCAGGCAGTAACATACACGTATCAAGTGAACTGGAGGAGAGACTCTAGTCGGATTACTGCCATGAAAGAACGTAGATCCAGTGCATTAGACCTTCTAATTTTTAAAGAAAAGTCAGATATCTATGTTGTTTTGGACAAAATCTTTCAATTTTAAAATGGAGACAACTAGGTCAATTTCCAAAATCAATAGTGCAAAATTAGGGGTGCCTGGGTAGCTCAGTCAGGTAAGTGTCTGCCTTCAGCTCAGGTCATGACCTGGGGGTCCTGGGATTGAGGGATCAAGTCCCACATAGGGCTCCCTGCTCAGTTGGGAGACTGCCTCTCCCTCTGCCCCCATGCGCTCATGCACAGGCGTTCTCTGTCTCTTCCACTCTCTCTCGCCTGCACACTCTCTCTCAGATAAATAAGTAAAATCTTAAAAAAAAAACACAGAGTGCAAAATTAACAATAAACCATGTCTGTAGGCTGCACATGGTCTTGAGGTCCTCTGATTTAGCCTCTGGGTTAAAGTAGCATCAGATGTCCTGTGCGGTCACATCTATAATAAAATGCAGTGACTGTTTTCTAGGCTACAGTAAGTATTGAAACATCTTACTTCAACTGCAGTCAATCAAGGCTGGCAGGGTGAGGCCAGTGAGGCACTCCCCTTGGGTACAGCATTTAAAGGAGTGTCAGAAATAGTAATCAAGGGCGCCTGGGTGGTTCAATGGGTTAAGTGTCTGCCTTCGGCTCACGTCATGATCTTGGGGTCTTGGGATCGAGCCCCCTCTGGGCTCTCTACTTCTCCCTCTCCCTCTGTCCCTCTTCCCCCTCTCATGCTCTCTCTCGATCTGTTCTCTCTCTCAAATGAATAAATGAAATCTTTAAAAAATAGTAATCAATATAATATTTTAATACAGTCATTAAAAAATCGATAGTAGTATAAAAAATCCATGATGATAAAAATTTCAAAATTTTAAATAAAGACCAGATCCAACCCCACATTGGAATGAGTTGGCCTCCCTCACCTCGCCCTACTCCTAGCCCCATGCTCTCTCACCAATACTCACCCCCTCTGCCAGATCACATATGGGAACTCTCTTCTACTGCCTAAGATCCCCTGTCCTGGAGCTCCTGCTACTGTGCGACATTACAGAAGAGGCAACCCCTCACCTACCCCAGACTCTGTGCCCCAACATGCATTGCACTGCAAATCTGATGGAGTAACTTAGACTTCCCACGGATGTTCCAGTTCATCTTCCTCCTTTGAAAGAATGACTCTGCAATGCTGTCATTTCTTCTCAGGGATAGTAGTACTTGCTTCTGATGGAATCGCCTTAATTATATGTTTCTCCCAGGCTTCAGCTCAATGCCTGCTTACTTCTCTGGCACTGCTGGATGCTCCAAATGGGGATCTGATTCTAGCTCTACAACAGAGGTTGCTGCTGGAGCCCAGAAGATGCAGGTTAGTTACCATGGAATGCTCTTACGTTGCTTCAGCTTTTCGCTTGGAAATCACATCTGAAGTGTTTTAAGGCTGGATATTACAGAGAGCACTTTTGATCTTCCCCAAGCAGCCATTCAAAATATAGACCTTCTCATCCATCATCACCACAAACCCTTCCATGAGATAATTAATGGGCATGATTAGATAATAACCGAGGGCAAATGTTAATTTGGAGTTGTCACAATCTCTACAAGCTTCTTTCAGATCCTGAGGGTCACAAGACATGTCAGCATCACACCAGGACTAACATAGCCAATTATGTAAATATGTTTATGAACTGCCAAAGCACCCATTAAGAAAACAATTGGAACCAGGATAGAAACTTCAATACTACATAATTCCTATAACTATACTTTGGATGAAAACAAGATATAATGAGGAAAGTTGAACATGGCCCCAAGTTCCTGTGAAATCTCCTTCTTCAGATGTTAGAAGATAAAAAATATAATTACCCAATTAACTTAATTTGTGCAGGATAGTTGCCTGATCATATATCTGACTATGTTCCTCTGAGAAATCTCCCCTGTTCTTTACTTGTGGTAAATTTGATCACAATTGCCCATGTGTCCTGATATACATTCATAGCCTTTTATATTCATGTGTACTTATCTTTATGTCTGGCTTCCCCTAATAGACTGAAAGCTCTCTGAGGCCAGGTATCTAACCTGAATTCTTTTCAATACCTCAGAACACATAGTAGGTATTCAAATGTTTGTTGAATTGGTGTGACTAGAACACCACCCCCATCCCAACACACACAAAATCATCAGCTCTTATGACCTTCGAGCAAGGATTTCATGGTAACTGTGACATTTATGATCAAAACGCATTTAATTCACATCAAGGTATTTTTGGTACGTTGAAAGTCATTATATATCTTCCATGCCTTTCCTTATTTTACGTAATTCTATTATCGCACAGATTCATATGAAAACCAGCATAGCCCACTGGTGCAGATTATGAGCTGCCTAGATTCAAGGCTGGCCCCAGCCATGTATGAGCTGTGCTTTGTTTTTTCATCTGTGAAATGTGTATGAAAAGTATATAAACCTCAACTTTTTAATGAGATCTAAATGAGCTGATACTTGAAAAGTGTTTAGAACAGTGCCTGAAATACGGTAAGAACTTAATAAACACAAGTCACTTTTAATACTGTTACTTCCATTGATAGCACTGAACCATGGAGAGAGGAAAAAATATATGGATCTGAAGTAAGAAGGGAAATCAAAAAGAAGAGGTCAATTATCTACTGGGGCTTGACCCAGCAAACCCCTGGAAGCTGGCTTTTAGGAACCAAATGAGCAATTGGATTCAGGAAGGAATCAGGTAATCTAGGCTGCAAAAGACAGAATCAGATTCCAGACCTTCTGTTCCAGGTAGAATTCAGGCAGCTCCTTCCTAGGGCAGGGAGCCTTTCCCATCTACCTGATGGGAGTGGAGTCCTTACCAGGATACGGCCAACAAAGGACAGGGAAGTAGGATCCAGTTAAGTGAGGAAGCAAGACAGCAGGTGAGTTTACAAGGTGACTTTGGGAGCCCAGAAACAGACCTGAAAGTCTATTCTAACCATTATAGATCTGGTGGTGCCACTTTTTTTTACCCTGTACATACTGAGATCTCCCTTTGGCTTTGGCCCCAACATTTTGGACTCTTGCTATCTGAAACTGTCCCTTTAATTGTATTTACTTTACTTTATATCTCCTTAGCAACCATGATTACTTTAAATGCTTCTGGGTTTGCTTGATTTTTTTCCCCCTTTCATTATTATCGATGTTGTTTTCTGGATGCAGATAAAACTCTTCTTTTCCACAAACAGGTTTGTGGTTAAAGTAAAACTTTTATATCCCCAAGTTGTTGGTTGCTAAGGGGACCAATGTATGCAAATAACCTACAAACACAACAAAGGGGAACTGAGTTTGCTATTGGGCCAACAGGTCTAATGTGTGTTTACTACTGTGACTCAGATATTGTACCTGTTGCCTCTTTGCTGATTGATTAGGGATTTCTATTATTCCTCTCACATTATGCTCACATATTAATATACACATACACATATTAATGTATCACATCAGGCTCAGTTTAATTAAAACTAAGATGTGAGTATTTACTGTTCTATTTTTAACAATGGTCAATGAAAATCTGTTGGTCATCAAGTACAGCTGTGAACAAAATAAATTGCCTTTTTTTCACTTTGATATCTACCCCAACAGTGGAATGCTAAGTTTTGTGGCAGTTTTTCTTTGGAAGAAAGTTGGGTGGGAAAAAACTTTAGTGTTTTCCATTAATATTTTCTCAAGAAGGGGAGCCAATAGTGCATTGCTCAGATTCTAAAATGCCTTGCCAACCTTCTTGGTAATTAACTGTAGTGTTTCCTTTGCCAAAAGTGATGGATGTCATTTGCACTATTTTTATATGTGGCATTATATTCTTTTTATACTCTATCTGCATATTTGGGGCAGTATAGATTTTAACTTCAGGTGTCTTTCCTGCTGCCCTTGGCCCTAAGTTCTGAGTCTGGGGTTAACTACCCCTTTACTGTAATCCTATAACAAAGTATGTGATCAACAAAAATCAAACCAACATCATTGGTTATAAAGGACTATACTAAAACTCCAAAGACTGGGTGATAAGAATATGAAAACTGGACAGCCCTCTTTGTAAAGATTTCAAGCTGGGAAGACAACATTTCCATGAGAAAAACAAAAATGAATCATAAGGACACACTTGGAATGGACCACAAAGGAAACATCTGCTAAGGTACATAATAAATATTTACTTAAATTAATTATGATGAGAGCATTTCCAGTCATATTTTGAGGAACTCTCTTTGAGAATACTGTTAGCATTTTGTTTAAAATATTAAATATGAAAGTAAGTTATTTTTAAATTCAATTCGTGATGATTTTTTTGTCATTACTCTGGGCTAGGTTTCCTCAACATTATCCTAGTAAGGTCATCACAGAGTCAATCATTCTATTAGAAACCATGATGCATAACATGATTGTCATCACCGCATTTGATTGTATTTGTACATCTCTCCTCCCCTCTTGACAGTGAGTCTTTTGGGGGAGGACCCTGCTACCCTCCTGTTTGTGCCCCTAAGGCCTAATACATAGTAGCTTCTCAATAAAGGTTTGTTGACATGAATTCGAGTATTTCAGCAACCTCAGAGACTTTTATTTATATAAATTTTATAAATTGTTATTAAATATTCCAAAAGAACAGAAAATAGCATAAACCTGGATTTAAAAAATACTAACATCTTGCCATATTTGCTTCAGGTATTCTTTTTTTTCTTTTTTGAGGAAAAATAGATTATAGTCAGAGTCCCAGTGAACTCTTCACCCCTGCATTCCTTTCTTCTTTTTCCCTCCCCCAAAGAGCCAGTCTTCCAGAGTTGGTGCTCATCCTTCCTGTGACTGTAATTATGTCTTTCCAATATAGGTATGTAGCCACAAAAATATAAAGTATTTTAATTTTTCCACAATGGTATCATATTATATGAATTTGTTTCAATTGGCTTTTTTTAAATTCAGAATGTATGTTGTCAAAATTTATCCATATTGAGATATGCAGAGTCTTTCAGAATGATCCATTTTCCCTGATCAAATTTAGAATAAAAATCTCTAGCGTCTAAAATCTAATAGTTGGCCTTAATTTATATAATAATGAAAAAAGGGCCTATAAATATGAGGCAAAGAGAAAGGGGCCAAGAGTCTCTCCCATTCCTTTTCCATCCTATCAGACTTCAGGGGTTTTTGCTTTGAGACAGTAGTCAGTAGAGAGGGCTGGCTAAGGTAGTCTGATAGCCCTCTCTACTGACTACTGTCTCAAAGCAAAAACCCCTGAATGAAGAGCCAGGGATTAGAAAGGACAGGCAAGGCACGAACTGTGCACACTGGCCCGCAGATCTGCATCAGAAACAGTCCAGCATTCACCAAATCTACACCCAGTTTAGAGCACTGTCGGGAAAAAAGGGTCAGAATTTCTCTTTTGAAATTTCAGAAGCGGGGCGCCTGAGTGGCTCGGTGGGTTAAAGCCTCTGCCTTCGGCTCAGGTCATGATCTCAGAGTCAGGTCATGATCTCAGAGACCTGAGATCGAGCCCCGCATCGGGCTCTCTGCTCAGCGGGGAGCCTGCTTCCCCCTCTCTCTCTGCTGCCTCTCTGCGTACTTGTGATCTCTCTCTCTGTCAAATAAATAAATAAACCCTTTAAAAAAAATTTTTTTTTTCAGAAGCGACATCTTCCCTTCCCTTCATCTCAACTTTTCTTCCAAAGACATCGGACTTGTTAATGGCCAGACCCACTACATGGGTTGCTAACGTAAGTTATCCAAATTTTCCCATCAAATAAGAATGTATATAGTATTTGTGAAAACAAAGCAGTTGCTTAGAAAAAGAGGCTTGCTAGTGAATTACATGCACAATTTCCTAAAAGCATTTGCTAGACAAAGTCCCTTTTATCATGTGGTTCCTGGGTAACTAATTCTCATTTAATGGGAAACTGAAAGATTAAGAAGTCATAATTTACCTCTAGTCCGTTGCCAGATGACTGCTGCTAAGGCCTTTGTTTCTGAGATCTTAAATGTTCCAATACATGTATTTCATCTATCTTAATTCGTGCATTTGATGCTAAAGTCCATTTCTTGTCTTTTATTCTTTTTTCTTCCCTGAAAATCTGGCTAAAACTGAGGATCAATAAAAACATCTTTTGAAAAAATTTAAAGAACTTGTAAGTTTCTCTGCAACTTCTGGTTCACAGGTATGTGTACTTGAGGATACCCATAGACAAAATCTAAACTTTGGAAACAGATAAAATAGATAGCAGGTTCTGACTTCGTACAATTTATCTTAGGGCGTCATGTTCTCTGGGGCACCTGGGTGACTCAGTTGGTTAAATGTCCCTTAATTTTGGCTCCGGTCATGATCCTAGCCTTGTGGGAGTGAGCCCCATGTGGGGCTCTGTGCTCCATGGGGAGTCTGCTTGGGATTCTTTCTCTCCCTCTACCCCTCCCACCCCATGGGTGCTCTCTCTCTCTCTTTCTCTCTAATAAATAAATCTTAAAAAAAAAATCTTGTTCCCTTTTCAAGGTTTTGTTTAAGTAACATCTTACAAAGATTTGCTTAAAGTATTTAGATACATCTCTATGTATAAGAAAGCAAAGCCTTGATAATATCTAATTCCTCCAATTAAAACTACTTTAAATAAGTGGTATGCAATATGTGCAAATTTGTAATCCCTTATCACTTTTCATTTCCAGAGGTTCCCCAAATCAAATAATAACCTAATCTGATAAAACTCAGCTAATGTATAAACACTGCTCCACCATATTGCACAACCTACAAACACAAGAATGAAAGAAGGTATATGGGGGGAAAGCATTTGCAGGAAGAGGAAGATAGACCTTTTCTATTCGAAACTGCAAAGGAATTTAAGTATAATACAATTACCAGAGAAGGACTTCAGCCTGCACACTGGAATCTTAAACCACTCTGCCCTTAATGAAGCTTGGCCTTGATGTTTAAGAAAATCAGAGTGGCCTCTGTTTCCTGGCTCCTGGAAAACCAGACTCAGGAGTAGGTTCATCCTCTTCTTCCCTGACCCAGCTTCTAGCTGTACCTATAACAAGCCAAGGCTTTCCCAGGTACCTGCATCCCTTTACGGAGTAGCTCAGGGTCAGAGTGGTGAGCTCCTGAGAAAATACGGAGCAAGCCCAAGCCTGCTGCAATCACCTAAGGAAGCAAACATTGTTCTAGACTTTGGATTCTGCAGCCTAAGGCCATGTGGCCAAACATCTTGTGTCTAGCATTGGGGCAGTTTCTAAATTTTCTAAACTCCGTGCAATCCAGTTATTTCTTTTCTTTGATTGGATCCATACTACACACACACACACACACACACACACACACACATACACACACACAACTGAGGCAATTATCCATAGCACAAAAGTTTTTATAAATGAAAAATTGATACACTTTTGTCTCAATTAGCAAGATATTTCAGATATTTCAGGTAAAGGTGGTATTTTAGCTTGAATGATTCATGTAGGATCTCATTTCTCTAATTCTCTTTACATAAGCACATGTGAACCAGCATAGTTTACTTAGATTACAATAAAAATGCTAATAATCAGATAGAAAACAATATATTTTTTTCCCTGTCATGTCATTCCCCGACATCATCTTACTCTTCACGCTTTGGAACTACTCAAGTGGATTCATCCCTAAGACCTAGACACATTCTATAGGCTACTCGTTACTCTGTTCGCCTTTAAGCTCTCACCTTTACAGATCTAACCAGCTGTTAATTTGGGTTTTTCTTTGGAAATGCTGTGAAGGGGGAATTTTTCTAGTGGCTCTGTTTCTTTGTGTTGTTGTTGTGTTTTTTTTTTTTTTTTTTTCCATTTCCACTTGGCATCTTATCTACCAGGTTCCTAATGCGTCCCAGGACCCTCTGTTATGATACTCCATTAGGGAAATGAAGGCTAGCCTATCATGCATTATATGCTTCTTCTATTCTCCTCACAATCAGCAGTAACCTGTTCTGCATGCCATTTTTTTCAGAGGAACTTGAGTAAGAGCTGACTAGCCAACATGGCTTATTAGTGGATGATGGACACTTCTTTTAGGCAGTATAGGTCCATTTAAAGGAAGCTTTCTTTACAGAATTTAATGGCAAAAATTCCAGTCATCATAAAAAGTTAATAAAATAGTTTATCTGCAAAGATGATTTTTAGAGTCTTAGCAATCTTAAAGTATATGGTGACAATCATAGTTTACAAGACTCATTCAAATGCCTAGTAATTGTGAAGAAGAGTATCATGAATTCCAACAAATTGGGAAACGATACGGATCAAATTAAAGAAAAGTCAGTCCTATTTTTATAGTTTAGAGAAATACTCCCTTCCTTTTCTTGGATTTCAGAATGCTGACAGCAAGCTTACATCACCTCCCTAGGCCAACTCTTAGGCAATTTATGGAGAAGCTGACAGGTTCAAGAAGACATGTCTATTGCTTACTGTCTGCCTGATCCCTATGGCGAGTCTGCCACTGAGAAACTTAGCACTCCACAAGATATCCCCACCTTACCCACACACTGTTATTAGTTCTCATAAATATAAATGGACCACCAGGGATCATCAAATATAAAAGGACATTCTTTAACACACAAAAAGATCAAAACGATAGAAAAGCAAAAATCTCAGAGAAACAGACACAATCCAGAGACCCAAAGAAAATTTCAGAGAAACCATCGCTGTTATTCTGATAGCTAAGAGAAGTAATTGGATGAGATGATGGACATATCAATTAGCTTAATTGTAATCATTTCACAATGTAATCATTTACAAAATCATCACACTGTGTACCTTGAATATATATAATTTTTGTCAGTTATATTTCAATAAAGCCAGAATAAAGAAGTAAACTTCCCTTTTAAGAGAAAGTCTGACAAAATTAATAATCAAAAAGAAAAAAAAGAGAAGATCTTGCATCCACAAAATAAAAACAGGAGAGCATAAAAAAGGAACATTCAGAGAACAAAAAAGATACTCTTGGAAATAAAAATTTTGGTAGCAGAAATTAGATAATTGCAAAAAAATTTAAGCACATAAATTTAAGAATATTGCCCCCCAAATATAACACAAAACATGAAGAATAGGAAATAGAAAAAAAAAATAAGATAGAGGATTAGTTCAAGAGCTCTCCTGTTAGAATAATCATGTCCACAAAAAGAAAATAGATAAAATTTTACCAGAGAAAATTATCAAAGAAATGCTACAAGAAAAAATGTCCTGAACTGAAGACCAAAAGTCACCAAAACTGAAACAGCTCACAGAGTGTCCAGCTCAATAAATGAAAGGGTAGAACCTGCCAGAACATTGGCGATAAAAAGAAGACCCATACAACCTCAAAAGAGAAAAAAATAAATCACATACCACGAATCAGGATTCATAGTGATATTGGACTATGAACATTTATACCAGAATTTGAAGAATTTTCTGAGTGAAAATTTTCCAAATGAAAATTCTGTACCTAGTCAAACTAATCACATGCCAGAAAATAAAGTTATTTTTGGACATGAAAATTCTCAAAAATATTTACCTCCTATACTGAGATGACATTCAAAACTTAAAAACCAGCATGACGTGGCACTTCCAATTAGGTCGGAAGACCTACGTTAGAGTGCATGTCCATCGTCAACATGTGGGGCATAATGTGGACTCTGCCTGGTTTCCGTGAACTCTTTCTTGGCAGTCACAGGATGATACACTCCAACAAAGCAAAGAAATAGAATAAGAAATTGGAAGACATGGAGTACAGGGTATAGAAGTGAGGCAAAAGTAGTTCACGGATACATGGGAAAGGGAAGCCTCAGGGCTTCAGACACCAGATAGGCTACAGAGCAAATAATCTGCATTAGGCCAAGTTAAGGAAGGCTGGAGAAATGTCTGCACGTAAAAAAATGAATTTGACAGATTTCCTCGTGGGTGATGCACTGAGAAAATGTTTATACTTCTCGCAGGGATTTGACGAGCAATATAGTGATAGGTACATAGGAAACTAAGCAAATAAAAAATAAAGAATATTACTAATTCCAGAGAAAAGACAAGTAGTACTAGAAAGGAAATACACTCGCATTTTCCTGTATGGGTGAAAAATGCTTTTTAATCATAATAATATAAACATTGAATATTGATTTAACCAATAATTGTGGTATACTATCCTTGTGCCTGTTCTCTCCCTAACTCAATACATGCATTTAGTCAACAAATCCCACAAATTCTAAGTTATAAGTGGTTTTAAAAGTACCCCTTTTCTGGTGCAGCCACTCTGGAAAACAGTGTGGAGGTTCCTCAAAAAGTTGAAAATAGAGTTACCCTTCGACCCAGCAATTGCACTACTGGGTATTTACCCTAAAGATACAAATGTAGTGATCCGAAGGGGCACGTGTACCCG
>CM052893.1:24206972-24335464 GCA_028534135.1 Potos flavus
CCCTTTCTTCTCTACCCCACTACTTAGGCTGTCGAATCTTAACTGGAGGCAGGTAACTTCAGCTGGGGGATCAACCCAATACCAGGGTCCTGACAGGGTTGAGTCCAGGGGCAGAAACTGGAACACTGAAAGCTCACTGAACTAAAACAAAATCAAAATAAAGGTGGGGAGACTAATCAGGACAGAGGAGAGTAATTACCCAAAGAATTATGTTATCGAAGACAGTGATGAAAGCAAAGAAACATATGGCAAATTGGTCAAAAGCAGACTCTGAATCAAGTTGCTGTCACTTATTTGCTTTGTGATGACTTTGTTCTTTTCTTTTTCTTCTCAAAAATAATACTAATATAATGATGTAATTATGATTATATTAATATGTTAATACAATAATAAGGCTTTCCTCACAGGGCTATATATGAGAATTACATAATTTGTGACATGTTAAGGCTTAGAATTGTGTCTGGCATATGGAAAAGCTCAATAAATATTAGTCATTATTGTTGGCACAATCACTTTCTAAAGAGGCAAGAAAAGTAGCTTTCAAGTGCTCATGAAATGTTGAATAGAGAATCCAAAATGCAAGTGTGCACAGAGATGTGGACGTGGACTGGTTAAGCAAGATGGACATGTTACCTCCTCATTTTGATTTCTGCCATAGCCCCTGAGTTGATATCCTTGCACCAGCCCTCTTTCTAATCTTTTCTCCCTGCTGTGGTCAGAATAAAACACTGCTGAAAGCTTTCCAGTGGCTTCTCATGGCTCTCTGGATAAAAATTCAAGCTACTGGCAAGAAACAGAAGGCTGTGCAATCACGTATTTCTTCAGTTTCATATTCTACCTTGCTGCCACGTGTTATTACCCTATTTTCCAGCTTTCGTGCTGCTATGTTCCCCCCAAAAGCCAAGCTCTCCAGTGCTTGGACCCATTTGCCTAAAATCTCAGTCCTTGATCCAAATCCATCTGGCTAACTTTCACTCATCTTGCAGGACTCCTTCTAAGATTTAGCACGACTTTCTCTCCCTTTTCTTCTCTCACAGAACTTTGTTGGACTTCCCCTTCTAGCACCAAGTTCATCTCTTTTGATTACTAATTCAGTCTCCTTCCTAGTCGTCAGTTGATTCAGATGTTCTGTTTCTTCATGATTCAGCCTTGGTACATTGTATGTTTCTGGGAATTTATCCATTTCTTCTAGATTGTCCAATTTGTTGGCATACCTTTTATAGTTATCTCACTGTGCTGTATTCATTGTTGTTTTTTTTTTAATATGTTCATCCTTTTAAATCAGGGCCTGTATCTTTTACTTCTTGTATCCCCAAATTTTTGACCAATGCCCAACACGTAGTAAATGCTGTAATACATGTTTGAAGAACAAATAAAGAGTTTGAGATTGGTAAAACTTGCTTAAAAAATACCAAAAGATTTTAAAAGCAGGCCTTTGGTTTAAACAAGTCTTCTGTGGTCTTATCTGCACGCTTGCCTAACCAATTATTACTTGATAGTTCTGAAACTTCAGCCCATCCCGTGACTAACTGTGAATATTAGCTTAAAGATTTTATTATGTATTTCTAGATTAGGGTTCTTGCAGATTCTATGTATGTCTTACCTTCCTCCTTCGAATTGCCCTTCTTGAAGCTTGATACCATATTCATTTTCCCTGTGCGTTCCACTTATGTGTGAATATCCACTATTGTAGAACCGCAAAGGTACCAGGCGCATGATTCAACAATTTGGCTCATGAACGGATCACGTGTCTTGTTTATATCTCAAGGGGTTTAAACTAATTTGAACTGGTACTTAAAAAAAAAAAAAGATGGTTACTATTCTAATCAATACTAACTACCTTTGTTTATTGCCTGGGACTCACCTCTTCTCTTTAATTTAAAGTGCACATGCTTATCTGTGTCTTTGGTTTCCAGCATAATGTTGTGATTCCCTGAGAGCAATTTCTGGCCTTTTGAAAGGCTTACACAATTAACTCTGTCAGACACCTGTGTGGTATTTAATGAAAGCCATGTATTGGCTAGAGCATTTGCTAAGAAAGGGAGAATCTTACCATGAAAATTATAATATTGTGTTGAAGATTGTTAGCCTCTATTATTATACCGTAAAATTACTTGTCTTAAAATTTATCAATAAATTTTAGAGCTTAAAGTCCATGTTTAATGAAATCTTCTAACACTTCAAGGTTATTCCCTTTTAAAAACAAAGTAAATACTAATAATTCCTTCTTGATCCAACCTATCCCTCAGCTATTTCCTAAAAAATCTGTTCCCAAGGAAACAGCCTGAGCCACAGTGTCTCTGGTTTAACCTCAGTAGGTAAAACTAATTATAAGAACAACCATTTTTTTGTTAGAGAAAAATAGTACTTCTGGACTATTTTTAAAGAAATTCACCTCTCATTCAGTCGTCCAAACTAACTTTTAGAATAGTTTTAGAGGAGGCCCCGAGAGTTAGTGCTAGTGAATTGATTAGCTTTTTAATCCACAAGACTACTTGCATATTTGACAGATTATCATGAGTTGTTGTTTTTTTTTAAGCAGTATGGATAATTTTTGAATGACAAAAATCCCACATTAACAAAACAATGAAAACACTCATTGTTTGGCATTTTAACTTTTAAGCATAAAGCATGAGATGTCATATTTCTGAAAAAAAATTTTTTTTAACAAGGACATTGAAACTTAATTTGAAACAAATTATAAAAATAATAGAGACACATTTATAACTAATTTTGAAATTTAAAGTATGTTAAATCTCATTCCTTTTACATGGAAGCTTAAAGCAGATGCTTCAAAACATTTTGGGAATAAGCAAAGGCCATATTGTTTGAAGGTGACAATAGGTAGTAACAGATGAATCCGTTAGCACTAAACTTTGAGTCTCATGTAAGTTAGTTAACATGTTACCATATTTTGACTGGGTAATACACACAAAATTTTATGTATAAACAGAAGATTTCCAAGAGAAAAAAATGTTCTAAGTTAATTGCCCAGCATTAGAGCTATGGTTAAATAAATCATAATACATATGCATTGTTGAATATTACATGAACCTCAAAATTATTTTTGAAGATGTTTCAGTGGCATGAAAAAATGTTCTCAATATGATTAAATGAATATTTAAAGTGCTTGGAAATTGGGGCACCTGGGTAGCTCAGCCGGTTAAACATCCAACTCTTGGTTTTGGCTCAGGTAAGGATCTCATGGGTCATGAGATCAAGCCCCACATCAAGCCCCATGGTGGACTCCACGCTCAGTGCGGAGTCTGATTGAAGATTCTCTCCCTCTGTCCCTTCACCCCCCACTCTGTCTCTCTGTCTCTCAAATACATAAATAATCTTTAAAGAAATAAAGTGCTTGGAAATTGAGCATAGTACATAGCATGATATATAAATTACCTACTACAATGCCAAATTTTTTTTAAAGATTTTATTTATTTATTTATTTGACAGAGAGATAGAGAGCACAAGTAGGCAGAGTGGCAGACAGAGCGAGAGAGTGAAGCAGTTTCTCTGTTGAGCAGGGAGCTTGAGCCGGGGCTCAATCCCAGGACCCTGGGATCATGACCTGAGCTGAAGGCAGACGCTTAACGACTGAGCCACCTAGGTGCCCCTATAATGCCGAATTTTAAAAAGAGGTAAAAAACAGAATATACAACAGGCTAACAATTTTTTTTACTAGATCTATTTCTATTAACACATGATTGTATGATCCAAATTTTTCTAATTTTCTAATATACAGATTATTTCCGTAATTAGAAAACATATTTAGAAATTAATATATGTATATAGCCTTCTAGTTGCATAATCATATATTTTTAAACTGAATAGTTAGCTGAAATAGCTAAATCTCTTCCTAAATGTATCCTTTTATATGTTTTTATCCACACAAATAGCGGTAAATTTAAGAAATCAGGTTTTGTGCTAATATTATTTGTCATATTTTCCGGAAAGGTAAATTATATTCAGTGAACACACAAAGCATTAGGATGAGGAAGAAGTTTCGGTTCAACCTTGTAGAATGGGTTATAAAAGTCATTCACACTATTCTAAAGTATGTAGAGAAAATATAGATTCATAATTTTATCTAAAACTACTGTGATTTTCCCCAAATCTATCCCATGCTACATGGCAAAGGAAAAAGAAAGAGAGTGGCAAAGGAAAAAGAAAGAGAGAGAGGGAGGGTGGGAGGAACAAAGGAAGGAAAGAAAAGAGAAAGATTGAGAGAGAGAAAGAGGAAGGAGGGGGTTAGAAATTGAATCCAAGTCAGTTTAAAAGTCCATCTGAGCCAATAATTTATACCAGGCATCTAGGTGTTACTCAGCCTTTTGAGAATACTTGTCTGTTCTTCAGATTCTTCTCGTCTCCTTACTCCTTTTAGAGCTGGTGCCTAAGGCACAGGAGAATGTCCACATCGTCTCTTGGTATTGGAACTAAAGAGGTCCCCAAGGACGTGCTACTCCTTCGTTGTGGAGTCACTGATCCTCCTGAATTATCACTAGGCTGGTCTGTCCCAGAGCATTCTGCTGGTATCAACTCGTACCTGTCTGGTCAATACACCTAGAGTATTGTTACCTCTCTTTAGTTGGGGTTCAGGCCTTGCTTGCTTACTCTATCTTGCTGCCCAGCACTGCAGACCCTCTGGACGTCCTAGACCCTAGTGAAGTCTAGGGGCCCCCAGGCAGGCCTGTCTGCCCTCAGCTCAGAACCAGTGCCGCAGGGAAGCTGAAGCCAGGCCGTAGAGAGTGACGTAGGCATCCCTCTATGTGTCTAGCTCGCACCATGCTTGCTGTCCTATCCATCGCATCAGAGGCCCCAAAGCCTACCTTCCCTGTTACCTACGAGCCTCCCTAGGTGAGGATCTCATCACAAAAAGGGAGCAGAACCAGAGGTTTGCCATGCGTGTTCCCTACGTATCTGTTCCCAGAGATTGAGACCAAAGGGAGAGAAAAGGATGCATGTCTGACTTTGTACCCCACACATCTTTCTATCTTCCTCTTCTCTAGGGCTAGATTAGATGGACTTTTCTTTTACTTCCCCCTTTTGTCTAGCACAGATGGCCCATATCCAAAATTCTGGGATCTAGTTGGCTGGGCCTGGCATTTTGAACAATTAAATGGGAGCTGTAGTTATTTAGAAAAACCTTTTTCTTTCAACAGTGTCTGTCTTTTAAAGCCACTGATATGCTGGGAGATTTTGTTTTGAAAGTCATAACATGACATTTTTTTCTTTCCTTAACATCCTAATCCCCACTTCGGCATAAGGCAAGTGGATGCCTTGAGCTGTTTGTACGTTGGAAATTTAAAAAAAAAAATCATATTAATTTTTTTTCTAAATAGCCTTTCATGTCATTTTTATCACTGCTGACTTGGCAAATTTTACTCATTACTAAATTGAGAGAGAGATGGGAAGGCTTTCTAAATTAATGGCTTGAATGGAATGCTGATTACCTATGAGGAATTTGAAACACCAGCAAGGTATCCGTATTCACAGGTCGAATCATTATTTTAACAGATTATTTATTAAATTCCTATTATAAATTGGACACAATTCTTGGTACTGGGGAAAGATTTGTGAACAAGACAGGTAAGGTCTCTGCTCTCTTGGAGTTTAAATTCTGGGGACAAGGAGACAAACATATTTATCTATATCTATCTATATCTATATATCTATATCTATATCTATATCTCCACATATACACACCAGAAAGACAGAAGTGAGAACGTACTTGCGTGAAGAAATAAAGTAAGGTAATGTGATCCAGGATATTGGTTGACTTTTACATGGAGTGGTAATCTGAAGCTGCTCGGAGAGTGACTTTTAAGCTAAAATCAGAATGACAAGAAGGAGACTGGCAAATGAAGACAAGAAAGAAAAGAAATAACCATTCAAAAGGCCCTAGAGGGCAACAAACAAAACTTGGCAAGCTCAAGAATCAGGGAGGAAAACATCTTCAGTGTGGCTTAAGGGTAAATGGCAAGGAGAAAAGTAGAATGAAATTAGAAAGGTCAGGGGGCCGATTATGCAGGGCTTTGTAAACAAGGAGAAAGAGTTCAGATTTTCTACAAAGTGCAAAAGGAAGCCATTGGGTGGTTTGAAAGGAGAGAATGATTTTAACTTCGGACACTGAAGGAGGCAAGGGTTGTGATAGAAATCTTGGTGATTGCCAATGGTGGCGTGAGCTAATGAGGTAGTAGCATAAAGACGCTGGATTTTAATGAATGTTTTGGAGGTAAAATTAACAGGATTTGTCGCTGGGTGAAAGAAAGGAATCGAGAATGATTCCTTTGCCTTTGGTATTTTCTTTTTTCTTTTTTTCTTTTTTTTTTTTTTAAAGATTTTATTTATTTATTTGACAGAGAGAGAGATCAAAAGTAGGCAGAGAGGCAGGCAGAGAGAGAGGGGAAGCAGGCTCCCTGCTGAGCAGAGAGGCCTTCGCGGGGCTCGATCCCAGGACCCGAGATCATGACCTGAGCCCTTTAGCATTTTCTGAAAAGATACAGAGTTAGGGTGACCATATATCCATTCCCAACCATGCACAACCAGTGGTCCCGGATTCTGTCCTCAATTGTCAGTCTCGATACTGAAAGGCACAGTGTAAGGTGCAATCCTGTCCCTCCTGGAAGGGAAAGAAGGGAGCAAATATCACAACTGTCAGTGAGTCCCTCTGCCAGCCACGGAATGAGTACGTGAAAAGCATTTTTGTGGAGGTGGAGGCTCATGACTGTGGGTAAGCAAAAAAACGTGGTATTCCTTGAGGGTTGGGGGCAAAGCTTCAGTTAGGTCTTCCTGGCAGTTGAAAACATCAATCCCTTTCACGTTCATCTTTTCCCTTTTTATTCCTCATATTCTACTTTCCCATTCCCCAGGCTTCTTCTCCATCTCTTTATTTTTCTTCTTAAACTTGTTAATTTTGCCCTTCCTCCTCCTCCTCATCGTCACCATCATGGCCACCATTATTTATTATTAAATAAATAAATGCATACATTTATGGTCTGAATTACTTCTTTCAACCTCCCAGGGGGAGATATGATTAATCCTCTTGAAAGGTGCCCTTGGGCTTGGTGAGATAAAGCAGCTTGCCCAAGGTTACTAGGCCAGGAAGTGGAAAAGCCAAGTGCGAAAACAGGTCCCTCTGACTCTGAAGCTTGCGGTCCTCAGCCTGCGCTCTGTTCTGTGGCTTCTCTCTCTTTCCTTCCACTCACTGCCCTTTCTTTCTGTCCCTCCCTCCTTCTCTCTGTCCCTCTCTCCCCTCCCCTGGCCTGTTTCCCTTTCTTCGTTCTCTCCTCCTTTTTCCTTCTTCTGCTTTAGTCCAGCCGCCCTTCCTGGTCTCTCACCTCTGTCTTGCTATTACGAATCTGAAATTTGGTGTCATTACAGGTAAAAAATACAAGTCCTAGACGATCAGGGCTGAAAGAACTTCAGTGGCAGAAACAAGATTTTGGGGCGCCTGGGTGGCTCAGTGGGTTAAAGCCTCTGCCTTCGGCTCAGGTCATGATCTCAGGGTCCTGGGATTGAGCCCCACATAAGGCTCTCTGCTCAGCAGGGAGCCTGCTTCCCCCTCTCTCTCTGCCTGCCTCTCTGCCTACTTGTGATCTCTCTCTGTCAAATAAATAAATAAAATCTTAAAAAAAAAAGGAAACAAGACTTCAAGGCAGGTTGATGGAGCTTCTAGTCCACAAAATCGTTGCTCCTACCATGTAAGTATAGACCGAGGCAGGCGCCACCTTTTGTCATCGTCACCTGTGTGGCTCCTGCTTTAGCTCTCCCACTCAGAGCTGCTCTGTCCTGGCCTCCCATCCAGTCCCTCTGCACTTGTGGGACATTTGTCACCTGCCCAGCCAGGATTCTAAATACTTACAAGATCATTTTTCTTCCCCCCATATTACCCACCATGTATAATTCAAAATGAAAATGAGCCAAAAAGAACAGAAATGTTTAAAAAAATCACAATTATTCTATAATATTTCTATGCTTAAATACGAAAAGCTCAACTTCATTCCAAAAAAAAGTATTTGTACCTCCAGTTTGCTACTATTCCAAGCACGGTCGTCTTCTGACTATGCAGGAATCCGACAACATAATGCAGGTAGCAGGAAGCTAAGGCTAAGGGTGGGTTAGGAAATGAACGGAAGACTATAAACCTAAAAAGGGGTGATATAGACAATAATTTATATATCACTTGCTCTGAGTTAGGCAAGCAATAAACCATTTACATTTTGTTCTTACAGCAAACATTTTTGATAATTGCTAGTATTGTACCTATTCCACTGATGAGTCTCCAGGATAGTAACAAAGTTTCCAGGAGTTGGATCTGGTTCTGTTGTCTCTACTTTTATTTATTTATTTATTTATTTATTTATTTATTTATTTATTTATTATTTTATTTTAAAAAAATTTTTTACAGATTTTATTTATTTATTTGTCAGATAGAGTGAGCGAGCACAAGCAGGGGGAGCAGCAGGCAGAGGGAGAGGGAGAAGCAGACTCCCTGCTGAGTAGGGAGCCTGATATGGGGCTCGATCCCAGGACCCTGTGACCATGACCTGAGCCGAAGGCAGACGCTTAACCGACTGAGCCACCCACATGTCCCCGAGTAAGGTTTTAAAGCACATTCTGTCTTACAAACATAGAGTGGATACCACTTTTTAAAATAAATGTTTTACGCTTTAAAACATTTAGATAACTACGGTATTATTTTCTTAACCTGTTTCTCTTTTTCTAAACAAACTTTCAAAAGGTCATTATGTCAGAACTTCATCATTAGCACTTCTGATAAACACTAGTAACAGATATCGTTGCTGTGAAACAAGCTATTCTAGATATCTTTCCGCTCCTAGCTGTCCATGTTTTTTAGTTTATTTATAAGCCATGCCCACAGGAATTTGGACACATTTTAAGAAATTAAACATGGAGTAATTTATATTTAAGGTGGCCTTAGGCTTTATGTGGGCTTTGGGATTTGTAACCTGTAAGCCATGATATAGAAAAGAGAAATTTCCAGCAATTTGCTATGTCACTAGACAGGAATCCTTCAAGGACAGTGCCATGTATTGTTACCGAATGTAGATTTCCACATGAATTGGTTGTAGCCATTTCTCAGGTATATCAGAAGATCCATGGCAGGTGACAAGAGTGTCTACTATAGCCCCAAGGAACGTTCCTACCAGATACAGAAATTCAGCCAGAAGATCAAGGGTTTAAACTGCAATGAATGAAGGGAAGGAAGTTTGCAAAGAAGAAAGACTAGAAATATTGTCTTTCTTTATTCAAGTGGGGAAAAATGAAACCCAAAAGAAGATAGGAAACTGCCAAGGGCATTCTGGGAGCCTATTTTACTTCCTCATAATAAAATCAAAATTCTTCCAACGGTAGCTGGAAGAACATGTCCCTTTCCTCTGCTAAACCACCCAAGCTCCCGAGAATATACCCGTAACTACAAAGGCACCTCTTCAGGAATGCCTTCTTGTAGCTTGTTTCGAACCAATGAGCAGTGCAATATTCATTTGTTAGTCTTTGTTAATAGCTTGAGTGCCTTATTCTCTCTGAAATGTAAAGACATTCTGAGCATGTAGCAAGGATTTCTAATCACAAACAGTGATTGTGAAATATAAAACACTTGTCTGAAGGTGGTATTAAAAACACCCAGAAACTGATAAATCTTAAGTGTTGCTCTGCCGTTTGCTCAGGAATAATGGTAATATACTCTAAGAGACAAAGTGCCATTGACCTTTCTTAGCATAATATTAACTAATTATTCAAGGTCAAACTTTCAGAGTTCTGTTGTAGTTTAGATTTAAGATAAATCATGATAGTCATGTAAGATGACTAAATAGTTCATCCAATCCAACCATTGCGGAATTTTAATTCTATGTTCATATTTTTCAAATTATAGGCCTGCCTCATTTTATCTCACTTTGCTTTTTGCACTTCAAAGATACTGTGTTTTTTAAAAATTGAAGGTTTGTGGCAACTCTGTATCAGCCAAGTCTATCAGCACCATTTTTTCCAACAGCATTTGCTCACCTCGTGTCTTTCTGTCACATTTTGGTAATTCGGGCAATATTTCAAAGTTTTCTTTATCATTATTTTGTTACAGTGATCTGTGATTGGTGATCTTCGATGTTACGATTATAACTGTTTTGGGATGCCACAAAGCATGCCCATATAACTTAATTAATATTGTGCGTGTCCTGGCTGTTCCCACGTCTCTCTCTCCCTCTCCTCAGAGCTCCCTATTCTCTGAGACACCACAATATTTTAATTAGACCAGTGAATAACCTTCCAATGGCCCCTTAGTATTCAAGTGAAAGGAAGAGTCACATGTCTCACTTCAAATCAGAAGCTAGAAATGACAATAAGCTTAGTGAGGAAGGCATGTCAAAAGCCAAGATAGGCCGAAAACAAGGCCTCTTGCGCCAAACAGTTAGACAAATTGTGAATGCAAAGGAAAAGTTCTCGAAGGAAGATAAAAGTGTTACTCTGATGAACGCATGAATGATAAGAAAGTGAAACAGCTTTATTGCTGATAGGGAGAAAGTCTGAGTCGTCTGGAGAGAAGATCAAACCAACCACGATATTCCCTAAGCCAACGCCCAATCCTGAGCAAGGGTCTAACTCTTCAAGTCTATGCGAGCTGAGAGAGGTGAGGAAGCTGCAGAAGAGCTTGAAGCTAGCGGAAGTTGGTTCATGAGGTTTAAGGAAAGAGACCGTCTCCATAACAGTGAAAGTAAAGCAGCAAGTGCTGATCCAGACGCTGCAGGAAGTTATCCAGAAGATCTAGCTAAGAGAATCCATGAAGGCAGCTACATTAAATAACTGATTTTCAATGCAGACAACACAACTGTCCTTTTTCCACTGTATATTCTTGGTTCCTTTGTAAGTAAATTAATTGGCCATTTATGTGTGAGTTTATTTCTGGGCTTTCTATTCTGTTCCATTGATCTATGTGTTTGTGTTTATGCCAGTGTCATACAGTTTTGATTACTATACCTTTGTAATATAGAAAGAAATCAGGGAGCATGATGCCTCCAACTTTGTTCTTCGTTCTCAAGATTGCTTTGGCTATTCAGGGTCTGTTGTGGTTCCATACAAATTTTAGGATTGTTCTAGTTCTGGGAATTTTGATTGGGTTTGCATGGAATCTGTAGATTGCTTTGGGTAGTATGAACATTTTAACAATATTACTTCTTCCAGTCTATGAGCATGGAATATCTTTCCATTTATTTGTGTCTTTTACAACTTCTTTCATCAATGTCTCATAGTTTTTAGTGTACAGGTCTTTCACTTGATTAAATTTATTCTTAGGTATTTTATTCTTTTTGATGTAATTGTAAATAGGATTGTTTTCTTAATTTCCCCTTATGATAGTTTGTTATTAGTATATAGAAATGCAAGATATTTCTGTATATTGATTTTGTATCCTGCAACTTTATTGAATTCATTCACTAGTTCTAACAGGTTTTTGGTGAAATCTTTAGAGTTTCCTGTATATAGCATGTAATCTGCAAAAGTGACAGTTTTACTTCTTTCTTTCTGATTTGGATGCCTTTTATTTCTTGCCTAATTGCTCTGGCTAGGACTTCCAATACTATGTTGAATAATAGTAGCAAGAGTGAGAATCCTTTTCTTGTTCCTGATCTTATAGGAAAAGCTTTCAACTTTTCACCATTGAGTATGATATTAGCTGTGGGTTTGAGATATATGAATTTTATTGTGTTGAGGTACATTCCCTCTATACCTACCTTGTTGAGAGTTTTATCATTCATAAATGTTGAATTTTGTCAAATGTTTTTCCTGCATCTATTGAGATGAATATATGATTTTTATCCTTTACTTTTTGATGTGGTGTATCATGTTGATTGATTGTGGATGTTGAACAGTCCTTGCAGCAAGTGAAATACCACTTGATCATGGTGTATGGTCCTTTTAATGTAATGTTGAATTTGTTTGTTTGCTAACATTTTGTTGAGGGTTTTTGCTTCCATGTTCATCGAAGATATTTGCTTATAGTTTTTTTTTTTTTTTTTCTTGTGGTATCCTTGTCTGGTTTTGGTATCAGGGTAATTCTGGCCTTATGAAATTAGTTTGGAAGTGTTACCCCTCTTCTATTTTTTGGAAGAGTTTGAGAAGGATTAGTATTAATTCTTTGAATGTTTGGTCAAATTAGTGATTTAAATATATGATTTCATAAACTTTCCTAGTATTTGGTAAAGACAAGTAAAATCATAGCTACTGGAAAGAACATACTAGAAATATTGAAAAATGGTCTAAAGTACACATGCACTGAAAACAGTCTTTCTAAACAAGCCCTGATTGGTTTGCATGGCAAAGGCCAAAAAACCCTCTCTTATAACTCAAAAAACATCCCCAGTCAGGTAATAGTTTCCTTGTCTCCATGCATTTCTTGTGGTTTGCTTTATCACTTGCTTTTACAGAAAGACACGCCAGCAACTATGACACAGAACTTGCAGACTAATTCCCTTGCACAGTAACTCATGGTTGGTGCATTCCTGTTCCCAGCAAATCTCAACCCTGGAGGGAGTGCAATGCAACCTAAAGGAGAATCAAATGTTTCAAATATGCATTTGGTACATGTCTGGGAAGCTAGGTTACACTGAACAAAATATAGTACCATTTATACTCATGTGATGAATTATGTGTGTGGATTATGTGGTGGAAGGATGGTGCTGAAAACAAAGCAACCTTTGAGACCTCTGGAAAGTTTTTCAAATTGGCCTAAGGGCTTCAGCCATCAGAGTTAACATTTAAAAGGAGCCTTTCTGACTTGGAGGAGAAAGACTCAGAAGTCCTTTTCACAGTCTCTTACTATCCAATTACTTTCTACCAAGGAATGTGACGTTGACATCTCTGAATAAAGGGAAATCTCAGTAACCATAGATTTGTCTAATCATGGAATTAATACTGACAGAAATAACAAAGCTCGAAAAATATAGCTGCAGCTCAAAGATTACAGACGTTGTGGTGTTTATGCTATCATTTACTTAAGGTGGAGGGCTATTTTGATTTACTAAGGCAGCTTTGAAAAGTCTTGATAAAAAATGGTCACAATACATGAAAACAGAATACAATAGCCAGGGCTGTATGTAGCTCACAAATCTCTCTCTAGCTCTTTGTACCTTTGTAAGCTAGAAACACAGTGCAGAGAAGAGAAAGTATTCACTTATTTTTCCATTTTCCATTTTCTAGTATTTCCTGGTTAAAATTGTGATTTGAGGTCAAGCATGGAAACAACCTTTTCAGATGAATTTTCTATTAAAAAAATCCCCAACAACATACATTTAATATTCTTCACAAGCTGTTATAATTTGCCTTGTCTATTTCATCTCTCCCCACCTACTTCTTTGTTTATCCATTTATTCACTGCTCATTCAACACATTTTCTGATGTCTAACCTCATGTCCTCATACATACTAGGACTTCAAACATTTGTCAGTCAATTAATTGATTTCCAATACTTCCTTACCCATCACCTAGAATATCTTGGAAAAATACCAAGTCACTGTCACTACTATCCCAGGAGAATTTCCGGGAAACAGGTAGCATCCTCCTGCCTGAGAGGAATTTAGCTTTCCATGTCTCTCCACTGATTTGTTCAACTTGTTTCCATTTTATGATGAGATCCTCAAGCTCATCATTAAATGGCTGAACCCAGAAATACAAACGCCAAAAATTCCTGCAAGTAAAGACACAGGAAGCTCACGTCCCTCTGGGTTTGGGAGAAGCAAGTAACTTATTGCTTATCTCCTGCATCTAGCCAGCTGACTTTAACATAGCTACCATTTGCAGAAAGGAAAGAGAACAATCTAGCACCATGGCAAAAACTTAGAGAACTACCTACAGCTATCCTCATCTATAGTATGCTACTTAATTCTATGTGATAGTCATGATGGAAAATTGTTCCCCCTCCCCTTCTTTTTCATTACAAAACACCATTCATTGCTGATACCTAAAACCTAGAGCACTATGTTTTACCATGGATTCCTCTCCCACAACATCTAATCCAGGGAATGTTGGCCTCGACACCATTTACATTTTTGGTTGGATAATTTCTGTTGTGGGGGTTCTGGCCTGTTCACTCTAGGATGATTAGCAGCATGACTGGCCTCTAGAAACTAGTAGCACTTCCCAGTAATGGCAACCAAAAATGTCTCCAGACATTTTCAAATATCCCCTAGAGGGTTGAAAACCATTCCCAATTGAAAACCACTGAATCTAACAGCCCTGAGAGCGGACATTCCAAAATTTATCCTGAATCTAATGTCTCCCACAAAATCCATATCTGGCCCAGGTCTCAGCCCTCAGCACTTGCTTGGGGCACAGTAATGACTTTTCAACTGCATTCCCTTCAGTCCCTTTTCTGCTCCACGGTCAGTGTGATCTTTGTTAAAACCTCAATCAGGTTCCATCATATCTCTTTTTAAAACCTTCCAGTGGCTTCTCACTATACTGGAACTATTCTCCATATCATCTCCTAGCACTCTCCCCTCCTTCACAGATCTCTGGCTTCCCCAGCTTTACACTGTTTTTCGAACATTGCCAGGTTTCCTCGCTCAGGACATTTACACACGCTCTCCTTGGAATGCGGATTCTTTTGTCATACTCAAGGGTTTGTTCCCATATCCTTTCTTAAAAGATTTTATTTATTCATTTGAGAGAGAGAGCGAGAGAGAGAACACAAGCAGGGGCAGACGGAGAGGGAGAAGCAGACTCCCCTGCTGAGCAGGGAGCCTGACGTGGGGCTCAGTCCCAGGACCCCGGGATCATGACCTGAGCCAAAGGCAGATGCTTAACCAACTGAGCCACCCAGGTGCTCCCCCCATATCATTTTTTAGTGAGTTGTTCCCAGACCATCCTATGCAAATAATTCCCTTCTTTCGCAAATACTGTATGCAATTACCCTGAATTTTCATTGCAGTTACATCTGTCATCTCTATTTGAAATTATATAACTTTTCATCTTTCACTTGCCTTATCTACCATAACGTAAGCTCCATAACAGGAGGTATCTTGTCCCTCTTGTTTACAGTTATATCGCCCATGGCCTAGAGCAGTCACCTGGAATGTAATTGGTACTTAAGAAATATTTGTTGAATGAATAAATAAATAAATAATAATAACTTTTCTGTTTAAAGGAGAACATATTCCTCATTTTAAAATAATGTGTAATATTATATGATTAATACTACTCAAAGCAATCCGAAGTTTTATCATCTCACCCAGAGTTAAAGCAAAAGCCCTTCCAATGACCTGCAAGACCCCCAGGCTCTGGACCACCACTCTCTTCCCAACATGATTCCCTAACATGCATCTCAACACGTTAGCCACATGCTGACATTCCTTCTGTTGCTAAAACACACCAAGTACATGCCCATTTTAGAACCTTTGCACCCACTGCTTCCCCAGCATGAAGGCTGCATGCCAGGTGGCATAGGACTCACCATCTCACATCCTTCAGGTTTTTGTTCAAGTGTCCTCTTGTTAGAAGGGCTGGTTCTGACTACCTTATATAGAAGAGTAAGGAAGAAAACACAGTATTGTCGACCATCAGCTTGGAGCTGTCCTAGCTCTAGCAAAAGCATTCTCTTTTGAATATGAACAATTTTATAGAACACCAACATTAGACGAGGCTACTCTGGGATATGATAGATCAAGATATAAACAGGACTACCCAGTAATTGTGTGTGAACAGAGAGAGAAGAAACATTGTCAAACATTCTCCTTGTTCCTGGTAATCATGAGTGATGGCTCTCTATTTATTCAACCTTCACCCCACTTTGTTCCCTCTACTTTATATTTAAAATTAAGATTATTAAGGCAGTCATAGAATCGCTTCGACTTTTTGGCAGTAGTCAATCAAAAGGAAAACCACATTTCTTTGAAACATCCTCAAAACCACCTAACACAATCCGAAATCCAATAGTAAGCCCCTCATAATTAACAACCTTTTATTGAGACATTCCACAGTTCTCTGTGGTGTGATCTCCTTCATTGCAAAGAGTTAATAAACCCAACTTTGTTCAACTACAAGTGTTTTTATGGTGGATTTTGCCTGGAGGGCATCAACAATAGCTACCTCCAACCTCAAAGAGTGTTCTGTAAGACTTTAAGTAAAATGACCATATAACCCAGTTTGCTAGGAGAATCCAAGTTTATAAAACCTCTTGCTTAATGTGTGCCATTAGGTCAGTGTCATCTTCATTTTCAAAAGTCTTCCAATTTGGAAGGTAAATTATATAGTCACCATGCCTTTAATCTGCAATTTTTCACAATAGTGTTTATCGTCATCCGAACATTATACATTTATTTTTTATGTTCCTTCTCTCTTCCTAGCCCCCTATTAAAATGTAAGTTTCATAGTACAAGAACTTTACCTATTTTTTTATTGGTCTATCCCCATCACCTAGAACAGTTCTTGGCACACAGACGCTCCCAGTAAATATCCGTTGAATGAATTAACTAATGAAAAGTTACAATACTACAAGAGATCTCTGAACTATGAACGACATTTAGAAAATCATCCCAACATAAAAAACTCAGTCATTTCTAACTACTAATATGTAGAAACTAAAATTAAAATATGTGCCATTTATGCTTACTCCAAAGAAAACGAAAGCTTCGATTTACACTTAACAATATATGTACAGGATCTCCATGTTGAAAACTACAAAATGCTGATGAAAGAAATCAAAGAAGACTTAAAAACTGGAAGTTCATAAATTGGAAGACTCAATGTAGTAAAGATGTCAATTCTCCCCAGATTGAACTACAGGCTTAATTAAAATTTCTATCAAAATCTCAGCAAGGCTTTTATATACATAAACAAGCTTATTCTAAAATTTATGTAGAAAGGTACAGGCTTTGGAATAGCAAAAACAATCTTGACACATAATAAAATAGAAGGTATCATTCTAATCTTCAGGCCTACTGTGAAGCTATAGTAATAAAAACAGTGAAGGTCCATTGAACAGAATAGAGAATCAAGAAACAAACTCATGTAAATATGCTCAACTGATTTTACACAGAGGTTTAAAAGCAATTTAATGGAAGAAGGACAGTTTTTCCATCAAATGGGGCTAGACCAATTAGACTTCCAAGGGGAAAAAAAAAGAACTTAAATTTAACCTCACACCTTATTCAAAAATTAACTCAAAATTAAACTGAGACTTTCAAGTAAAATCTAAAACTGCACAACTTTTAGAAAAAAAATAAAAGAAAATCTTTGGGGTCTTGGGCCATGCAAACATTTCTTAGACTTGACATCATGATGCGCAGCCCATAAATGGAAAAATTAATAACTCAGATGCTCAGAAATGTTTGTTCTGTGAGAGATCCTGTTAAGGGATGGAAAGACAAGCTACAAAGTGGGAAAAAATATTTGTAAACCACATATCCAACAATGGACTGTTATCTCGATATATAAAGTTCCCTCAAAATCACAGTTCAAAAAAATCCAATGCGAAAATGGTCAAGGGGGTACCTGGGTGGCTCAGTGACCAACTCTTGATTTTGGCCCAGGTCATGGTCTCAGGGTCGTGAGATCAAGCCCTGCATCAGGCTCTGTGCTGAGTGTGGAGCCTTCTTAAGATTTTCTCTTCTTCTCCCTTTGCCCCTTTGCCCCTCCCCTGCCCCCTTTCTCTTTCTCTCTCTCTCTGAAAGAAAGAAAGAAAGAAAGAAAGAAAGAAAGAAAGAAAGAAAAAGAAAAAAGAAAGAAAGAAGATGGTCAAAAGACATGAAGAGACATTTCACTGAAGAGGATATACAGATGGCAAATAAGTACATGAAAATATGATTAACCTTGTGAAAGGTTATTTGGAAAATCCATTAGGAAAAGGCAAATTAAAAACACAATAATATAATGAGATATCACTATCTACCTGTCAGAGCAGCTAAAACAAAACTTAGTGACAACATCAAATGCTGGCAAGGATGCAGAGAAAGCCTTAATAAATAGAAATGTTACATTCACTCTGGAAAACAGTTTGGCAGTTTCTTATGAAATAAAACGTATAATTATCATATGACTCAGCAATTATTCTCTTCAGCATCAGAGAAATAATAACTAGGTGCACACAAAAATCTATAATAATGTTCATAGCAGTCCTACCCATAATAGCCAAACAGTGGAAACGACCCAGATTCTCTAAATGGATGCATGGTATAAACCATTGTACCTCAGGTATGAGAATACTACTCAGCAAAGAAAGGTAAAAACTACTGATAAACACAAAACTTGGATGCATCTCCAGGCCTGGAGGAATTCTTCCAGGCTGGCACAGCTTGACCAAGGCACACGGGGTTTGGTGGGCCACTAGGTGGATTTCAGTCTCCCCAGTGTCCTTGGTTGAGTGCTCAGTGGTAAGTCACAGCCCTAGCAAAGAAAGGAATACAATATATTCTGGGTAAAACACTAGTGGCCCACTTGAGTTGACTAGAATTTGAATCCAAAATCATGTAAGACTTTTTAAAAGCCAAGTATGCGTGGAACTTTTTGTTTTATTTGTTGTTATTGTTTGTTTTGTTGCAAAGCTGGATTCTCTGCTGCATATAAGATCAGCCAGTGTTAGAAATATATTCAAGAAACCATAAAGGCTATGGAAATTTCATGTGAAACTCCTCTTTGAATCACTGAGCATATCAAACAGCAACAACAAAACCTCTTACTACTGGAGATTCTCATGAAGACTGCGGCGTGAAGGCTACCCACACTTTGCTTGGAAATGAAACACAGGAGACTTTTCAGAATATTTCTCCTTCGTTTCTAGGTTAAGTGTTAAACTGATGACTTAGAGTCGATACCAAATTCATGATTTGGAAAAAAAAAATCGCCCCTTTTTGCAACTAGTAGTGATGTATCTGTTGAAGAATCATTGTGCTCAGTTCTGTGTTCATTCTCGATATGGAAGAGTAAGTAATATTTTCACAATCCAGAGAGGTCACTAGAAAAGCCCAGCAGTATATTTCAAGGTTTGTCAAAATTATTTAGTGTGAACAAACTGAATTGGAAAAGATATTATTAGAATGTTCACTGACATTACTCCAAAAATTCTGGGTTTGTGATCAATATTCTTGATAAAATTAAATGAAGAAAACGTAAGGTTTGGGGGGAATTCTCTGCATTTTCATCTTGCAAACACTGGCCTCCAAACCACAGTGTTTATTTGCCTTCTTTGATACTGTTCACAATTCTTCTGTCAATATAGACAAAAAATATGTTTGTATTGTGATATTTAATTCTGTAGAGTGATCGTTACAGGAAAATATGTTTGATCAGATCTGTGACAAAAAATCTGCATTGTTTCTGCATTCTTAGAGCAAGGAGAAAGGTTTAAGTAAGTCAAAATGTAAAAAGTAATTTTTGAAAGAGCTTGGCAAATTTTCCAGAGATATTTGAAGTTTTAATGCATTAATAGAGAGCACAAACACCGTATGATCGCTTAGTAGTATTGATCATGTGTATTGTGAAGTTATGATCAAGATCAGGGACTCAGGAATCAAAGAGCTATAGAATCAAATTTGGATTCTGTCATTTGCTAGATGGGTGATTTGGGGCAGTTTAGTTAATCTCTCAAAGTCTCAGTTCCTATACCTTGTTAAGCCTCATTTCTAAAATAAAGATTATAATCTTAACTACTTCATTCAGTTGTTTTGAAAATTAAGTCAAAAAATCCAAAGAAGCCAAAGTTCTCTTTCAAAATTAATGCAAAATGGTTAGCATGATGGGCATGTGGTTGGTATTCAAAGAAGTATTATTTTTATTACTATAGTGCAAACCAACTATTACTATAGGAATTGGTGCTAATATATCTGCCTGCATTCTGTGGGAAAAAAATATTCTCAAGGAGAACACTAAATTATATTTAATTTTTCTGTAAATTGAACACAGGCAGTATTTTCCTATCATGATGCTGAAATTTCTCATTTTGAATTTTATAAGGAGCCATATTTTTAGTCATTTTCAATCTTTTCTAGGCTCTAACTAAAAAATTTTGAAATCAAGTTTGACTTGTTCATCTTAGATAATTGCTAGAAAACCACTTTCAAGAGAGATATTAGTTTCTCTTTTGCCACAAAACACTGAAATTGACCTCTACCCTGCTCAAATTTTATACTTCCCTGGATAGAAAAGCTCATGACAGCCAAGCAAGGTCAAGACTCAAATTTATATCACATGGTATGGTCAAAAAAATATATCTTTTGATGTAAAATTTATTTTACCATTACCTTAATTTTTTAGTCATGATATTTATATATTTTTAGATTTCATATAATATAAAAGAAGTAAATACAATATTGCTTATATGAAAGAGTACAGGTTTTAAAAGGCTGAGAAAACTGATCTGAATATGGTAATAATTCAACAAAACCTGTATGTTTATTCTAAGGTCAGCTTTCTTCTAACTATGCTATACGTAGCTATTTGCCTATGATCTTTCAAAGTTGAAAGATATAGGATCCATATTCTGTATAAGAAAATGCAGTTTCCCTAAATTTCATATTCTCATATAAGAAGATCAAATTTGACCTTAGTCAAATATAGTTCACCTGGGAACCATTAAATTGATAGAACATTGAAAATTAAAATGCATGAATATTTATATATTTAATCTCTTAAAGATTTTTCTTAGATACATATATATACATACATATATATGTGTATGCCAAGGGCATACACATATTTTTATGCCAAGGGCCATCTCTATAAAATGTAGAGCTGTTGTTATTTCTCAAACAGTATTTTCCAAATCAAAACCATTTGTTAGCAGAGATTTCTGTTCACCCCAGGGGACAATTCCATTAGGCTCTATTTTCCTGGCTATGACCTAGAATTTACAGTGTGAGTATAACTTAAGATCTAAATATTTGCGAATCTTTCCTGTATTGTAACTAATTCTTGTTATACTAAATTTTTCCATGATTACTTGAACTATTAATATGTGTAATCAATCACACAGAAAGCTGTAGAATCTGCTTGTTACATTCTGGAGCTGTTTTTACAACATAATGGATGTGTGTGTTTTGCCAATAGTGAGTCCTTCAACAGGGCAATTACTACAAATTGACTGTACCAATATTAGCATCAAGGGACATATTCATAGATCACACATCAACACTCTTACAGAAGTCATACATTTGCTAGCATGGCAAAATGAGGAACAACAGAATGGAAAATTTTATTTATAGGTGAGTGCCCAGGAAAACCTATTGAAAATGCATAGGCCACCTTGGAAAACTATTTGAGGGCATTTTTTATTTTAAAAAACTATTCGAGGCCAAACTATACATAGATGGAAGAACGGGACTTTCAGATAATAATTCAAGGACAGATTTTCAGATGCTATCTATCAAATTAAGCCAAGGTTATATGCATATTTTGAGTCATTTCATATGCAATTTAGGAAAAAACCCAAGATATGCACAATCCTTAAACATTTTTATCTCAAGTATTACTCACAAGGTCATCCTTTGATGAACAGCAACAAGCAAGATTACAGTTCTCTTTGAATTTTAGTTTGCAAAGGAAAATTGTCACATTCAGAAAAGAGATTATATCCCTCCAGCAGCTTATACAGGGACATAATTAATGGTACAAAGTCACAGACAAATTACTCCACCCAGCCGGTACTGAGTTTCATATGAGACCACTAAAGTTTATTTTATAGTTAGGAGTAGTTACTACCTCATAGTTTAGCTAATCCCAAATTTGTGCTCCATTTTTTTTTTTTTTTTTTTTTCAATTTAGTAGGCTCCACACTGGGCATGGAGCCCAGCACGGGGCTCAAACTCATGACCTTGAGATCAAGACCTGAGCTGAGATCAAGAGTTGGACACTTAACTGACTTAGTCACCCAGGTGCCCCATATGCTTCATCTTTTAAGAATTCTTGCCAACTCACTATCAACACACACACACACTAACTCCCAGGTATCAGGATCCCCATTATGGCCCAACTGTCCTATCTCCCCATCAAATTGTGTCCTTTTGTTGTCCTTTTACAGCATACTACTTTTTATTGTGTGGGTATGACAATAGGTGGTAATTGGTTAGCAATTAAGTAAGTTGACTGACTATAGGTTATTTTGCCAAGCAACTGTAACTTTTAGTATTCTACCTAATGAAATAGATATTATTATGCTCACTTTTCTAACTGAGAAAATTGGGACTCAGAAAACTGGCCTTCAAACCCAGGTCTCCCAGGTAAAAAATCTCATCCACTTTCAACTATACCGTCCTTTCCAAAGTGTGTTTTAGGATATTAATAGGTGTTTTGTTCAAATAAACCTGGGAAATGCTGGGGTTTTATAAAAATTGAGTTTCTTCACCAACAGAATTCCCAGAGCCAAAGAGGTTAACAAATCACTAAGAGGAGGATAATGTTTATACTAATTCCAAACTTTATTAATACATAGTCAACCATTCTCCCCACTCAGACTATTCCTGAATGTACTCTGAGAAAAACAGCACTGAAATATATGTGTTTTTCTGTATTCATTGATTTATTGTACTCAAAGAACCTGTACAATTTGCAAACTTGTATTCTTCCTCAACTTAACAAAAGTTTCTTCTATTATTTCTTATTCATTATCTTGACTTATCCTCCTATTCTCTACCTATTTTGGAAATCCTTATATATCTAACTTTTCTCTTGTCTTTTTCATAATGTTAATATTTTTTAGCATCACTTATGGATTTCTTGAATTTTTCATCTACCTTGTTAACTCAGCTTTGGGGGACAATCTAATTTGCTCATTACTACACAATATCGATTTCATTTTATTTGTTATCGTGGTGAAATATATATATATACACATAACATTTACATTTTAACCATTTTTAAGTGTGCTTTTCCGTGGCATTAAGTATATACACATTGTTATACAACCAACACTGCCTTACATCTCCAGAACCTTCTCATTTTCCCCAAACTGAAAGTCAGTACCCATTAAATATTAACTCCCCATTGCCTCTCCTCTCCTGACCCTAACCCTCAAAACCACCCTTCCACTTTATGTCTCTGTAAATTTACTAGTCTAGATACCTCATATAACTAGAATCTGAGTGTTTGTCCTTTTGTGACTGGTTATTTCACTTAGCATAATGCTTTCAAGGTTTGCCCATGATGTAGCAAGTGTCAAAATTTTCTTCCTTTTCCAGGCTGAATAATATTCCATTATCTCTACATACCACATTTTGTTTATCATGCATCCGTTCATGGACATTCTTGTTGCCTTCATTTTGGCCATTCATTTTGGCTATTCATATTCAGCATTTGTGGATAATGCTGCTATGAATTTGAACATCGCTATGAATTTGAACATCGGTATACAAGTATCTGATTCTCTGCCTTCAATTCTTTGGGGTATATACCCAGAAGTTGGATTGCAGGATCATGTGGTAATTCTATGTTTAATTTTTGAGGCACTGCCATGCTATTTTTCATAGTAGCTGCAATATTGACCTTTCTACCAACAATGGACAAGGCTTTCAATTTTTCCACATCCTCTCTGACACTTGTTATTTTCTTTTTTTGTTGGTTTGTTTATAATAGTCACCTTGGTGGGTGTGAAGTGACATATTTTAAGGACCAATTCAAATACTGATTGTATCAGCCCCTGAAGACATGCACTTATTTACCAAATGATCATAGGTACCTGCCAGAGGATGTGGTACATACTGGATGCTTGGTAAACATTTATTATAGAGTTAGAGATAAGATTAGAATCAAGGAGAAAGCCTAGAATGGAGAGATGAGCTTGTATTTTGCCCATTGGTTCAGTGGGAACCACTGTGAATTTAGAAAAAGTAAATGAGGTGAAAAATGGGTTTTTATCTTGAGAAAATTTTTCTGGAGGTGAGTCCAAGTAGAAAATGGCAAGACCAGTCATGAATTCACTAGAGAATGAAGTAGAGTAAAATCAACCCAAGAGGGTTTGTAAAGTAAGAGCCAGAATCTGATAAAAGAGAAGAAGTAAAAGATGACTCTAAGTTTAGCATCTTGGGCGATTGCCAAGCAAATGGCCACTGACAGAAAATTTTAAACTAAGCGTAAAGATGATGTGCTTTTCTCCCTGTCCACAAACCATCAGCCCTTTTGCCTCCATCACTGACCCATCTTACAAAACTCCAGCTTCTATAGGAGTTTTCCCTAATCTCTTTTCCTAACCTTTGTCTCCTAAACCAGTGTCTGCAATAAAATAGCCTCTTTGGACAAGCCTTGCCCACAAATGCAATGAAATGATTTCTTCAGTATTTGTTCCTTTGTCCTTATGTCCTCTCCATGAGTTTATTCATAAATACTCTTTGTGAAACTGTGAATTCCCACAGAAAAAAACAAAACAAGACATTTTTTTCAATATGCTTCTGAAAAGCCCCAAACCTGATACTCTAGACAAAACCACGTTTAACAGGTTATGCCCCTTCCTGATTAAATTACATGTCTCAGAATAGACTTGTAAAATCCTTGATTCATCTGAAATTCGTCAATGGTGGGAATGATGTTTTAATTCTCTCCATCTCCCAAGGGACATCTAAACTAACTAGAACACAGTTTTGAAACAAATAATGGAGTTTAAAACCCAACATTTTCAGCAAAATAACATATTACAATTTTACTTTATATGATTTTCTTAAGTGTCCATATTAATGACAGATAGGGACAGCATGAACCACAGAAAATTTCCAAATTCCATTTTAGGACCAAAAAAAAAGTTGCCCTTTCCTCCCACCTTGAATCAGAGTTGCTCACAAGAAACACAATTTGTATTTGAGTTTCACGTCATTTCATATTCTCTGAGCTCTTCACGCCGGCTAAGGACCAGTTAGCACACACTACAATCCAGGCACTCTGTTAAGCACTATATATGTACTATGATATTGAATTCTACTATCATCTTTAACTTTTGGAAGTGGCTTTTATTATCCTCCGTTTACAGATAAGAAAAATGAGGTTTCGTGAGGAAAATAATTTACTCAAAGTAAATCCCTAGGAAGTGGCAGAGGTACTTACTAAAGCTCCCAAAATGTAACAAAATGGAAAAATGGAATGAGGCATCACCTTCTCACTGAGCATTTGGTTCCTCAAGCATTGCCCACTGATGCTGAACATCGAATGGTTTTTCTTTTCTTTTTTTTTTTTCACAAGGTTAGTAACAACAGCTATCATTTATTCAGCATTTTTTTGTGTAGTCTTACACAAGCATGAGAGTAGAAATTATGCCCATTTCTCAGAGAAAAGAAACTGAAGCTCAGATCAAGTATTAATAACACATTGCTGAAGCTGGAATTCCAAATCGAGGCTATCAACCCCAAATGCTATGCTTTGAACCATCACATCATACCATTCCTTGGAAGCACAATCCTTTCAAATCCTAGTTTTATAAAACAAAAAGCCCTATTCTTGGACAGGGAACCAAAAAAAAAAAACACAAAAAACAAAAAAACAAAAAGCCCTAAATGGCCATATATTTGTAGATACAGACCTGCTGCTTACCTAATTCACCTAAACACTTGCAATGAACTTATTTGTCTGAAGGAGACTGGCAGCATTACAATTTAGTTATACTGCTAATTAACCCGAATGGGTTTTCTTAATCCAGCTAGAAATGAGATGGTAGGTGAGGAGGGGAGAGTGAAACAGAAACTATAAACGTTGAAAAGGAAGGCAAGCCCTGGGTCAAAGGTCCCAGGCGCAGGCCTGTTTTGCTTGGCTGGCTCCGAGTCGGGGAAGGACCGCAGAGCGGCCCACACAGAGCAGTCCCTTCTTGTCTGCGGAGCACAGACGCTGTGCCATCCGCAGTTTCGTGTCCAATGTTTTATTTGATCCTTCAGCAGCCGTTAGAGCTGACATGTCTGGTGGCTATTATTCTCACCTGGTGTGGTGCTGGTGGGCGCTGAAAATTGATAGCGGGCCGAATCCCAGTTGGACATGAACAAACTGGTTTGCCTAAAACCTCACAGCTAGCAAGTAGCCCCACCGCCTAAAAGGCCGCCCAGCCTCCTGCTGTATCGTTCCGCTTCACTGCCGGGGACGGGGACGGGCACGGGGACTCCCTCACTTCATACGTATGGACTTCCACACAGTGGGTCAGTCTTTCTGTTTACGGGAAGCCCCAGGATCCCCAGGTGTCGACCAGTTGTGCAAATGGAGACTCTGGAGGGTTAACTGCCTGCCCCAATATCACATAGTTACTTCGAAGCAGAGCCACATCGCGTATCCTCGGAAAGGATGATGTCTTTAAAGTGAATCAGGTCTAGGCTCAGATTCTGATCTTGTAATTCACAACGAGGATTGTGAACTTGAGCAAGCCATGTAACCTCTCTAACCATCTCCTTTGTCATTCGTAAAATGGAAGGGAAAATAGTACTGTCTTGTTAGGTTTATTCTTTTAAGAATTAAAGGTAATTGCAGATTTTATGTAGGGCTGGTTTTGTGCCTTGCAACAAGCTTTAAGGTGAATAGAGTACTGTTTTCTTAACAGATAAGAGCAAAAGGCAGAGATAGGTTAGATAACTTGCCCAACATTCCATGACAGTAAGTGTGGGGAGTTCAGATTCAACCCCAGATTATCCCGCTCAAAAGCCCCTGACTCCTATGTTACTGTAATGGAATGTATAGTACATAGCACAGCGACCTGAATATATCAAACACTCAACTCAGAGCTTATCCTTCCCCATTTCTGAAAATGCCCAAAGAATGACATTCCAAAATATTCTGCAAAGTGGCACAGTGAGGTTGCTCAGTCCCTGATTTATATGACAATGTGCGGCAGAAAAATCAACTCTCCTGAGAGGCAATAAACAATAATAGGAAAAAAACTTCATTCATTCCTTCTCTGTCAAAACACTCCAATCACACGAGGCTCGGAGTAGATGAGTTTGCCAGAGGGTAAATAAAAAATTATTAGAAAGCAAATTGTATGTGATGGCAATAATCCAAATACTGAACTATCCATAGTGTCAAAAAGGAGAAAAACACTTATAGAAAGAGGAGTCGTAGAGAAAAATTCCAAAATATTCCATTAAATAAAATTGTGCTTGGTTGCTGACAATCATTTAAAAAATATCTTTAAGTCGTAAGTTTTCCCTGCTCTGCCTCAACGCCGGGTTAAATGATGTGATTTTTCTTCCCATTTAAATCGAGTCCCTCTATCAATTAATAAAATATCTTACCTTCAAGTTACTTCTTTTCAATATCCAAGTCTACATTTTCTGGCCATTACGCATTTCTAGTTTAGAAGGTCATAGAATAAGCAGTCATGGAAGATTTTACTGGAAAACTCGGGGGGGGGGGGGAAGTTCTCCCACAGGGAGACTTTAAGGAAAATGCCCTATAACTCAGTGGCTTCTGATTAAGCTGCTGATTAGGCTACCCTTTATCTTTCAAGGTTAAACCTGTTTTTAAGTGAGAACTTTCGTAAACAGGGAGCAGACCCGTCTCTGCCTTGCTGGGACAATCCCGGTGTAAGTTACAGGTTAGCTTGTTAAAACAGGAGTGTATTCAGGTGAGAGTAATTTTGTGCGTGACTCAGAGCAGTTGACAATGATTAAAGACCAATCAAGGCACATAATGACACTCCTTTTGGCTTTACTGTATGGGCAACACTCACACAAACGGTTCCAAATTTGATTTTACATTCTTACAGAGAGTCTTCAAACAAAATGACGGATTCCTATCTAATTTATCTCTTGTTTTTCTCCAGGTACAAACGGTAGGAACCTTTTCATTTCTTCAACATTATCTGTCCAACCTAATTTCTACCCTAACTGAAATCTTAATTCTCTTTTGATAGCATAATTGTTTCCATGGCAACAACAAAAGACATGAGCGCATTCTGGGCTGCAGGTGAAAATAATCATAACATATTGATAAGCCATCTTAAGATATCATTTTCATGTAAATGACCTTATAACAGTAGAGAGGGAAGGGAAATAGAAGCAAATAAAGTGGCATTCAGGAAGCAGAAGTGCTTGGAATAAAATATTTTTTGGTGGTTTCAGTGATGTTATAGAAGGGCCATATTGAGAGACAATGTCAGATAACCATACTTCTTGATTAGATATTGTAAATAAGGAATATTTCTTTAAAATTTACTGAGAAACAAAGGAAGAGAGCTCCCTGCTCCAAGAGTACAATCCATTGATTCGCTGTATATGTCTTCTTGCAAATTCTTCAGGGACAAAATGAGATATATGGAGAGAAAAATAAATAAGAAGTGATTCTGGAGCTTGTCTACAGTACTAGAAATGCTGAGTGAATCTTTAGATAGACCTTTCTGGACAATGCTCACAAACTTAAAGAATTGAGTTTGGACTCCGAAATGGAAGGGGGGTTATCACCTTGACGGGTACTCTTAGGCAATCTTTCATTTCCTGAGGTACCAGCAACTCTTGGTACCAGGAAGCAAAATATGCCTGGAGGGCATGAATCAGTGAGTTGTGAATCTGCTCCACTGGGGACTGGTTTATGCTCAGAGGAAAACATTACTGTAGGGCAAGGAATCGAAGGAGATAGATCCTGGAGGTTTGTTTGCCTTTGAGAGATCCTTAGAACTCTGAAAGGGATGGGTGGATCTGTGAGTCCCTAATGAGATGCAGGGTCCTTCTAATCTAAGATTTGAAGAAGAGATAAACAGGTGGATTGCTTTTTTTTCTATCCCCAAAATAAGAACACAAGAAGACTGGGCAGCTAGCACGTCTCGGGTGCCTTCTCATGTCTTAGAAGAGGATTAACAATCTACCTTGTCACTCTATCACTGAACACATAGCTAGTTTCTACCCCTTCAGGTACCTCTCAAGAAATAGAGAAAATACAAATCACCGATATTAGAAATGAAAGCAATCACTATAGATTCTACAGACCTTAAGAAGACTTTAAAGGCATATTAAAAAATTATGATGCCAATAAATTTAACAACGTAGATGAAATTGACAGATACTCTGATAATTTGACACAGATTACCAAACTTGACTTAGGAAAAAACAGACTATCATATTAACAACATCTATATATTAAATGTTAACTGTTGAATAATTGAACTAGTAAGTAAAAACCTTCCCACAAAGAAAACTCTAGGCGTGGGTAATTTCCCTGGTGAATTCTGTCAAACATTTAAAGAAGAAATAATACAATATTACACAATTCTTTGAAAAAATAGTGGAGAGAGGGAAATACTTTTAACACATTTTACAAGGTCAGTATAAACTCATATCAAAACCTGGCAATGACATTACAGAAAAGTGAGATCTACAATCTCCCTCATGAAGTGAGACTGGAAAACCCTAACAAAACCAGTGAGTTAAACCCAACAATATGTAAATAGTCAATCCATCACAGGTGATTGGAGTTTACCTTAGGAACCTATACTTGGCTTAAATTTGAAAATTTATCAGCATAATTCACCAAATTAAAATAATAAAAGATAAAATAAGAATCATAGTCACTACAGTAGATATCGAAAAATCATGTAACATAATTCTTACCCATTCATAATAAAAGGAAAAAGCTGTTGGCAACTTGGGAATAAAAAGGTAACTTTCTCAACCTGATAAAGATTGGCTATGAAACAAACTAACAAAAAGACCCTACAGCTAATAGCATATTTAATGATGAAGCAACAAATGTTCTGCCTTCCTAAGATGAGGAACAAGGTAAAGATATCCATTTCTACCATTTCATTTGATATTGAACTGGAGTCCTATCAAGTATAATAAGGCAAGAAGAAGAATAAATGGCATAAGGAATTGAAGGAAGAAGTAAAATGATCTCTATCATAGATGACATCATTATCAGCTTAGTAAATCTTAAGGCCTCTACAAAGCAAATATTAGAACAAGAAAGTGAATTTATCAAGCAGAATAAGTCAGTACACATAATCAATTGCATTTTTATATATTAGCAACAATTGGAAAGTAAAATTAAGGAAACCATGTATAATAATATGCAAAAAACTCTGGCATAATAAGGGATAAATTCATTGAAAGATTTGCAAGGTCTATACACTAAATACTGCAAAATATTGTTGACAGAAATTAAAGACAAGAAAATTGAGATTTATAGCATGTTCAAGGATTAGAAGATTTAATTTTGCTGACATGCAAATTCTCCACCAAATCAAAGACAAAATGATCTGTCCGAAAATATTAACTCAAACTGGCAAATTTGTACAGAAGTTGGAAACATAAGTAAATAAATCGTGATAACAGGAACTAGGTTTCTATCTGTCAGAGAAGGGAGTGACAAATAAACAGGAGGCTGGGGAGGATTAGAATAAACTCCATGATGCTGAATTATAATCATCAATATCAGTATGGATTCATGTATATTTTAAAGTATATATATATAAAACATACCTTATGTAAAATGTGTATATGCATATATATATTTATAATCCTATCTCATGTCATATACAAAAAAGTAAAGTGTTAAATAGTAAAATAATTCTAATATTTTATTAGGACTTCTGGGGAACACTTAGAAGCTAATAAAAAAGTATTGTGTGGCAGAGTATGCTATAAATAAAGACAATAAACAAATTTAGAAAACATGTTTGCAATGCAGGTGCCAGATAAGGGTTTAAAAGCTATGATTATATGAAAAGAGTTTTAAAAATTGACAATAAACAGGCAACAGTATAAGAAAAATGAGAACAGATATAAATAGGCAATTCGCAGATGAGCAAATTCAAATGGCCAGCAAATACATGTAATTAAAAAAAAATTTGCTAATAGGGAAATGGAAAGTGAGCTAACAATAAACCACCACTTTAAACTTACCAGGCTGACAAAAATTTTAAATAGTGGTAACATTGTCAGTGGGAATATGTGGAAAAAGTATTTTCTGGACTGCTGGTGGAAATGTAAATGGGTACAGCTCCATTAGAATGTAATCTGGGAACATTTATTAAAATTAAAAATGCATAAACCTTTTGACCCAGCGATCTCTCTCCTGGGTATATATCCCATAGAAATATAACCCCCAAAACGTAAAGCTATGTGAACCCAGATGTTTATTGTAGCACTCTTTGGAATGGCAACAATGTGTATGCAAAGGGGAAAATTTTGGTAATCCATAAAACACAATCTTATTGTTCATATCTGCTAACCTATTGGATTTCCAAAAGCAATTACTCCATGAGAAAAGTAAGAGGCGAAAAAAACCCCCAAAAACCCTGTATAATATGATTTCATTTTTGTAGGGTAAACAACAACAAAAGCATACACAGACATGTGTATACATGTATACCCATGTATATTATAGGTATACATGGATATATATGAGATCAGGTTTGACGGTCATTAACAGCATTACAGAAGACTACATATAAGACTGCACTAGTTAAGGGTAGGTTTATACTGGGTAATGTTTATACTAATTCAAGTGGTTGGAGTAGGAGAGGCAAATATGAGAAGAAGGAGAAAGAGAAGCAGGGACCAGAAGAAGAAACAAAAAAGGAAATATTATACTGAAATGCAAGCATGATGATAATCTGATTTATGTAAAATTATGTTTGTGTGTATATGCATATTTTCTGACTTATGTGGGCCATGTATTGTGTGTGTTGTTCTGAGCACTTTATATGTACTAACTTATTTAACTTTCAGAACAACCCCATGAAGTTCAAATTATTATTATCCTCATTTAACAAATGAGAAAACTAAAAGATTAAATGATTTTCCCAAAGGGACATGATTATTTAGCTCCCGGGCTTGGATGTGAACCCAGGCAATGTGACCCTGAAGCCTTGGCTCTTAACCACTAGACGAATTGGCTTGTATGTCCAGGATGTATCATTAAGCTAAATATACAATTGCAATGTAATGTGTGTAATATGATTTCGCTTCGGTAAAAAAATAAACTCCTATAGATATCTGTTTGTTTGAGCAAGAAGAAAGTTGAAAGAGTCTAATCTGTAAACTATTAGTTTATTAGCTCCGGGGGGTGGCGGGGATGAATACAAAGACAATGGTGGGGCAATTAACTTTGCTTTTATATTATCACTGAAATATATAGGATAAGCAGTCCGTCTCTTAGTGGAAAAAATTAATGAATCACTGAGGGTTTTTTCCCCCCTCATTTAGGGCTTTTTGATATTTAAGTAACATTTGTTCAGTGGGAGTTTTCAGACACGAAACGCTTTATGAAGGAGGTGGTATTTAGCACATAGGTAAGATTTTTGCAAGGTCAGAGAAATAATATGAGAAAAAGCTTAGGACAGCAAACCACAAGTCATCTTTAAAACATATACTGCTTCAGGAACCTGAGCTAGCACAAGAATTTTTGTATGAAAACAGTGTTAATAAACCTGGAAGACTGCATAGGTTTATAGAGCCTTGAATGCCAGGATTGGGAGCATATTATTCCCTGTGCAAGTGGACTGGGCACCTGCAACACTGGGCCTCTTCCCATTACCAACAGACGCTTCGAGAAGCTGACACGGCTGCTGTGTGGACACCTGACACAGCCCCAGCCTTGGATCCAGCCCCCAGGGAGTCCTTGACCAAGTCTTTGACCCACCCAGGGGTTGTTTTAGTCCATGCGACCCGTCACCTCTGGTCCAGAGTCCACCGGCTATCCAGATGGGGGGCACTCACCCCGTTGGCTCCCTATACCTCGTGTCACCGCTACTTTGCCGAAAGCCAAATAGATGTCCCCAGCTCCAAAGGAGCTACTTTTCCTTTCTCCAGCTTGCTTCCCGGCCACAACTTCACTTCTGCCCCCAGTTGGATTTTGTTGGCGCAGGCTAGGAAAATCCCTGGCCCTGGGGATGTAGATTTGGTGCTTCTCCTTGGTGTCTTAATGGCGAGAGCCTCCGAGGTGGGAGGGTGTAGTGGGTGGCAGACAAAGCAACACAAAACAGAGCAGAAGGCACAATTGAAGGTGAACTCCCGGGGATCCAGCATAACTGCCTCAATGGATCAACGGAGCTTCAAGCAACTTCTTGCATCTAAATTTTATCCCTAGGATCGAAGTTGCAGACTGAGAATGGTTTTTAGAAATTTGTAATGGTTCTTGTGCCTCTCCCATTGTTAGTGAAAATAGATGTCAACACAAATCTAGGAATTTGGTGCTCATTAAAAGACATTTGCTGACTGATAGACTTTAGCTGTAATATATATATACTTAGTACCAAATCTGTTCATAACGTGCCCGGGCTCACTAACTAGGGCACTCAAATATTGAGTACAATTTCCGCACAGTCATTTAAAGTAAAATATTGTCATGTCTCTCCATTCTCAAAATGCTTCAATGTAAAAAAAAAAAAAAAAAAAATTTAAAAAAATGCTTCAGTGTATCTCAATTCAAACTATAAAATTATATCGAAGTGACCTACTTATGGCCAGGGGGCAGATATTAAAAGGTGATTCATTAAGGGTCACTGAACTGACACATTCAGTTATGCACAGTTGGGTAATATAGCAGGAATTCTCTTTGTCAAACAGAGGTGCACAGAAAGATGTCTTTGTAATAGAGGGCTGGCTAGAGCCCAGAGTCCATGCATTTCTAAGAATAAATCTCTTTCCCAATTTAACTGTACAGAGGAAAAAATATGCAACAACAAAAAACAAGCCGAGCCTTAGAGCAAGCTCCTGGAATGCAAGACCGGTAATGGGAAAGGGATTGACACAGCTGTCTCACAGTAGCCAGAGCTCCATTAAAAAGGACTACTCACATTTTAGGGTCACTTCCTTCAGTTTCAAAATCTGTAGACTGTGGAAAGCCATGTGTACACAACCATACTGTTCATACTGGGATATTATATAACTGGGCTCTTTTCCTTCATTCTTAGTAATTCTTTTATACTCATGTGACTTTACCCCATTGATGAAGCCACTTCTAGATTTACAGCCTCTGGGAAGGAAAGAATAAAGAAGTCAATCACTGACATTTGAGTTGCAAAAGCCAAAGTCTTTATGTAAACCGTAAAGTTGGAAAACTCGTGATGTATGAAGTGCAAGGGTCTTTGTTTTGTTTTTCTATTTCAGAAAACCTAAAGATGATCTGGGCTGGAAAAAGAGAAAAATCAGAGAGAAGACGAGGGATTAAATACCCCTGAATCCTTGGGAAGGGGCCCCATACACTCCATTGATCTTAGGCCAAGTGAGGGGGGCAGGAGGAAGCACAACCCCAGACAGGTTTGGGGATCCAAGAGGAGCCTGGGACCTGGCACCTGCTTCAGCAGACCTCAGTCAGGTCGGAGGGTGTCTTTAAAATGCACTTTGCTCTGCTTGTCATGGTCGCCTTTGAGTAGCACTGGCTGCGTAAGGTGTTCAGCCGAAAGGGGACCGAGACGGCATCAGAGTCGCCCCTGGGGACCCAGAGTGGTACAGGGGAACAGCCACACATTCGTCATGTCTCTGGAGAGGGGCTCGGAAATCACCAAACAGGCCCGATGAGGCCTACTGGTTAGGACAAGGCAGACACAACTTGTTAGGACTCAGTAACCACACTCGGCATAGCAAATGCTACCAATGCAGACGTCAAATCATCCACATCAAGGACTTGGACCTCCCAAAGCACCAGAACGTAGAAGCAAACGTGGGACTTGGGAAGGTCCTGAATTGACTGAGAAGATGAGAATTGACTGCAACCATGGAAGAAACCCAAAACTAATCCAAGATTAAATTTTTACCAAGTAAAATGGAGAACTTGGAACAAAAGTTAAATTCACTTTGTAGGAAAAATAAATTATCTTTCTTAAATGTTCAGGTTGAGAATAAGCTGAGAATCATACACACTTCATATGACTCACTCAAGCATAATTTTTTCACTGTTCAGAGACAGTTGGCCATTACTGTGAAGTTAAAAAATATGTTCTTAATATCCAATATCCAGCTATCATCTATCAATGAAAATATATATTCTGTGATTTAAAAACACTTGGATCATTTAAAACTATTAAAATGATTCAGTCTTCTCATCACTATTGAAATGTGTTTGTTTATACTGGAAAGTTAGAGTTTGGCAGGCTAGGAGAATTAAAAAAACTAAATTAAGAGGTAATATCCTATATACGACATTTTAATTGGAGATTTTTTTTTTTTTTTAGGTAAGTCCTACACCCAACATAGGTCTCACACTCAGAACCCCAAGATCAAGAGTCACATGCTCTACCAACTGAGCCAGCCAGGCACCCTCAGTTGGAGATTTCATTAATCCCAATAATTTGTCTGAGTGTATGTAGTGGGATCAAAGAATAAAGTATAAAGCAAATTTTTCAGAATTCACACATCTAAATGAGTACCATCCCGAAATAATCACACTGGAAAACCACTGAGATCTAAAGGTATTGATGCTGAAAATAGTTTTGGAAGCCCTCTTCTGAAGTTGGCTTCTGAGATACTATATGAGCCCCAACAAGAAAATAAGTGTTATCACTAGGTTTTAACCAATTTGCAAGCTGAATGGCAGCCTGAGAGACTTTGTAAGTCATACTTTACCTTGATTATTAATAATATTTCAAGTTTGATACACTTATTCAATAAATTGGGTCCTAAACATTATTAACAGAGTTCATAGCACAAAACTATCCTTAAGGAATGCCCGCATTGAAAAGATGCCAAACATCACACTTCTGAAGGGCACCAAATGAACTACCAAAGGCAGAAATGGTAGAACATGCACACTCGTTCCACAGGGAAGAAAAAGACAGTTAATACTCAGAACTTTGACCAATAGATGTACAATGACTTGTGTTGAACAAAAGTCTGGATTTTTTTTTTTTCTTAATACCGGGCATCTCAAATGAGCATCAGCCCTACTCATGGGTGTTTCTCAAGGGGAGAAATAGCTCCTCTTTACATAGAAATCTTTTTGGTTTGTTTGTTTGTCTTTATGTGAACTCAGGAAGAAACAGTCTCTAATTGCAACCCATCTTTTGAAAGATCTATACTTGGTTTCAAAAAAGGTAAAAACAAACTGAAAGTAAACAATTTTATTGATTCGGAAGACTTTAAAAGCAAAGTGATATCACTCCACTAGACAGAATCGGGCCTCCTAATTTTCTATTATAACCTTACATAGAGTCCAGGTTCTGTAGGAGAAAAGTATGCTACATCCTGTTACGGATACAGTGGAGTGGAGTTAAAAGGGCTGGTTTTATGAGATCCCGAGCACATAGAAGATTATCAAGTTGCTCCAGAGAGCAACAGGTCTTTCTTAGACTGCTCTTCTTGTGTGGATGGAGAATTGCATTCCAGAGGGCCTCCTAGAGCTAGCCAGCTTCATTTCTTGCTTGCAGTGGCCCCTAACTCTTCCTCCCTCTCTGATTTTGCTCTGGACTCCTCCGATCCATGGGCCCCATAGCAGCAAATTCGATCATGTCCTTTCCCTGCATACAACTTTTTAATAACTGTCTATCACATTTCTGAGGAAAGATCAAGCCCTTAGCATGACTACATGTTCCTGAGTGATTAGCCCTGACTATTTCTCCAACGTCATGTTGAACCTCTCACCCTTTCACTCACTGTCTTCCAGCCACACAAGACTGAGTTCTTCCCATCCATTGGCTGTTCACCTACACCTTTCCTATTGTCTTCATCAACTGTTTCCTACGTAGCCCTCAAATTCAGCTTACCTAACACTTCTAAAGAGGCCTTCCCTGAATCTCCAGTTAGTTACTTTCTTATCATTATGACCTCAAGGATTTAAACATTTGATGGATTTCAGTTCATTGCAATTATTATCCTGCCCAAATCATCCCATTTTTAGCTAATAGCAGCTTTTTAAGACTGGGTCTATGTCATGAATCAGTGACATAGCTTTGTGAATCCTGAGAACTTCTTTACTATATGATATGACAAGATGTTCCATGTTCATCTCCTACATTTCTTGACCCATACTTGGAGTCACACATTTCTTAAAAATGTCTTGACTTAATTAGTAAAATGGTATAGGAAGACCACAATTTTGGTGCTAAAGATTCTCATTGCTACTGGATGCTTGGTAATTTTTTCTGGGTTTTTCCAATGGATATGATTGGAAATATACATATACCTATATCTTACATCATACATAATGTATTACATACCTACCCTATTACGTATGTTCTTTGTCACATCTATACAGTTTATACGCTATATGTGTATATTTATATATGTATATATTTTAAATACCTTATGAGTTAATAATGATATTTCCAGTTCAAATTCAGTACTAAAAGGTTTTACTTAACATACATTTCATCTGTATCTCCTTTTTTTCCATATCAAGAACCCTGGTTCTCAAGGTCACAGGGGATGATAGAATTAGAATATATTATAATTATTCATTTGTTTTATTCATGTTGCATGCAGAATAATCTCAAAATAGCAATACCAATATTACCAATAATATGATTACTGAATACATTGAAAATTTTTGTTTAGCATATACCATCCCCAATATCCACCTATCCTTTTAAAGATATTTATTTATTTGAGAGAGAGAGAGAAAGAGAGCACAAGCAGGAGGGGCAGAGGGAGAGGGAGAGAGAATCTCAAGCAGACCCTGTGCTGAGCCTCAAGCCTGGCTTGATCTCACGATCCTGAGACCATGACCAAGAGTAGACCCTCAACCGACTCTGCCACCCAGGTGCCCCCACCTATTTTTAATAATTATACTATACATACATTATCAGAGCATATACTCATTACACATTATATTCTCTCCTTTTCAATCCTTATTTAACTGCAGTTCTATAAGTAACAATACATTTGAGGCTTTCCGTGGGTATTTATTGAACAAATAGATAAAGTGCTTTATTTTTTAAAAGAAGTGTTTCAAAGTGTGAACTTACAAGTCAATCAGTTCTGTAAGGGAGCCCTGGTTTATTGATTTTGAGAGTTCGCCCCCGGGTCTAGACCTCTGCTCTACACCCTTTAGATCTTACTGTGAGCCTCTTGCACGTAACTGCTACTGGCTTGGGCAAAACCCCTCCCAGCTTCAGCTGATGTTCTCAAATTGGCCTACCATGCTTTTCAGTAATTATTGTTGACTATTTTGAGTTTCTCCTGTTTGCAGAACCATCAGATGACTTACAGCTCTTCTCTATGTTTTCCCATACAGACCTCTTTTTTTTTAATTTTATTTTATGATTTTACTTATTTATTTATGTGGGAGAGAGAGAAAAAGGGAGAGAGAAAGTACAGTGGGGCAGGGGAAGAGCAGAGGGAGAGGGACAAGCAGACTCCACACTGAGCAGGGAGCCCGATGTGGAGCTTGATCCCATGACCCTGAGATCATGACCTGAACCAAAATTAAGACTAGGATGATTAATCAAATGAACCATCAAGGCACCCCCACAGACCTCTTCTTAAAAGTTCCCTAGGTACCCAGCACCCATCAGAAACATTAAATAAACAAGAATAATCCAATAAATGAACTTATGTAATTATCATGTGTGCTATAAAGGAAAAGTACATTATGCTATGAAACAAGTACTTTCAATATTTTGCTTTTCTTGCACTTTTTTCCTGTCGGGAATGTTTTTCTCTCTGTTCCATTTACTCGAAAGATTAGAGCTCTATAGCAATAACCAGCACCTTTCCTCCTTCTCCTGGGATCGTAGGCACATTTTTACCTAAGAGGGAGTAGGTTTCTTCTTGTTCTCTCAAGAACAGGGAGGACTAACTAGCCTCACTGGACATTTCTAAAAAGACTGTGGAATACAAAATCGAATTTCTATTGTAACTATGTCCCATGAGTCCTAAGTGTGCAATTTATCTTTTGTATACATCATGCCTAGGCTTGGGACACACTCCCTGTGTACATAAAAATCTTCTTCTACCATGGATAAACAGCTTTATTTCTACTAGTCACCATTGGCCAACACTTTTGTCAAATCATTTATTTCAGAAAACTAGACTCTATTGTCTCTGTGCATCCAGAACCTCAACCCATCCATCATTGTATTAGATTGATCTCTCCCTCTTTCTGGCTCCCTACTATGAACATAAAAATTGAGCTAAATTTTCTGGCAACTAAGACATAAACTTTCCTATTGACACGTCGTCTCTCTCTTTCTCTTTCCTTCCTACTAGGGCTGAACATCTAAAATACAAGTATAGCTTTTAGCGTTTCACTTTCCTCTTACTTCACTGCCTCGATATCCTTATCGCTTCTCACTTCCTCAGTTCCTCAAGCTCGGTACGGCTTCCGGCTATCAGCATGCCATTGCAGTTACTCTCTTGACCACCAAATCCAAAGATTTAGCCTTTTTGGGGGTCTTTATCTTTACATCAGTTATGGCATTTGATACAGTTGCCCATTCTATTAAAAGTTCCACATACCATTTTCCCCTAGATTCCCACTGCTGGCATGGCCCAGTATCAGCTTCCTCTCTGGCTCTGCTTTCTCCATCTGCCCATTAGAAATTGATGCCACCCACTTAGAAATGCCCAGCTCCTTCTCAACACACTTACCTCTCCACATCTTTTGCAGCTTCACCTATGGACTTAGCTAACAATTCTGAATTTTTATCTCCAACTCAAGAGTCATATTTCCAATGACCTAATGGGCATCTTCCACCTCCTAGACTTTTGACATCTCAAACTCAAAATATTGTGCATCTTGCTTTCTTCTTCTTCGTATATCCACTTAATTCATTTAATAAGTATTTACTGAGCCTACTATGTACCAAGATTATTCTAGGTACAACAGTGAATCAAAGGGCAAAAAAAATCTGCACTGTGGAGCATTCAGCTTAGTTATGAAGGTTATATTCTAATGAGGAATTTACATTATGGTCTTGTCGAGACATTCTACATGAGTGTATATTATATTGCTTTATTCTTTTTCCCACAACCACACAACAATGTGCACACACAATAATTTCTTTCACCACATCCACAATAATGGACATTTACATTATTTCTAATGTTCTGCTATTAAAAAAAAATGTTGCAGTAAATACCCTTAGACAACTGACATCATCCATCTATGTATCCATAGAATGAACTAGAAGCAGAATTGTTAGGTCTGGGATTATGTACATCAGTAATATTCATATACATTTAAAAGTTTCTTCCATAAAGTTTGCATCAATTCTGTCACTGGTAATTTATAAAAGCATCTGTTTTCCCACACCTTTGATAACACAGATATCAAAATATTTCCCATACAATTTCCCAAATGTTTTCCCCTTCTCTTCCTGTATATGAAATTGAACTTCATTTTATGTTTAAAAGTCATTTGTATTTACTTTATATTTTCTTTTCCGTGTGTATGTTTGGCCTTTTTCTACTTGGTTGTTAGGTATATTCATGTTGGTTTGTAGGCTTTCTATACACATATCTGCATATACATATATAAGCTCTTTGTCCATGAAATGACATATATCTACATATTAATAATGAAAAGTAGAAACAGAAATTTTTAAAAGTATCATTTACAAGAGCTCCAAAAAATGAAATACCCACATATGAATCTAACAAAAAATGTGCAGAGTCTATACAAGGAAAACTATCAAACCGGGGATAGAAATGAAGCAGAACCAAACAAATGGATTAGATGGCTCAAATATTAGTAAGTAGTCAACTTTCCCCAAATTTATCTATAGCTTTAACACTATCCCAATCAACATGCCAGTGGGATTTTTGTAGATATCATCCAGCTGATTTTAAATTTTGTATGGAAAAGCAAAGGATGTAGAAAAAACAACTTCGAGGAAGAACAAATGTAGAGGAACTCACACTACATGATTTCATGACCTACTATGAAGTTATAATAATCAAGACTGTATGGTATTAGTGAAAGTATACATACATAAATTAATGGGGCAAAATAGAGAGTCCAGAAATAAACTTACAAAAATATAGTGAACTGACTTTTAGTACAAGTACAAATGCAATTCTATGGTTAAAAGATAGTCTTTTCCGGGCACCTGGGTGGCTCAGTGGGTTAAGCCTCTGCCTTCAGCTCAGGTCATGGTCTCAGGGTTCTGGGATCGAGCCCCGCATCAGGCTCTCTGCTCAGCAGGGAGCCTGCTTCCTCCTCTCCCTCTGCCTGCCTCTCTGCCTACTTATGATCTCTCTCTCTGTCAAATAAATAAAATAAAATCTTAAAAGAAATAGTTTTTTCCATGAACGGTGCTGAAACAATTGGACATTCACATGCAAAAGATATATGCCTCCACCCACACCTCTTACTTCATAAAATATATTAACTTAAAGTGGGTCACAGGTCTAAATGTAAAACATAAAATTACAATCTTCTGAAAAAAGAAAACACAAGAGAAAATGCTTATGAGTTGGGTTAGAAAAAACATCGTTAGATACAACACTAAGAACTTGGTCCATAAGAGGAAAAAAAATGGATCAGTTGTACCTCATAATAATTAAAACCTTTCTCGCTGTAAGTTATGGTTAAGAAAATGAAAAGCAGAGAGTAGAAAATATCTTCAAATCACAAACCCAACAAAGAACTTATACCCCTAATTTTAAAAGGACTCTCAAAACCCACAATAAGAAAACAAAGATCCAGTAAAAAATGGACAAAAGATTTGAACACATTTCACCAAACAGTATATTCAGATAACAAATAGGCAGATGAAAAGATGCCTGGGGCACCTGGGGCACCTGGCTAGATGCCAGGGTCCTGGGATCTAGCCCCACATCAGGCTACCTGCTCAGCAGTGAGTCTGCTTCTCCCTCTCTCTTTGCCCCTCCTCCCACCCTTGCATGCTCTCTCGCTCTGTGTATCTCTCTCTTAAATAAGTAAATAAAATGTTTTTTTAAAAAAGAAAAAATGGGGGCGCCTGGGTGGCTCAGTTCATTAAGTGTCTGCCTTCAGCTCAGGTCATGATCCCAGGGTCCTGGGATCGAGCCATGCATAGGGCTCCCTGCTCAGCAGAGAGCCTGCTTCTCCCTCTCCGGCTCCCCCTGCATGTGATCCCTCTCTCGCTGTGTTTCTCTCTCTGTCAAATAAATAAATAAATAAATAAATAAATAAATAAATAAATAAAATCTTTAAAAAGAAAAGAAAAGATGCTCAATGTCTCAAACCACAATGAGGTGCCACTGCATCTTATTAGATGCACTTATTAGAATGATTAAGAAATAAGAACAAATGAACAAATAAATGGACAATACCAAGTGCAGACAGGAAGGCTGAGTAACTACAAATCTCATACATTGCTGGTAGGAATGCAAAATGGTAAAGGCACTCTGGAAATTTACATGTACTATATGATCTGCAATCCCACACCTAGGTATTCATCTACCCTAGAGAAATGAAAACTTAGATTCACAAGGAAACCTGTGTTTAAAGCAAATTATATGTAGAGTAACATTGTTCAGAATCACCTAAAACTGGGCACAGCCTGAGTGTTCTTCATTGGTTGAATAAATGAACACACTCTGGTACAATAAAATACTGCTCCTCAGTAAAGGGAAACAAAGTATCGATAGACATGACAACAGGGAGGAATCACAGATGCATTCTGCTAAGTGAAAGAAACCAGATGGAAAACGTTGCAAGCTCTATGATTTCACTTATATGACATTCTGGAAGAGGCAAAACTATAGAAACAAAAAACAGGTAAGTGGTCCCAGGACCTAGACGTGAGGGAGTTTCCATGATAAAGCAGCAGCACGAGAGAATATTTAGGGGGTGAAAGAACTGTTCTTTATCTTGATTATGATGCTGGTTCCAAGACTACACATTTGTCAAATCTCACAGAACTAAGCATACAAAAATTAGCGAATTTTACTTTATGTCGATTTTTAAGTAAAATATATATATAAAACAAAAAGCTGTGTTCCGTGAGCAGATTATCTCACCCCGAAGGGGTGAGAATCCTACACCTTTCTCAAAATAAATCAAATGTTAAAAACATGAAGGCGAAGAAGAAAGAACTTTTTCAGGACTGTACTACTCAGAACTCTTAACTATCAAGGTGTGAAAACAAATTAGTGCCTTTTGCACATGACTATTCAATTCACCTTGACCCTTCACCTCAGGTTTCAAAAGAGGGAAAACAGCATGAGGGAAACAAAACCCTTTGGCATCATACTATGTGATGACCTGTAATCACATCTCTATTAGCTCTGCTGCCCTTAGTCTAACTTAGGGGCCGTTTCTCTCACAGGAGGAAAGAACAATCACGATAATGCTATCTGAGCAATGCCAAGCAAGGGAAGGGGTTTTCTAAGCGTCACTCGATTCCATTCAAATGCATCAAAGCCCTCTCTATTCCACGATTTCTTCTTTAAGCCTACATTTTCATGAAATACCACCAACCAAAACTATTGCACAGAACATGCAGCAATGTTAACCTTTCAAATGAAAAGGAAACAAGGAACAGGGCGAAAAGAGTGTTGCACTCTTTTGTGCAAGTCTTGCACTCTTTTGACAGTCTTGCAGTCTTGCACACAAAGCTACTAATATGAAAAAAATCAACACCTTGCATTTCAAAATCGCCTAGTGGTTAACTGTGAGATCGTTGGATTCTGCTTCCATATGGCTTTTCTGTTTTTCCCTTGCACCTGTAAATTGTGGTTCCTGCTGGCTGAAATCTTGTCATACCACAGAAGACTTCTGATTACTAGCCTTGAGTCAACAGATAGAACTATGCCCGAGTCTCAGAATCTATGCCTGCAAGATGTAGCTTTCCGGCCTCTGAGGAGCTATGGAGCAGAGTTTTACCCGATGCTGTCACCTCATTAGCTGGCGTACATATAATTATTATATAACATTATAATTATTATATAACAATTATATCTATAATATAAATAAAATAATATAAAATGTATCAAATCCAATTGTCCAGATCCATATCATTTCAGCCAAGCAAGGTTGCCAAGATCACAGCTTGTGGCCTTGACTCCTTTGTAAAATAAAAAGTTTAAATGAGTAAATATGAATACCTTTACTCCCTTGAAGTGTCTGGGATATATTGGCAGTGGAGAAGACAGGGAATTGCAGACACGCAGGTTTTTCTGCACACCTGACTGAGGTTGACCTAATTGTACTAGGTCTGCTCTGTGTGTGTACCTGGTTGGTTGGGTCTCTGTGGAAGGCACAATGCAGCGTAAGTGTTAATTACTGCTTCAGTTTAAGGCTCCCATTAAAGTATGAAAGAAGCAGGTAAACTATATATTTCCGGATAAAAATCAGTGATTGTCATAAAACCATTAGACAAATGATGCTAGATGCAAAGTCTCATTTCTCCATAGTCAACAATCTCCTCAGACTATTCTGCTTCATTCTGCTTTATTATTCATATTATACAGCAAATGAAGTAAATGTAGCATCCCTCTCTGCTTTAAGGATGAGAACAAATGAAATAATATATGTGGAAATGTTTTGAAAAGAAACTGGCACTATATAGATGCAAAGTAATATTTTCTTTAATAGCCATTGCTGACACTCTCCCAAATACACAGTAACTTTCCACATAGCAGATATGACAGCTAGATTGTTACTTCATAGCTGTGATGTGGAAACATTGCTTAAGCCAGTTTAAGCAGTAGTAGAAGAATGATGGTTCTGCCAAGTGCTTTGCACTTGTAACAAATGAACGCAATAAATCAAATCATCGAAATACACTGTCCACATAAAACTTCCGTTTCTGTAGGCACTACAGAGAGATGTCATAGGAAATATCTTGAAGATGAACATTTTCAGTCCTAAAACTCTCAAGAAAACCATTTCTGCCGAGAATGATTTTGCTGATTACAGTGGGTTCCCTAAGATGATTAGACACAGGATGGAAGGGAAACTTAATTAGTGATAGCCAATCCAGTGTTTCCGCTGTCTTAATCATTGAGGACTGTAGATGGTCAATCAAATTGATTTTACCACCTAACATATCTAAATCATCTATAAAAAAAACTTGATTATTTTTGATTTGTACATTCAGATTGCTTTACTCATTCTTTCATTGCGCTTATAGTGGCTTTTCTTACGAATTTTCTTATATTAGGAACCCACTAAGTGAAGAATAGATATTTCTATTGAGCCACATCTTTGGGTAGCATTTAGCACAACCAAGGAATTTAGTTTATTTTAAATAGCTAGAATGACCAGAACCAGAAAGGCCCCTAGACCTCATGTGGTTTAGACATCCTATTGCATTCTTACTATAGGCCAAGCATGGCTCAAATTGTCTCATTTAATCTTTACAGTAGTAATTCTAAGGAGGAAGAATTGTTAACTCCATATTATATATGAAAAATCAGGAACTTAGGGTTTGAGTGATTTTCTCCAGGTCAGATAGTTTATAAGTAGGGAGTCTGGAATTCCAAGAAACATTTGTCTGACTCCAAATCTCCAAATAGTTTTCTTTCCCCTCCATTTTCAATCTCCTGGTCTACATCATATCACCAATGGCAGGGAGCTCATTTCTCTTGGTACAGCAAATCTATAGCTCTGGCTATAGATCTTTCTGATATCAAACAACTAACTAGAAAAAAATTATAACACGCCATAAAAATTCAAGTTATCATTTGTCATCAGTAACTACATCCCGATCCTTCTGGAGGATGGAGAGGTTCTAAACTGACATTTTCCTTTTGAAGATAATCCTCAAAATATTAATCATTCTACCATACATTACTGACTTGGCTTTCATTAAATAATCATATGCCTTAGGACTTCTCTAATGTTATATTATTTCTTGATTGAGGGTCCAGAATTCTACATAATAAATCCAGATGATGTTACCCTGAAAAAGTGTTTGTGCGGATGATAACAAAAACCTTCTGATTCTTAAGAGAGCTTCCAAACGATTCCTATAGAATATATTATTTTAATGAGAATTATATTCTGACAGATCTCTCTGTATAAATTATATGTAAAACATACCTCTAAGTAGGAGACAGAACTGAACTGTTAATGGGATAATTTAAGCTTATCCAAATGCTATATATGATTACCCCAAAGTATTTTACTTTGATGATAATTGTTGCTTAGTTATAGTTCCTGTCGGTTCCTACCCAAAGAATTCTACCACCACTTCTAACAAGATGTGGTAAAATCACCTGTAGAGCATTCTTGTACTTGTAGTAGCAGAAGGACATGTATTCAGTTTAACAAGTATCTATAGCAAGTGATCTAGAACAAAACTAGAGAACCACAACAGTGTTATCTGGCATTGTAAAAGATAGAGATGGCAGCTCTAATAAATCTACCTTACCTCTCTAGCTCTCTCCCATTCAGTGCTTTTCTCTGTGTTTTCTGCTTCTCTCCTGTTACTCCAGGAACACTTGGTTTGACTCCAAGAATCTCTTCATCCACTTGCCTCTCAGTCTATTTTCATGCTCCTTACACCTAAAAAATGATCTCCTCCATTTGAGGGTTTGGCCAATGTTTTGGCTTACCCACCAATCTTCAGCGGGAGGCGGGGGGGGGCTCCAAATTAGCTAATCACAATTCCAGTGCTAAAATTAACACCTGGAAATTACATCCTAATTGGAAATCATCTGATATTTTATCTACTGAATTGCTCCAAAAACTTTATATCCCTTCGAATAAACAATGAGTAGAACAAACCCTTGTATTTGAAAAGAAAAACAACCAAGAATAGAAATTGATTAGAAATTTGATGTTTAAAGAAATTCCTTATTGGAAACAGTAATGCAATGTAACCTCACTATTATGCAGTTCCTGTTAAACAGAATTCAATCACATTCATGGATAAGTTAATAAAATAGAATCCTAATATGAAATGATTACTGTACAATCAAGACATTTGTCTTATTACCCAACACCAACATATATACATTCAAAAAGTTTCTATTAAGTATGTACTCTGCCAGGCACTAAAGATGGAGTTAGCTATATTGAATATTCACATAGGGTTATGCTATTGATGAACTTGATTCACATTTCCAAGATCATAATCCTATTCCAATGGAGTGAAAAATCTTACATAGAGACATCTAAACAATTGTTCAAAAAAAACTACTCACCAAATAAATATAGAAATGTAAAAAGAAAAAAAGTCTTCATTGCCGGGCTTTAGTGTAAACTATCATAGCTTTTCTTCCCCGTTTCCAAGGTTCTGAACTATCTCTTCCCTAGTAAACAAATAAGATTCATTGAAAAAATAACTAATATTCTAAGTAAATTGCAAATAACATGTATCAATCTATATGTGGAAAAATTGATTACAAGATTAACTGTAACATGAAACCAAAGCAAAGACAGTTTAAATGACCAGAGTCCAAATGTAATGGAATGTGTACTTATGTTCATCAACTTTGCATTGCCAGAATTAATACATCACACAATAAAAGCCTGATATAACATGCCTATTATATAAAACATGCCCACATGAACGTGCAATTTATTTCAGTGTTGCAAGGTCATGGAAAAAATTCCAGTAACTAACCCTCTGTTGGAACCACCCAATGAGTTTAATTATAGACTTGTCTAGGAAGACTCCCTACATCAAATACTTGCTTGGAAATCTACTCCATGTACTCCAGAAATTATGAAAACAAATGAGATACGTGATTCTTGCTCAGATACTTACAGTAGAAGTTTCTTTTTGCTTGTGGGTTCATCATTTGGGGATGTTTTCATCAGGAGTCATCATGCTTTTGATCTTGAATGCCGTTCTTCCACCAAGATTTCTTGTCCGTAATTTCCAAAACAGAGTCACTTGTACTAACAAGCCATCGTCCCATACTGTTTCCTTTCTTGTGTGAAAGTTACCCTGTAGATCGATTTCCTGTCCAAAAACACTCCAAAATGAACCAACGCTGCTGTACGCAAGTGAAACGTGCTACTCAAATACTCTGTCTTAGCAGTTTGGTTCAGAAAGGGATTTCCTGATTGAAATGAGGAGCTAGATCCCGGTTGTTCCAGGGAGCTTAAAAGAGAGACGTTTCTTCCTCATGAAGGAGCGTATTAAAATTTGCCAGCGTCATTTATTCTCACTAGTCTGTGGCTTGAGTACTATTGCCCACGAAACCTCCACGGACTGCCTGAAGACCCTCCCAATTGCCACGGTAACAATATCCCAACTAGATTTTAAAATCAGGCTTAGTGCGCTTTGAAGTACATAATGTTTTCCATTCCTGAAAGGACAAAGAGATCTACATTGTCAAAGTTTATTTTTAAGCTCATGTGCTTGCTAAGTGCAGTGGTGAACAGGCTTTCCGTGCCTGTAGTGCCATTGCTGGAACCTATTAATGCAAACAGATGAATCGCTGGCTTGCTTCCACAGGGGCTTTTCTTTCTTTCTTTTTAACCTTATCTAAATTGCCTTGATTATAATTTTTTTTTAATCGAGAATGCTATCAGTTTTCTGAGCTTGCTTGTTTTAATTTTATCAGCACAGAAGCCATGTGAGAAAGGCAAATAAGAGGAAGGCTTCAAATGGCTTCGACCCAGATAAGAAAGTAATTGGAGGTAGATTGATTCTGTTTCTGGAAGAAGTTTGAGGGACATGCGGAGACAGTAAAAATGACGATTTTTTAAAATAAAGGAACCAACGGTAAAGAATGAAAGAAAATGATAAATAAGGAAAGGGTGAGAGAGAGAGAGAAGAGAGAGGGTAAAGAGGGAGGGGGAGAGAGAGAGAGAAAGAGAGAAAGAGAGAAAGGGAGAGAGAGAGAGATGTCTTGACTATTAGCAACAATTCTTCATGTATTTTCTTATTGTTGGGAAAGCAAATTGCTCTGGTTTGTATAACCCCCTACCAGTCTGCTCAACCCACCAAAATTAGCCCATATGTCATCTAATACCAGACTAAGACTTGTGGAAACACATTATTGCTCTATTAAAGCCATAACAAAACACAGCTGAGCAGTGAACATGAGGTGGTTGGGTGACCCTGAGGTAATTCAATCCGTATTATGGAATTTCTAGCCCCAATTTTAAACATCTGGTTTTGATATGATAACAAATGTGATAATGTACATTAAATACCAGTATTCAAGTAACATAATCCTTCCATCTGACTCAAACAATGAATGCTTTTCAAATCGTTTGAGAGAGAGAGATTAGGTAGACAGACACTTATACTTCTGCACAGGCCAACAGTGACCCTCCCGTGCACAAACACACATGTACACACACGCAAGAGCATATAAGCTGTCACTTACTTTCCAGAAATAAGAGTGGTTTTTTTTCACCCCCTCCTGTCCTCTCTTTTCAGGAACCCCTTTGCACAATTGCTCTAAGTTGCAGCAGACTTGGCTGAGATTGAGAGGAAGGGAAGGGAAATGTGAAAAACAATAATGCTAATTGGACTAGACAGGGATGTGAACCCTGACCTTTGCTTCATTAGTACCATCTCATGCTATTATCTGATCAGGTCCCCCGCCAGCCACTGGCAACTTGAAAAATAAACTACATCAGATTACCCTTATCCAATTTTACCTCCATGGGAAAGAGTTTCTATATTATAAATTCAAATCTTACCATATTATTAGATGTCCAATAATTCAGTGCTTTAAATGTTGCTGGAGTCCGGAAGTTAAGATCCCTTTAAATGAGCACCTTAGAATTAGACCAGTTGGTGGAAAAGTACTAATCATGAGCATTTGCTGACCTTTTGTGTTTGCATATGAGGTAGACAGAGTGACCTGGAGGATGGAGGGGGTGTGCGGAACCTGCAGGGATGAAAGTTAAGTTGGGAACGATGAGTGGGTGAGTAGCATGGGGTTAAGAGATAAGGAAGAGGCTAATGTTGATGGAGGGCCCATGTATTTTGGAAAGGAATGCTTGTACAGTGGTGTATCATGCAATCAATTTCCATTTATCAAACATTTACTATGCCCCCAGGCACTGTGCTGAGAACACAATTTTGTATGTTAAATGCACCAATATAAATTTGTACAACATGAAGAGAGATAGCAAAGATGAAGGAGTGATTAATTAGGTTGGGCGAGATAAAGGTTGATGTCCGAGCTGCATGGGGGAGATGACTGGAATTTGCTAGGCAGACGACAGGTGGTAGGACATTCCGGACGGTAGAATCAGCACATGCAACAGTGAGATGGCAAAACTGTTCTCAAAAACATAATTGAGGGACATTGCTGGGTTTTAAAATTCCAGTGAAATTTCAGAACAGGGAAGAAAATTTGGTCCAGCTTTTCCCCCCTACTTGACCATGTGGACTGTCTAAGGGGAGGAGCAAATTCTGGAGCACCGTGGAATCACCTACCTCCTGGCACATAATGAGCTGACCGATTCACAAATCGCATTGCCACTCCATCCCTCAGTGAAGACTACGGTAACAAGTCCGTCTTGCTCCAGCCGTATTCTGTGTTCTGTTTCTTCCCCCAGTAAGAGGAAGCCACATTCAAAGTATGTCTGAACATGAGGAATATTGGAAATTTATTCACTCCCTTGTTTCCTGCTGATGTTCAAAGCTTCATGAGTCAGGTGAATGGTATTTGAAGAAGCTGGCAGAAAATAAAAACCCCAAATGCTCTTTCTTGGTTTGAGCCAAACCCAAACCTTTTCAAAGGCGTGAAAACATGCAGCCACATTGGTTTGGTTTTCCCTTCCTGGGCCGCTCTTCTTCCTGGTGCTGGCCAGCACCACACAGAAGTCTTGCGACATGAGCCATTTCCACGGAATTTAAAATTCTGCCAAAAACAAGAGGGATTGGAAATTTCGTGAGAATGGTTATTCTTAGGAGCTTTCCATCCCAGATTCCTAACTCGTGTGGCTCAGATAAGTATCTAAAATGCACTGCCAAACCTTCTGAGGTCCCTAATGCACTTATTTCTACTCACATTTCTGCACAGAGACCTCAAAGTTACAGTGAAGGCAATGGTTTGTTGGGAAATTTCTTCTGTATGTCAGCCCAAGGTCCCCTACCTATGTGGAAATGGGTTTGGAATGCCATTTACAACACAAACATTGGGTTTGAATGTCTCCAGAACATGTTCAATTTTTAGAGGGGACATGTTTACATCCTTCCAAATCAAAACAACCTACCCTAAAGCAACCCTTCAACGATTTTCTTTTCTTTTTTCTTTTTTTGTTTCTGAGCAACTTCAAAATATAGTTAAGAATATTTTTTTCTTAACATATTGTTAAGTGTGTAGCTCTTCCCATACATACACTCATTTTTCATGAGAAGACTACATCCTAAATTCAACCAAAATCTCACTTACTGGGACAGCATATCAGTTAGTCATTACTGTGTAAAACCCCTACTCCCAAACTCAAGTGGCTTCAAACAATAGGCACTTATTATTTTTAATTTTTGTACAAGTCAGCATGACCATTCTGGGCTCTCCTCTGGGCTCATTTGCGCATCAGCTGCAAGTCAAGTAAGTGACTGATCTTGGCTGGGTTCTTCAATGTGTTTGAAGGTCAACTGACTGCAGGCTGTGATAGCGGAAAGCCCCAGCTGGGACCACTGAGCTCCTCTGGTGTTCTCACTTGTATGTATCTTTCATGTCCCTCTAAGAGGCTAGCCTCGGTATGTTCTCAGGCCACCTCGAGTATGGTTTCAAGGCGATCAGAGGTCAGAGAGGAGGTGGAAATGTGAAAGTGCATTTTAAAGCCTCTGTTTGGGTCAACTTGTTAGGGTCACATTGCCCAAAGCAAGATACCAGGCAAGCCTGGACTTGGGGGGCATCTACTACCAAAGAATGTGGATACGGGGAAACATAGAAAATTGGAGCCATTCATGCAAACTATCTATCACAGGTGTGCTGAAAGTAGAGTCAGTCATACTCAACCACCTGGATGGATATCAGGGTGACTCAACCATGAGAGCTGTAGAGTTCGCTTTCAGTACCAAGGAAGAAGAGGGGAACCAAACTCCAACTGGAGTAGGTGGAAAGTGTCCCAAGAAAGAAAAGGCAACACATCAACATGACACCTGTGGCAGAGACAGAGTTGGAGGTATGACCAGAGACAGCAATGAGGAGCACATAAGGACCAAACAAAACCACCAAGCATGGTGAAACCAAAGTTAGCAAACACTAAAACAAGTTAAAAGATGAACATTTGGGTGACATCTCTCTGGAGTAATTTTCTTGAAGATGGTTGAGTAGGAGAGCAGTTATAATTGCCTACAGAAGACAAGAATGATTGGCATGGACATGATGGGAGTGAGGAAAGGGGAGAGCACCAGGATCAAGGGTACACTTGCATCAAGGTGAGGACCCTTCTAGGCAATAGACACTTCCAGCTAACACTTTCAGCCTCAGAAGACTGAACACCTAGTATGGTCACACATTAAAAAGTTACGCAATATTTCCTGATTTTTAAAACCTTTTGAAGAATATCTGCAGCCATGATTTACCCCCACAGGCCACTAATCTGCAATTCCAGATGTAGAGGGGTTATTTCCTTGGGGCAATCTCTATCTTAAACAGATTCGCCACATTCATGTATTTAGGGCCTATATTAACAAATCAGAACAAATGACTTGCAATTAGAATATAAATAACTAATGCAGAAATGCTTGAATCAATCCAGAGTAACAAACACACAGTTAAAGGGCTCCCAAAGCCCTTTTTATCTCCTGAAAGCCTATGTTTCAAGAGTTTGTATTCTTCCATTCTCTATATGGAAGTCTAATGGGTACTTCCTAGAATCTCACTCCAAAGTTAATTGCCTCTTATTTACCTGTGATACTTTATTACATAATAACTTTCTGTTAGAAGTATATTTTATTTTGATCCCTCACATTGTTGATTTCTAGAACGTACTTTTTCATACACAGATCTCTTCCTATAGCATATAGAAAATATATTTACAATTAAGCACTTATAAAATTCTCAGTCTTGTTTACCTGAAAGATTATTATCCACACTGCAGGTTTCTGAATTTCGAGTTTATTGATTTAGCTTCTTCACTTGCATTGTTCAGGCTTCTGCCCTCTTTTTGTTTGTTCCTATAGGCAGCCTGGAGGGAAGGTATTTGAAACCCAAAGACCTGACTATTTCTTTTGCTCTGGAAAGACGTCTCTTCCTAGGCATCCTATTCTTGGCATGTTTTTGGAGGACTATCTTGTCTATTTCCAGATAAACATGATTTTGCTGCAAGTGAAATCCCAAGGGCAAAAGAGAGGTGAGCAGGTAGACGTGGTTTTCTTTAGCTTCCTAAGCCAAATCTCCTAAATACATCTTCATTACTCTGTTTTCAGACTTTTTCTTGGATCTCAGCAAATACAAACACCCACTCCAAAGCTCAGCATATTTGTAAATTCTATTCCATAGAAGCTCATACATACCTCTTTTCCTCCTTCAATGCAGAAATCTGAGAATGCCTTATACTGTATATTAAGTTGATACTATCGCTGTGTCTGGATATGTATATTTAAGTTGCATTATACACATCTTATGCTCCTATCTATATTCTCTTGGCTCTACCTGTTTCCCAATCCTCAGCAACTTCCTCCATCTCAGCCGCTGATAGATCTTGGAGTCTGAAGCAGGATTTTCTGAGGCCAAACAAACAACATATCTGGAGTCCTGGTTCCTCCCACTATTTCCAGACTTAGAAGCCAGAAGTACATGTCACATGGAGTAGGATCTGGCTTCCCCAAAGCTGCCAAAGGGACCAGGTGATAGAAATTCTTGAGTATTGATGAGTCAACTCCCATGAAGCAAACTGTGACCAACTGGAAACAGAAGATGAAGGAGAGCTGTCAGATAAATATCATCTCACTTCTTCCCCCAGATGGGATTTTAGATGCAGGATTTTGCCACGCTCTCTGTCTAAACAATGCCACACATGCTCAAGCAGGTGCACAGCTGATGGAACGGCTCTCTTTGTGGCTCTTTGTGAAGCAGTGGTCAGCATGCTAACACATCGTCTTGCATTTGCTTCCCACTCTTCTCTGCCACACTTCTTTTCTCACTCTCGTTACCCTGGGATTCTCTTCCCAATAAAGCATTAGCACTTAAACCTTGTGTCAAGCTTAATTTTCAAGGGAATCCAGGGAAGGACATCTGTGTATGTGTATATAACTTTGAATATTAATACAAATATAGTTTTAATATAGAAATATATAGTTATATGTAATCATATAGAGATATATATGATTTATCATATATATAATCATTTATTTCCCTTTACTACTCCATATAAAATGCCATACTACAGAAAATCCTTAAGCACTGTACCGTGACATTACGACGTGAGGTATTAATATGAAGAATTTATGAATCCCAGAGGTTCTTTTATGGTTTTGTTCTGCTTTTTTGCTAGTAGAAAAAAGCTTTATACAAAGTAATAAATATGAACTTTGTAAGATACCAGCCATAAACTTTGGGAAATGATCAGTAACAACACTGATCCTTTAGGAAAGTAGGGTTTGAGACTCTCAAAATTACATATAAGTGAGAAGAGCACCTTGAAGACTTTCAGCTTAAAATGTTTTTTCTCTGAAATGTGGTGAGGTCTGAAACCGAAGCCTGCCTTAGGTGCTCAGCTAATAGCAGAAGCATATTTAAAATAAACGTCCACCACGAGAGACTATGAACTCAGAACAAGGGACTGAGGGTTTTGGAGGGGAGAGGGTGGGGGGATGGGCGAGCCTGGTGGTGGGTATTGAGGAGGGCACGTATTGCATGGAGCACTGGGTGTGGTACATAAACAATGAATCTTGTAACACTGAAAAAATAAAATAAAAGTATTTGGGAAAAAAAATGAAAAAAATAAAATAAAATAAAATAAACGTCCACTTGGCCGTTCTTTACATGTGTGCTATTTTATGTCACATTGGGTGGAAGATAAGATAAACTCAATACCATTTGTATTATATTTTCACAGCTTAGCAAAACAATACAGCCTTTTGAAATGATTTCGCTTTCATTCTTCTTATCGCTCAATTCTAAATAAAAGCATGCATATTCTAAATAAAGGCAATGCCCCCAGAGGCATCAAGCCCCTCATCAAGCCCCTCACTCATAGATACAAACAAGAGTTTGATGAGAGCAGTCAGATGCCATTTTAGTAGTTAAAATAGGGTCAATTTTTTCTTCGGCATTCTTCTAGTTAATATAGCATATAATTGAAATTGTAGTGTACCTCCAATGCCTGATGGACCCACTTTCCCTACAGAAATCTTATTGAAGTTAACCTTCAATCCAGTGCCATACTTTTGTGAGCCCAAAGACCCCCAGCCTTGCCTTCTGCAGATTCCTAACAGTTGATATTCTTAAGCATTTCTGTTTTTTCGCCTACTGCCTAAAATTGCAGAGTCCAACCTCTACACCAGTTTCCACTGAAGCACTATGTAAGATGAGTAGATTTAAGACTTAAGGGATCGGGAGAGGGGCACAGGTCACACTGCCTCACGGTCGGCCATCTCGCCCACTAGACTCCACACACTCCCTCCCATTCCATGCCTTGAAGCCAGCTCACAAATGGGGCCCATTTTCTCCTCACACTGAAGAAACACATCCATACTTCATTCTTAGAAGCTTGCCTTTGCCTAAAAAATTGGTTTTGTATCCGTAAAGAGTTTTCATATAAGCTACTAATTTTTTCTCCATATCATTAAATAAGAATATAAAATTATCTCTATGAAACTCAATAAAACTATTTTTTTAAAAAAACGTGGTCATAAACATTTTATTTTTCCTGTACGATCCCTTGCACAGAATATAATGCCCATGGTAGACTAGCTCAATTTCCCCTTTTAAATGCCAACATAGTTCAAAGTATTTTTCCCCTTTAAAGTCATTAATTTATATTTTTCCCTGTATTTTGTATGATTTTTAATTAATATATATCTCTTCCCACTAGAATATAAACTCCAAGAGCATAGCAACCAAGTCTATTTTGCTTGGTACCGAATCATCGGTACCTGGTAATTAGCCTGGCACAAAAGTAAATGATCGATGCATTTGTCCCAGGAATGAATGAAATTTTATCTGCAAACTTATTAACTTTATCTTGCATATGCGGAAGAAAAAATTATAGAGAAAAACAAAAACCAAAGGTCCAGAAAAGTGAAATGTCTTGCCCAAGTTCACACAGCTAATTGATAGCAGAGTGTTTTAATAAGTTTGCCACGCCTGTCCCTCAGCCTTCTTGCGATTTTAGACTGCAAATTCATTGTCATGTTACATTTATCAGCAGTCTTATAAAGCTAGAGTTTTCTCTCCAACCCATATGCTTGACTAAAGAAATACCAAAAAAGTCTGGTCACAGGATTCCCTGATTCTTTTTTTTTTTTTTTTTGGTAGTTTTATGGTTTTATTAACACAATTACGACACTCACATAAGCTTTCTGTCTATTCGTTTTCTTCACTGCACAGCCTGGCCACGGGACTGGTGACTCTGATGGCCAGCTGGGCTGCTCTTTCCACAATGGCTTTGTGGTTCTTGGAGGAGACACAGTGAGCAGTCTCCACACAGCGAGATCTGTTCCATGTCAGTAGCACTTCAAGCTCCTTGCCGTTGTGGATGAGGAACTTCCGGAAGCCACTGGGCACCATGTGCTTTGTTTTTTAGTTGCTCCCGTAACCAATGCTGGGCGTCAAGATCTGGTCCTTGAATCTTCTGTGCACTCTATTGTCAATGCTTCTGCGTTTCTGCCGGTCACGCTTAATTTTGACATATCTGTCTGACTGGTGCTGGATGAACTTCTTGGTCCTCTTTTTAATGACCTTGGGCTTCCCCAGAGGTCTGAAGGCGGCCATAATGCCAGGTGGGAGATGGCTGCCCTCCCTGCCGGCAGCGCCGAGGAAGGAGGATTCCTTGACTCCTATTTTCCTGTTGAGAGATACCAAATTAGTTTATATCTTACACTGAAAAATTGATATTTTGTGCCTATCCTTCTCACCCCCACCCTTGGAAATCAGTACTTGAAAATGCCTCCGTTATTTCCACTGGAGATTTTAGTCATTTAGAATCATTCCTCAGATAAACCAAACTGCCTCAAGAGCTGTTTCCACTTCTCAAGAGCACATGGAACAAAATGGTGCAGGTGGACGAGCACTCATCAAGTCCTGTAAAAACAACTACACAGGACTGTCAGTGCCTGCTGAGACTTCAAAGAGCCCCAGAAATTCAGGTAAAAGTACAAGGAGAGTAAAAAGGCATCTTACCTTATTGCAACACATCTTAAAAGAAGTTGGATTGAAATATAAATTTCTCCTTGGAGCCCAAGGATAGATACATTTATTTTCTTACTGTTTTCTAGTCTAAATGTACTGGGGGAGCTGCCAGGGTGGAGAGCTTAGGAGCTCAAGAGAGAAAGCCTGCGGCTCCGGGGTCCGTGTGGAGTCTGGTTCTGCAGGCAAGGTTTGAGAAGAGGAGAGGGAAATCAGAAGTTGTTGTCTGAGAGGCTGTAATTCAAATCTATGTCACTACCCAAGTATTAGACGATTTGTTGTAAGATGGAGACTGCAGATATGAAAGCCCTCTCATATTTGTTCACCCCTGACATCTCTCCCAGAGACTTGTATATATGTTATTGCCAACATTCACTACACGCAGTAAAACTTGACTATTTCGCACAAAGTAAAGGAAGATCATGCTCCTATAAAGGACATAGACATTATACTCGATTAAATGTGTTAGTTATTCTCTGAAAACTCGCTTACACATTTTAAATGGCAAATCTTCTTTTTGTGGATAAACCTCCATGGAGCCCTTGCACCATAAATTTCAAGTTAGTATGGCTAACATCAATGGCATTTGCTATGAATAGACTTGCAAATAATCTCTAGCAAGTGATCCCCACCTATGAGCCTATCCTTTCTATGCAAAACTATTTAGAACTTACTGGATTGCTTGCACTCCTATAAGAACACCATGACTTCTCATTGGAAAAGATCATTTTTTGAAGGTCTGTAATGATGAGAAAACTATTGGAGCAACTTGTGTCTGCTACTGCAGAGGATAGGATAATTTCTCTCTTTCCCTCACTTTCTTTTCTTCTATACTTACTCTCTGGTTTCCAAAACCAATGGTACTTAAAAAAACAAAACAAAACAAAACAAAACAAAACTATAATGGCCCTGCTTTGTAACTTGTTCCATATGCTTGACATGCTTCATAAAATAATTCCACATTAGTTTCCCTAGCCTAGTGTTTGGATCGTGACATCTGTTTTTTTCCTATGTTTGCATGATTTATTTTGGTGTCCATGTGAACTTGCTCTATAACAGTAACAGGAATTTGCTTAGATTCTCTTTTCCTAGAATGTCTCCTGGTACCTTGCAGACCCATCAGGCTTCCTATCCAAGATGTCACACAGTCACTATCAAGCTAACTCTGCCATTTCCTAGTGTATGAACTCACAGAAGGCACTTGACCTCTCTAGACCTCAATTTCCACATCTGTAAAATGGAGATGGTAATAGGAACACCTATTTATAGGGTTTTTGAGGAAGGCTTAAGTAAGTTATTATATGTATATATTTATAAAGCACTTCAGTAAGTTCCTGGCACATAGTGAGTGTTTGTTTCTTTAGTGTTTAAAGCCAAGGCACACAGAAAGGCCTCCAAGAGATAGATTCCTCTTACTATACAACCCCTTGCTGTCCTTCATTTATTCATTCACTCAGCAAATGGTTATCAGGTACTAAAAGTTAAAATTATCACCAAAGTGGAGTCATATTGGTCACCGAGGCTAAAGGAAGTCAGTACTACCTTTATTTAAAATTTTGATGTGTTGTTCATCACATATTTTTGCACTAATTTTGACTTTTAAGAACTATTGCATTACAATATTATTTTGATTACTGGATAAAACATTATATATTTTTAATAACCTGATATACCTTTCCCCAGTTAAATTTTATGCCTGAAGCTCAGGTCTCACTTACCTCACCTGGTCTTGGCCCCGGAGAGTCGTGAGCAAAACACTCAGGTCCAATCCTCATGTGACTAACAACCAAGTGAGAGGAAGGATAGACCTAAACAACATTATCCCAAAAATATGTAATTCTTTCCATTAAAAATGCAAGAGCTTTATATTCTCCCTTAGGTCTAGGGCTGAGTGTAAATACATTTTTGAAATTAAGAGCTCAGGTTTTCAATCATTCATTTTTCAACAGATAGATGTCAACTGCCTACCGTGTGCCAGGCACAGTGCTGGGAACTAGGGCAGAGTGAAAGAGACAAATTTCTACTTTTATAGAGTTTATATTCACATGTGGGAAAGAGACAATGAACAACACAAGTAAATAAAATAGACTATATGTTGTATAGTGTTATATAGTGCTAAGTTATAACTTTTATAAGTTATAAAAGTGTATAGTGTTATATAGTGCTAAGTTACAATGAACAACACAAGTAAATAAAATAGACTATATGTTGTATAGTGTTATATAGTGCTAAGTTATAAAGAGAGAAAAAAATACGTGAAAGGGAAAGGGAGAATGGAAAGAAAAATTGAAATGTTAGCTAAGGACTACTGGAATTGTGACCTTTGAGTAATGAGGTGGAGGGAGTGAGCGAGAGGGGAAGGGAGAGAGATACGTGGAGAAAGACAGTCCAGACAAAGAGAGTGGTTAGTGCAGGGCAGGACCCTGAAGTGGAAATGTGCCTGACGTGTTTAAGAAGATAGAAAAGAGGATGGTGTGGCAAGGAGAGAGGGAGCAGGAATTTAGATCAAGAAGGTTATGGAGGGCTGATCGCGGAGGACCTTTTACATCATTATAAGTACTTTGTTTTGCACTCTGAGTGAGAGGGGAAATCACTAAAACGTTCAAGTACAGGAGTGACGAGGTCTAACTCAGGTTTACTAGGCTCAGTCCAGGGTCGTGCTGAGGATGGACTGGTGGGGAACAAGCGAGGAAATGGGAACAGGTGGGAGCCCACTGTGCAACCCAGACGAGATGTGATGGAGGCTTGGAGCAGGATGGTACAATGGGGGGGGACGTTCAGCAGTCAAATGCTGGGTCTATTTTGAAAGTAGAGCCAACAGGTTTTGCTGTTGACCTGGATGTGGCACGAGAGAGAAAGAGGAGCCGGGGCTAACTTGAGGTTTTTGGTCTATGCAACTGAAAGAAAGGGGTTACCACCAGCTGGAAAAGTGAAGACTGTAGAGAAGTAGACCTGGGACGGAACATCTAGGAGCTCAGTGTTGGACATGCTCGTTTCAAGATGTCAATAATCAACAAAATGGATATGGTGCATAGACACTGGCATATAGGTTTGAACTCTAGAATTCAGGTATTAGTCTAGTACTCAGGTATGGGAGAAGATTCTAGCAAAGGAGACTGAGCTGGAGAAAATCAAGAGCGTATGGTCGCTTGACATCAAGTGAAGAAAGTATTCTGAGGAAGCAGGTGTGATGAACCTTCAGAAGCTGCAGACAGGTCAATAAGGTGAGCATAAGGTAAGCATTGCTCATTGGAGTTAGCAAAGCAAAGTGACTTTGATGGGAGCAGTTTTAATAGAGCAGTGTCGGTAAGGGCTGGATTTAGTGAGGACATCGCTAAACATTAAGAGGCACTCACTTCCTTCGTCTTCCTCTTCCCCACAACAGAGAAAAAACTTACCCTGCCTGATTTCGGTGGGGATCCTTGAGCCAATCTCTAATCTCATTATCATGGGATTATACTTTATTTTCACTGGGTCCCTGGGTTAGTTCCATTAATGCACATTCCTACTTTTTTAGTTTAGTTTAGTTTAGTTTTGTTTTTTAGTTAATCTGTTTGCTTCTTCTGAAGAACTTTCTGAAAGAGCTTTTTCTGGGTACTTACATGTTTGAAAAGAACACCTGACCATTAACTTGGCATACCTGATGTATCATTTGTATAGGTAATCAAGTCCTCAAGTTCGATCACTCTTCAGAACCAGGAGGTCTATTGTTACCAGTAGGGATGACATGATTTTTCATTTTGCGTTGCGTTTTCCCCTCTGAGAGCTTTCTGTCACTTCTTTTATCTTTGTTGATATGTCTAGGTGTCTTCTCCATTCTACACACTCTTCAGTGGTCCCCTTTCAATGTAAAAATTCATGTAATTCTTTTTTTATTATTATTGAAGTATATTTGATATACAATCTTATTAGTTTCAGGTATGCAACATATTAAAAACTCATGTAATTCTTGATTCCTGACAAAATTGTCTTCCTATTATTTCTTTGATAATTTTGTCCCTTTACTTTTTTCTCTGTTCCATTTTTCTGGAATTTCTATGAATTCATTTTCTATTTCTATGAATATTAAGGCTCAATACTGATCCTCTGTAACTCATTTTTCTTTTTACTATATTTTCTATGTTTCTATACTTTTTACTTTTGGGGTGATTTTTGAGAGATCTATCTACCAACACTGATTTCAAATTTGGTGTAAGTCACATGCTTAATTTTTAAGTTGTCTTTCTTTCTTTTGGATTTTCCCTTATTATAGCATTCTGTCTTTATTTTATGGAGGCATTATTCTTGGATCTCTTTCATGATACTAGTTTTTTTTTTTTTTTGGTTGTTTTTGTTTGTTTTACTTTATCTCTTGGGCATGAATTATCTATATACTCCAGGACTAGGTTTCATACATGTTAATCTTGACGTTTCTTTTTCACTTTGCAAGTTTTTTTTTCAAAATGAGTGGTAATCTTTGGCTGTTGATTCACATTTAAGAATGGGACAATAAGGTAGCTGACTTGAAGTTCAGTGACTGTGGGCACGAGAAGGGCAGAGCTGGTTTTTAGGCTGGGCGCTCTGGCCCATATGCTTGAATGAGAAAAACTTTGCTCCAGAGCACTAATAGATACAGCAGCTGCTCCAATTATCCTTAAAATAGTTTTACTTCTTTTCTAAGGAGGAAAAAAAAAAAAAGGACCTGAAACCATAAAATGCCTGGAAGAAAATAGAGGAGCTCCTTGAAATCAGTTCTGACAATGATTTTTGGATTTGACGCCAAAAACAAAGGCAACAAAAACAAAAATAAACAAGTGGGCTACATTAAATTAGAAAGCTTCTGCACAGCAAAGAAAACCACCAACAAAATGAAAAGGTAACCTACTGAATGGAAAAAATATCTGCAAATCATATTTCTGACAATATATGCAAAATATATTAAGAACTTGTACAACCAAATAGCAAAAAGCCAAACAATCCAATTAAAAAATGGGCAGAGGAACTGAATGGACATCTTTCCGAAGTAGACATACAAATGACCAGCTGGTACATGGAAAGGTAGGTGCTAACCATCACTAATCTTCAGGGAAATGCAAGTCAAAACCACAATGAGATATCACCTCACACCTATTAGAACGTCTCTCACTGAAAAGACAAGAGATAATGAGTGTTGATGAGGATGTAGAGAAAAGGGAAAACTTGTGCTCTGTTGATGGGAATGTAAATTGGTACAGCCACCATGGAAAACAGTATGAAGTTTTCTCAAAAAATTAACACTTGGGGAGCACCTGGGTGGCTCAGTCGTTAAGCATCTGCCTTCAGCTCTGTTCATGATCCCAGGGTCCTGGGATCGAGCCCTGCATCCAGCTCCCTGCTCTGCGGGAAGCCTGCTTCTCTCTTTCCCACTCCTCCTTCTTGTGTTCCCTCTCTCACTGTGTCTCTCTCTGTCAAATAAATAAATAAGACCTTAAAAATTTTTTTAAAAAATTAACACTTAGAACTACCATATCACTTACATAATCTGGGCATATATCCAAAGGAAATGAAAACAGGATATCGAGGTATCTGCACTCTCATGTTCACTGCAACATTATTCACAATAGCCAAGATAAGGAAACAACTTAAGTGTCCATCGATGGATGAATGCATAGAGAACATGTTTATATATGTGTGTGTATGTATATGTATGCATATGGATGTATGTGAATGTATATGTGGATGTATACGTACATACATACACTCACGAGGAAATATTATTCAGCCCTGAGAAAGAAGCTAAGTGAAATAGCCAGACAAAGAAAAACAACTACTACATGCTATCACTTATATATGAAATCTAAAACAACGTCAAAGTCATAGAAACAGTAGTGAAGTGGTTGCTGGAACCTCGGTAGGGGCACGGAACAGGGAGAGGTTGTTAAAAGGGTACAAACTTTCAGCTATAAGATAAAGATAGTCTGAAGCTTGCTAAGGGAGTAGAAGTTATATGTTCTCACCAAATAATAACAACAACAGCAACAACAACAAAGGCACAAATATGAGATGATGGATGTGTTCATTATCTAGATGTTGGGAATCCCTTCACAACATATATACATACACACATACAGGCTTCTCCCTACCATCCTAAAGTTTGCTTTACAGCACTTTGCTTTTATGAAAGACCTAAATTAGTACCTGTTTTCCCTCACCAAAAGAGGATTTTCACTTTTATGAAACAGTAACTGCTTCTTCACTTGATGCCATTTCGGCCAATGAAAGTTTTCATGGGAATGCTCTACTTTCGGATAGCGGGGGAAACCTCTATCAAAATCCTTTCACCATGTATGCGTACATCAAATCACCACGATGTATACTTTAAATATCTGTTTTATTTGTCAATGATAGTTTACTAAAGCCGAAAGAGAGAGAGAGAAAAAATGAACCAAGAAAAGACAGAAACTGGGTTTCTGACCTGAGAGAAGACATTTGCATGTTGCAATGGCCCTGGGGGCAGAGATTGACTGCCTCACACAGATTGTCAAATACATTCTTCATTTTCAGCCTCCGCCTCCTTCCACCCCCCCATTTACCTACCAACCCAGACTCTGTAGCCTCACCAGGGTTCTGCTAGTCCAGCTTGTGAATATTTTATTATAGAGACCTTGTGCACAGCGGGGAAGAGCAGAGAGAGTCTTAAGCAGACTCTGTGCTGAGCACAGAGCCCAATGCGGGGGCTCAATCTCACAATCCTGAGATCACAACCTGAGCTGAAACTTAAATCAGACACTTAACCGACTGTGCCACCCAGGCGCCACTAGCCTGTGAATATTTTAAGCTGTGACTTCCAAATCTAAACTTTCTATTCACTTTCAATCTTCTAGAAATATGTTGAAGTTTCACATTCATTGATCCCCTCTCCTACTCCCTTTGCTGTTACGGAATTTTTTATATAAGAATTATGAAATCAGATGACAACTGGGGCGAGGAAGATAAAACCAACTCTGGGTAGCAGCCTTTTGAAGACTCGCCATTCATTTGAAATGGTGACCATTATCACCCCCCAGCCCGCGGCGAGAAGAAAATATAAGTGTCGTCAAATCTTTGATTTTCCAGATTTGACAGAAATATTAACTTTTACCAGAAATCATTAGTTTTTAAATGTCAGGAAATAATATTTTTCAAAATATTCTAAAGGCCAATCAAAATAACATCTGCTGGCAAGATCCAGCACTGGGTTTGCCAGTTTTCAATCTCTGATTTATACCTTTAAAAAAAAAAAAATTTCCCTGCTCTCATTACAATACGCTCACAAAAAAGAAGGAGGTTAAGTACAGGTGTTCAGTCTACCTCCAAATTGTAGGAGTTAAAATCTGTATTACCTGTAAAATTTTAGGACAACGTCCAGTGCATAGTAAACAATAAATGTTAACTCTTGTATTATTTTTTTAAAAGATCTTTTATCTATTTATTTGAGAGAGAGAGAGAGAGAGCGCGCGCGCACACACATGCATGAGCAGGGGGAGGGGCAGAGGGAAAATCAGGCTCTGAGCAGGGAGCCTGATGCGGGGCTTGATCCCGGGACCCTGGAATCATGACTTGACCCCAAGGTCATGACCTGAGCTGAAGGCAGATGCTTAACCCACTGAGCCACCCAGGCGCCCCTAACTCTTGTGTTATTATTGTGAGTTATTTGGAGCTTTAATCATATCATCATGCTGCAAAAGGCAACAATAACTTATGCATTCAGAACCCAAACAACAGGGCTAGGTGGCAGTTTTCAGAGGTCAGAGGGGGACTATGCTAGCGTGCTAAGGGATGGCAAACAATTGACTCTCACCTTGAAAGAGAGGAGAGAAAAAGACATAAAATACCTATTAAGTAGGTGGTTGCCAAGAATACACTTTAACAAATTCTAATTATACCCTAAATCCTGGCACTCATTTCTCCTTAAGAGAACCAAGGAAAATTCCACCTCAATTTCCATGGCTCCCAGAAATTCATGTTTTCTCAAAGACACCCTAACATGCTTACACATCATTCAAAGTTCTTCCCCTTAAACATTTGTGGGGATTGTAGAGGACACACAAAAATACATATTTTTAAAGATTTTATTTATTTATTTGACAGAGAGAGAGAGTGAATGAGCACAAGTAGGGGGGAGGGGCAGAGGGAGAAGGAGAAGCAGACTCCCCGCTGAGCAGGGAGACGGAGGAGGGACTGGATCCCCAGACCCTCAGATCATGACCTGAGCCAAAGGCAGATGCTTAACCAACTGATCCACCCAGGTTCCCATAAAATATATTAAACACACACATGCACACGCACTCATCCGTGCACACGCACTCACACACAGTGGTAAGCATGATGCACGCGCACGTACATGCGCACACGCACAGGCACGCTCTTTCTCATTCCGCTACTCCATCAAGGATTCAGCAGCATTTTCCAGTTTCCTGCAAAGTCTTTGACCTGAATCTATCTGGGTGTTTTGCTGGTAATTATTTGTCAATTATCTGTAGCATCACCCAGAGTTTCTGCGTCAAATACAGAAATAGCTGTCCAGCTTGGGAACAGCGCCTGTCCTTCCCCAGTGGTCCTCAAGCTCCTTTGTGGTGGCATCAGTGATCACAAGAAGAGTCACCTGTATCTCCAGGGCGTCTTGCAACCAAATATCACCAAAGTCCTCCCACAAGCTCCTTTGTGGTGGCATCAGTGATCAGAAGAAGAGTCACCTTTATCTCCAGGGCGTCTTGCAACCAAATATCACCAAAGTCCTCCCAGTGCTGACAGTACCGTGCCACTGATGGTTTGCTTTTGTCACAATGCATTTTTAAAAATCATCTCTAGCCCTAATTACCCAGAGTGAGAATTCTGTCTTCTCTCCTCTGTCAATTTACAGAAGAGAATTGAAAGCAGGGCCCCCTGGGCTATACATTTCAGTTATTTATAGTGAGGCCAAGGACCCACAGCCAGAAGAGGAAAGAAGCATAATTTTTTCCCAAGCACATAGCAGCAAGAGCCCTGGATGGCTGGACCATTCCTTTTCAGTGCTAAAAAGCATACTGTGGGAACAAATGGGGTCTTTCTTAGTTTTCAGCGATGGTATCAGAGAAAACCAGGCCCATATTATCTCTTTGCAGGACTGCTCTCTTGTGCCATGTGACTTCTCTGAATTTTATTTTCCCATCTGGGAAGTAGGAAACCAAACTTATGGGCTTGTTTTAAAAGACCATAACCTGGGACTTCTGGGTGGCACAGTTAGTTGCGCCTCTGACTCTTGGTTAGGACTCAAGTCGCGATCTCTGGATCCTGAGATCGAGCCCCATGTCTGGATCCACATTCCGTGTGGAGTCAGCTGTGTTTCTCTCTCCCCCTCCCGCTGTTGTCCGTTCTGTGCTCTTTCTCTCTCTCTCTGGAATAAATAAATACATCTTAAAAAAAAAAAAAAGACCTATAAGCTAAGGATAAGTATCCTTACTCTACAGGTGAGGAAACTAATGTCTCAGCGTGTAAAAGGGGCTTTGCACAATGAAAGTGCTTTATGAATTTAAGTTATTAACATTACTATTTATCTAGAACTACTAAGATCTCCTTCCCCCTACTTTCCTTTTTGACTCCATAAATTTGGAACGTACAGCCTGATGATATCACAAAAGAACATTTAACATTGCAACTGGGGAGAAAGACATTATAACCCTGGTCTGGGAAAAAATAACTTTCAGGGGAAGAAATAGCTAATGCTCTCATTTTAATGGAAGGATGATTAGAGAACCAAAGATTGCATCACTGACCCTGTGAACTTTGTTGATTTCCTCTTAGTAAAGCAGTTGAAGGGTGTTTTAATGGAAGAAGAGGATGTCACTCCAGGGAGGGATTCAGCTACCAGAGAATCCTTGCAGGCAGAAGTAACTGTGCTGAGAAAAAAAAAGAGAGAGAGAGAGAGAGAGAATTCTCAGAGAATTGCAGACGCTGTGACCAGAGCCTCAAACTTGACAGAGCATCGGAACCCCTCGTGGGGCTCGATAAAAACACCAATGGCTGCGTCCCACCCCGAGAGTTTCTGACTCAGCAAGTCTGGATTGGGGCCAAGAATGTGCATTTCTACCATGTTCCCAGGAGGTAGTGATGCTGCTGGTCTTCCCTCTGTACTTGTCTCTGTCCTTATCTCCTTCTATAGGGACACCAGTCATATTGGACTAGGGCTCACTTGAATGATGTCTTGTTAACTGGATCACCTCTTTATTTATTTATTTATTTATTTATTTATTTATTTATTTATATTTTTATTAAATATTTTTATTTATTATTTATTTGACATAGAGAGAGAGAGAGATCACAAGTAGGCAGAGAGGCAGGCAGAGAGAGAGGGGGAAGCAGGTTCCCTGCTGAGCAGAGAGCCCGATGCAGGGCTCGATCCCAGGACCTTGAGATCATGATCTGATCCAAAGGTAGAGGCCTCAACCCACTGAGCCACCCAGGCGTCCCTGGATCACATCTTTAAAGGTCCATCTCCAACCCCAGTTACATTCTCAGGTACTGGGGGTTAGGACTTTGATATCTGAATTCGGGGGCTGGAGGGGGACATCATTCAGAGAGCAATGAACCAACTCTGCCAGCACAGTGACACAGAAATCTCAGCAAGCCAGGAGCCAGAAAGCAGATCCCACACACAAGCAGACACCTTACACATCGCTGCATGGAGTGTGTCCAAGGATGAGAGGCAGCACAGGGAAATATTCCGGGGGACTTTGTGAGACCGTGGGAGGATGGCACAGCCTTCAGACCTGAAGAGTACTGTGGTTCTTTGTGTCTCTAAAATATATTTGCTGCAGAACATATTAGTTTAACCTAATTTTAATAGAGTAAAGCCCAAATGGTTTTTAAATGGAGAGCAAGGGTCAGATGGTAGGTTTCCGAGTGGGAGTTTATGTAAGTAGAATGAGGCAGCAATCCTTCTAGAAATTAAATCCATCAGCTTCTGCACTGAGCTAGAGCATTTGGGCCCCAGCCGGGTGTCTCAACCAATGCACCACTGATAATTTGAGCAGAATAATTCCTGGTGTGGTGGGGGGAACTGTCCTATGCCTTGTAGGATGTTGAGCAGCAACCCTCTTCTTTTCCATTAGAGACCAGTAGCACCTGCCCCCAGTTGGGACAACCAAAAATGTTTCGAGACATTACCAAATGCCCCTGGAGGCAGGGGAATCCAAAATTGTTCCAGGGAACAACCACTACTCCATAGGTTCTGCCTTAACCCATTTGGGCTTCTATAACAAAAGTGGCCTAGATTGGGTGGCTTAAACAACTAACATTTATTTCTCACCATTTGGGAGGCTGGGAAGTCCAAGATGGAGACACCGACAGATTCGGTGCCTGGTGAGGGCCTCCTTCCTGGGGCCCAGACTGTTTCTGCTGGGTCCTCCCTGGGCAGAAGGGGAGAGAGAGTGCTCCAGGGTCTCCTCTGTCAGGGCACCAATCCCACTCATGGCGGCCTCCCCTTCATGACCTAATCACTTCCTGCAGCCCCTGCCTCTTAACACTACCACCCCGGGGATTCAGTTTCAACACAGAATTTGGGGAGACACAAACCTTCAGTCTCTAGCAGCTTCCATTCCATAAACCCCAAGCACATGACCTGCATCCTTACGGCACATCTACCAAGCCAGGGCACCCACTTCTCATTGATCCGGAAGCCCGGACTCCCTGATACCTTACTTCCACATTCCCAAGAAGCGTCTTTGTGATGCTCAAAGCTGTATCTTTTACTAGGCTCTCTCCGTGCTCTAGGATCAGGACTATCACGTTCTGTAACTAATGTGACTCCCATTTCCAGAAGCAGGATAATGAAAATACATCTGGTTCTAGGCCCAGGAAAGAGAGATCGCATCGGAGGGAGAGAGAGGATAATGCTCAGAACCCGTGGTGCGCGGCCGGCAGCGAGGGGCTTCCCTGAGGCTCGCTCTTCCTGCTGCAGCCTGACAGACATCTGTCAGGTAGAAGCTTAAAACTGGCAGCGTATGAAAACCGCACGCAGCCCTCTGTGATTTATCAGGCTAAGCACAGCTTGTCAGCCTGTTAGCTATTGTCGCGGCGCTGCCAGACTGATTTGGGTTCATTCATCATACACATGAAATACTTTGGGTTAGCAGGGAAACCCTTTTGGGTATCAAAGACCTGTGTCTTTGTGGCTCCTTTCTTTTCTTTTTTCTTTTTTTCCCTTTTTTTTTTTTTAAACGTTTCTTGGATGTTAGAGGTAATGCATGGCTTATGAGGAAGTGAAAGGCTAAGCAATCAATCTAAAGAATACGCAAAGAAATGGGCAGAAAGCTGGCTGGGCCAAGCAAAAGGGGCACTCGTTTATTTATGTCACAACATTCATGGAACACCTAACGTGTGCCCAGTCCGGGGCCTGGCACAGGAAACTCAGCGACAGACACAATATGCTTCGTGGCCCCAGGGTTCTCGCGGGCACGCCCCTGGAGGACACGTCATTCACTGTAAGGCAATGGTGCTCAGGTGTTCCCCACCAGAAGGAAGGCGAAGGAGCCATATGAGAAACAAAAGGACATGGAATACAAATTTAGGGACGCCCTGCTTAATTAAATCATGATAGGAGCTATTCGGTCTGCTGTTAATTCGTAATAAAGGAAATCCACTGGAATGGAATTAAAATCCCATTTGATTTTTCCTCCTATGATCAAGCCTTTAGGCTGCATTGCTTCCCTCCCATTCAATCCAGACAACCATCTGAATCCCCACCCAATATGGGGGGACCATTCTTTTTCACAACTCTTCATAATTTGTCACATTTGCAAACTGTTAACCTATCCCGAATAAGTCTTTTTTTCAATAAAGATTTTATTTTTTTTAATAATCTCTACATCCAACGTGGGGCTCAGACTTTATAACCCCGAGATCATGAGTTGCATGCTCTACCGACCGAGCCAGCTAGGCGTCCCTATCTTGAATAATTCTTTTTCCTACTTGTTGTTTTTTATTCTTTTGTATTTACCAAATGTTCTCACTTTCTTCCTGTTTTAGTTGTTTTTTTTTATTGCAACTTTTAAATGTCCCACTCCCACTGATAATTCTCTGCTTTTCTCTCAGATTTTCTAGGACAAGTTTGCATTCTTTTAGCAAAGAGACATTGAGAACCAACCAGGGCCAGACGTATTCTTTCCGAATCTGCTAATTTTACCTTATTGTGGCTGTAGCGGCAACGCAGGTGCAATTTCAACAGGGACTTGTGTATGCACACTCTAAATTAAAGATGTTGATCTATTTTGTCCTGTCAGTGCAGAGCAGCATCTTCACTTCGAAGCCCCTGTTTATACAGCACTCAGTTGAGTTTGAGTTTCAAATGATTGTAAAGGAAACAGATTAGAAGCCAACAGTGGGACTGAGCTAGTCAAATTAGTCAGTGAAGTTTACTGTGCTACAAAGGACAAGACAAAACCGGAGCAAATAAAGCTAAGTGTTTGGAAGCCGGTGTTTTATGAGGGGAAGGAGAAGTGTTCGAGCCCTGTGTAATAATAGCTTTTTAAATTAAAATAATTCAACTTGATCTTAGGACGTAACACTGATACGGTCAGGTCGTCTCCTACACCAGTCTTCTCCTGCTTTGCACGGCAAGGAAAGGACAAAAGCAGAAGAGGAGTGTCCTTCCCCCATCCCCAGTTGGTGCACACGTGTCCGGTGCATGGACAGAATCGGGCTGAGTCAGTCAGGTACTCCACACATCTGATAAGAGAGTGGAAGAAGTACAAGAAACCAGTCCCTTTCCCCCATTTATTTTTCCATCCGAATTTTTTTTCTCCCCACATGAGTAACCAAGCAGAGAGTGTTCCTCAGGCATTTTCTCCCACTCAACGGCAATGAGTAAACTCCAAAAATGAAATAACAAAATGAGTACTTCCTTCACCCTACACGCATCATCTGCTCCAACCAAACTGGTAGGACCTCTCAGTTTTTGAGCGCTTACTATTTGCCAGACATGATTCTTAGTGCTTTATTTACATTTACGTACTTTGTATTCTTATAATCCATAGGAAAACCCATGGAGTAGGTTTTGATATCCTCATTTTACAGATTAGGAAACTGAGGCTCAGAGAATTTAATTAACTAACCCAAGGTCACACACATGCATACTAAGTGATCAAACTGTGATTTGAATCAAGGTCAGTGTGACTCTATACCGTCCTGAGTGTTCCCCGTGGCATGCATATGTATAGATCTGTATTGCCTTTCTCTTCTTGGACCCACCGTATGCATTCCTTATGGAATGGCATTCCTTTGCATTTCCATTCATCATTTCATTTCATTCATCTAGTCCTTCTATTCCCTCAAGTCTCAAGTCAATTCCCATCTCTTCCACGGAGCTCAGTCCAGCCTTTCCAAGAATCAGATGCTCCTCTGAAATCCTATGGTGCTTCTTTCCTTAGCATTTCATAAATGCAAACTTCTGTCGTTCATCTGTTGGGCAGTAGGGGTTAGAGGCCGATATAAGCTGTTTATCCACTGGATATCCAGACAGTCTGTGGCTACAGTCTTTCCTGCTAACATGTACCGTGATGGAAGTGGGGGACGTTTCATCAACCAGCATAACCCTAAGGCCTGGCAGAGTAATTGACACACAGTGGGTACTCAATATATTTTTATCAATCAAATACATATGGAGAGGGATGTTGAGGTTGAGAAAGATAAGATCTCGTGAACACAATTTGTTGTCAATGAAGACTAATCCAAGCCTAGTAGGTGAGTGTGGGAGAGGAGGGTGCTTAAGTCCCCCTGATAGATGTTGCTCCCGTTGTCCCCTGACTCATCAGTCACATGCTGCAGAACTCAGCCGAAATCTCTGCCATTTAAAGTTTATAAATAAACATGCTGTTTTATGAAGATCTCTGTAAGGCCCGGAGCGCATAAAGTGCTGCTTCTCTTTAACCCAGGCAATAGACCAGAGCATCAGGCGGGCACAGAAGGCACTGTCCTCTCTTGAGCAGGGCAGTCACCCAGGAGGCAGAGATCCTAGAGCCGTGAGAAGGAAGAAGACCGTAGAAGCCAGATTAGGAGGCTAAACTGACCTACACTTGGAAATCAGATGAGAGGACAACCTTACAAATCACTGCTGTCAAGAGACATCCCTGAAGAACCAAAAGCAGGAGAGAGAACCTGGTGGTCTCCCAGGGCAGCCAAGAGACCTGCCCCGGTAAGGCGTGAGGAAGAGCTCTCGGACTCAACCCAGTAGACAAGAAATCTATGTTGGTTAGCACAGAGCTTCCTGAACCAATGGAGAGAAATTTGAGGAGGGAATGATAGGCCAAACTATACATAGTGGATGAGCCACAGAAGTCTTACTGGCTTGGGTATTTGTTTTTCATTAATTTGTTTTCTGTGTAGCCCAGAAACACTGGTTATACCAATATGGCCATGACTTCTGTACAAGATTGCAATCCCATAGATGTTGGAAAACATATTATATTCATCTCGGTGTCTCCAAATCTTGGCAAGATGTTCTCCATTAGATCTTGCTAGATAAACATCTAATGCAAAGATGATAACGGTGATAAGAATTTTAAAGAGATCATCAAAAGGCATCTATCTTAGTTTTCTTACATATAGTTATTATTACTGATTTTTTTTAAGTTTTGCTCTGGCTCCAAAATGTCCTAGTAATAGCATATTCATCCTGACAAATAATTATACCTTAACCCATCAAGGACCACCTCCTCCCCCAAAAAGGCTTTTGTATTTTTAAAAGAGCCTTTAGTGCACATTCTATTGCCTCAGAGGATGACACTTTGAGGAATCCAGGGTCAAGCACGCTTGCCAAAAACCACATAAACACAGTACCCCTAGACATCACAAAACAAAAGAGAGAGTGCAACCTTTTCCAAAAGAAAACAGATAAAACACGAAAACAATCTGGCCACTGCAGGGGCCCACTTGTGCCCCAGTAGAATGTCAGACGCACCTAAAGCAACAAGAGGCTATTGGACTATGTGTTGCCAGGAAACAGATTCTCTTTCCTATGCTCTAATGTCTTTTCACCACACTGGGAAAGCTGGCATCATGATAGTCAGACCCAGATGGCAGAAGATGACTCTTAATGACCCTCCTCTTCTAGAAGTTGAGATAGTGTTCTAATCTAGACTACCCTAAAAATAATCAGGCTTCTTTTGAATCAGAGTACTGATGAGAGTAGAAAATGAAAATTGGTTTGCTCTCTTGAGAGCCTCCTCACAATAACATAATATTTCTTTTATGATCCTGTAGATCTTAAGTCACTAAATTCGCGAGATCAGCTTCTGCTGAAAAAGGTAGAAACATAACTTAAACTTGCATGACAAAAGGGGACATTTGGGGGCCTAGGGAATAGCTCTAGGCTTCAGGTGTCCTTAGAGAAGAGAGGGGTGGGGCCCAGAATAACCAGGATGTTCTCTAATGTCTCAAGTTAGCTTCTTTCTTGGAGTTCCAAATTCTTTCCTTCAGCCTGGCTTTGGTTAAGAAGGTCAGAGTAAAACCATTTACTGCTCCTAACTTCGTATCTCGCAGCTTCACCCATCACCCAAAGGGAGAGCCTGGAATGGACTGGCTCAGCTTGGGTCCCCTGCCCACCCCTATGCCCAGCAGGTAGATTACTGTGATGCAAAACTTCCTCCAGGAGCACCTGATACAAGTGGAGATTGGAGACATTTCCAAAAGGGAAGGGAATATGATTCTAAAAAGTAGGGAAGACAGCTAGGTGGGTGGTAATAAAGGTCCACTATAGCACTGTATTCTGAAACTCTGATTCAAAAAGAAAAAGACAATTATGCACTTAAAATTAATTTATTTTCTAGGAGATTTTACCTAGATCCCAATTTTCTTGTCTTTTTTTTTTAAACCCCTTTTCTATCAGCCTGGGCAATCAAGAAATTGCTAAGTGCCTTGTAAGTCCAAAATACGATCTTCAAAAAATAAATAAATAAGCAGGCACACCAAGCTCTTTAAAAAAAAATGCTAAGTGTTCTGCTTACTATAGTCTAACCAATCTGCATTTTGTGCCCCATATACTCATCTTTGCATAAAGGTTGCTTTCTCTGGAATGTTCTTTTTCCTTGCTTCTATCTATCTTCACCTGTTCTTTCTTTCAAAATCAGGCTAGAAGCTCACCTTCTCCAAGAAGCTTTCCATGATCAGTCTGACTTCTTTCTCAGCTACTCACTCAGTGCTATTGTCACAGTGTTTCCTCTATTGTCTTAAATTTGTTCTTTCAGTCAGGAGGCTTTCCTTTCTATGAATGTCCGAAACCCATCTCTTGAAAATGCTAAGTACAGAGTCTAGGTGTTGAGCGTAAATGAGTAAATTCTTTACTTTCACCTATGGCTCAAAAATTTAAAAAGATACAAAGGCAAAACTCTAAGGGTGTACTGAGGAGAAATAATAAATACATTATTTTTTCATAAATAACTGTCATTAAAATGAACATCCCTCAGTAGCAAATGTAGTTCCAAACCTCAGCTTATTTCAGGCAAAAATCAGAACAGTGTCTTAATTCAACCATGGATTACCAGGTGCCACAATGTTCCAAGTAACTGTGTTAGATGACCTGGGGAATACGAAGATGAGAAAGAAGAATCTGCTTATCAAGAAAATCATAACCTAGCAGAGGTGAAAGATTATGCCTCTGGAACAGCTAAATTAAAGGTGTGTTGGAAAAGATACATTAAGTATAGTGGAAGATGAACCTCGGTTTTCCTGGAAGGATTTAGCTAACAAATGTATCTTTTGCATATTCCACTGTATCTTTTGCATATTCCCATGTTAAAGTTTCTCTCCTTGTTTTTCTCCTTTCTACCTACTCCTTACTCACACTCACACTCTTACCTGGACAGAAACTATGCCCATTAATATTTGTTTCCATAAAGCATTCAATAAAAGTCTATTGAAAGAGAGAACGCATGCCTGTGCGCATGCTGACATGGGGTAGACACAGGCAGAGAAGTGTCTTGAACCCCTTGCTCAAGGGTTGGTATTTTATTCTGTAAGCAGCAGTTAGGCATCACAGCTTTCAAAGGAGAGAGTCAAGATCAGGTTTGTATGTCATAAAGAATACTTGTGTGTAAGCAGAGTATATACAGGGTGAGGGAGGAAGAGACTAGAGGCTATAATAATATTCTGAACAAGAGATGATAAGGGTCCGAACTAAGGCAGTAATAATGGGGATGAAGAAGCCAGGACAAATATTCATAAGATAGAATTTGGTTTCTGCTTTGATATGGAGATGAAGGAAGAGTCAAGGATAAAACCATTTTGAATGAACAAAAGGGATCTGGGCAATCCCTTAAAGATGATTGTAACAGAGCTGTTTCCTGTGCACACAGGGGTGATTGATCGTGTAAGTAGCATGAGCCCACACAATCGACATCCCTTGTCAATGCCAAATTTTTCTCACCTTTGAAGCAACACCTGCACTAAGAGAGACTTGGCTCAGGTATTTCGTGAACTGCCACAGTACTTGTTAATTTTATAACTTACATAATTATTCCCTTTTATGTGTCTTAAATGTCAAGGTCCCTGAAGTAACAGCAGAACAGCAAATTAAGTAACTTTTACTGAACTTATGAAGTCCTAGCTATTTAGGCAAACTTTCAACATCAGCAACTTTTACAAAATGCTATTATGAAGCCTTGGGATCTCCGTTAAAAAAGATGCCTCCGACAAGGTGTAATTATTTCATTGAAGTTGGAAAATGATACGCAAGTATGAACTGGAGCGCTGCTCCCTCTCAGCCCCCTGACAGGCTGGGAGCCCACAGGCCACTTTGCTCTAAGGAACAGTTTCAAAGGGAACAGCTGAACAAGGGAGCTCAAACATTTCAGATCCATGAATAAGACTGAAGGATTAGGAAGTAGATGTTGTCAGCCTGATTTAACTCTTCACCCCCACATCAGTCTAGATAGAGAATACTATGGGCCGGGGAGGAAAAATTTATAGAGACAAAATAGAGACAAGCCACGGGAGTTAACCATTAACAAGAGAGGTGGGGAGACTGTGTCCTAACCCCTCCTTTCTTCAAGCCCAGCCTCCGAGGGGACCCCAAAATTCCTTCAGCCCTCCATTTTACCCGTTGGATTCAGTTAGGAGAGCTGAGCCTCGAATTTCAGGTCAAGTTCTTGGAAAGCGGCTGATTGTGCCAGGATGGTGTGGCCATCACAGAGTATAAAGGGAGAGGGTTGGGGACAACACAGGAGATCCCTTCAGCCCTGGAATCAGCGGGGGTACACCCAAAGGCTGTTGTGATTCCCAGAGAGGGTGCAGCAGTTGGCCAGAAGACAGTATTGGTGGGTTATAGAGGAATTACAGTAGAAAAGACTACAATGCAGAGACCACAAAGTGGTCCGTCCAGTAGGGTTCAGCTGAGAATGTTAAAATGCCATTATGGTGGAGAAAAGCCAGATCATCAAATGAATGGACAATGGCAGACCACCAAGACAAATCCAAGTTATGAAATAAACCTCTCTCCAGCATTTGCATAGCCTTCTAAACCCAGCATTAACTCCAGGGACAAGAGGGGTGAATTGAATAACCTCAAACCTGAAATGACAGACAGCAACTTAACATGACTAAGTTTCCCTGGAAATGACTACATGATGATATTTGGATCAGAAACAATAGGAGCTTGAGATAGAAATTAGGTTTTTACAGACAGGTGAAGGAATGTACACATTTGCTCATTCGAGCAAAAGTAACTGTAAACTATGTACACAAGTTCATAGTATAGAAATAAAGGACAGGAACTCTAGCGTAGGCAGACTCAGATTTGGAGCCAGCTCTCCCGATGACCAGCTGTGTGGCTGTAAGCATGTAACTCATGCTGACTTCCTCATTTGACTCTGACTTCTGATGTTTATTCGATTCCAAACTTAATCCCGTGCCCACAGATCCCAGGGGGCCTAACGAAGAGGTCCTATCTTGTGTTCCTGATCTCTTTTCCTGTTCTGTATTTGTTTTTCCCAAGATCCTTATTTTCCAGTTCTAGGCTCTAGTTTCCAATTGTGCCTCTTCTAGGTCTTTCTAACCCAGAACCATGCCCTCACAACACTTAACCCAGGCAACACAATTCAGCCACACCTTGTACCTAAAAACCCCGTCTCTGACATGATTGCTGCAGTAGCCTTCCTAGAAGTGATGGTCTTTCAATTTAGTCAATTCTGCTGATTCTGAGTATAGAATCACAAAAATTGTAAGAGAAGAGAATAAAGAAATGTAAGTAGTAATTGGATGAGATGGTGCCTGTAAAGCATTTGGTGTTAAAAACTTTAGATGTCAAAGCTGTTAATAGAACCCTTGTATGTACAACAAGTTCCCAGAAAATAAAATAATAAGGACAGAAAATATTCATACCAGCAAGGAACATTAGCACTATCAGAAGGTACAAGCTGAAGCACGGAGAACCAAGTCACGAGCAACACATGCAAAAGCCAACTGTGCTTTAGAGTTCTCATCACCTTTGGATTGATCTTATTTGTCTTAGTAGTCAGTCTTTATGCCAACTTTCCCAGGATCCCTCAGAGCGAAAATTATGTCATCGTACAGAAGCCTACACTCTATTTACCTCCCTACATCTATTCCAAATGTTTCCAGGATAGCTACGGCCCTTTGGATTCTCTTCAAATTCCCCTTCCTTTCCTCCGGGGTGAGTCAGCATCCTTAATTTGTTATTTTTCATGAACATGAATTTCTTTTATTCTTTAACACCACGAGCCTATATTCCTAAACTATATATATAATTTGGTTTGTAAGTATTTCAACTATGTATATTTCTTCTTTTTTTTAGATTATCTTTTTTATACTTTATTTTATTTATTTTTATTATGTTCAGTTAGCCAACATATAGTACATCATTAGTTTTTGATGTAGTGTTCATCGAGTCCTTTGATTCATTAGTTGTGTACAACTCCCAGTGCTCATCACATCATGTTCCTTCTTAATGCCCATCACCCAGTTACCCCATCCCCCCACCCACTTCCCCTTCTGCAACCCTCAGTTTGTTTCCCAGAGTCAAGAGTCTCTCATGGTTTGTCTCCCTCTCTGATTTCTTCCCTTCAGGTTTCCCTCCCTTCTCCTATGATCCTCTGTGCTATTTCTTATATTCCACATATGAGTGAAATCATATGATAATTGTCTTTCTCTGATTGATTTATATCACCTAGCATAATACCCTTGAGTTCCACCCATGTCGATGTAAATGGTAGGTATTCATCCTTTCTGATGGCTGAGTAATATTCCATTATATACATGAACAACATCTTTATCCATTCATCTGTTGAAGGACATCTTGGCTCCTTCCACAGTTTGTCCATTGTGGACATTGCTGCTATAAACATTGGGGTGCAGGTACGTGCCCCTTCAGATCACTACATCTGTATCTTTGGGGTAAATACCCAGTAGTGCAATTGCTGGGTCATAGGGTAGCTCTATTTTTAACTTCTTGAGGAACCTCCATGCTGTTTTCCAGAGTGGCTATACCAGGATGCATTCTCACCAACGGTGTAAGAGGGCTCCCCTTTCTCCACATCCTCGCCAACATTTGTTGTTTCCTGCCTTGTTAATTTTAGCCATTCTAACTGGTGTAAGGTGGTATCTTACGGTGGTTTTGATTTGTATTTCCCTGATGACAAGTGATGTGGAGCATTTTTTCATGTATCTGTTGGCCATTTTTATGTCTTCTTTGGAGATCAGCTATGTATATTTCATTTATTTGTTTATGTCCTTATTTCCTACACAAAGGATTTGGGGTGGCTTATAATAAAACCAGGAACTACTACATCACAGTAGAATATAAATTAGAATTAAAAAAAAATTAGTAACAGAAAGAATACAAAACTAGTAAATTAAGACTTGTGGAAAAAAAAGAAGAGAAATAAGCGAAGTGACTTAATTCATAATAAAAGATAATAAAACTTAATTTCTATCCGAATATTATAATTTAGACATGCCAGACTATTCAGATTTTAGTTTAAACCATGGAGGGTTTACCCTCACATATATTAATATGAAATACCCCCATGCTTTCTCATGGAACGATGACAATATCTTCTGTCTCCCAACTCCCCTAGAATGGCCCACCACTGGCCCTCAGCTTTGGAAGAAGAGGTGTATTCATGGATGGAGGATATAATCAAGATAGAAGGCAGAGCTAGTAATGGCAAGAAAAATTATTAAGACTTACTGAACATTTGCTAAGAATCAGGCACTGTAATGAGCTCCATAAATATAATCTTTGATATAATCCTCACAACAACCCTTGGAGCTACCACATTTCACAGAAGAGGAAACTGAAGAAGCCCGAGAAAGGTTAGGCACTTGCCCCAGATTAAATGGTTAGTAAGTAGATTTCAAGATCCTTTGGGCTGACAGAGACCTGGGTATGTGTGTTAAACCATTGTGCCAGCCTTCCTGGAATCCCTGGATTCATTCCTCACCACTGCAGGTGGATTTGTAGCTTATGTCTCAGAAATCAAAACCCTAGCTTAACTATGCTGACATATTTCATTAATAAATTTTAATGGAACCAGATACCTTTGAAGAGGTGATAATGTACATTCGGGCCATGCTGCACCAATGGGTGCCAACGCCCTGGGAACTCTCAGAGGCCTGACAAAAATCTCCCAGAGAAAAAGCAGAACCCCTTCTGGGGCTTTAGGACCAACTACATTAGATTCAAGAAATTTTATTCTGAAGATCGTGGACCCCAGAATCTAACCATTCTGCCTCTGTGAACAAAATGCATCCCTTCAAACCCTTGGGGGAGATTTTGCTTCTTTTGTTTAAAAAAAGATGGAAAATATTAAGAACTTATCCATTTTACTAGAAAATATTTAACACTGAAAGTACCTCAAGAGGCACATCTGAAAAAATCCAGAAATAGATATTTTACATTTTATATTCAGCCGATTTTCCTGTACTTAATTGATTCCATTATTCATGTTTTCCACACCCAGAAACTTAATGATTTTTTTTTTTTAGTGCTTGTGCACTTCAAGAATGCAGTTATTAATCAAAGGATATGTTCTTCACTTAGCCAAGCTATCCATGTTAAATTCTTTTCATCTTCCCCATAAATCAGTTCTTCCAACTCCTTCATTTTTATTACTCATGTCCAAGTTCTTTCCAATTTATGTGAGATGCTCAAAACTTCCCAGTGTTACATATCCCACAGAAAGGGATACTTTACTTCCATAATCATGACATTATGGTTATCTAATTACAGTTAATTTGACATGGACTTTTTTTTTTTTTTTTTTTTGCTTTCTGTTGCTTAACTCAGATTTAATTAGCTACATTTCAAGATGGCACTTTTCAAATTTGGCCTCTTTGTTAAGAATCTGTTTCTGGTCACTCATTGCCTGCCTTAATTTGGGATGAGACCCCAACAGAAATAAGACCCTAGCTGGGTGTTTAAGAGTCAAAAGGGGCTAAAGCCTGAAACATTTGATTAAACTAATTCACTAGGGTTTATCTCAATACCAAGAGCAGTGAGTCTAGAACTTCCAGATCCCTGCCTTTATGTAAATGTATACTAAACTAGTCACAGGATTGTTTTCAGGCTGCATTAATTCAAGTATCTGTGCACAGTCATGTTCTTTGTCTCCAATCATCTCCAAGATACCCTATGCCCAAATGGCTTTTATAATATTTGAGGGTTAGGGACAGAATTATTTTTGTGTGAAAGGCCAAATAGAATCTCCCTGGCAAGATTTGGCTTGGGGCAGGGCGCCTGGGTGGCTCAGCTGGTTGAGCATCCCACTCTTGATTTCTGCTCAGGTCATGATCTCGGGTTCATGAGATTGAGCCTTGTGTCATTGGGCTTCATGCTCAGCATGGAGCCTGCTTGTTCCTCTCCACCTACCCTGTCACTCCCCCCACCACCATGCCCAATTGTTCCCTTGCCCATACACTCTCTCTCTCTAAAATAAATAAATAAATAAAAATCTTAAAAAAAAAAAAAAAAAAAAAAAGATTTGGCTTGGGGAATCAAACTGAATATCCTAGTTAATCCTCCACTATTTCACATTGATTATTCAATAATCCTACAGTTCTGGTCATTATCTTCTTCTTCTTCTTCCCTTCGCTTGATACATAGATATTCTTATCTCTACTAAATGATGGAGTTGAGACAAGAAAGGTGGTAAAAGCACTCTTCATTGATTTTCTACTATGTTTCTGAGTCCTGTACCGACAGATTAATATTTCTTGTTACCAGCTCTGGTCTTCACATACTATGAAAACACAAAGAAAACCCCATAGTTTCAGCTAACCAAAATATGGTTTTATATCACCTCTAGATTTTATTTACTGAAGTTAGTATTACAGCACTTGCCCGTGGACAATCAAGAATGAGCTGTAACTGAATCACCCTTGTGAGGATCAACCAGATAAAACTGGCAGGAAGGAGAATTAAGTATCATCTCCTAAAACCAGCCTAGTAAGAGAATCACATTGTATTAGGAATGGCTGTTTTCTGTTGCACCTCCATATACAAGTCTAATTTCTACTAAATACGCTAAATCTTGAGGCAGAGTTTTGGCTACTTACTAATAAATTTGCCAATCTATTGGAAAACACCACAGACATACCTCAGTGAAATCCTGCCATCTAAGAAAACATAAAACCTGTGATTATAATTGTCACCAAGTTGGCTCTTCTGAATCAGTAATGATAATGTACCAATGCATCAGTGATTATGCAGATAATTTTGTGTTATCATCAGTTACCTTTTCCTTTCCCACATTACTACAAATTATAAGAAAATCTTTAACATTCGTATTTTAATCAGAAAGATATGTAGTTTGAGGTATAATGAGGCTAAAAGTTCTAATGGGATCTTGGGTGTAATTAGTAATTACTCTCTGGTTAAAAGCTTCTGGATGTTTTCTATTGTGGTCTTGAACTTAATTATCAAAGAGTCGGGATCCACCTCTGGCAACTGATCTCTATGTTCTAAATGAAGCAGTGGTTACTATTGCTGGTTGGATTTTTATTTAAGAAAATTTTGATTACTGAAAATTCAATAATCTGGAATCCTCTGATCATCAGAATCTTCTAGACCATGCACACATGAGAGCTAATAATGAATGTAATATTTCTTTGGTAATTAAGGGTCTAGGTGTGTTCAGAGTCAATATGCAAAACATGTCACTAGTGACCCCAGTACAATAATGTACACGTGACTGAGATCACTCAGTGCATATGCTGTAAAATTCCCTTTTCATTTCAGCGGGTATGACAATCGTGTCCTAATTCCTGTCCTTTATCTTGTTCTGCAAAAGCACAGGGTTGAAAAAAATCTAGTTAATTAACAGGTCTCATTAGCTTTTTACTGGGCAGTACTGAATGTCATTCTTCTATGTATCATTTAGCGGCATTTTGTGCAGCATGACCCATGCAGAAAACAGATGGCGGGATCATCCCTAAGGATGACAAATTGTGACAGTCATTATGAACATGAAGAGAAGGAAACTCAAGGCCTACGACATGTCAAGTGGTTTCCAACCATTATGTCATTATTTCATTTAATCCTCAAAGCTATCCTGCAAGATTGAAAATCTTGTTCCCAGTTTTTGAGATGAGAAAACCAAGGCTCAGCAAAATTAATCAAATACGAGCTGTCCAGGAGGGACAGACAAAGTGGGTTCAATGGCGTAGCCATAAAAAAGAAGCATCTCTCCTCCTTGAAGGAACTCTTCCAGAGCTGTGTTGGCTGACTGGACATCCAGGTGGTTAGAAGTATCTGAGCCAGACCAGTAGAGACCTGAAAACAGGAAGCTGCCTGACGGTGCTGAGGGACTCCCAGAGAAGCCACCTCTGTCACAAGCAAGTCCACAAGCTTGTCAGGTTGGGGCACGGCAAACAGTAAACACGCTTTGGGAACACTTCCACCCGAGGCACCAACTACCTGAAGGTGGGTGCCAGATTCTGTGGATCAAGACTTGCCTTGACGTTCTTTAACAACTTTTGCTTTTTACATTTAGAATTCTCAGCAGGAGATGAAGAATCTCATTCCCCAAGAGGATGTTCTGACAAGAGACTGTCTGGAAAGTTGAAAAGCCTGAGCAGAAAAGCACGGCAGGCAAAAGGAATGACATGGGGTGCACTGAGGCACTGCTGTGACAAAGCCGTCCCAGCATTCCGGAGACAGCTCTGAACCACGCCAGCAGCGGGGCAGGAAGAACTGGGAAAGGCCCCCCGTCAAGCAAAGGCTTCAGGCCAACATCACACAATGATAAGCTCTACAAAGGGCTCTGGCCGCACATCAAAGCACAAACAAATCCCCCCTCTCTCCGAGACAGTCTGTGTAACGCTCCCATCTCAATCCTTCACACTCAAAGGAGGCGGGTTTTAAAAGCCGCAATCAGCTCTTTCATGCCTCTGCTCCACTTCAAGGGCACTCTTTCCTTATGCACGTGCAGGTATGGGCTCTCGGGAATTGCAGTCCCTAAGACAGCAAATCCCTCCCTCGAATGTGTGGGAGAGCAGACGGGGAAGGAGGGTAGACTCGGGCGCATGCGTGATGCTGCTGCTGCTCGGGGCAGAAGAACAGACCGAAGGGATCGCTCCTCCTTCCAGGCTGCCCTACACCTGCCACGCCCCCTTCATTCCGCCCCAGAGTCCTAGGCCCACGTAGCCCCATGATCTGAATCATCTCTTCCTTTAGCCCCCATCCTCCCACTCCTATTAAAAAAACAAAACCAAACCAAACCATTAGCCTCCATAATAAGGATTTGGAACGATCATTTTTGCCTCATTTTCTAAGATTATGAGAAAATATCAATAACAAAAAGCAATTTCCTGAAAATCTACATTAATTGTAATATAGAGGAGCCTAGCATTTCTCCCTTTCACCGTATGAAATCATCTTCAGTTATGTCAGAATAATTTCAGAATCAAAATCAAGTCATCCCCTTTGACCACCTCCTGTATCAGTCTCCAGGCAGAGGCTTTAATATGTATGATCTCGAGTATTCCATCCTTAAAACAGCCCTGTGAAGCAGGACTTGTGACTCACTCTCACAAAGGAGGAAACTGAGGCAAGGAGGGTCTAAGCATCCAGCTATCAATCACACAGCTGGGGAGTAGGCAAGTTGGGGAGCAGAAACCAGACCCTCCTGACATCCCTTATTTTTCCCCAAGTCCAAATTGTACAGGACTTTTTTTGTTTTTTTAAAGATTTTATTTATTTATTTGACAGAGAGAAAGAGATCGCAAGTGGCAGAGAGGCAGGCAGAGAGAGAGGGGGAAGCAGGCTCCCCGCTGAGCAGGGAGCCCCATGCGGGGCTCGATCCCAGGACCCTGAGATCATGACCTGAGCAGAAGGCAGAGGCTTAAACCACTGAGCCACCCAGGCGCCCCAGGACTTTTTTTTTTTTTTTAATAGCTTATTATTCTTTGTAGTTTTAGGGAATTTAGAAAGTCTTTAACAGCAAGATTAGGGACGCTTGGGTGGCTCAGCCAGTTAAGCGTGTGCCTTCGGCTCAAGTCATGATCCCAGCGTCCTGGGATTGAGTCCCACATAGGGCTCCTTGCTCAGCAGGGAGATTGCTTCTCCCTCAACCTCTGCCCTTGCTTGTGCTCTCTCTCACACTCACTGTCTCTCAAATAAATAAAATCTCTATAAAAAACAAAATAAAAAAATAAAAGCAAAATTAAAGGCTAACTCTGCACAAAAGATTTAAAACTTACAGTGAGAGAAGCTAAACACTTCCACCAAAAGATACATTATGATGAAATAATGCCTTACTTTGGGGCCAAAGTTTATAAATGTGAGAACTTTTAGAAATGCCTCCATTTCAATTAAATGATTGGTGTGTCCCCCAAACTGGCTGCCCTTTGCTATTTATTTATTTATTTATTTATTTGTTTAATGCCCATTGCTTTTTAGATGGACAGCATTTCATATTTACTGAACACCTTGCTCTACACTCCCTTGGCGAGTGACTGAAACAAAATTTATTCTGAGCATTGGGGTGCGTGGGTGGCCAGTCGGTTAAGTGTCCTGCTCTTGGTGTCAGCTCAGGTCATGACCTCGGGGTTGTGAGATCCAGCCCTATATTGGTTCTGTGCTGAGCACGGGGGGTCTGGTCGAGATTCTCTCTCCCTCTCCCTCTGCCTCTGCCCGCTGTCCATGGGCGCTCTCTCTAAAAGAAAGAAAGAAAGAAGAATCTATTCTGAGCATTAAGTCAGTCCAAAAGTCAGAAACGAAAGCGAAAAGGAGACTATGTGTTTGCTTGAATCACCGATGCTTGCCTCATTTTCACCTGTCTGAACCCAAAGGATTGTGTGCGATGCTCAGAGCACGAGGTGTGTAAGGCCCCAAACTCTGGGTTTGTTGGCAGCCTCTCAACCCAGCCTTGACCTGCCCTTATCAGCCTGACTCTCAGTGGCCAAACCCACGGCTCTACAGAGGCGGAGGCCATTATCACGGGGCTGAGGCTTCCAGTGGCTGCTGAGCACGGCACCCGCTTGAGGAGTTTAGTTTCAAGCAAGAGAAAGATTCAAGCAAGCCTACTTTCACTGAGTAGGCAGAAAACGGGATTAAGGATGTATCAGGTAGTTCCCAGAATGGCTGGGAGTGCTAGGAAAGCGGACTCCAGCCTGAGCTTGCAGGAACGATGCCCAAAATTGAGTCCAGAACTGATGGGATGAAGAAAAGGTTGCTGCCACCATCAGGCACTGGGCACATCGCTGTCATTTCTGTGCCAAGAACTAAGCCTCGCAATCATGGCTACTGCCCGTGTTGACAGAAAGGGGCAGGGAGTGAGCGCCTCTATTATGTCACCAGCCAGAGTCAAAAACTGGAGCGGGTGAATCTGACTGGCAGATGCTTTGCCACGTGCCTGTGGCAGAGGAGAGCAGTCATCTCCGGATTTGCAGGCGAAAGAGGTCTTTGCCGCCTGCCAAGACTCACACAGTAAAGAATTCTCAAATGTTCGAAGAGAGGAGGCATAGATGTGTTTACAAAACAAATAAAAATGTAACGTCAATTTCTTGGCACAATAAAATAAATACAACAATTCCTATTTTTGAACTGAGAAAACAAGAGAATGATAGCAACTTCCCTGAATTCATAATGATTAAATCAGGATTGAGTACCTGTTTTTTTGTTTTTTTTTTTTTAATTCAAAAGCCTATGCACTTCCAACTAAGCTATGCTGTCATCTTATTTTAATAAACTAAGAATAGTTTGAATTCAATATTATAAACAGTACAGGGATCATTTTTTTAAAATGTTTTTAATTTTTATTTTTTTAGAGAGAGAGGATGGGGAGTGACAGAGGGAGATGCAGAGAGGGAATATCAAGCAGGCTTCATGCTGGGCACGGAGCCTGATGATAAGACCCTGAGATCATGACCTGAACCAAAATCAAGAGTCAGACGCTTAACTGACTGAGCCATGCAGGCACCCCTCATGGTGATCATTTTTAGCTAAAAAATGTCAGACATATAAATAAAACACCTTAAGTTGGCAGTTGTGTTCAATTAGTTTTGATAATCCCAAACCAAATAAATGCTGCTGTTCAAATAAGCTACCTATCTTTTTCCTCTTTGGGTCAAGTATGGATCACACATTGAATCAAAATGGTGCAATTTTATATTTGTAATTTATTTATTCCTTTTCTTACGGGACATTAGGAAATGAGCAGAAGAAAACAGTTTAATGTATGTATAAGACTATTGGACTGTGGAGCCTTAGATCTGCACACATAAAAGTACATATTCAGTAAGCTGTTACTCTATGCAAGACATTGTTCTCACCACTGGGGGAGAAAAGATGACTCCGCTGGGGAGAAGCTCGAAGTCTAGTAAATGAGTTAGAGAAACAAAGATACCATTTCAATTATGCATGGAGTGCTGTGGTAGGGCCACACACAGGCTATGACAGAGCTCACAGGACACTAACGCAATGCCTAGGCAATCTGGGAAGGTTTCTTGTAGAAGGTTCCAAGCCATTAGGGAGGCCCCAACCATCTTCGTTCATCATTCTAGGCTTTGCGTAGAGTTAGGTATTTAGGATACAAAAGAAATAAAGTCTCTACCCATGTGGAACTTAGAATCTACTGAGAAAGACATAAATAACTACACGAATACTTGGTTAAATGTAATTGGAATAAGTGTTATTGAGAAAAAACAGTTTTATAAGAGTTTATAACAAAGGAAACCTACCATAATCTAGATGAAGTAGTGAGGAGGTGTTGGGAGACCAGTCTCTGCGTCTCTCATGTTTATGTAAGTCTGATCTCAGCTTTGGCTCTGTATTTTCTCTTCGAGGATGTTTGCATAATAAGCAGCCTCAGAAGATAGAGACAGTGCCCTCTGGGGTGTAGGGAAGATTTGTTTCCTATAATACGTTAAAGACAATGTCTCTTTCCATGGTGGAGGATGGGTAGGTTTGCTGGCAGTCCGCTTTAGAAGACTGAAGTTTCTCCAGCTTTAGGCTCCTCGGCTGCAAGGCAAATCCGCCGTGTGTGAACATTGACTTTCACTGTCCTACATCATCCTGGGGAGACTGTAGGGACATGTCTACCTCTGCTCCCTGCTGGGCTGTGCGGATACAGACATTTGTCTCTGATCCAGGAGACTCCTGTCTTCTGCCAGCTTCGGTGAAACTGAGCCCAGATAACATGCTAGCTTATACATAAGACAGAATTTCAGACAAATCAAGGCACTGGGGGAATTGGTGCGAAGTCAGAGGTCTCCTTGAAGAAGGAAAGTTTAAATTGAGACCCGAAGAATAAGGAATTGCTAGTGGGCATTGGTTATTTCTGGGCAGACGGAACACATGTAGCAGGACTTTGAAAGAAAGGAGCATGGCAGACTCGGGAGCTGAGACAGGACTGGAGTGCTGGGAACAGAGCAAGTGAGGTTGGAAGGATCTCTACGTGAGGCCGCAGAGGTAAGGAGGGGCTCGATCATATAAACATATGTGATACTGTGATTTACAATGAGAAATATATATTCGGTCTTTGTCTTTTTTCTGGCACAGAACTGCAAAAACTCTTGGAATTTCCTAAGTGATGAGAGCAACAAAGGTGTGTTTTGTCATGTTAATGAGGTGACTTCTGGAAAGTACCTCAGGTTGAGGGCTGGTTGCCAGGAGAACGAGCCATGTGATTAGAGGGTTGGAACTTTCTTTTTTAATTTAATTTAATTTAATTATTTTTTAAATTTAAATTAAATTAATTAACACAATGTATTATTGATTTCAAAGGTAGAGGTCAGTGAGTCATCAGTCTTATATAATACCAGTGCTCCTTACATCACATGCCATCCTTAATGTCCGTCACCCAGGTACCCCATCCCCCCACCCCGTGCCCCTCCAGCAACCAGTTTGTTTCCTATGATTAAGAGTCTCTTATGGTTTGTCTCCCTCTGATTTTGTCTTTAGAGGGTTGGAACTTTCAATCCTACTCTACATCTGGGGAGGAGGAAGGAGCTGGAGGTTGAATCAATCACCAGAAGCCGTGATTTATTTAATCACTCACGCCTACATCAGGAAGCCTCCATAAAAATCCCACAGGAGGGGGTTCAGAGAGCTTCTGAGTTGGGGAACATGTGGAGGTGCTGCCAGCAGCTGGAGAGGTCATGGCAACTCTGCGCCCTTCCCATGTACATTGCCTTATGTGTCTCCTCCATTTGGCTCTTGATTTGTATCCTTTAATATCCTTTGTAATCGACTGGTAATTTAGTGATTAAATGGGTTTCCTGAGTTCTGTGAGCCATTCTAGCAAATTAATCTAATCCAAGGAGGATGCTATAGGAACCTCTGGTTTATAGGCAGGCAGTCAGAAGCATGGGTTACAACCTGGGCTTGCAACTGGCATCTGAAGCAGGGGCAGTCTTGTGGGACTAGCCCTCACCCTGTGGAATCTGATGCCACCTCTGGGTAGATGGTGTGAGAACTGAGTTGAATTGGAGGACAGACACTCAGCTGGTGTCGCTGACTTCCTCGTCGCATGGTATGAGGGAAAGCCTCCCTTCCCATATATTGGAATGGAGTGTAGAACCCTCTTAACATATGAAGGAGGAGAGTATATATTGGGAGACAATTCTCTGTGGACTTTGTTTACCATTTTGCAAGCTGCTTATCCATCCTTCATTATGGACTACCTTTTCAAGGATGTTTGTATCATGAATAGTTTGGGAAAATAGAAACAGTGTCTCCCTCTGGAGTCAATGGCAAGCATGCTTACTATCTACTATGGAAGATTTGGGTTTTCTATGCTCAAGGTTCCCTCCTGTAACATGACCCAGGGCATATGCAGGTATTACCTGGCCCTCCTGGAATTACCCAGTAGGAATTGAGTTCTGGAGCAGTGGCATGAAAAATACTGATGCTCTGGCTACTGCTATTGCTTTGAGGAATCTGTGTGCCACCAGCCCCTATGGAAATGTAGGGGGCTAACTTCATAACTTACAAGTAGGGCAAAATCCAATCTTTCACAGTCATTGAAAATACTTTATTCTAAAGCCATAAAATGTTAGTCAGTGGATTTTATAGTTTTGTATTTTCGCTTTTGTTTGGTAGAGTTGCCTACACATCTCTAGAGAATAGTGCCATAAATTGAGGTAATCAAACCATCCACTCCCAGAATGATATTTGGTAGAATGAGGAAGAGGAATGCTAAAAGTAATCATTCGTTTTCAAGGAGCCTATGATCTCCATTGAACAACTTCGGAGTGGTTTCATGGAAAGCATGTGGATTTGGTGTATTCCAATCCCAGGTCTGCCCCGTGCCACCTATCTGAGACGGGACAAGCCACCGATTTCATTTGCTCTTGAATTCATCATTCATTAAAGAGAGATAATACAACCTATACCATATAGTTCACATGAGGGTGAAATGAGAGGATAGCATTTGAATAATAGTAATATAATTTCTCTACCAAGCCACTCTTAAAATTGTCCAACAGGGTTTCTCTTTGGGAAACTTAGCTGTTGAAGAGCACTGAGAAAACTTTTCAAGATGAGTTTGCTCTTGACCTAAAACTTTTCGTTGTTGGGCCACTGACAGCCATCTCTCTATTTATGACAACCTTGGCTTTGTCTTTCTAAAAGCTTTGCCAAGATCAGGGAAAACGTTGAGGCCAAATGCATCAGATGTTTGAAAATATGACCTACTTCCCAGTCTTAGGGTATGATGATTTTCTTTCCTATAACCAATAGCATCATATATCCTATAATATTGAAAAACTATTGAAATACCTGATTGAAAAATTATTTCAGTAAAGCCACCGTGACTGTCTAATCACCAGACAACGCTTCAAGGCACAAGTGCTGCGGTGCGGAAACTGAAAGCCATTATCAATTCCCCAAAACATGCTGAATGCCACTGTCTTAAAACCTGCCAGTAGCAGGTGAGACTCTTGTTTTTGCCTTTAATAGCAGTGAGGCATCCTTCTTCTCAAATCGATGAAGTCTAAGGAAAAAAAACCCAGTTCTAAGCTGCCTCTTTATAGCTTTCAAATTTCTGTGAATTCTGAGATAAGAAACCTGCCTCTCCATTCTACTACGACATTTTTCTCGCACTTGCTTCTGATTGTGATAAATGGGCAAAAACCTGATTAATCAAAGCCTCAAGCTCAAGATAACCAAGTACTTTGGAGAGCTAGTTTGTGGACAAGAACAATTAATCCCAGAGGCCGCGGGACTTTGCTATGGGAAGCAAGTCTGGCCTGGCCTGGCCCCAGTGTTACAGCCGGGACTCAGTGGACACTGAGGTTGACTTAGGGGACTTTCAAAACTCACCCAAAGGTCATTTTAACTATGGTGCCTCAACCTCCTTCCTTTGGTCTCTATTTTATCCTATACATAATTTTTTTTTTAAATGACCTCCATATCTTCCATGTTATGTTACTTACTAGTTCATCTGTTGGTTTCCTTCTTTAAAATCAGGGACAATATTTACTTTTTTATTCATCTAATACAGTTGTTAAAAATATTTTTGTTTTTAAATTGAATGAATCAATGATTAAAATATAATAACTAGTCTGATACATTAGAGTCCGATGTACAAGCAGGGAAATTGCCCTCGGAAGACCATGGGGTAGTGTTGGGACAGGAAGCTCAAGTATTAAGGCAGTATTGCAGCAAGCAAAAGTGAATTGGATTTGCATTTCAAAACACTAATTTCAGCTCCTTTCTCCTTCTTCCAAAAGGGAGAGTTTGGCCCCAAGGCTATTTAGTGGAGCAGAGAAGGAAAAGCTGAATGAAGCCTTTGCCTTATTTCTTCTACCTCTAATTAACCAGAGCACAGAATAAAGCTTAAACTTTAGAATTGTGAAAGGCTTGAGACCCCCACGGGTGGCAGGACAGGTCCCAGCAGGGCAGAGTTTCTGGGCTCAGGCAGACAGGGAATGGAACACTGGCTCCTCACAGAACTCTGAGAGGGAGCACACCGTGGGCCTGCTCCAGCCTAAAAAGGTTTTTTCAAATATTTACTCTCAATATTTACTCATTCTTCTAAGACCGCAAGTTGGCCTCCTGTGTCCAGGGTGAGCATCAGGTGGTCTTCATCAATCCATGTGCCCAACTGCCCCCACCTACTTAGTTCATCTGCCTTGACAGGTGGTTCTTACTATTGCAGATACTTCGTCATCTCCCAATTTCTGCTGGACATTTCAACTAGCAGTTTAGCTTCCCATGATCTCACACAGTTCTAAAACGTAAACGTGGTGAATTTATTATTCGACCAATACAAACAGCGTCTAACTTTATGGTTTGCACCCACAGTAATCATTCATCACAGTTAACCTTTCCACAATGCCATTGAGCCAGAATTTTTACAAACTGAGTATAAAAGGAGGGCTCTGGTGAGTTAAGGATTATTCCCTAAATCCTTCTTCACCAGACAAGGGCAGAAACACAGGCAGCAACTGCACATCAGTGAGACAGGGGAGGAAGTCAGAGACTGTGCCAGCAGACGGCAGACCCACAGACGAGAGGCTGTGGCATCCTGGGGACCTACCTCATGGGAGGAAATCATGACCAGTTATGGGAACTGTGGTTCTAGGGAGGGAAGACGAAAAAAAGAGTCCCAGGAGCAAGCTAGGATCCAAGGCACTAAACTAATACTGTGACTAGAACCCCACCACATGTAAGGGTTTCCTTTATTCTTCCCTTTGTCAGTCCTCTGCTCCTTTTCTTCAGCTCCCTGGCCCTCTGGTGCAAAAGAAACTGATGCTCTACCTCACCAAAAAGCAAGGTATTCGTCCTAACTCTGATGTTCTGTGTCCCAAGTAAGCTCTTTTTAAAAGCTTCCTGTAATTTGGGGTAGCATGAATGGCACTATTGTCCACAGTCCCTGGTAGGGTTGGAGAAAATGGTTCTCTTCTACACCTCAAAAATAGCAGCAAACCTCAGAGAACAGGGCAAATGCCCTTCTTGATTTAATTCAAAAGTAAAAATTCCAGCATAATAATCAAATTGAAGACCTCTGTCCTATTCATTAGGATATCCAGGAAGATTATACAGATTCTGCAAGACTATAAGATAAAATAAGGCCAATGACTCTCTCTTATCTGTTGATGCATGCATTGGGCTGACACAAAGGACACACCCAACAAACACTGGCTAAATGAATTATTTTCCTGTATTAACTGTTACCGGACTTTTGCAAGTTTCATGTGAGAAAAATTCTTTAAAGCAAATTAAAACCTGCAATTTCAACCCATCTCTAAATCATCTATGCTGGAGATGGTGAACACATCTTATTCCTCCACAATATTCTTTTTGTACACTCCTCTCCACTCATATTGTTATATAAGTGAGCCCAAGGCTTCAACCCCTCAATAGTCCCACAACCTCCAGCTCTTGGCTCAGAATCCCCAGACTCATTCCCACATTCTCTCATTTCACCCTCATTTTATACTCCTCTCCCCGTAGCCTTTGGTCTAGCAAATAAATCACTGCATTAAAGGGTTCTTTCCAACCTCTTGGTTAAAATTTAATTATTTTATTTTATTTTTTTTTAAAGATTTTTTATTTATTTATTTGACAGAGAGAGAGATCGCAAGTAGGCAGAGAGGCAGGCAGAGAGAGAGGGGGAAGCAGGCTCCCTGCCGAGCAGAGAGCCCGATGTGGGGCTCGATCCCAGGACCCTGAGATTATGACCTGAGCCGAAGGCAGAGGCTTTAAACCACTGAGCCACCCAGGCGCCCCTAAAATTTAATTATTAACAAGGTAATAATAAAGTAGCAACAGATATTTTCTTCATTGTTCCAAAAGAAAAACACAAGTAATTTATGTGACTTGGAGTTCACATAAATAACTTATTTTGTTATGAATAAACTTACTTGTTTTGTTACCAATAAAATCTAAAAATAAATCTGCCAGGAATAACAACAAATAGATTTAATTAATTTTATGATTTATTCCATTTCAATGGGTCTGTCAAGATCATTTTTTTTACTCACTAATAGAATTATATGCATAGCCCAAAACATAGCACATGGTAATAATTTCCACCATTTCATTGTCATTATGATTATCATCAAAATTATTAGATTGGTCATTTTCCTTTTCCTTTCTGCACAGGAAAACATTCCCTGAATGTGGAAAATAATTCTATATTTATCAAAATTATTTTCTATCCCAGTAGCTTATATACCTACTGCCTCTGTCACTTCTTGGTATGGTTTGTAAGGAGCAGAAAAACATGGCAAGGGATATTGGGTATAAAGTGGCTGGTACTTCTCTCCCAGGAATGGGCTAAAGCCTAGGGATCTGAGAGACCTGGGCTCTGCCCAATCAGTGTAGGGGAAATGCTTTCTCTCCTACCCTGTCCTATCCTGCTCTATAGAAGGCCTTAGAACCACAGGGCAGAACGATAAAGTTCATTAATTCTTCATTGAGCACCTTATGGCAATAAGAGGACCCTACCATGGACAGAGTAATTATTATTATGCCAAATTTAGAGAAAATCACCCTTTTACTCTCTTGATATTGTTCTTCCATTAACTATGAGCAGTATGAGACTATAAGAGCATATAAAAATACTGAAACCTTTTTGCCCAATTTAAACTGAGAACAGTCACTGTTATAATTGGAGCTTGGGTTTTAGAGATAAACATTCCTCCCTCGCAATCCTGCCACACTAACCTCGTGCACCTGACCTAAACTCTCTGTAGGTCTGCTTCCTCTCGCATAAACTGACACCAACAGCACCTAGGTGATTGAGGTTATTAATATTAGGAAGTAGTGAAATACTGTCTTAAAATAGTAACCCATGTGCTTTTCTTTAGGCATAATCTTCTTGCTCATTTTCTCAACAAAAATTAGGATTGCTCTATGATGAAGGCAAAGACAGAAGAAACAACAAATGTTCTGATTTTTTTTTACAACTCACAAATAGACTCTTGAAGCCCAGGTAAGCAAGACATAGACAGAGTGTTATGGGCTGAGTTACATTGTCCCCAAATTCCTATGTTGAAGTCCTAACTCAGAATGTGACTGTATTTGGAGAAAGGATCTTTAAAGAGGTAACTAAGAATAAATGAAGTCATTAGGGTGGGCCTTAATCCATTATGACTGGGGTCCTTATAAGAAGAGGAGTTTAGGACATGAACAAGCACAGAGGAAAGAGGAGACAGCCACCTCCAAGCCAAGAGAGAGACCTCGGAAGGAATCAACCTTGCTGACACCTTGACCTCAGACTTCTAGCTTCCAGAATTACGAGATGATACATTTCTGTTATTTAAGCAACCCAGTCCATGGTATTTGTTAATAGCAGCCCTAGCAAATGAATATATCAAGTTTAAGCCATAAAAATAGATCAAGAAAAATGGAGAAAGCTCCAGATGCCTCTGGTCCCACAGATGGCTGGCTCAGGGTTGTTCATTCGGGCAGAGCCTGGAAGTATGAAAGAGTGGAGTGTTGGAGAAGGAACACAGAACGAGGAGACTGGATCTAGGGGAGACACATGGAAGGCAGTCCCTCTGCAGAGATGTTCAACAAAGGTTAACTCATCTCCTCTCCATCATGCCTACCATCACATACACTCATTACAATGTCAGTCATGGAAACCCACTGCAGATCTGACTTACTATTCTCCTTTTATCATAAATTTCCGGAAAGGTTTTTAAGTAAAAGTTCCAAATACCTATTAGTCTAGAAGAGGAAGAAATGGGCACTGTCCACGCAGATGAATTGTTTAATTAAGAAGGTCCTGGGAGAAAGTGGAAATTTCATTTAAAGCCTGAAAAAGAAAGGCAAGTTTATTAGAGCAGATACTGCTCGATAGACAAATAGAAGAAATCTCTGGAGATTAATCTGCTGTTCAAATATGGAAGATTTAATGGCCATCCTGAAAAAAATTCCTGAGAATTTTTGCCCATTTGAGATGTAAAATCTCGACATTTTGAGGCCACTTAATGAACAATTTTGTGGTGAAAATAGTTGAATTTTGAATGAGCATCTTAAACTTGTCTGTAAATCAAAAGTCATTTCATTGGTTTACAGATAGGAAAACATAATATGTAATTCTTCAGTCCCCATCAGTCATGCCGAATATGTTATTTCTTAAAGTGCTTTTTTATGCCATTATATTTGAAACCGTTCAGACTAAAGTTATTGTTTTACTAATTTTTGTAGATTTTTTTATACTGCTCAGAACTAGTACTATGAATTTCCACATTCCACAGGATTTAACAGTTCTTCAATTTTGTCATTTGATGGAAAACAGGAGGAAAACTGAGGAAAGAAGAAGTTTCCAATAGCATAGTAAAGTTTTTTTTTTTTTTTAATTTTTGCTTCTATCGTATTCCATTCATTCACTATTTTCACTTAACTTAGAATGTTTTTATCAATCACTTATTGTGTGCTGGGCATCTGGACCCTTAGAGAGAATAAGACAAGCATTTTCCCTGCTTTCCTGATACTTACAGGCTCCCAGGGAGGCAGGCATTAAACAAAGAATCACATGAATAAGTATTAAAGAAAACTAATACTCAGTCAAGGTGCAAACATAGGACTCAATTTCAGAAAATAATTCAGGTGGAGAAGGAGGAAAAAAAAAATCTCCAAACAAGTTGAATATTACTTTTGAAATACAAAGGCGGTCCATGTCTATTACCAGCCCTCCTCGGCTGAAGTTTCTTTTTTTCTTTTTCTTTTTTGCTTCTTTTTCTTTTTTTAGAGAGAAAGAACATGAGTGGGATGAGGGGCAAAGGGAGAGGGAGAGACTCTTAAGCAGGTTCCATGCTCAGTGCAGAGCCTAACAAGGGGTTCAATCTCAGGACCCTGAGATAATGACTTGAGCTGAAACCAAGAGTTGGACACTGAACCAATGAGCTACCCAGGTGCCCCTGAAGTTTCTTTTTATACCATCTTCATGAAATTCTGAAAACCAAAGTTTATATTTAATAAGCATTGCTTGCCTCTGTTTATTTCTACCTTTGATATAGTTCTTTTTAAAAAGATTTTATGTATTTAAGAGAGAGAGAGAGAGCATAAGCGGGGGGGGGGGGGAGCGGCAGAAGGAGAGGGAGAAGCAGGCTCCCCACTGAGCAGGAAGCCCAGTGCGGGACCTGATCAGAGGACCCTGAGATCATGACCTGAGCCAAAGGCAGAAGCTTAACTGAGCCACCCAGGCACCCCTACCTTTGATATAGTTTTGAGCATAGATCCTGATCTTTCACATTTTGCTGGAAAATAGAGGAGATAAAATCATGGCGAAGTGGGGGAATTCAGAAACATGCCGCCCCTTTGCAGGAAAGATCAAAGTGACAAGATCTCAGTTTACAGTCCCGAAGTAAGCACCTAGGTGAGATTTTCTCTTCTTTTCTTTTCTTCAGATAACAAAAGTTCCTGAAGTGGGATTGCTGAGTTGTATGGTATTTCTATTTTTTTTTTTTTTAATGTTTGGAGGAAGCTCCATCTCAAATTTTCCAATTTGGCAATTTCCAATTCCAGTTGGCAATTTCCAATTTGCCAATCCACATTCCCACCAGTAGTTCATGAACATTTCCTTTTCTTATAAACTTCCAGTTCTAAAGTAAGTCATGGGGATGTAAGGTACAGCCCAGGGAATATAGTTAATAATATTGTAATAACTTTGTATGATGACAGGTGGCGTCTTTTCTATCAGTCAGGATTCTTAGTTACTGGTTATAGAAATTGACCCTGAGGTCAAGATCACAGCAGGAGGGCATTTGTTTTTTTTAAGGATGTACGGTAGTTCATGGAATTCCTAGCTCCAGGTAATGTTTCAGAAAAACATCCAACATCCTATTGCAGAACTGGTCTGATGAGGAAATTACTGCTGCTGCAGCCAAGCAGTGAATTCGCTACTCTTGACCTTGATGTTACTGCAAATACTTCCATCACTGACACCCCTGCCCTTCCCGCCTTTTTGGTTACTAGCTCCAGAGTTCAAGTGTGGCAGTAGTGCCACTACTGACTGGCAGAGCCTGGGAGACATACCTATTCGACTATCCCTGCACCCTTATCAAACCGTCTTAATCAATATAATTTTATGGAGAAAGATCCATAAAATACTATTTATTCAAGTCTTAATACCTCACAGGTTTCTGGCATTCACTGATGTTCTGTCTTCTAAAGATTTCTGACTGCCTCACCAGTAAACACCTAACAACTCAGCAATGCACATGAAATATTTCTACCCTCATGTCTAATTGTTTTCAGTGGGATGCTTGTTTAGGTAATACTGCTAGGAAAAAAAAAAACCTCTCTTTTTTCCCCATTTATTCTTTTTCTTTTTTTTTAATAATATGATTTTTAAGATATCTTCAGCAACCTATGTGCTACTTTTTATGTCTTAATATGAAATCTTAGGTAAAATGATCAGACTTTTATCCGTCCCCCATCCTCACTCTCTTCCAGTGTTATATTGAATCAAGGAAGGAGGTTTTCGTTTCTTTGTAACTTAAATATTGGGGTCTTTATGAACTATTTCCAAGGGTTTATGGATAATTAATTATGGACCTGAGTAAACATAAGTCTACATACCTGATACTAACAAATGCCGGGTGTCCTGCCCCTCTTCAGCTCTGGGGCCAATTGAGTTTTAGAAGGTTTTGGCTTTTAATGCCTCTTGGGTGAAGGCAAAAGTGTAGTCACATGATTTTAGAGCTGAAGTAGATTATATATTTCAAAGATGCATGTTCTTTCTTTCTTTGCCCACAGCAGATCTTCCTTACCAAAGTATTAATATGTGGCATGTGGAAGTAAAAAATAGAGGAGAAAGCATGTCTCCACTTTCCTTTTAATTTATATTCAGGTAAAAATAAAAGAAAAACCACTGAAAATAACCATCTATCATGAAAAATCCTGTGTGCGACCTGGTACAAACACCACAGATTCTGAGCAGGCTGCAAGGTTTTCAGAACTAGATAGAACAATTCAGGATAGACTTCTTCCTACCTTGGGGTTTGCATTTATGTTGAAAAATATGAGATATTTCACAAAAATGCTGGGGGAGGAGAGTCACATTCCAAGAAGGTAAACCGGGATAGAGGGAGAATGGGCCAGGGAGGGGACTGGACAATCACAGATGGATGATCAATACTTGAGCTGCACTCTTGAGACAGGAACCAGAATCTGTTCTGACACGGAGCAGAAGGAGTGTGCTGCTCGCTGTTCACGGTCACAGAGACGTCGGTCCAAATGGCAGCTCTGCTCTTTCCAGGCCATTCCCAAGGCAAAGTGGGAGAAGAGTAGTGGTGGGAGGACTCCACTCCCACTTGTTCTTGGGAATACCCATAGTGTCCAGCAGGAGACAAAGGCAGTGAGCCCGTGTCACCAGCTCTGCCCGTGATCGTGTCATGGCAGGTCACTCTATCTCTCTGAGGTCTGGCTCATTCACTTTGCCCAAGTCCTTCTGGTTCTATGATTCCACCGTTGTGTTTCTTAACCAGGGCTGCTCATCAGAATTATTTTGGGCAGCTTTTGAAACATACCTATGCCTGGAACCACCTCTGGAAATTCTAATGAAATAGTTCTGGCAAATGGCCTTGACAGAACTGGATGAAGCAACGATCCAGTAGAACAGTGGCCGTGAGTGCCAATCAGTACAAAATACTGAAACACCCCTGGATATGAAAAAAATTAGGAAATTGCACACATTAGAACTTCTCTCTGCAACAATATTCTTTACGATTGAAAGGACAAGTGTTGATAAATTGCTTTAAAGGACAACAAATGTTAACTTAAAAAGGAGTGTGTTTACCCAACAACTTCCCTTTGCTGAGAGCATGGTCTGCCAGTTTCAAGACAAAACTGATGCCCCCTTCTCTAATCTTGTCCCACAGGCATGTCTCCTCTAAATAGTGACCCCTGTTAGTCAGTTGGTCTCGAGTCTACTTGTGTCTTTTGATTGTGATGGCCACCATGCCAACGCCCAACCATATCCATACTCCAGGAAAGAGACACCATAATTTTGTAAACTAAATAGTTCTATATTATGTTTATCATCATCATCATCATGGAAAGGCAGTATGACACATAATAAACAATTAGCATTATTGTTATTAATATTAAAATACTATAGAGCATATTTTTCTCCTTGGTATTAGGAAGCTCTGTAACCAACTACCTGCTTCAAATTCTGGCTCTACTCCTTTTTATCACCGTGAACCTGGACAAATTAATTCATTTCTTTGTGCCTTAATTTTCCCATCTGTAAAATGAAGAGAATAACCCCAAGAGTGATAAAGAACAGAAATTTACAGACACAATCTATAGAAACAAGGATTTCACAGGCAACGTGATTACAATAAAAACTTATCTTTCAATAATTACTCTCAACGTGAATGGCCTAAATGCTCCCATAAAATAGCACAGGGTTACAGACTGGATAAAAAGACAGGACCCCTCCATGTGCTGTCTACAAGAGATGCATTTTGAACCTAAAGATACATTCAGACTGAAAGTGAAGGGATGGAGAACCATCTTTCATGCCATCTTTCAGCCTCAAAAGAAAGCTGGGGTAGCGATTCTCATATCAGATAAATTAGATTTCAAGCTAAAGACTGTAGTCAGAGGTACAGAAGGACACTACATCATTCTTAAAGGGTCTATCCACCAAGAAGATCTAACGGTTGTAAATATTTATGCCCCCAACATGAGAGCAGCCAACTACATAAGCCAACTGTTAATCAAAATAGTCATATTGATAAGAATACATTAATTGTAGGGGATCTTAACACGCCACTCTCAGCAACAGACAGATCATCTAAGCAGAAAATCAACAAAGAAACAAGAGCTTTGAATGACACACTGGACCAGATGGACCTCATAGATATATACAGAACATTCCACCCTAAAACAAAAGAATACTCATTCTTCTTGAGCACACATGAAACTTCCTCTAGAACAGATCACATACTGGGTCACAAATCATTTCTCAACCAGTACCAAAAGATTGACATTATTCCCTGCATATTCTCAGACCACAATGCTTTAAAACTTGAACTCAATCACAAGAAAAAGTTTGGAAGAAATTCAAACACTTGGAAGCTGAAGACCATCCTGCTCAAGAATGTTTGGGTCGACCAGGAAATCAAAGAAGAACTTAAACAATTCATGGAAGCCAATGAGAATGAAAACGCATTAGTCAAAAACCTATGGGATTTGGCAAAGGTGGCCCTAAGGGGGAAATACATAGCCATCTAAGACTCACCCAAAAAAATTGAAAAATCCCGAATACACAAACTCTCTTTATACCTTAAAGAACTGGAGAATCAACAACAAATTAAGCCTACCCCACACACAAGAAGGGAAATAATTAAGATCAGAGCAGAGGTCAATGAGTTAGAAACTAGAGATACAGTAGAACACATCAACAAAACTAGAAGCTGGTTCTTTGAAAGAATTAATAAGATCAATAAACCACTGGCCAAACTACTCCAAAAGAAAAGAGAAAGGACCCAAATTAATAAAATTATGAATGAAAGGGGAGAGATCACGACTAACACCAAGGAAATAGAAACAATCATCAGAAATTATTATCAACAGCTATATGCCAATAAGTTAAGCAACCTAGAAGAAATGAATGCATTCCTGGAAACCAAGACTGAAACACGAGGAAATTGACAAGCTGAATAGACCAATATCTAGTAATAAGATTGAAGCGGTGATCAGAAACCTCCCAAAAAACAAGAGTCCACGACCTGACAGATTCCCTGGGGAATTCTACCAAACATTAAAATGAAGAGAATAATATTGCATATTTAAGGTTATTGAGAAAATAAACTATGTTAATATATGCAAAGTATTTGTAACAGCGCCTGGAATACTCAATAAAAGTTTATTTTTGCTATCATTTGAATCATTATTATCATGATTAGTATTAATATGAATCATGGATATGTTGGATCTGGAATCCAAACTGGTATGACCAACATTAGGACTAACGGATGTTTTAAAGAAATTAAAAACAAACCAGAAGAAGAAATTGAGACAAAGCTGAGTCAAGTAATGATTTTCCAGATCCTGTCAGATACAGACTCAGGAGATGGAAACTTTATCAAGTAAAACCAATAGCACAGGACATAGGCTTAGATTTATGGCCAATGTCAGAACCAAAATATCTGATCTCTAAAATCCAAAGCCAGTGAAAAAAGAAGGTCAAAAAGTGGAGGCAGGCCAGACACAGAGAATCAAAATGAGAGTCATTTTAACGACCAGGTATTAAACCAGAGGAAGTTCCCTGGCTTCTCTCACTAGACAGGAGCAAGTTAGGGACCTGACCTGCGATATTGCTGGTCCTCAGAGCAAGGCAATGGTTGTTGCTCAGAGTAAGGAGGCCCATGTGCATTTGACAGCACAGAATTGCAAATAAGTTTCCTCTCAGAATTGTTATGAAAATGTAATGGGATTGTGTACAATCACATAGTGTAAATTATTACAACTATCATTTGAATAAAACTAAAGAATGACACTGAGATGCTTAGTTTTCTTCTTGGTTTATTCCAAAGAGAAAAGGATGTCATTGTTGTTTTACATGAGACTTAAATTTATTACTCCAGTATCTCAATTATTTAATTTTTGTAAATAATTTTTTTTAAGTAACAGAATCATTTAGTTTCTTGATTTCTATTTATTTCTTTGGTTATTATTCATCTCCTTCCTTGGTATGAAGCATGTTTTATTAATTCCTGCCCTCGGGAATTAAGTTATCCATATAACAGCTGTAAAAGTAAGTTTATTAGAGACTTCATTTTAGCAAGTTCATCAAGTGATATGTATGATATGCATATATGTTAAAGTTTGAGAAGGTTTTTATCATAGAGGAGAGGACCTTTGACACAAGCCATCCTTATAGGATCTTCTCTATATCTGTATGTTGGAAAGAGGTACCTCCTTTTCTTTGTAGGCCTTTCTTTCCTATAGTCCATAAGGATTTAAGTTTGGGATTGTGATTCCCTACCACATAGAGAAAACCAGCCAGAAAGTGTACCCAGGCCAAATAACAAAGGAGGGTTATGAGATATAGCAAGATAGAACCCGTATATTACTTGAGTTCCTGCCATGCCTGAAATCAGAACTCTTGAAGTTCCCAGTTAAATGAGTCAATAAATTATCCCTTCTTTGCTTAAACTATTTTGAGTTGAGTATCATTTGAAACAAAGGATTCTGAAATACATAATATAGCAGTATCAACTGTCAACTACCAAATCTCAAAAAAGTACATACATTTATCATTCTGAAGCATCATGCCAGATTTAATTTAATTTCCAGTCTATTCCTGAGCCAGAAGCTTTGTAGAGTAAGTAGTCAATGGGCAAAGGGATAAATACTATATCTCATTGTCAGGAGGAACACTTGTCTCCTTTCATCCCATGCTGGTTTCCCTTTCTGTTCTTTTCCAAGCATCTCCCAAGCTCAAGATTTTCAATTAGTTAATAAACTGTCTCCAGCTGTTTCTCTTGTTGTGCAAATTTCAAGAGAAAAATTAATTAGCATGCACCTGAATGTATTTAGACAAGATTTTCAAGTGGCTTTTTATTATAAAAATCTGAGCAGTCCTATAAAAATAAATCAACATGCTTTGGAAACAGACTTTCGCTTTCCCTGGGTTAACAATATTGAATGGGCAGAATGATCAGAGTGATGGATACTTGCTAAAGAGAAAAAAATTCTTTTAGGAATCAGGCATATTGTTCTATAGCACTGAAGAGCAGTTCTTATTCTCTGAAAAGACCAAGAACAATAATGCCTCTTTGCTATATAAACATGTAGAGCAGAAGAAAATGATTGCTTTTAATCCTCTTAAAAGAGCAATTATGTTTCAGTGGGTTCCACCCTGTTTTATCTCTAGTTCTTTATTCATTTCATGTAGGCAATATCGTGGATGATATGTTTGCTCCCATCAAAAATGTCAGACTTCTAAGGCAAAGTATAGGATTCAACATTTAATGTTTATGAGTCCTCAGAAAACTTCTTTCTTTCCTTGACCTGTAAATATATCTTATGACAAGTAAGATACAGCAATGATTTGAAGTCCAAACTAAAAACACACTTTCTCCAAACAAAATAAAATGGAAATGTTGCATTAAACAAGACCTATTTCTCCATATCTGTGCCTTTGCCATTTCTTTAACTCAAAATGCCCTCTCTCCTATTTCTAAAATATATAAAATAATTCTTTTTTTAAAAGATTTTATTTATTTATTTGAGAGAGAGAGAGCACGAGCAGGGGGAGGAGCAGGCAGAGGGAGAGGGAGAAGCAGACTCCCCACTGAGCAGGGAGCCCAATTCGGATCCTGGGATCATGACCTGAGTGGAAAGCAGACGCTTAACCGACTGAGCCACCCAGATGCCCTTAAAATGTATGAGATAATTCTTGTCTTAATACCTATACATCCTAAATGTCTACTACTGATTAGAGTTTGCCACCCCTACTTCAATAATGATCCTTGTTGTTTACTTTTACATAGCGCCAAGAATTGTGATGATTGCTTTACCCATGTTCATTCGTGTCATTATCAGAAGAACCCTATGAGATAGCTATTACCATCATCATTTTACAGATGAGGAAACAGCATAATAATTTGCCTAAGACCACACAGTGACGAAGCAGCAGAGCTATAGTTTGAGCCGTGCTAGCTGACTGTCTAGCACAGTATTTTTTAAAACAGCCTGTTCCATCTTTAAAGAAAAAATTAGCAAATCTGTTACAGAATAAGGAGATTTGCATAAACACACACACAACTTACTCTTCACACAATTCAATTCAAATTCAGCTCACTTTAAAAGCCCCCTTCCCAATGACCACTGTCATGTCTCCCTCCTATCTATCCTTAATTCCTTCTTAGAAATAGCTTATATTCATAAGCTATGCAATTCTGTACTTTTTCTAAGTACTCATCTGAAAAGTCCTTGGATTATAATTATATATATGATTTACTGACCCAATGAAATTGCAGACTCTAGAAAGAGAATTTTGAAATTATTCTTACAAAGCATCTAATGTAGGGTTTTGCATGGAATACATGCTTAATCATCACTTGTTAATTGAATTAATTAATACTTTATACCAAAATTGTCTTTGCCTGAAGGATAGGTTCCAAGCAGTTGTCTCGAATTTGGAGGAAAAGGTGAATATGATGATGCTGATAATAGAAATGTTAATGATAAGGATAAATAATAATGGTAGGTATATAGAAAAAGAATCTAATACTGCGTAGTTCTGTGGAAAGTAACCGTTTTCCAAAATAATGTTGATAATTGACTGAATTCTCTTAGAAATATCCACTACCAGTACCTACGTTGCCAACTCGATATTTTTCATTTACACTCTTAGAACAAATGTTGTTTCTTTCAATCTCTTATTAAGAAAATTTAAGGTAAGGTAATGAGCTGATGACGTTTAAAACTTCCTGAGCTCAGTGGAAAAACAAGCCTCTTGTGCATTAATCCTTATTGTGTATTTCTTATTGCATATTTAGAATAATAATAGCAAGAAGTAACCATGATGACAATGATCTAAACAGTAATATTCATCTTTCTAATTTTCTAACAGCTTACTACTTAAGCTCAGAAAAATGCCCATGGCATTTTCTGGCACATTTCTCAGAGAGGGCACAGAAACGTGGTCTCCCGTGTTCAGTCTTTGGGCTCAGATCTTGGCCCTCGTACCTAGGCGGCCCCAGGTCAATTACTTTGTCCCCTGGATCCTGTCCTGTAACACAGTAACAACAATTCCCATATGACACAGCCACCAGGAGGTTGGGATGACATGCTAAGCACTGAGCAGTAAATTGTAGATAGAAAGCACTCAGTGAGTTTCGGATACTATTTTAAAAGGTGTTTTATTGGCAATATTCGTATCTCCCTCACATTATCCAGTTGTCAGGAAAAAGGCATTTAAAACCTGATTGTACCACAGGATTTGCAGGCATGAGTAAACATGTCGCCTGTTCAGTAATGTTCTCAAAATGACCTCCGTCCTTCATTTCCCTGTGAGCATTTCTGAGAAGGAAATGGCAATGATAATTATTTACTTTTTGATGTAATTATTCTGTTCTGAATTCATACTTATTTATGTATATTGTTATTTGCCTCATCAGGTCTTTTGTCAATATGACTATCATGTTTAATATCCTTCTATTAGTATCCTGATGTAATGCATTTAAGACAGGCATGCTCATTTGTTTTGGTACTTCTAGGCAAGGAGATAATAAAATGAACCATAGGAGAAAATTCACATGGATTTTGAAAACCTGTGACAGTAAAACAGTGTCTCTTTTAATTTCTGAAGGGCTGTATATTTTCAATGTAAATCATTTCTCCCAAAACTCTTAATGTGGGACAATTTGCATATTAATTGTTCCATCTCAAAGGATTAATTGGTTACTTCAAATAAATTTGGTGGATTTTCTAATGAATTATCCTGAGTGATGGAAAACACACACAGACACACACACACAGACACACACACAGACACACACACACGGAGTAATGAAAATGAGCTACAGCCCACACAAAAAGTTTCTAAAAGAACTCTCACATGCCTAATGGAAATTATTTCATGGTTTTAAAAGAAATGAGCCTCATTTGGGAGCAGACTCCCCCATGCAGTCACAGGGTATCTACTGCTTCTTTGTGTCAACTCAGGGGCTGAGGGATGTCTCCAAGGCTACAAGGCTAGCCTTTTCTGAATTTCTCTGAATCAATCTGTTGGATGATTCAGGTCATGACTTTAGTTGTTGTCTGGTTAAACACAAGTTTGTAATTTGGATTATAGCCAAATACGAAGCTATATTCCAAGACTGTCAAAGATTTCTAATGTGGGTCTCTTCTCTGTAATTCCATGTGTCCTGGTAAATCAGTGTTTTCTTTCTTAAAATCTCCATTTTTTTCCTATGTATTTCATTGAATTAATTACTAATAAAGCTTAAATTTATTTTCCCTTGACATTGAAAAAGTCTAGACTTCTCTACCTCGACTGCAAGGGTATTTACGAATATCAAATCACCTTGTATTCATCAAGAAAATAAGTGTATATTTGAATTGAGACTCTTTGTAATTTTGCTAATTAATGGGTAACACTCATTTTCTTTCTTCTTAATCAAGAAACCAAATGTAATCACTTTTGCTGCAATTACCAATGCCATATTTCCAAGCTTTTGACAAATGATTCTATAAAGTACAAATTGATTTTGCCGTCATAATGAGTAACCTAAAACTTGATCGAAATAATTACCTCTAAATTTCTGGCATTTTCATGATGCTTCCTTAGAAAAAAAAATAAAAAATAAAATTTTTCCTAGTTATGTCCTTCCCAAAAATGTGGAATCACTGAGTGAACAGATTTTTGCTCTAAAACACCTGCAAAAATAGTTATACTCATGGTCTTCTTCCAAAGAATTTTCATCCTGTGCAGCACTATTTAGCATTTAACACATCAAAGTCATGTCAAATTTTCCAATCTTCTAATCTTCCTTTTACCAGAGGTAGGTGGAATACTGAGTGGCAGCATTACAATTCTTTCCCAAACCAGAGATACTAAAATCTGCAAATGCCATACATGTGTAATAACTCTTCTTCACCCTTGTCTTTAATAAAAAGCTAAAATTGCATCTGCACAGGCAAAGCTAAGTCTCAAAAAGGAAAAAAGTTCTTTTAAAAGGCTGCATGTGCGATTCAAATAGCAGAGTCTTTAGAACCAGATAAACCAGGGTCCTTTGTCAGAAGTCATAGCTCAACTCTTTGAGGCTCTGACTCTTTACCTGTGAAATGCGTAATAATAATACAAAATAATATCTAGCTTCCAGAACTATTGTGAGGATTAACTGAGATAATTCACAAGAGAAGATGGGTACCTCATAGACATTCAATAAATGGAAGCTGTGTTTATTAAATTGCTTCACAGACAGAATTCATTAGTTTCACCAAAGCCATTTAATCTGACTTGTATAGACAAAAACAGGAGCTCAAGTGATAAAATATAAAATAATAAAACAAAATAAGATAAGATAAAATAAAATAATTAGAATAGAATAACCTTAGTCTCAGCTGAACCAGATCTCACACAAAACAGGAAAAAACTACTCAGAGGAAGGAAATAGAGTTGAGCTGATTACTCTCTGAACGGAATCCTACAGAGAGTCATTTGGAAAATTATTTGTTTCATTCATACATCACAGCAATTCAGCCATTCCACTTAGCCACTTTCTTTTCTTTCATCCCTTCCTATATTTTCCAACTTTGTAGGTATGTTTTCATCAAAGCCAATCAACACCGTAGGAAACATTTTCTGATGCTACATAAGTGATTTTGAGTTAGGAAAGTTTGAAATCAGGACTGACTTTTGAATTATCCAAATTGCCTGCTTACAGTGCCTACCTAAGCCAATGCCAAAATACTTGCTCAAATAATTAATTAGGAAAGAGCTATTTCCTAATTGATCGCAAAACTCATATGATAGAGAAAGCAGATGCTAATTTCAAATCCACCTGTATTAGTTATTTAGATGACATTTTATATTGAATTTATGCACTGTCAACCATGGGACCTCAGGCTTATTTAGATTGCCTAAAGTATGTCATTGTCAAGGGCATAACTAGGCTGGAGGCAATGGGGAAAGATCTCCAGCACACTGAACACTGTTGAAATACTGGGCAGAGGAAGGTATCATCAATATGATTCCAACTCTTTCTAATAAACCAAGAGAGTGTCACCCACCACTGCTGACCCAATCATGACCAGTTCCATGTTTTGCTGCCAGTAGGGCTACTGTTAAGATAGTGACCACATTTTATATCTCCTCAAATTTCAAAGCTATGTCCCAACTGTGGTGCTCTGGTGGCAATATAATCAAATCTCCCATATTCTGTGGCTTACAGTTCCAACATGGACAATTCCAAAAACCTTGAGTTGCTTAAAAGATGGCGCCATCGGGGCTCCTGGGTGGCTCAGTGGGTTAAAGTCTCTGCCTTTGGCTCAGGTCATGATCTCAGGGTCCTGGGATCGAGCCCCACATCAGGCTCTCTGCTCAGCAGGGAACCTTCTTCCCCCTCTCTCTCTGCCTGCCTCTCTACCTACTTGTGATCTCTCTGTGTCAAATAAGTAAATAAAATCTTAAAAAAAAAAAAAAAAAAAAGAGATGGCACCATCTATGGTATCCATAGAATCCATAGAGGCCTCCCCCCAGTCATCTATGTTCTGCCAAAGAGAAGAATGTGATGCTCACTTCTTCAATTGTGCTAGTACCTGGAGTAATCAATTTTGTATTTCTACAAAGCCTTCACAGTTAAATCTAATGACCACATAATGTTTCATAGAAACTGAGGAACAACCATTCTGCTAGAGTTGGACATTTAAACTGCTTCCTCTCTTCCCATATGATAAAAATGATGCAATCATGATTTTCTTGCGTAAAATATTATCCTTTGTCACAATTTCCTTCTCAGGAAAAGGATTACTGTATCAAAGGTAATAACTTTCAGAGTTTTTGATGTGTAACACTAAAATTCTTTCCAAAAATGTTGAACCAGCTCATACTATAAAAAGTGTGAATTTAAAGTATCAGTTTCACTTTGCATTTTACAAAGTTTTACATTTAAACATTTTACAAATGTTTAAAAAACATTCAATTCTTTAAAATATTTTGCTAAATAAATATGCCAACTTGTTATTTTTGATCTTTCTTATTTTCATGATTCATAATATTTTTTTCTTTCATTTGTTAATCTATTACTTCAAGTGAATGGTGTTTTGTATATTTTGCTTATTTGTCTGCTGGAATCATAAGGGTTCTCCTATCGCTTTATAAAATCTGCATAGTTTAAATTATTAAATTATTTCTGTCATATGTGCTGAAAATATTCTTCTCTAAGGTGTGCTTTGACTATTTTTGTAGTTGCTTTTGTGCTTCAAAATCTAGACTTAAATTAACAAATATTCATTAAGAGCTTACTGTACATCAGGCACTTGACAAGATGCTAGGGCTACAAGATGTCATGGTTACTGTTCTTGTATAGTTGCATTTAAGAGGGAAATATGACTGTGAAGAATGCATTAGATAGTCAAATAACAGAAAACTGGAAATCAATAGCTTAAGCATATGGAGTATAAGTTTAAAATAATAAAAGTTAGTTAGTCCATGCCTGGTACAGCTGATAGCTCTTGAGCTTTTGTTGTCAAAGACCCAGACTCTTCTCTTTCTATTCCATCAAGTTGAGTTCATGACTCTCCTACTCATGATTGCGCAATAGCTACTGAATCTTTAGACATCAGATCTACATTTCTTGGGGGAACTATAAAGGAGTTCTAGAAGTAGGAGGATATTTGTAAGCAAGAGCTTCTCCAGAAGTACAAGTAAGCAAGATCTTCCTCCCAAATTATCATGGATCAGACTTATATCACATTGCTACTCCTAGCAACAAGAGAGCTTAGCAAAGTCAGTATTTTTGTTTACGTAGGTGCAATGGTCATCTAAACAATAACAAGGGTTTCTTAATAAGGAAGAAGTAGGACTGGATATTAAGTAGATATCTATTAGTGTCATCTTCAGGAAGACTATCCACAAAAATAAATAAATGAATAAATAAATAAATAAATAAATAAATAAATAAATAAATAAAATAATTATAAGTTGTAATGAGTGTAGTGAAAAAGGGTAGCAAATGCTGTTATAAAAACAAGTAGGGACGGGGACTATATTAGACAGGATGCCCCAGAAGACCTCCTTAGGAGGTGACAAAGTGATGGGAAGATGAGTCAGTCCTGCATACAATGGAAGGAAAAATAGTCCAGGCAGAAGGCAGGAAAAATGCAAAAGTGCTTTGAGGCAGAAAAGAACATGGGTTATTCACAGAATTAAAGAAGACCAGTGGAGCTGTGAGTGTGAGGAAAGGGCCCAGGGGAAGAGCTGCAAGATGAAACCATAGAGCTGGTCAAAGTCTTAGTTATTCGGAGCTTTATTGGCCATGGTAAAGTGCTTTGATTTTCAAGAGTAATGTGCAGAATTTGGTGTGACGTCTTACATAATCTGATCTACATATTAAGGAGATTACTCCAGATGCTGTTTGGAAAAAGAATAGTAAATGACAAGAGTGGACATGAGAAGCCAATTAGCATTCTGTGATGGTCCAAATGAGAAAGAGTAATTGTCTGGATGAAGGTGGCAGAGTAGTGATAAAGAGAAGTAAATAGGGTCACAGTAAAACTCAGAGGAATAATTATCAGGATATACTGATAGCTTGGCCATGAAAGAAAGAAAGAAGGGAAGAAATGAAGAATGGGTCTAAGATTTCTGGCTTGAGCAACAATAGTAAGACAGATGGACTTAATATTTATTAAGAGGACAGAGAGTGGAAAGAAATCAAGAGTTTGGCATAGATGTGTTGAAATCAAAGCTTCTATAAACCAACCACATGAAGAGATCAAGTAGGTAGTTTAAAATATGAGCCAGAAGCTCAAAGGAAAAATCTCAGCTAAACATAGATGTGAGAATCAGCAAAATATAGATAACATTTAAAGGCATGAGTATCAATAAGATCATCTATGGAGAAAGAATGCAAAGATGGAAGAGGACCCAGATAGGGAACAGAAATATTTAGTGAGGAAAAAACGTGTCAGCAAAGTTAGTGAGAGGGAGCAGTTGGTAAAGTAGGAGGAAAACCAGGAAAGCGGTGTGTCTTGGAAGCCATAAGAGGAACATTTCAGAAAAGAGAGAGACCTCTTTATAAAAACTCTTAGGAAATAAAGTAAGAGCAGAATACAGATGATATCTATTAAATTTGTATTTTTTCTAGCAACTTAGTGATTAGTCTTATCATTCTATCATGATTAGATCACAAAGGCCTTGAGGGCAAAGATAATGTCTAATACTATTTCTGTATCATCCATATGTTTAGCAGAGGGTTAACTCAGTAAATTCTTAGAGTCAGAGAATCACAGTGATGATAGAAATCTTAGAATTTGCCCAGTCCAATCTCTTCGACAAATAGGGAAACCTAGACCAAGAGTAGTTAAATGATTTGCCCAAAGTCACAGTTAATTATTGGCTACTTACAAGGAGACCAGAAACTAAATCCATACCAAATCAATTCCCAATCTAATTTACTTTATACGACATTATACAGTAGATTTATTTTAATTTTGAAATATAGACATGGAGGGAAAAGGACATTTTTTTTCTTTCTTATAGGCAAAATCAGCTTCCTAGGCTAAGCCAGTTTTAAGTCTAAATTAGAAGGCATATATAGGGAGAAGTGAAATGTTGATAGTGAACATGTCTGTATTGAATTCATATGGATATAGCTACATGTCTTTCCATATTACGAAATGTGGATTACTCAATGATTGAAAGAAAAATAAAAGGATGAGAGAGAGAGCATGTGTGCGTGAAATACAGTCTTTGTTTCGATCAGAATGTCTAGTAAATTAAATTACTTCCTTATCTATTTGTCCACCTCCTACTCAACCTAACCCAGTTCAAAAACCATCTAAAGCTGAAGACTTTAGGGAGAGAACTTATTATCTTACCTGTATGTGGTCTCACACCTCCCTGCTACCAGTAGTCAGAGATAGAAGAAATGGTTGACAAGATAATTCAAGACTCTTGTGAAACACATACCACGCTAATAGTTTATAATATCAGCTCTTTACATAAAACAGCATATTAGTGTGTTTTGCTGAGATTTTAATTCACTGATCTAAAATGATAAGCTATTTGAAAATAAATACAGTATTCCATATAATGTTAATTTTTACGGACTCCTAACTTTCCATCATATAATCCAGTGCCATTTTCCCTCTAGATAGTAAATCAAATGGACAATTCATTGTAAATATTGAATAAATCCTTAATGAATCACATATTAAATTCTTACATGGCTTCCTAGTGAAGTCTCTGCACAAGAAGTTAATGCCTTGGAGTGTCTGGGTGGTTCAGTTAGTTAAGCATCTGCCTTCAACTCAGGTCATGATCCCAGAGTCCTAGGATGGAGCCTGTGACTTGACGGGCTCCCTGCTCAGTGGGATGCCTGCTTCTTTCTCTCCCTCTGCCCCTCCCACTGCTTGTGCTCTCTCATGCTCTCTCTCTCAAATAAATAAACAAAATCTTAAAAAAAAAAAAAAATCTAATGTCTTTATCTGATTGTCTTTTACCCAAGGTGTTCATATTCATGAGAAATTATTTGAAAAATGTGTTCCATGATTATAGATAGTGTTATTTGGACATAAAATTGTACTATAAAATCTATATTGGTTCTAAAATTTTTTATTAGTTAAAAATTAAATAACTTAAAATACTAAAGCATGCCATTCTCTGCTGCTAGAGACAGAAAGGGGCAGATGGTTCTGGAGTAATTATTGTGATCCCTTTAGTTAGACACACCTTAAAATTATGCAAACAGAACCAAGCAGAGCAATTTACCAAAGCAGAAATTAACAATACATAAATGCAGAATATCATGAAGATATTTTTAAGAAACTTGTGCCTTCATTTCTAGTTAAATTTATTCTACTTCTATCTGTAAATACATCTTAATCAAGCTTTCTCTAGTTATTTCTTGAAAGATTTCCACTTTGAGAAAGAGAGCTAACTCATAATTTTGATAGCTTTTCCAGTTGATTTTTGTCATACCCAGAGAGTTCAGGACCCTTCACAGAATTGTATGACACCTGTCTTTTAGCCACAAAAGATAAACTTACCAGAACAATATCTCAAAGAAGGAACACAATATAGATAGCAAAAGAGAATAAAATTAAAAATATAAAGCACAATTTGCCCAGGCAATACTAATACACATTGTCAGTTTCAATCCTTCATTAAAAAGAAGTGTATTCATGGAGAGTAAACTCTTTTGTAAAATGCTTCTCTGTAGGAATAGTTATTACCATACTCCAGGATTCTAAGTAGAATTGTTGCTTTCTTCTTCACTGACTTCCTAAGAGGCTGAGCTGAAAATGTTTCCTTAAATGGCTCTACACTCTAGAGTAGCTGTGTATATAATTTGACTACTAGTCTTGACTAGGATAATTTGACTAATAGTTAACTACTATCAACTCACCCTGGGAAGAATGATCTATGTGACCTTCTTTGACCCTCCAGACTCCTGGTACTAGACGTGTCATGTAACACAGGCTCTGGGACCTCTACTAAACTGAGCTAGCTCCATCATTTGTAACAAAGGCTAAACATGCAGCAATAGTGGCTGCACCGTGACGAAGAGAGTAGCATCTATGTTATCTTCTCTTTCATGTCATAAATCTTTAGATGACCTACATGAAAAAAAGTGAACCATATTTGAGTCTATTTTCTCCCAAGTACACTCAGGGCCCTCCAGGAATGAACTAAATCCTTGAGCAGATGCTGGAGGACCATGTCATGATCCTAAATGCAAAGTAGTCCCACAGTATACTGTAATAAAATCCACAAAACCACAATATTAAGAGAAATGAGACACCTCTAAGATGTCCTGAGATGGCTCAGGAATGCTCTAGACAAATGGTCTTTATATTGACATATACATCTCTGGACAATGACAGCGATGAGCTTTTTCTCATCAGTTGAGTTTCTCAAAATTTTCACTCTTAGTTTTAGTGGGTACAAGTACCTGCTGTAGAGTAAAATTGTCTGGGCTCAAATCTGGGCTTTACTGTGTTGACCCACAAAGAGGTGACTTTGGGCAAGTTCCCAGTCTCTGGAAATCTTAGTTCCTTCATCTGCAAAATGGGACTTACTTTGTAGCTCATTAGGAGAATTAAAGGAGAAAAGATAGGTAAATTATTTGGTATAGTTCTTACTACATAGCAGTCATTCCAAAAAGTTATTAGTAGAGACCAAGAAAGAGCCAGTAATTACATGTTTGGGTCCATGAATAACAAGTTAGGAGCAGAGCATGTCTCTGTGCCTCTCATTTGTTTAATCTTCTGTAGAATGGAAACTCAAGAAGCAAAGTGACATGAAGAATTCCTCACTGTTCACCAGAGCAGCCAGAATAAGGATAGTATCAGTATAATTTTACATTCAGGTTAGATTTAGTTACTATCAGAAGTTCATGAGAACAGACACCACAATCCTTGCTGGCATCCAGACTTTCTGTTTGTCATACCATATTCATCCTTATGACCAGAAAATGTAGCATTTAAGGTTAAGTAACAAAAATAGATATTTGGCTTCAAAGTTTTTTTTTTATAAAACCTTTAGATTTTATTTATTTAGAGAAAGAGAGAGAGAGAGCATGTGATTGGAGGTAGGGGCCAAGGGAGAGGGAGAGAGAGAATCTCAAGCAGACTTCATGCTGAGTGCAGAGCCCAACCCGGGACTGGATCCCAGGACCCTGAGGCCATGACCTGAGCCAGAATCAGGAGTCAGATGCCTAACTGACTGAGCCACCCAGGCACCCCCATAAAACCTTTTAATAACCCAAGATCTGCATTTACTTTCCATGGTTACAAAGGTAGATATCCAAAAAGCACAAACTAAAGCTCTTCATAAAAAACAAAGCTGAAACACAACAGCAAATGGTATAGATAAGAGTAATTTAAATGTGACTTATAGTATGTACAAATTCCTTATAAATGCATGGTTTATAAATAAAACTAAAATGTTGTAAGCAGGTAGAGAATTAGAAGAAATTTCAGAAAAAGTAAAAGCAGTTCGATTTGTAGAAGAAAGAATATTGCAGGTAAATAAAATGATTTAAAATTTTTTTTCGCTGTTGGGGCACCTGGGGGCTCAGTTGGTTAAGCGTCTGACTCAGCTTCAGCTCAGGTTATGATCTTGGTGCCCTGGGATCGAGCCCTAAGTTGAGCTCTGCACAAAGCATGGAGTCCGCTTGTCTCTCTCCTTGTGCTCCTTTCCCACTCGTGCTCTCTCTGTCTTTAAAATAAATGAATAAAATCTTTAAAAAAATTTCTTTTCACTGTTATAATACTGTTTGGATGGCATTTTAAACTGGACACATGACCATATCTGCTAAAATGCTTTTCAAAAACTAGCTATTTGACTGTGGAAAGTTGCTAATAGTTTTTTGTCATATAAGCAAAAAGTAGGTACCTAATACAAAATGCCATTTGTAACAAATCCCCAAAAGCTGAAAATGCCTATTACTAGGAATCCATAATAGTAGAAAAATGTTCGCTTATTAAATGTTGTGAAGATTCAATATAAAAGTAATATAAAGCCAAGCCAATTAGAATGTTGATTTTTTTAAAAGTTGGTTTTACCAACACACACCCCCCCACACACACACATTTAAGATAATCATTTTTAGTAATATTAAGTTGTCTAAGCCTTGATCTAGAAAATTATATCTTTTAGATAGGTCTCTAATCTAAATACTAAAAATGGTAGTCTCATTGAGAAATCATTTTTTATGTAATCTTTTTATTGAGAAAAGTTTTTCAACAAGGGTTAGATTTTCATAAACGCATGTAAAATGTGTTTGAGAAATTATTTACCTCACTATTATAATTTACTGAGCTGTTTAATGTGTTTATACTTATTTATAAGAAGAAAATAAAAATATCTTCAGCACTGACAATTACCATTATATATAGCCTTTAGCCCTAACAAAGACATGTATAAAAAGATGTTCAAATGAGGATTCACATTAACGTGGGCCCTGCAACAATTTAAATGCATTAGTCTCATTGTCAGTAATGTTATTTTAGGAATATATACAGTTCTGTTTTTATGTCAGAAAGTTGCTTAGCATCTTAACCCTGTGGTGAACTTCTTCACACATAAGTAGAACTATATCAAGAAGAAGAGTAGGAAAATAGTTGACCACAGAGGAACTGGGCCAGCGACCCTGTCTTCTGCTTGCTAAGATGTGAGTTGCTGAACATTGTCTAACGGGTGCCTGGAGTCTGTTGTGCAATTCTCAGAACAGTTACATTTGCACAGGTTTTTGACTACATGAAGTAGTCAGTGGAGAAAATTGCAGTGATAAATCAAAAAACAAAAATTATTCTCTATCCATTACCTGATTATTTTAGGTGAAAGGGTTTCAAACATAGATTACTCAGACGAACATTTTTAAATTTCCCCTTTTACTTTGTATATTTAGTCACTGTAAGATCTCAGGCTCTTTATTGTGTCTTTCTACAAAAAAAGACACTTCTCAGTAAGGTACTTTGAATATTGGTATGTAAGCTGTTCTCTAAGTCAGGTATATATTTAGTACCTACCTTCATCTAATAATGGGTGCAGCATATCTGCTGGGTCAACCAGAAGTTAAACAGGCCATATTTCAAAGGAAAAGCAATTAGGACATTATAAAATTTTGCTGTTTGACTATTTCACATACATGATGTACCAAAATAAAGAATAGCTAAGAGAAAGTCTCTAAATAACTGAAAAATTTTAACAAGGGCAGCACTAAACTGTGCTTTGCTTGTTGTTCTTGTTGAAAGCATTCCTTAATGTTGATCTCCTTATTCTTTTAGAATGTTGTCAGGGGAGAAACTCAAGCTGATAAATCATGTTTTTCTTTGAATTTGTTTTTTTGAGTCCCACAGTTCAGTATTTACATAAATGGGGGCCCTGCTGCTGTGAAATCGCCCATCTATGTTTGTCTAGAAACTGTTTGCTATAAAGCTAAACCCATATGTTTTGCAAGGCTTTTTCTCCCTCTTAAAAATAAACCTGAATTTCTCCTTTCCACTAACATTGATGAGTATTCTAGAACTGCCTTCTATATGAAGTCTCCACACAAAGATTAGAAAATTCATAATAATAACTAACCTAACATGCCTTCACAGTTAGTTTATTATCAGGTTCTAAGCCCTCAGTAACTTGACTATAAGAAAAAAAAAAAAAACAGAGTTATTATAATCAGAGTTTACACCATAAAATTTCAACTACTCTCTTTTTTTCCCCAAGTATCACAAATGTTTAAATTTTATTTTTCCTAGTTTTGGGAAATATAAGGCAGGCACTTTATAAAAAAAAAAGTTCTTTTGAAAGTCATGATCATAAGGCTGTGAGGTTAAGCCCAAACTATTGATTTTGTGAAAAGTCATAGTATATAGTCTTTTTAGTCTCGCCAAAAGAAAAAAATACTGTCCTGTAAAAGTATAGTACATTTTAGGAGCTTTTTCATGATGCCACTAATACCATCTCCCAAATGTAATCCTAAGGGAGTTAACCTTCCAATATTAAGAAAGTTTAGGTTTTGCCAGTGGGGAAAATTTGGAGATCAGATACTGATACACTTTCTAGACCCTTACTACTAATATTAGCTGTGAGTGGGAGGCATAAAGGCTAATGGTTTTAAGACTTTAGTTCTCTTTTCTACCTTCTCAACTCATTAAAGTATTTGATCTTAAAACAAGCTATTCCTTAAATGGAAGCCTGTATCTCTCAGCCCCTTCACTCATTTTGCCCATCCTTCTGCCACCCTCCCCTCTGACAACCACCAGTTTGCTCTCTGTATTTATAGGTCTGATAAGCCATGAGACTAAAAGGTAGAGCATGGAGAATATAGTCAATGGTATTTTAATAGCCTTGTATGGGGATAGATGGTAGCTACACTTGTGAGCATAGCATAATACATAAACTTGTGAAATCACTATGTTGCACACCTGAAACTTATGTAACATTGTGTGTCAACGATACTCAAATAAAAAAATTTAAATAAAAACAAGCTGTGTTTTTACTCATTATTTCCCATCCCAAGTTTGGATGATGGAAAGAGATCTCTATTTTGTCATGCTATACTCCCTGCCTTTTTACTTTTCTTTTCAAAAGAGATAAACACGTTCTTGTCATCCACAGCTGTTCCTCCAGATGTTCCTGAATCTGGACCAAAATCAGCTCATCTGTGCTTTAAATGTGGTTTTCTTGGGAAAAATGTCTGTCTTCTCTAGGTGAGATCTGTCATGATTCCAGTCACAGCAGGACAGAAACCTTTGCTTCTAAGAACATCTGCCTGCCAAGAGCAGGATGAAACTCTCTGACCAACTCGACCATGGAGAAGGCAGCCCCGACATCAAGTGGCCCATCCAGGGGAGGTGAGACCAGCTATCAGCTGGGAAGTGGACAGAGTGAAACCATAGTGAAAGGCCCTGTTTTAGAGATATGCAATTTGCTGTTGAATTCAGAGTCCATTTATTGAGGATGGAATGTGTGCTGTGTAATTGACATAACATCATTTTATTTAAATTGTCCTTGAGGACATTGCGAATTTCATCACCACTTTACAAATTAGAAAACAAAGGTTTAGCGAATATATGAATAAGAATTCTTTGGACGACATTGCCAGAAATCCAATGCCAACCATGTTAAGTAAATAGAGTTTAGTTGGCTCGAATAACTGGAAAGCAAGCAGTGTTGCCTTTAGGCCTAGCTGAGTCAATAGGTTCAAAGGTTATCATATTTCTGGCACCTCATCTTGATTTCTCAGCTCTGTTTCCCTCTGAGTTGGCTTTATTTTCAGGTAGGCTCTTTCCAAGTGTATCAAAGATGACCACCAAAGTTCCAGGCTGACATTACTCTTACAGTTAGTAATTCCAACAGGGAGAAAGAGTGCCCTTTTTCTGACAACTGTAGAAAAAAAGTCCTGAAGAAGACTGATTATTTTGGCTTGGATCATATCCTCATATCTGAACCAATTACTTGAACAGGGTGATCTGGCCAGGCCTGGGTCATGTTGCCCACTTCTGTGGTGAGAGAATGTGGTCTGATCAACCAAACCATATGAAGAAGGTCCTCACAGAAGAGTTCAATGACCATTAAGAAGTGGGAAAGGAAACCATGCTTGGCCACAAACAAACAAATAAACAAACAAAATCTGTAGTTACCACGTTGTTGTAAAAGAAGGTGAAAATCTTGCTCAAGGCCCTAGTTCTGGGACTAATTCTCACTTGAACTGACTCCAAATCCCTTTCATGCCTACCCTCAAAAAGAAAGGGAGGAACAGACATTCAAACTACCTAAAGAGAGAAAACTGACATTAGGGTCACCAAATGTCTCCAGAATACTTTGGAAATAAATGGTAGACTCAGTTCTTCATGGGTTTGAAGTAGAGATCCCTAGAAAATATATGTCTTTGAATTATGGATTTCTAATTTAGGGTTTATCCTCATAATTATAAAAAGTTTACAATTCAACTTAACTTGTAATTAAAACTTTCTAAAGTATATTTAAAATGTTCTTATCATTTTTAAGAGAGCATTTATATAGAATGTAATGGCTCGGAATCATCAACATAAACATTAGCTGTTATGTACTACAATATAATTACACTCTAGGGTCTCCTGAGGTTGGTAGAACTATTTACCCATATCTTAAATTAAAGTTTTCCTTTTGTTATTCTTCTTTCACCTCCCTCATTTGTTAAGACAATATAAAAATGAAAATAGGGCCGCCTGGGTGGCTCAGTCATCAGGCATCCACCTTCCGCTCAGGTCATGATCCCAGGGTCCTGGGATTGAGCCCCGCATCGGGTTTCCTGCTTGGAGGGAAGCCTGCTTCTCCCTCTCCCACTCCCCCTGCTTGTGTTTCCTCTCTCGTGATGTCTCTCTCTGTCAAATAAATAAATAAAATCTTTAAAAAAAAAAAGAAAATAAAATTATATTTTTTGTAGGATAAAAGAACATCCTCTATTACTGCTAGCCTCCATCAATGAGCTCTACCATTATTTGTTTGATGCTTCAAAAGTACAGTGAACTTTTTGATATCAGATAAATGGTCATATTAGAAAAGTGTAGGTATGTTTAATTGATGCTTCTAAAAATAGTCTCTTTGTAAATGGACTTCAAATAAATTTATTACTGAAAGTGATTTTATTGTATGGCTAAAGTATTGAGAAGAAATAACATTTCTATGAAAAAAATTGGTCAATAACTACATAGGCAATGCCTTAAAAATTGGTCAATAACTACATAGGCAATGCCTTAAATAACTACATAGGCAATGCCAGAAAAATAAAACATAAGCTTCTTTATATAGAGTAGGCTTCCCCACGTATTGAGGACAAAAAGACAGAAACAGAGATTGAGGTAATGTGGCAGATCTGGATGTCCCTCTCACTTCCAGAGTATAAAGGTGGTAGAGAATCACTTTTCCTTTTTTTAAAGATTTTATTTATTTATTTACTTAACACAGAGAGAGAGATCACAAGTAGGCAGAGAGGCAGGCAGAGAGAGAGGGGGAAGCAGGCTCCCTGCTGAGCAGAGAGCCCGATGCGGGGCTTGATCCCAGGACCCTGAGATCATGACCTGACCCGAAGGCAGAGGCTTAACCCACTGAGCCACCCAGGCGCCCTGAGAATCACTTTTTAATGCTTGTGATCTGAGATTAGATTTAGGTTTGGTTCAAAGATTGATCATCTTTTTGTAATGTATCCACAGATAAGTTTCTTACCATCTTTGAACATTAATTTACTCACTTATAAACACAAATAGTAAGAGTTTCTTCAGAGGATACTTAGGAAAATTAAATAAGATAATATTTTGAAGTTCATGTCATAAACCCTTGGAAAATGATGTCTACATTGTTATTATTATTGCTGTTGTTTTGCTCTAATAGATTTAATCTATTAGATCAAATAGATCTAATTTGATCTAATAGAATCTAATGGACTGGATTTCAATAACATAGCAATACAGGCAGAAGAAACCCAAGGCTAAAAAACTGAGGTTTAGAGTTTTAGTCTTAAATCTTCCTTAACTACTTTCTTTTTATTATTTTATTTTATTTTATTTTATTTTATTTTATTTTATTTTATTTTATTTTTATTTGACAGAGAGAAAGAGACAGTGAGAGAGGGAATACAAGCAGGGGGAATGGGAGAGGGAGAAGCAGACTTCCCACTGAGCAGGGAGCTCAAGGTGGGGCTCGATCCCAGGACCCTGGGATCATGACCTGAGCCAAAGGCAGACGCCTAACGACTGAGCCACCCAGGAGCCCCCTTCCTTAACTACTTTCTAACTCTGTTGAAAAGGAGATAAAACAATTGGAGCATTTTTCATCTTCAAATTTTAAGAAGTAAAATTTGTAAGTGCTTACAATTTGTCTATACTTACTATTATGATTCTGGTGGGATTGGGCTTAACAGATGATGAGAAGTTAGTACAGTAGAGTAGCATCTTATAAAGAAAGTAGGACCCTAAGTCAATGGATATCATGCAAACCAATGCAAGTAGCCAATCATTCCATATACAGACCTGCTAGGGCTATGCACAGAAATCTGGCAGGACTGTATTACAGATTCTAAGAGAGGGACTCCAACCCTTGGGCTCTAGGGCTTTTATGTTGCATGATTAGGGAAGCATGGCTCCTCCCCTGGTTAATCAAAGGCCAAGATATACTAACAATATGAGTTGACAGAACTTTGGCTCCAGTCCTATCTTGCTATCTTAAGCATTCACTGTTGAGGGTAATTCCAGCCCCTCCCTGCCATGATGGTCTGGGAAGAGAAAGTTGGTGTCCAAACTTGCAGTTGACTAGGATTGATCATCTTTTTTTTTTTTTTTTAAGATTTATTTATTTATTTGAGGGAGAGAGAAAGAAAGAGAGAGAGAGCAGGAGCAGGGGGAGGGGCCAAAGGAGAGGGAGAGAGAGAGAAGCAGACTCCCTGCTGGGCGTGGAGCCCAATGTGGGGCTCAAACCCAGGACCCTGATATCATGATCTGAGCCAAAATCAAGAGTCAGACACTTAACCAATTGATCCACCCACGTGTCCATAGGACTGATCATCTCAAGCACTGATGCAAAGCTAGTTTGCATGGAGCTTCAAGGAAAATACATTTTTTTACTGGAAAGCCAGCCTGTAAAGGATCAGTGGTAGGCAAGTTAATTCTTGCCTCTCAGCAGGTAAAGTCATAATTGTGTATAATTAAAATTACCTTTGAAAAATCCAAATTTACCCAAAGAGCAGTATACATGTTTTTTTTTTAAAGATTTTATTTATTTATTTTAGAGAGAGAGAGCATGAGAGAGAGAGAGAGATCACGAGCAGTGGGGAGGAGTAGAGGGAGAAGCAGATTCCTCTCTGAGCAGGGAGCCCAACTTGGGACTCAATCCCAGGAGCCTGGGATCATGACCTGAGCTGAAGGCAAATGCTTAACTGACTGAGCCACCCAGGCCCCTAGAGTATATATGGTTTATATATAGAATTCTGCACAGTAACCTTATGCAACTAAAAGAGAGAATCACTGAGGTAGGCTGAAGGAAAAAAGAAAAGGAAAGTCTATAGGGAAACACCCAGCATTCAAAGCATTTGATTTTTAAAAGAACACTGAAATCTCTGCATGAATGAGAGTCTGGTGGAGAATTCTAGAATGTTCCTACTCACGTACAGAGCTTACTCCATTCTCTTTTAGTAGAAAATCTCTATAGCATTAATATTTATTAATAGGTTTGCTGTTGGAAGAGTTATATCAGTTCTTAAGTTAAATGCCCTTTGTTCAGTGTTCACAGTTAACAAAAAAAACTACTGAATTATTTTTGTTTTCATACAGCATTTGAGCTTTGCTTTTGTTTTCTTGGTCAAGAGCTACTTTGTAATCAAATGGAAAATGACATGCAAAATATTACAAAGAAAGAAGAAAAATTATTAATAAGAAATGCATATTAAAAAGTCAAATACACCATTTTTCCTCTGTCACCTTATTAGAGAAAAACTACCATGTGCCAAGAAAATTCTATCCATTGCCTGATTTAATTCTTATAATAATTCTATGATACTTATCCTAGATGAGAAAACTCAGATTTCAAGAGAAATGAATCAAGAAACTAAGGGCTTACCTTAGTTCATGCAGCTTGGGAATGACAATACCAGAATTAAAACCCTCTGTTGAATCTAGGGCTCTCTGTCCTTCTCTTGCCTTTATATCATACCTTAAAAAATAATCAGATATTTAGGCATCAAACTAAAGCTAAAATGCAACATAGAAATTCACTTGTCTCTTCATATACACTTGCTAAAAAAAGGCATGAAATCAGCCTATTAAATATTTACCTAATTGTTCTATCTTTGCATGCCAAAATATTGTCATTACCTGGTTCCAGATGTTATTAGAAATATTGTGGCATTACTTGCTTCTAGATATTACTGAAAATATCAGTTTGCAATTCATCTAACTGGATTTACTCATATGCTTTGGGAGTGACAATTACTTCAATCTAACTCAGAGAGTTACCCAGCTGAGTGTTTGTATTTTTGGCTTTCCTTCTTAATCCTGGAAATAAGTTTCCTTTTTAAGTACTGGAAATAAGTTTAACTGTGCATTGTTATAACAGCTTAAAGACATTTTATTAATTTCAATTGTTATTTAGATAATCACATAACATAATTACAAAGGATGACATTTTACTGTAAGAAATTATAATGCAATATTTAGCAATTAACAATTTACTTAAGAATATTCCAAAAATATTAATTTAAGACTATCTATTGATCCCCTTTTATGTTTCAGGAACTTTCCAGTGCTGAAGATGCAGCACTAAACAAGGCACACAAGATCCCTGGCTTTAGGAATCCTCCTCAGAAGCTGGAGATAAACAATAAGCAAGTGAATAAAATAATAAATAATTAACATGGATCATAGATTGTAATGTATGCACCAAAGGAAACAACCAGGGAGATGTGAGAAGTAACATGGGTGACATGACAGGGGAACCTTCTTTAGCAGAGAAGTCAAGAAAAGCTTCCCAGGGGAGATATTTGAACTTATACCTGTAGGTCAGACAGAGCTCATTGTGTAAAGAGCAGGGATCAAGGCTTTTCAAGTACAGAACAAGGCAAATTCCTAAGACAGGAAAGACTATGGCTGTTGGAGCAATAGAAAGTCATTCACAAAGCAGAGAGTGGAGTTGGTTGAGAATGAGGGCTGGGCAAGAGCCAGATCGCACAGAGACTTGTGGGTCTCAGTAGGAGTTTGGATGTAATCCCAAGATCGATGGGAAGCCACTGAAGGTAGACTAAGCAGGGGAGGGATAGAATCTAGTTTGTGTTCAGCACGCCTGCTGGTGAGCAGTGCTCCCTTCGTGCCAAACACTGTGCTAAGACCTCTTCTTCTTACCCCCATAGGTGGTCTCATCACTATTGTGATAGGAGAAACAGAGCTACAAAAATATTATTCAACATCACTTAGCTGATGGGTTTGGAACTCATACATCTGACTCCCAAGAGCAATGACTCAACCCTCAGGCCTGGTTCTGATAATTACTAATTTAGTAATCAATCACATCAATGACACATTTTCTATTGCTGATGATTTCAGCATTTGCTTTTCCCATTTCCTGAGACAGACTGGGATCCAAACTTAATAACCTCTTGAGAACTAATGGCAGTATTTGTTTAAAACTAAGATTGTGAAAGGAGGAGCAAGATGGCAGAGGAGTCGGAGACCTGAATTTTATCTGGTCCCAGGAATTCAGCTAGATAGCTATCAAACCATTCTGAACACCTACAAACTCAACAGATCGAAGTGAAGAATAGCAGCAATTCTATGAACAGAAAACCAACCACTTTCTAGAAAGTAGGACATGTGGAGAAGTGAATCCAAGGCAATATTTGGGAAGATAGACAGCGAGGTGAGGGAGCCTCCATCAGACACTTACTGGAAAGTGAGAGAGCAGCGAAGCACAAAATCAGAACTTTTAGAAGCCTGCTCCGTGGAGGAATGGTGCTCCAGAGGTTAAGCGGGGTGGGCGTGGGGGTGGGGGGGTTGGGGGATGGAGCCCTTGCAGAGACAGTGTGATCTCAGGACCCGCGGGGTCACAGAAAGACGGGGGAGTGCCTGAGTGTGGCAGAGCTCCTGGATATCAGAGCAGGGAAGCCGGATGTAGAGACAGAGCCGAGGAGGGGGCTCTCAGCTCAGAGTTGCCATAAACTATGATCCAAGGCATAGTCAGGCCACTACTCTTCGAGCAACGACCCCACAAGTGGCAGACCTGGGAAGACCACCCTCCTTCCTCCTCCAGGAGGAGCAGCGCAGGAGTGCACAGCAGGAATCTGCCGGGTTTGGAGACTCCAAACAGGGCTGTGCACCAGAGATAGAAACGCTCGGTCACAGGCCGGGTGAGCACGGAGTGCAGCTGGAGACCAGGGAGACAGGAGGGACTGACTGCTTTTCTCTGAGGGAGCACTGAGAAGTGGGGCCCCAAGCTCTCAGCTCCTATGGGGCCGGAGATTGGGAGGCCACCATCTTCATTCCTGTCCTCCAAAGCTGTATGGAAAGCGTTCAGGGAATGAAAGCTACCGAGAGCAAAATCAAGCAGATAACTTAGCCTGGCCCCTGACAAGGGCAGTGCAATTCCATCTTGGGCAAAAAAAAAAAAAAAAAAAAAAAAGTCTCAAAAGACATTTGAGAATGCCTGCAACAGGCCTCTCCCCCAGAAGATCAGCAAGAACATCCAGTCAAGACCAAGTTTACAGATCAATGAGAACTGCAAAACACCAGTGCTAGGGGAATACAGCACATAGAATTCATGGCTTTTTTCCAATGATTCTTTAGTTTTTCAAAGTTAAATTTTTTAAATTTTCCTTAATTTTTTCTTTTTCTATTTTTAAAAATTTTCCTCTTTGCTATTTTAATCTATTTTAACTATTTTATCTTATCAATGCCTTTTAAAAATCTTTTTAATTTGTATAATACTATTCTATCCCTTCATTGTATTTAACCTTATTTTTTCTATACATATAAGTTTTTCTTTCTTTAAAATTTTGGGATACAGTTTCTTCTAACAAACTAAAATATACCCTAAATCTAGCATATGGCTTTGTTCTAGTCTCCAGGCTGATAATATTCTCTCTCTTTTTTTCTTTTTTCAACCAACTTCTTATCAATTCCTTTTTGAAATCTTTTTTAATTTTCATCTTTACAGTCATATTCCAACCCTTCACCATGTTTACCCTTATTTTTGTATACATATAAATTTTTATTCTTTAAAATTTTGGGAGGCAGTTTCTTCTAAAAGACCAAAATACACCCAAAATCAAGCGTGTGGCTCTGTTCTATTCACCAACTTAATCATACTTTTTTCCCCTTTCTTCTCCCCCTGGTTTTGGGTCTCTTCTGATTTGGTTAGTGTATATTTTTCTGGGGTCAATCTGACCCTATTAGCATTTTGTTCTCTCATTCATCTATTCTTCTCTGGACAAAATGACAAGGCAGAAAAACTCACCTCAAAAAAACAAAAACAAAAACAAAAACCAAACCTAGAGGCAGTACTGACTGCTAGGGACCTAATTAATATGGACATTAGTAAGATGTCAGAACTAGAGTTCAGAATGACGATTACAAAGATGCTAGCTGGGCATGAAAAAAAAAAGCATAGAGGATACTAGAGAATCCACTTCTGGAGAAATAAAATCCCTTTCTGGAGAAAAAAAAGGAACTAAAATCTAACCAAGGTGAAATCCAAAAAGCTATTAATAGGTGCAATCAAAAATGGAGGCTCTTACTGCTAGGATAAATGAGGCAGAAAAGAGAATAGTGATATAGAAGACCAAATGACATAGAATAAAGAAACTGAGAAGAGAGATAAACAACTACTGGATCGCTAGGGGAGAATTCTAGAGATAAGTGATACCATAAGACAAAACAATATTAGGATAATTGGAATCCCAGAAGGAGAAGAAAGAGAGAGGGGGGCAGAAGGTATATTGGAGCAAATTAGAACAGAGAATTTCCCTAATTTAGGGAAGGAAATAGGCATCAAAATCCAGGAAGCACAGAGAACCCCCCTCAAAATCAATAAAAATAGGTCAATACCCCGTCATCTTTGAGTAAAACTTACAAGTCTCAGAGACAAAGAGAAAAGTCCTGAAAGAAGCTCGGGACAAGAGGTCTGTAACCTACAATGGTAGAAATATTAGATTGCCAGCAGACCTATCCACAGAGACCTGGCAGGCCAGAAAGGACTGGCATGATATATAAACAAGAAAAATATGCAGCCAAGAACACTATATCCAGCTAGGCTGTCATTGAAAATAGGAGAAATAAAAAGCTTCCAGGACAAACAAAAACTAAAAGAATTTGCAAACACCAAATCAGCCCTACAGAAAATATTGAAAGTCGTCCTCTAAGCAACGAGAGAGCCTAGAAGTAACAGACCACAAAGGAACAGAGACAATATACAGTAACAGTCACCTTACAGGCAATAAAATGGCCCTAAATTCATATCTTTCAATAGTTACTCTGAATGTAAAGGTGCTAAAGGCCCCAATCAAAAGACACGGGGTATCAAAATGGATTAAAAAAACAAGACCCATCGATATGCTGCCTGCAAGAAACTCATTTTAGGCTCTAAGACACCTCCAGATTGAAAGTGAGGGGATAGAAAACAATTTACCATGCTAATCAACATCAAAAGAAACCTGGGGTGGCAACCCTTCTATCAGACAAATTAGATTTTAAGCCAAAGACTATAATAAGAGATGAGGAAGGACACTATATCATACTTAAAGGGTCTGTCCCACAAGAAGATCGAATAATTTTAAATATCTATGCCCCTAAAGTGGGAGCAGCCAACTATATAAACCAATTACAACAAAATCAAAGAAACATATCAACAATAATATGATAATAGTGGGGGACTTTAACACCCCCCTCACTAAAATGGACAGATCATCTAAGCAAAAGATCAACAAGGAAATAAAGGCTTTTAAATGACACGCTGGACCAGATGGATATCACAGATATATTCAGAACAACAACAGAATACACATTCTTCTCCAGTGCACATGGAACATTCTCCAGAATAGATCACTTCCTGGGCCACAGATCAGGTCCTATCTGGTACCAAGAGATTGGGATCATTCCCTGCATATTTTCAGACCACAATGCTTTGAAACTAGAACTCAACCACAAGAGGAAAGTTGGAAAGAACTCAAATACATGGAGGCTAAAGAGCATCCTACTAAAGAATGAACGGGTCAAACAGGAAATTAAAGAAGAATTAAAAAATTTCATGGAAACAAATGAAAATGAAAACACAATTGTTCAAAATCTTTGGGATGCAGCAAAGGCAGTCCTGAGAGGAAAGTATATAGCAATACAAGGCTTTCTCAAGAAACAAAAAAGGTCTCAGTTACACAACCTAACCCTACACCTATAGGAGCTGGAGAAAGAACAGCAAA